>JAIUWE010000083.1:1200000-1800000 GCA_022750525.1 Halotydeus destructor
ATACTGCCAGCTAGGTGCTGAGTTTTGTAGGCAGAGAGGGAAGGGAGAGGGAGAGAGGGAGCGAGGAGATGGAGAGCACGAAATAGAGTTCAGGGGCACGAACGTACGGCAGGTGCACTTAATTATTGAACATTAAAGTTGAGCCGAGGTGCGCATGCTCGCGTACACAATTCTCATGACATAATCTTTATCGACTATTTTTGCAAAATATGTCACAGCCATTTGAATTAGCCTCGTTTAATTTTTCTCAATTTAAAAAAGAATAATGGTATATATCAAAAGGTTAATTTTTACAAATAATCTCCTTTCCTTGAATGGAACCCTTTTTACATGTGTATAACTTTTTAATATAGACATTAGAATGGAAAATCCTTCGAAATGAAAGAGAAACGAATTGCTTTGTAAGATTTCCCCCATTGAGCCAAGACCTGATAGTATTGAAACCAAAACATGAAGGGGACCATTTGTATATTTACCCAAAACATTAATGACAAGGACAAAGGAGTCAATTAAGTTTGAGCCAATGAAGAAACGGTCCCTCAGAATAATGCTTTGTTTACAAGTTATTCTGTTTCCAAGAAAGCCTTGAAAAAGGTTTGAGCGTGATTTTTTGAATCGTAAAATTCGGATTTTTTGTGTTTTCTCATATGTATTGCAAATACTAGCCGTGTTTCTTTTATGTCTCGTAATATACAATATACTGTTTTCGGAGCTGAAAGAAACTTAAAGTGGTAAAATTATCACATGACCTTTGCAATAATAGAGTTAGACGCAAAAATAATGGTACGATATTTTTGGACAAAAAAGGTTCGCCTTATTTACCGCTATAGTGTTTTCTCATACTCTTTTACTTCGAGCATGTAATACCACGATGAAGGTTGTAGTTATACTCTCAATTTTTTGTCTTGTCAGCCAAATTTTCCGCCCACCGAAATGTGGAATAATGACAAATCAAAGACCAGTGACAATGTGACAATTCATTTCGTTTCTTGGAGACTTTCCTTTGTTCCTTTGTTGAAACCAATCCAAGGACAAGAGATTTATCTGAAGGAATACTATATGCTTTCCATGTTTACTTGACATACATTGCATTCTCGTGTTCGGAAAATGTTTCCAAAGTTCTTCAACATGAGGAGGAAGCCAGTGCTCTTCAAAAATTGAAAAGTACACTAGACATGCTGATGTTGCCTTCACTGTGGAATACGTGCATTAGGAGCTGTATCTGTGTACTCCTAGACGCAAAACAAGCTTCGAACAGCCAGCGTACCGTCGACGAATCGATTGCTTTCTCTCTTTGCCTATCTACGGCTTCTCTTCTTACTTACTTGTTTGTTCGCTACTCTTTGGCAGTTCGTTCACACATTTTCTTTGCTTTACTACTCAGTCTTGTTTCTTGGCTTCGATTCGGCGTCCCCTTGCAGTAGTACGCTTCCAATTGCAACGTCCAAGACAGAGAGAACCGAAACAAATGACAAATGTTGCATTCTGCAGACCACTAGCATCTTTGGTGTTATATGCGGACACGCCATTTTCACTGAACATAGTATTAAACGTTATTAAGCTGTTCTTGGTGTTCTAGTGAAGATACTCGGCGTTCACAAAAGCTCCTTGCTCTCGAACCGAGAACGTAATCGGATATTTTCTCTTTGTACATCCCAATTTAAGCCGACTGCTACTTCTCTGGGAATCGATGTTAAATTATTCAGGAATATATTTTCATGGAGCATGTTTCCGATCTTTAAAGTACGATTTCCAGAGTCGACAAGCCATTTCACAGCACTATACGCATCCCATGCATCGTGAGCTGCATATCTATCTTGCACCACATACGATATCTACTAATTATTTCCGCCAATTATCTTCGCTATCGAATTGACCCATGTGAGAGCTGTGATATCTCAAGCTCCACACTACGAGCTGCGTTCCTTCCCGTTAATACATTTTCCAGAGTTTCCTACTTCTCCCTAAAGGCGTTGCATTTCGTCATCTTCATCTCAAACGTAGTTATTGGTCTTCCTGCTGCGGCTGTGTTTGCATTTCAGAAAGAAGAAACGACGCACACAGTGTTAGATGTCGAATGAATCTTCTTTTTTTAGGAACTGACAATCTTTTTGCTCCAGCGGATCTTCAGCTCAGAAATGAAAGAACGAGAGAGAAAGTGACTCGAGCATGTACTTCACTATAGACTCTGATTAGTGGAGCCGGAAATCTACATTTTTGTTGATGTAATTAACCAGCACACACACGCACTGCAAATAAGCCAGAACGAAAGAGTGACGGGAAGAGAGACTTGATTGCTAATTGTTGTCTCGTCAACTTGCGAATAGAGGCATCGATGGAGAAACTATTCACAGCAGCTTTGGAAGATCCTTTTAAAGATGTAGTCAACGTTGCACAAAGGTTCGTTAGTTATTCTTCCCTGTGATGGCTAAGTTAAAAAAGCATTTTGATTATAGCTGTCTCGCCCGCAGTAAGGCTCATCTTACTCTTTTTCAGACTAGATCGAAGGTAGCATTAATTCAAGACATTAAGCCAAACACTCGTTTCGTTGTAAATTTTCATCGTAACAGGCCACATATCGCTCATTACATACTCGCCTTGACAAGTTTTCAGTGTTCTCACTCTCTGTCCATCGTTACACCATTGACGCTGGACCAGCAAGCACGAGTCATTTGTCAAACTTAACAAGTCACTTGTCAGTTGTAACTCGAAGACCACAGTTTCTTCTTAATCTCTGGTCATGCTATGACAGTCATGTCAGAGTCTTATTTCACTGTCTCCTGGTGTCTTGAAGAAAATTCGTTTCCCTTTTTCTTTCCAGTTAGTTTCAGAGTGCGTCTATATCTCTTTCTTTTTATATTCAGGACCAACGACGAAGAAAGGAGAGAGAGAGAGAATGTCGATTGGCTCGTACTTATTTTCATCCGAAGCTTCCAAAAAACGAGGAAATAGATAAGAGAATTCTTGTCTTTCTTTTATGTACTCTACTGTCTAGAAGAGAAGGAACGATACGCGCGTGCGCCTTGGATCACCGCTACTCGCGGCCGCTGCCTTAGCTCCTTTTCTGCCGACAATATTCGGGTCTGATGAAGAGGATGCACCTCGAGATGCCATGCCTGACTCATCGTAATCATCGCCGTCATAGCGCCCAGCTGACAAGCTTCGAGCCCTAGAGACCATTTCGATTTTGTACTAAGAGATTAAGTAAGACAAGAAGCATTAGAAAAACACTAATTAAGGGCCACACAGCCTACCGTTTGACTGCATGTCATGCAGCTTTCTACTGTTTTGCTAACACAGGTCATCAGGTCCTTAATGCCATGAAGGACAGTGTCCACTTTGCTAAACGTTGCCGCCTTTCCTACTGTGGAATTTTTGACAGAGAATTGCAATTGTTGCACGAAGGCCGGAACTTTGGCTAGATGCTCTAAGAGCTCCTTTTTCAGTTCACCACTCGGAACCTGTATTTTCCATGTTAAAAAGGTATATGCAGGAAAAGAAGAGATTTGTGTCGGTGAAATCCTTCAACGCAACCGAGCTTCGCTAGAGAAGAAATACATACCTGATATGTGTAAGGCCTGACTTCTTTATAAAACTTATTGGCTTCCTCGGCAAAAAATTCAGCCTGAGTGAACAAATCTTGCGTTGTTTTCAGTTCACCTTGGCCACGAGTGAACTGGTACATGGAAATAGCCATAGTGGACATAGCCTTGGCTCGGCGCACGATATCATTATCTTCGGCATCAGTTTGGCTTTTGGCGTCGGCTTCTACTCCGTCGGCACCGACCCCCAGTGGCGGAGCGACTGCCTGGTGTCCACTGGTCACTGGTACAGCACTTTCGAGGCTTCGGTTCGGTGCCTGTATGGGTGGCAAAGGGACAAGCTCTTCTTCTTCATCGTCAACGACCTTTGAGTGATAAGGTACTGAGGTGTGTCCCCTGGAAAGGGCACTACTCGGCCTACTTATCATGGGTTCGTGAGGCCTTGCGTAAGCAGTAGGGTAGACAGGACCTGGGCATTCTTCTCTTATGGTCACGTGTTTAGTCTGGCTCCGTGAAGAGGGGAAAGCTTGGAAGCACGTATTTCGATCTATAAGTAATTCACTAATGTCCCTACTTAATTGCTGAATGTCGGCAATAAGCGTTAGCCATAGGTCAAGGAAGACATCAAGATTTTCTCGGTTAGATTTACTTGAAGGATGGAGGCAGAGTCTTTGGCAAGCATTGAGTAGTTGAGACCCGTAGATGCAAACACAATTCTCTCTGTTCCTTGATGCCAATTGTAGTGTTTCATTGCTCGACACATGATGCAATAGCCGGCAAACTTCCTGTACACGTTCAGCATGTTCGCTAAAATGTTCGGTGCATTCGTCAACGTTTTTCCGGTCTCCTTCTAATGCACTGGCTTTCAATTTGGTCAAAATGTCTATTTCTTCAGTCAACTTGAACAGTTCGTCGGCTTGATCTAAGGCAGTGATCTGGAGCTGGGGTACGTTTGAATTTATGAATGGACGCATAATAGAATATAAAGGACAAGAAAGAACGAGAGAAAGAGAGAGAGAACATGTTAGGTCGATTTCCAAGACGGCGCCCATGCATACCTGATGCTTGAGTTCTGTCGTGGCTCGAACAGTTTGAGCTAAAGCATTTTCGAACTCTTCGGTGGGCGTCGACGAACCTTCCTGTTCCTGGAAGGAAAGAAAGAGAGGACAAGGAACATAAAGCAAAGGCACAAAAATACTAAAGAGACAGTTTGCGGACAAGACAATGAACGGATCGCAATTAGCGAAATATTTCTCTCTCGTTACTCTTCGGTTCTATCTGTGTAAGCAGCACCGAACTTAATGATACGGAAAGAGAGGATGGGGAAGAGGAAAGAGGGAAAAGGAGAGCCAGGAAGTGTATTATGAACTATACTCACAATTGAAAGGGCAATAGTGAGCAACTGATTTAGTTCACGTCGAGCTCGATCACAGATGAATAGGAGTTTTTCACGATGTTCATGACCTGTATAAGCAGAGTCAGTGAAATCCTGAGTCTTTTCTAAACTTGATCCAAAGGCACATGAAAGTCTCTCTCGGAACACTTGTCCACAAAGTGTCATTCGGCCCATTTTTAATAATTCCTGTAAGAGAGAAGAGAGCACAATGTGAAATGTAGTCAAACAGCACAAAGCGACAGGGAGAAGGAGAGAGAGGGAGAGCGAGAGGAAGAGAGACAGAGAGAATGGAAGGAGAAGACACAGAGCAAGATGAATGGATGAAATGGTAGCTGTGAGGTCAACATCATTCAAAACAAAAAATGCAGCACACACTGTGCAAAGTATAAAATGAACTTTTTTCAGTAAATATATAACGTATAAAATGCTCAGCATCGAAATAACGTAAAGACAACTCCACCCTTGAATAGATGTCAGTTACTTTGAATATTTTACACCATTTTTCTGTTCCTTCTCTCCTTTTTCGAGAACAGTTCAATTCTTTGCGACTGAATTTCCGGCGGCCCGGTTGAAAAAAGGAGTTTCCCTTGTCATCCATAATTTTTCGACTTTCAAACAGGAAACGGAAGACACTATTCTCTACTGCCGAGTGAAAGTCTCTGTTCAAATACTTCGCTAACTAATTGAAAAGAGAGAAAAACTTTTTAGCACCAAGGAAAAAGTGTTTTTGTTTGCATTATCTTTACGCAAGATAGATAAATGGAGCATCAAAGCGGAGCATAATAAGTGCTCTGGCTTGTCGAACTGACCTTAAATCATTATATGACTTGCAGATATCGTGCATGCTGCATCTCATTATCCGTTACGATTGACTGAGTCCATTATGATAGGATTGGCAATCAAAGGAAACTCAGCAAATGGCTATCTTACTGCATTCGATACAATAAAAGTCTTGGCTCTCTCTCTCTCCCTCTCCCTTTCCGTTTGTGTGTGTTGTATCACGAAACTTCGGACTGAGAGGCCAGTGAGATAGGGGAGTGAGAGGAAGAGAGGCCGTTGCTTCGCTACAGAAAAGATGAGCTCGAGAAAGAGTGACATGAAATTGGTTGCTTGGAGAGGAATTCAGATTAGAGAACAGTCCTAGAGGAAGAGGAGTGCGAGCCAGTCAGAAAGGTGAAGAGCAAGGGTGGTACTTTGATAGAGCATACAAACAGAATTTGGAGAGATGTGAATGCTCAACTTGAACCTTCACGTTTGCGCATAATTTCTCACTTCGCTCTCCCTCTCTCTCTCTCGTCGGCCTCTCCTCCTCCTCTCTGTCTCAATTCGCCTTCACTTCCTCTATCGCGCTTCTCAACTCTTCTACTTGCTTTTGTGTACGCGTCGCCCCCTTTCAAAGAACAAAGGGTCTCTCTGTTCATTATGACGCTCTTCGTGCGACCAGGCCAAGGGAAAATTGTTTACCTCATATGTCTTAATTGCATTGTGAGCAGTGTGACAGGTTTCCCGATTTTCAATTTGACCGCAATAGTCATCATCACTGACACTATGGATGGCTTCAGGTAGCTCAGGTATATTTTCGGCATCATGGACATGATGAAGGTTGTGGGCATGAGGATGAATATGTTGCTCCTGGTAATTAGAGTAACACTGGACCGGTGTGGGTGTAGAACGCGTAGTTTGACTTGAATGATGGTGATGATGGTGGTGATACTGATGGTGGGCAGCATTTAGGTGGACTGGTGTAACACTACTTCTATGGTGAGCTTGATGGTGGTGCTGATTTCTCATGCTGTTGTGAACTTGGTGTTGTTGCTGTAGCTGTTGATGATGGTGCTGAGTGTCCATGATGCGGCGCATCTCAGCAGCAGCAGCGCCTTGATGATGATGAGGCAACCTGCTCGTTAGGAGGCTTCAGCTTTTCGGTGGTTTCTTTTTTCACTTCAAAGACAGGGACAGCGACGGACTGACAGAGACAGCAAGAGAGTGAGAGGAGAGAGAGAGATGGAAAGTGAAAGGAGGGAGAGAGAGAGAGAGCAACACTCAAAACTGGGAACCCTGTCGAGAAGAAAAACACGCTCTCCGACAATATATTGCTGAGTCTCTTAAGTGGTGGTTTATGCTGTTCCTCTATCCCTCGCTCTCCCCTACTAGCGAAGCTCGGCAGTTAATTCAGTGGCGAGCGTGGAGGGAGAGAGAGAGAGAAATGAGACAACTAGTGGAATAAAGCAGAGTTCAAGAACAGTACTGAGAAATACGAAGAAGAAGACTGAACAGTTCAGCAATACTGACAAAAGAGAAGCCGCAGACTCGAGACTTTCAGGGGCGACACTGGCGCCACCTTGATGTTTGTCCTTGGCTGCGCAGCCGTCCTAACTTGCACTGCCCATTGAAACTCCAGGGATAGGATGGGCCACTTAGGACTAGGACGCCTAGCCTCAGGTCGAACTCATCGATTTATAAAGTGCTCACGAAGTATTCCTAAGTTCACGAGCGAACTTGTTGTTTATGGTTTGCAGTTTGTCCAAGCAAAGCCTAAAACCGGCCCTATTTTTGATATGTTCAAGGGACAGTCATGCATTATCCTATAGAACCTTCCCAGGCGGACTACATCAGGGACTGAATTAAGTTCGAAAAAAGCAAACAATTCCCTTTGCGCCGTATAAATCAATGGCAAGGGAAAGCAACACGTGTTCTTGGGTTTCGTATTTCGAGAAGCAGTGACAAATGAACATTGTTCAGTCGTGTTCTTTTCTCTTTTCATCATTACTCTTTTAAAGCTGGTTAGTATATAAACAGAAAATTTAAGACTAATGAATGTTTCTTTCTCTTGTGGAACACTAGACGAAAATGAATGGGCTTCGATGAGGTGAAAGAAAAGGAGAGGGAGAGCGAAGAGGGACCGAGAGGAGCGCCACATGGAGCAGTCGCCGGCTGGAGAGGAGAGCGAGAGAGAGAGAGGAAGAGGGGAGAGCAGACATGTTCAGCTGTCTGTCTATCCCTCTTTTTCGGCCTCTGTTCTGAGAATCGAATGTGTTTGTGTCAAAGTCAGCAGGTTCTACAATCAAGTTATTTCCTTCCATTGTGCAACATCGAATCCCTCGTGAATATCCTGCTGGTATCCTATTCACTTTGGTTCGAGATTCACCGAAACACGAACTGTTCATTTGGCTTCGTCGATGGGTTCTTAGTCACAGTACATTCCCGTTCGATACGAGACCAAAACATTGGGTCGCCATTTGGATTTTCGTCTCGTAAAGGTTCTGCGTGCTATTCGGTTCATATGAGCTCAATTCGGAAGGTATTATTGTAATCCCGTTGGCTTCCACCAGAACGTTACTGACGCCATCAAGTAAGTCCGTTCTAGACTAAGCATCAGCTTTGCATTTTTGCCATAATCATTGAGTACAAAGCCATGACTAACTTGCTCTTTTACCAATCCCTCGTTTTCTGCTAACCGCACTCTCTATCAGCAATTTACTTGCCACTTGACTTGCTCGACCGAACAAAGTTCAATTGGTGATGGCTGAAAGTTGCGAATCAAATACCGATGTCCAAGCAGTAAAACTGGAAAACAATTCGGACCATTCGGTGACTAATGGTTCTCTCGAAGAATGTTTGGCCGCTAATGGTTCACTGAAACGAATGTCGGGTCGCCATGCTCATCAACACAATCATCATGTTCATCACCATCATTGTTCCCGCATTAGGAATAAGAGCGTGATCAGTGCCATTCCGTTGACGAAGAACGATTCACCATCTTTGGCAGCCAGTACCAAGACGGTGAGGAATCATCACCCATCATGCAGCCATTACAGAGGCTATTATACGGTCGGCAATGGTTCGCTGAACAGTGCTCAAGTACGTTTTCTTCTCTCTGTTTAACTCTGCCTCCCCTCCCTCTGCCTCGCTGTTTCGCTCTTCGCTCATATAATATTCTCATTATGATTGCGGTAGAGGGAAGAGAGACACATGCACACTGTCGTACATAGAGCTTGAAAGCAAGTATATAACGGCCGAGATTATTATTTATTGTCATTGCACTTGAGCGTATGCGAAGTAAGGACATTGAAAGGTAGCCATGCGAAAAAAGAGCATCATCGTCTCTCCGGGAAAATCAACGTATTTTATAATAACTGCCAAGTGTTCTAAGCTTAGAACCCAACTGTCGGCTTGACATGCAGCTGTTCTCAGGCTGCCATTGTTCACTTCGGGGGACATGTTTTGGCTCTTTCCTCTCCTCTCTCTCTCTCTCTCCCTCGCCTTCTCGCTTTCCCTATCTCTCACTCCCTTTCTTTACATTACAATTAATTCACTTGAATTTATGCCATGTTTGCTTTTCAGTAGCTTAATGCATGTCCCTCACTCTCGGCGAGAAAGTGATTCATTGTGCGAGTAGTCCTTCTCGCTCTCTCCCTCCCTCTCCCGCTCTCTCGTGCTCTCGCTCTGCCTTTATCTATCTATCTCATTATGCTATTTGAAAAGTGGGTTAGATGCATTTTGAAGCGAGAAAACAAGAACCTGTTTTCTTTTTTGTATGCGTAGCTCGAACTTAGCAAAACAAACGTTATATATAGATAGGCTCTTACCTTGTGTAGGTAGCTGCTCTCTCTCTCTCTCTCTCTCAGTCTACTATCGTCGCTCCCTCCCTCTCTCCCCTTTGTGTCTTTCCTTCTCCTCTAGCTCTCGGAGACAGTCGCTCGAGTATTTGATTAGATTAGCTCTCGCTAGTGCGTTGGTTGCAGCATGTATTCGATAAGAGGGGAGAGGGAGAGAGAGACCTTTGGAAAGCGAAACCGCGTCAAGATTTTTCCGTTACCTTTTTTTGCACGACACTGTCTCTATACTGTCTCTGTGAATTGTGACTGATTTACAATTGTCGTGATTCATCGCTTTGTTTGGATAGCGTGTATGTGTGAGCGAGAGAGGGAGAGGAAAGAGAGAAGAGAGAGAGAGAATAGAAAATGTACTTTTCCATTGTTCAGTGTCTAGAGCTACCTTGAAAAATTGCTTCGGCTACACGAGCTCAGGTTGTGAAGAGAGACCAACATCGGTACAAATTGGACACTTCGGGTGCAAAATAAATAGATATTGATCCCCAGTGAAATTATGTCGCTGGCAACAGCGGTCACCGCCTCCACCTTGGGTCAAAGGGACACCACGTGGTACGTTCCGCACCCTGAGTATGAGGTATGTTGTAATGACTGCCATATGGCCAAGAGCTGACTCTCTGTGGTGCTTAGGTGGTGGAGGGAGAGAGGGAAAGAGAGCGGAGAGAGAGGGAGAGAAGACCGGTGAGAAGCGTCACTGAGACATGATGTGAACTTTACGTATAGTGACTTTTATGACAGCTGTTATGTGCGGTGAATCTGTCTCTTCTCTTCTTGGCTCTCTTAATTGCACTGCAATTACTCGTTGCGAAGTGCGTGAATGACGAAGGGCAATAATGGTGTGCTACGTTCGTCGCTCCTCTCCTCCCCCCCCTCTACATTTCCCTCTTCCACATCTCCCTCCTTCTTTTCCTTTCTTGCGCTAGAGCGATATCCGTCTCAGGCCTTGCTTTTGCTGTATCATAATGTTAATAGGGAAAGGGAGTTGTAAGCGATTCTATTCCATTACCATTTCCACTCTCACTTTGGATCTCTCTCGCTCCTCTCTCCCTCCTTCTCTCTCCCTCTTTGTTTCTGTCCCCAGTGCCGACCCGTATATTTACAGTAAATGTTAGATTGTCGTGACATTATCTGTGATAGTACAAATGTGTCACTAAACCATCATGGTGCAGTCCAGTTTCTCTGAATCAGTATCAAAGTTCTTCGCGGTGTTCGCTGTTTTCATTTAGTCTATCTCTCTCTCTCTCCCTCTCGTTCGCTCCCCTTGTCTCCTTCTTCGTCTTGGCTTCCAACCCCTAATTGTTTGGTGTGACTAATGGTACTGGATTATGTGTGTGTGTTGTAGCTGGTTGTCATTAAGCGAAGCGGAAGCCTGACAAATTCCAGCGAATGGCGAATGAGAGCGAAGAGTGGAGAGAAGAGAGCAATGAGGAAGAGCTGAGGCGAAGAAGTAGTAGTAAAAACAAACCTTCCAGTCAGTAATTAACTGTCAAGTCGGTGCCATGTCGACGTCCAAGGCAACTTGACTGATCGGCAATATGGGTCACTTGATGTGCTTGAGTGGCGTATAACTTGACAAGTCGTGGCCCACCTTCGTCTCTCGGCCACCAAGAGCTGAGCCCAGTCCAGCACCACCATTTGCTCAAGGTTGCCTTCCACATAACTGTATCTGGGGAAGTAAACTGTAAACAGCTCACTTTAGTCATTTCCTGTTTCTCATACAAATGCCTTTGCCGTGCCGGTGCAACATTTGAGACAGCGATATACTCTTATACTTGAGAAACATGGAGCCCAATGAGCAAATGGTTCCAATGACCAACAATTGCCTTGTACTGTCCATTATCTGGTTGCGTGACTACTTAGTGAAACTGCTCAGTGATCTCTGTGCCCATAAACGTGCCGATTCCGTAAATAATCATCCAAAGTATCCGTTGCCAATGGTTAATTCAGTTGACTCGCTGACTGACACTGCCTATGGCAACGGAGCCCACATAAATCCAGTTTGTCCCTCTTGTTCACCATCGTCGTCCATATCCGATCTCAACAGAGTCCCCGTTGCCAGTCCGTGTGCCCTGTCGTCCAGTCACACTAATAGCACTAGTGATGGGCAATTGTTATTCCTAGAACAATCGAGTTCACCTGTGAACAGTTCATGGTGTCCCAGTGACGCCAGTGGCCACTCTCAAGGCAACGACCACTCTGGCCTCGGTTGCAGTTGCAGCGAACAGTTCAGTTTTTATGACCCGACAACAAGTGCTAGAGTGACTGCGTCGCCCATAGAGACTTCCACTAATGACACTTATTCGTTTCAATTGTCATTTCCGGTTTCCATTGACCCTCAGAAACAATTACTGGACCGAATGAAGGCGGACAGATTCATCGTGACACGACCCGATGAAGATAGGCGTCGAAGGACTATTATTGTCCAGAGAAGTAATAATTCCTTCGGCTTCACACTCCAGGTAATTACTGGCTTTTTTCATACTTCATCATATTTCGCACATACTCTGTTTTCTTGCTGCTTGGGTGACATCAGCAAACATGACCCGCAATTTTTCACTATTAGGAAATAGAGCGAATCTTGTTTCCAGTGAGGAATCTCTCCCCTCTTTCTCTTTCTCTCTTCCCTCTCGCACTCTTTCTTTTATTGAAACTTTAGCCATTTTTTAGGATTTCCGTTGACTTTTCAAAGGGTCGCAAGCTGTGCTCAGGTTTCACAGAATGTTCTTCTCGAATGAGCATTCTAAAAAGGATTTCCTTTTTTCTCTCCTCTCTCACTCCTTTCCGTCCATCTTCTCAGACATACGGAATCCACCATAAAAAAGACAATCAAGTTGAACTATTAACTTACGTCGACTACGTGCAAATGGATGGGCCCGCCTTCAAAGCGGGCATGCGGCCCGGTGACGTCATTCTGTCCATCAACGGCATGGACATGGAGCGAGCCGACCATCGGACTCTAGTCAAGTACATTCAAACGTGCGAGATGACCATGAGAATGGTTGTCCTATTCGAAGACTGTGTTCGCAAAGTGGACTTGCACATGAAGTATCTCAAGCTCAGAGTAAGTTGTGTCACGCATTTCAGTGCAGTTTTTTAATTTTTTTTCCTGACAATGAGCTTGACATTTGCGCCTTTTTTCTGCTCCCTCTTGACAGAAATTACTGAATCAGAAAATGCAAGACTACGAGCGACTGTGTCAAAGAGAGCTTCAGATTACCAAAGGCAAGGGCGTGCAACCTGGCATTGGTTACCAGGACGCTAACCTAATTTATGCGTCAAGTGATAGTATGAGGACAAAGAGTTTAGAGAATGTAATAGACTGCAAGGACGTGTCCCTGAGAGTCGGAAATCGACGGAAAATGTCCGACGAAAGTTCGAATATGTCGCCACTCAGCACGGTTCTGTGTACATTGCCACGAGCCAAAGCTACTGGCTTCAAGCTCATGGAAAGCACGCCACCGTCGACATCTCACTCATATGACTGTCTGCAGGAGGACGTTTCTAGTCAATCACATGGCGCGACATTGAACAGTTCGGTCTCCGCCCACGATATTGCTTCGAGTGTTGCCAAGTCACTTCACTTTCATTCAAATGTATATCCGTGCACTAGTGATCCAAATGTTCTGGAGGACAAAGATTTTGTCACGAAGCTTTAACTACTTATTTTTAATTCTAGAGTACTTTTAAGAGAGAAACTTAATGAAAATTGCAATTTTAAGTTATGGAGTCTTTGAGAGAAACAATTGGAATAGAGTACTACTCTAAACAATTCGCATTCAATATTTGATTCAGTCACTAGTTGGCTTTGGGACCTTGAAGCTCAGCTTGGGCGTAGAAGTGACCGCGGTGCAACCAAGTGCACCGTCGTCAAGTGATTCACTTTTAATTTTCTTCGCCGCCCTAGGCGACTCCAGCTCACTGGCTTCCGGCTTGGGTTGCACTTCGTCACCAGCTGGGCGCTGTTTGTGCTTGGTTAAGCACATATTGGGCACCATGCCAATGGAAATGCAGCGCTGGTAGCGACAAGCCTTGCAGCACTTTCTTCGATTTTCCTGATTAATCATGCAGTGTCCAGTGCGCCTATTTTTGCACTCGTATTGAGTCCCATTGATGACGATGCGCCTGAAGAAGCCTTTGCAGCCTTCGCAAGTGACGCCATTGTAATGGCGTCCCGAGGCCGGGGCACTGCACACGCCGCACACTTCGCGGCCAAAGTCTCTTTGCTGGTCGGTGTAGTGAGATGACTCATAGGCACTGTAGTAGTCCAGGTCCAGCATGGAAGGCGGAAGTGGACATTCCGAGTACTGGCCCACCCCGGGGTGATTTGATTGGCTGAAACTGGGCGGCATGCTTGGGCGCCCACGCATCTGAGGGCTGTTCCAGGCCATCGGGTGCTGCATATTGGCCATTGGGGGCAGCATGGGCGGAAGGCGAACTCCCTTGGACGTTCGTTCGGGCAACATTTCCGGTATCGTGCAAGTACCGTTAGTTGTTTGGTCCAGATTCCAGAAAGGACTCGTCGGCGGCGTCGCTGTCACTATGGTCAACTGGGGCGACAGTGGGTCAGTCTTGTCGGTGTCCGGCGATCCGGCCGTCATGTCTTCACTGGGTGGCGTAGAGGAGTCCGGTATCAGTGGCAGGCCTGCAATCGACCTGAACTCTCTTTGGCTTGTCGACGGAGTGGTTCTGAAACATTCGTCGACACGAAAAGGCGCTTGTTCGTTTTGATAATGATAATTAGGTGCTGTGCTGTAATGACTCGAGGCATTGCAAAAGGTCGGATTATAGCCACTGTGGTCCGTGTAGCCATAGTCTCCACTATAGTGATTCAAGGTGGGATAGCTTGGATATCCTCTCGGGTAGCTTGATTGGTAATTGTTACTCTCGGACTCAGTGTGGAAATAGTTGCCACTTGAATCACCATAATGTGGAACGCGCTGCAAATTCGGCGGCAACGACTCCAGCTGGGGCTTGTAGTCCGTCCTGAGGTACGAGTCAATGCATGAGTCACAGCTGCACAGAGATACGTTGTGACCGATGTGTTGACTTGGCGTCCCGTCAACCTGAGACAACTGGTCAGTTGATTCACCAGTTAGACTTTCAATCACTTGTCTGGGCTGCTCATTGTCGACCAGATTGGTAGTTGCTTCCAAGTTCATCGTTCCGGTCATCAACAGGTTTAACCAGTGAGCGTGTGACCAGAGGCAATTTGGAAATCAAGTAGAACTTTGGTTCACAGGACAGAAAAAATGGCACACTAGTGACTCAATGAGATGAACGAAACGTGAAGAATCATTTTGAAATACTAAAATGAAGAAAAAGGAATTTTGGCGTCCGGTTGACCAGCTAGAGTAACAGTTTGCCTCCTATTGGTCCGAAATTTATTCAACTCTTTCTTACTCTGTTTGAACTCATCTTCAACTGATATAAAGGGTTATTTTCCGAAACTCCTCGGCTTTGCTCGGGCTTTGCGAGAGGGGGACTGAAAAATTACGTGCAACCATTCAAGACAATATTTCAATCTTTTTTCTCATAGGAATATCTGGACTCAGCATTTCCTTCGCCAATTGATCCAACTGTTCTAAGGCCAGTTGCGAATGAAGTCGCATCACGTCGTCCAAACAGTGTTCGTAATTGTGTTTCACAATGCGATACATGGTGATCAGTTCGGGACCAAGAGCCTGGAATACATATAGGTCAGCCTTTAGAAAGCTAGAGACCATGCCTCGATAATAAAAGGTCACATATATACCTCTAGCGAAGTCTTGTCTAGGCCATTCAGGACTAAGTGTATCCACATTAAACAGGCTCGCTTGACTTCCAGAACCGAATCGGTTTTCAGTAATGATGTCACTGCACCCATGACTTGTATGATGTACTTCCGCAAAGAGAACTTGAGAAGGGCACAGAATTGCCCGAGACAAGATAGACTTGAGATGCGAATGGTGGCCTCGTGTGATGTCAGGCCGGCCATCAAGCAGTTGATGAAGTCGTCCGCATAATGAGGCGCCATCTCACCTAGGAGGACACACATTTTGAGTCCATATCATGCTGGCGAATGCTTTCCCCATTTGGAGCTGAGACTCACCGAGACGCTTGCTTAGTTGCACTATTACTTCGGCGACGTTTACACGTTCTTGAACTGTTCGATTATCGCTCAGGAAGGCGTTTGCCAGCAGCGGAAGAATATCATGGACATTCACCGTGGCCAGGGCTGCCAGTGTGTTTATGGCGGAAAGGTAAATGTATGATTCCGAATCGGAGAGGCATACCTGTAGGCAGACAGATAAGTAGTGAAATAACCAGATTAATAGTATGCTTGATCTTACAGTTAACAGTGCTACTAAATCATTCTGATGAGCTAAAGTTTCCGCATCCTTAGCAAAGATTAATCGCTTCAGCTCTACTAATGCATGGGCTCTGGTGGGCATAATCGCATCATTTAAGTCTTTCATAGCTTGATGGAATCTTGATGCTGATTTCACTGAATATTTCGGGTTTTCCATGCTAATTAGTTGATCACATATGCTCATTAGGCGACTCTTCTCGGTCGTATCACTTTCGTTGGCTATTAACAAGTTCAAGCTTCGGATGCACTGCTTCAAACTTTGCACGTGTTGCGTTGTCAGCTGTAAATGTTAAATGAATCTTTAGGTGATTCAGTTCTAATTGGAAGACAACTTACTTTATCTTTTTCATTCAACAAAACGGATACTATCTGTAATGCGACTAATTTGGTGTCTTCATTTAGAGTCGATAAAACTTCGTTTTCGCTTGACGGACTTTCGTTAAGTGAGAAGGAAGATTTAGAGATTTCGTTTGCACTGCGCTCTAGAACTGTGACAACAAATGAGATACACTTTTCTGGATATTCGACAATATTATCACAGACAGTCTCATTTACAGAGTCGATCAGTGAGTACAGTATCAAGTTTTGTTTAGAAGTATACAAATGCGTGTATGATAAATGTTCCAACAGCATCAAGAAGAAATCTACTTTGAGACTGGCTTTGAAGTTGGCCAAGTATCTCAGAGACACTTGCACAACATTGTCAACATGTTTAACGTTGACAGCTTCTTCGGTAGCAGTTGCAATGATGAGAATATTCTCCTCGTCTTCCGTAGTTTGATAGGTCGGAATATTTTGATTTACGAATAACGCATCGTCAAGCAAGTGATGAGAATGTTTGGTCTTTGAAGTTATCTCTGTTATGATCTCATCTAGGTACGACTTATAATGCGAGACATGCGTTTCTAGAGTACAGCGAGCAGAAAAGATGGCTCCGAAAAACGGTAGAAACGAAGATACGTCAAATCGACAGACAACTAAACCGTACATGATCTGGATTGCTTCTTGGACTTTCATGCTCGATTTCGGATCAAGCCATGCATCGTTCAGCGGTTTCAATATGAACATATTCCCTAGTTTCTTATTGCGCGCTATTAAGCATGATGCAACTGCAGTGGCAATTTTTCTCACAGCTACAAGCTTGTCTTTCTCTTTGATAAAAGCTGTAGACGTTTTGGTAAGTAAAGCAAATATCTGACTCACTATGTTAGCATAATATACTCTCAACGGGCAGCATATTGTAGGAGGGAATGCAACTACCTGGCCTACTGCGGCGTATCTTTGGTCATGGCTGGTAACAAGCTGTGATGTATCATCAATGTCCACTGTTGCAGTGATCATGTGAAGTAAGCCTTCTTTTTGCATCAGCAAATATGTCAAATTATCCGATATCGCACTCAAAGTTGAACTTTCATGCTTAAATTTCATCAATGACATCAGGTTACGGTACAAATTTAGCGTATCTTCGATTGTTTCGGCTTTCGGTTCACGAGGGGATGAGCTTTCACGGGCCTCCCAAGAAACACCCAAAACTGCTTCAAACTGCTCGCTTACTGTTGAAAACAGTTCGTCACGAGATACAGTTGCTGCCATTATCTATAAATTAGTTCGATAAACAAAACTTAGCTTGAGATTCGCACTGAAAATCGAGCGCATGTAAACAGGGACCGTTTCTTGATTGCCGTTTCTAGGTTGAATTAATTACGCGGTCTGGTTTCACTATCACTCAAGCAATTTAAGTTTTTCCTGTCATCATGTATTTTAGTTCAACCATACATGGGCGAAGAATTGGTATCTCGAACCAAATTCTTTGCCGTGCCCTGGAGAAACAGTTCGAATTGCATCAGCGCCATCTGTCGATATTCCCTGCGGCCACTCCTCGACGAGAAAACGTCAGATGTTCAGCAATGTAAAATGGCTTTGTAATCAAACTTGGTGGAGTCTAATTGTCTGAGTTGCTGTGACATTAATTAAGAGGTAAACAAGTTTTTTTGTGGCTGTTCTTGACAGCAGGTGTGTAGTTACCTTTGTCTTGTCGTGTTTGTTGAGTTTATGATTGCCTTGAAGTTCAGTGTTGTTGTCCATGAAATTTCATTGTCATTTACTTTACGACATTCGTATCATTTTTTTCTTTTTCAGTGACCACCTCAAGATGAGTTCGGCTTTGAATCCCCGCTCAGCTGCTAAGGACGATTTTCTTGATCAAGCAAAATCAGCTAGAATGGAACGCCACCGTGAAAAAGAACAAGAAGCAGCAGCAATTCTGATTCAGGTTCGTTGAACTTTCTCTAGTTGAGCTCAGTATTAATAGAATTTCTGTTAGGCATTAGCTCGTGGCTACATATCTAGAAATCGTTTTAGATGCGACGTGATTGAGCAATTCGACTCCGTCTTCATCGAGACAGTTGACACCTCTGAGCTCAAGCCTTTGGCTCAAGCGATTGACGTGTTTCAGACAATTAAGAAATTTCTTTTTGTCTTTGACCCGAAGAAAGAAAACCATCGCTTCGAGAGAATGTGTCGATACATAGTTTCTTCGTTGTTGATGCCTAAGTTTGATCCGAAGTTTAGCTATGTGTCAGTTGGTTGTAGCAAAGAACATTCGTTGGCTTGGATTTCTCAAGTTAAGACAATCCTGATGAAGTGCACCGATTATATTAAAACGAATCGGCCAGAAATTTCATATGAGCATAAAGCCATCATGCTGTATCTCAATATGATATTGCTTTTCACCAGCTGCAAGACGTGGAGCATACCCCAGCCTTTAAAGCCCGCTATGCAAAAACTATGCTCGAACATTGCTTCATACCTCACAAGCCATGGCTTGCTGGAATCCCTCCAAAGTGTTCTGTTGAAAGGGCTCTGTCGAAGCAGAGTAAGCCTCAAGAAAACGGACATTGCAGCTGCTGTGTCCATTGCCGTTCGATGCACTGGAGACCTCAGTGAATCTTCGATAAATCGACTTCTTCTCCATATACTGTCAGTTCCTGGCCTGGTTCACCATCTCGTTGCAGCATCACCAGAATCCATTAAACTTCTCAAAGTTGAAGAACGGTCCATCCTTAACGATATTTTGGACTTTCTGTCTAGTGAACAGAACTCGCGTATCTTGTTCAACATGCTCCAGGCAAACTATGGGTTATGCTTGGTTGCCAATGTGATACATCTAGCTGACTTGGAGAAAACAGTGTTAGAAGAAAGGCCTGTGGATTTCATTGTAAGTATAGTGCACTAAATAAATTACTGATACTGAAACATTAACCGTGTTGTTCTTGGACAGAGCATTGTACAAATGATGTTGCAAAACTGCCAGAAATATGTGGTAAACAAGCAATCGAGCTTAACACACTGGCATCCTATACTTGGCTGGTTCTCGCATAAAGACGATCCTGGATTACACGAGTCGCTCGGGCCTGTGAAGTCTCAGTTGGCACTACTTTGGAGTTCTAGTATGGTCACAGATCTCTTCAAATGCCTTATAATTTATAATGAGAAGTCAAGGTCTCAAGCATTACATCATCGGACGAGTATTTCCGAAAATTTTCCGTTGACAAATCTGTCAACAGGAACCACTGCGTCGAGTGTATGGCGTAAGGCTTTCGACAAAGCTGCTTTGGCGCTTACGAAAAGTTCGGATAACTCGATGACAAGTGCCTCATCAGGACCTTTCAGGAAACTTGGCTCTCCTGAAGTTGCCACTGTGTCCTTAGTTTGCTCTATGTACACTACGGCCTTGGCGACATTAACTCAAATGAGGCTAGACATACTGACGGGAATATGTTATCATGAAGTTATAATGACCAACCTTTGGACTTTTCTCTCTTCACTGGGTCCAAGGAACGGCCTGATAGCTTATCTTGACCATCTTGCCCTGAGTACGAAGACTTGTGCACCTGAGTTTCAAATGCTCGTTCTATTTTGTGACTGCGCTACGCATCTGATTACGTAAGTACAGAACATCAAAGGCGCTTTTTAAAATTGTCCGATCGGTTTTTAATGTTAATTCAGCATATTGGACGACATCGAGATATACGAAAAACAAGAACCCTTTACGCTTTCGGATTTTTGCGCAATATCATCGTTTCTGAATCATTTCGTATTTCGCCTGATATGGAATAACTTGATAGGTAGGAAGTCAGTTACTGTAACACCGATTTATTCTGCTTGCTCTACTTTATGACAGATTTAAAAAACCTCCAGGGCAATGCACTTTTTAACTCGGCACATACGCTTCTAATGATTCTCTACAAGCGTGACTGTAGGCGTAAATACGCCTCTGATGACCATTGGTTGATTAAGTAAGTGAAACCATCAATCTACTATTTTTTAATCATCTTGTTTGTCAGGGATCTGAAAGTTTCGACATTTCTGAAAGATTTGGAAAATGCGAAGAAAAGCTCTCAGATCTTGATGCAGAAAGTTCCTCATATCATTCCTCACAAAGACCGTGTTCTGTTGTTTCGGAAACACGTGCTCAATGAAAGAGCTGTCCTGGGGTTGACTGACTCGGCATGCAATTCACCGCATTCCACAATGATCACGGTGCATAGAGCTCGAGTACTTGAGGATGGTTACCAGCAGCTGGCCGCATTGCCAGTACAGTCATTGAAAGGAATAATTAGGGTCAAGTTTATTAATGAGCAAGGTTTAGATGAAGCAGGCATCGATCAAGACGGAGTGTTCAAGGAGTTTCTGGAAGAAACGGTGAAGAAGGTCTTCGATCCCTCTCTAAATCTGTTCAGAGCTACTAGTGAACAGAGACTTTATCCATCACCAACATCATTTGTTCATGAGAACCATCTTTCACTCTTTGAGTTTGTGGGCAAAGTCTTAGGAAAAGCAGTCTACGAAGGCATCGTAATTGATGTGCCATTTGCATCATTCTTTCTCGGCCAAGTCTTAGGACAGCAGCAAAGTGTTCTATATTCATCAATCGATGAGCTCCCTTCCCTAGATGCTGAGCTGTACAAAAATTTGACATACATCAAACACTATGACGGAGATGTGGCCGACTTGGGATTGACATTCTCGGTCGACGAAGATTGCATGGGAAAAATTGTTACGCATGAGCTGATGCCCGGAGGTAGAGCTGTGCCGGTAACAAAAGAGACAAGAATTAACTATATACATTTGATGGCTCATTTCCGGATGCATACACAGATACGCGATCAAACAGCTGCCTTCATCCGAGGCTTCCGGTTAATTGTTAATCCTGAATGGCTAGCTATGTTTGCAACACCGGAATTCCAGCGTCTAATATCCGGTGACAATATGCCCATCGACTTGGTTGATCTCAGAAGAAATACCAAATACTACGGAGGCTTTCACAACAACCATCGCGTCATCAGCTGGCTTTGGGACATCCTTGAGAAGGACTTCAATGCTGAAGAGCACCGACGGTTTCTCAAGTTTGTCACGAGCTGCTCCAAGCCACCTTTGCTAGGATTTACGCATCTAGAACCTCCCTTCTCCATTCGCTGTGTTGAAGTGGGCGACGATCAAGACATCGGCGACACAGTTGGCTCCGTCTTGAGAGGCTTCTTCACCATCCGGCGAAAAGACCCTGTCAATCGATTACCGACGTCATCAACTTGTTTTAATCTCTTAAAATTACCAAATTATCAAAAGCGAAGTACGCTTAGAGACAAGCTACGCTATGCCATCCTAAGTAATACTGGCTTTGAATTGTCTTAAAACGCCTATTGTGATATTTTTCATTTACTTTTTCATATGCTAGTCTAGTAGTTGTAGCTTACTCACTGTCGTCAATAAACAAATGGCTGATCTGTAACTCACTGAAAGTTATTCAGCGACGAAACTCTCTTTATGATGTGAGTACCCCAAGGCAACTGAGCAGAATGGCATGCATGTCGTCACTTCCAGTTCACACTCTGTACTTGATGTATAAATACAAAACAAAAATTATCAACTCATAGACAATGACGAAGGAGAAAAGTTTCACATTTGTATCGAAATGTGATTTCCGATTGTCGCTAACAGATTCTTGTATGGCTTTTTCGACTCGAGAAAAAATGGTATCAAAGCGAACGCTTCGCCTTCAGGAATCTATTTCCACTGAACACAAGAGTTACATTGCTCATAGTAGTAGGAGGGAGAGTGCACATAGTTCTTGAAGTTCAAGTTCGAACAAGAATACTCACAAAGAGCGAGTGAAATCAATTGTTCGTTGACTCTTGTTTACTGGCCGCCAGGGGAGAGTGTGGCGCTGAGAGCGGCAAAGGCGAAACTCACTTCAAACGGCCGCCATTGCTGAGCGAGTCGAGTGTTCCGACGCTTCCACCACACTTTCCCTGTTTTACAGTCTATATATTTCATTTTCTACAGTGTGTTTCCAAGTTCAGCTTTTACTTATTAGCGGTGATTGCGATCAAGCGGAACATATCTCTAAAATTAATCTTGCTAAACTAGTTGATAGTTTAAAATGGTCGATCCTGACAAGCTGAACATAGATTCTATCATTGCCCGTCTCTTGGAAGGTGAGGCTGACAGATCCTTGACATTTTCGGGCCAACTGTAATTCTAATCATGTGCATTTTGCAAATTTAGTACGAGGATCGAGACCCGGTAAAAACGTCCAGTTGTCTGAAGCGGAAATCAAGAGCTTATGCGTGAAATCTAGAGAAATATTCCTCAGTCAACCTATTCTCCTTGAACTAGAAGCTCCATTGAAGATCTGTGGTAAGGATTCCCTATGCGTCAACGTGAACTCCTTTTAAGGAACATAATCACACGGCTGACCTTGAAGATTGTGCAATTTTGTTGCTGTATGACACAATGAGGTTTAACAGAGACCAGTTGATTACGTATGCACAATAATAAGATTCGCAGCCAAGAAACCTGGATTCGTTCCAGTTCACCATAGAACTTAGGCAGCTAGTGTCACGGGAGCACGCTTAGAATATTAACCTAGAAGGACTGTGCATCCAACGTTTTTAGCTCAGTGAAAGTTAAGCTAAAAATATACACACGTATCGAGAATCTAGTTCGTGCATGATGTCCTAATTATTCGGGCGTCACCATGGTTCTTTCGCCGAGACGTCATGGAAATATCTTTATTGTGTCAGCTGACGAATCTTTTTTACAGGTGACATCCACGGACAGTATTATGATCTCCTTCGCTTGTTTGAATATGGTGGATTTCCTCCGGAAAGCAATTACCTATTCCTTGGTGACTATGTGGACAGGGGAAAGCAATCTTTAGAAACAATATGTCTATTATTGGCATACAAGATAAAATACCCCGAGAATTTTTTCCTTCTCCGAGGAAACCACGAGTGTGCCAGTATCAATCGCATCTATGGTTTCTACGATGAATGTAAATATATTTGCTCGAGTAGGAATGCGTTAATATAATTATATTTGTTCTAACAGGCAAAAGGCGGTACAACATCAAGCTATGGAAGACCTTCACCGACTGTTTCAACTGTCTTCCTGTTGCCGCCATTGTAGACGAGAAAATATTTTGTTGTCATGGAGGTCTGAGTCCCGATCTACACTCCATGGAGCAAATTCGCCGCATCCAAAGACCCACCGATGTACCTGATCAAGGACTTTTATGTGATCTTCTATGGTCAGACCCGGACAAGGATGTCATGGGATGGGGAGAAAACGACAGGGGAGTATCCTATACATTTGGTGCCGATGTTGTTGCCAAGTTTTTGCATAAGCATGACTTGGATCTGATATGTCGAGCTCATCAGGTAATGATGTTATCATCATTAAGACCAATGTTTAACTGGTATATTTTTAAATTCGGAAATAGGTTGTTGAAGACGGTTACGAGTTCTTCGCTAAGAGACAGTTGGTCACACTGTTTTCTGCTCCAAACTACTGCGGAGAATTCGACAATGCGGGCGCAATGATGAGCGTCGATGAGACTCTTATGTGTTCTTTCCAAGTAAGCAATGTCCTTTCTTTGTCTCCCAGTGCTGACGTGAATGTATTCTAGATCTTGAAACCAGCGGACAAAAAGAAATTCCCATACGCCGGAGTCAATACTAGCCGACCGCTCACTCCTCCGAGAGGACAGGTGAACAAGAAAGCAAACAAGAAATAATCAAAGCGAATGGTTCTTAGAGTAAGAAAGTACTGGACTTTTATACTCTCGTGCTTTTTTCTCGCTTCTCCTTGAAGATCAAACTTCTCTCTATACAACATCAAGCTGCATCATTATTCGTAGCCCTGTGGAAGTTTTTCTGATATTGTATTTATTGCAATTATCTTTGTAATAGCTGAAAACAAGCACTCAGTACGTTTTTCTGTAGTTTCTGAGTTTTTTTCATAGCACACCAATTGGTCGTCTCATTCATAGCGATCACTTATTCAAGTGTTTTCAGTCTCTTTATTGAGAAACGTATCAGGTTAAAATCGAAAAAGACGGGCGAGTTTGATTAAAAAGAGAAATGTTTTCTGCGACACATTAGACTAAACCTCTGGATACTGACTAGGTGGCTGCTGCGCTTGTGGTTGCTGGTTAATCGCATAAGCCTGTGTCTCTTGGTCTATTGCTTGAGCCTGTAATTGTTGGCTCATGGCTGGAGCCGGTGGTTGCTGGCTCATTACTTGAGCCATGAGCATGGAATTTTGTTCTTGGTAGTGGTAGCAAGTGGCCGACAATTGCTGTACGTCAGACTGCAACTGCGAGTTGGTGACATTGAGATTGTAGATATCTCTTCTCAACACTTGCAACTGCTCGTCTTGCTCTCTTATCATTTCTTTATAGTAAGCGAGCTGTTCTGGGGTTACAGTGGAGTCACTAGTTCCATTTTTCTGCGGCTCGCTTTGCAGAGCGTCGACGACAACGTGCTCAAGGTTCTTAAACAGCTTGCAAAACTCAAAGTCAAATGTCAGATCATCGGCCCTTTTGAACTTCAGCTGCGGCTTCTGAGCAGCCTTGTTGTACAACTGACTCTTGGAAACCACTCCAAGCTTATCAAGAAAGTTCTCAAGGCCAATTCTTTTGGTTATTAGTTGGCGAATGTCGTCTCTGTCAGTAAAACGAAAAACAAGGGGTTATTATTCCGTGTGACATCGGCACATAAAACTTACGCTGTGAAGCTGGCGACGCTGTTGTCGTTGCTGGTTACGCAAACTCCCAGTAGAATGGCACACATGCCTTGAATCAGCACTTCCAAGTCGTCGCCTTCAACAACACTGATTTGCGATGTCAACTGAATGGAAATAGAATTTAAGCAAACGGTGAATGTTCACACGCTACTACTCACATAAGGCACGTTCGTGGGCATAGCAAAAAATTGAGACGTGGCCGCTGGACAGTTGGACAGCCATGTTGTTAAAAGCATCAAGAGACCAATTCGCTTCTGAATTTTACCCTGAACTTGAAACATTTGACAACACTGTTGCAACAGTGATACTGGAGGTTTACTCGAATCCATAGTTAGTTGAACTCGAAGTAACTGTTCTTTTTGCGTCTTGTTGTCCACTAGAGCATGACTCAAGGCTGTACATACGAGCCAGTTCGTTAAAGAATCGGAGCTAAACAGTCCACCACACAAGAGTTGTCCGGCGCTGACAACCGTTTCTATAGTTAACTGATTAGACCGATTCAATAACTCAGTAGACATACCATTAGTCGTGCTCGGAAGTAACGTTTCCACAATTTGAGCTTGCCCGAGTTCGTTTTTGTAGAGAAAACATTGGAAACAGTACAAGATGGCACATCTCAGGTCAACTGATTGTTTCTCGTTAACCATTGACATGAGCAGAACCACAATAATGGGTCGCGGAGGATCAGTAGGAGCTGTTATGGTGCTGAAATACTCTTGATTGTGATGATTTCCCCTGACCACTTCAGAGACTGTATTAATTGTCTCCGACAGTATTTCAGATGGTATGCCACTGGCAACTAAGATAGAACAAAGTCGCCCAAGAAGCCCACAATTTAACATCGCCTTCTGAGAAGCGCTGGTAGATTGCGAAGGATTTATCGGAGAAACTAGAGCACGGATTGTCTGGAATGAGAATAGTAGATTTGATATTTTCTGTGGTGACCACTCCAAGTCAGGGTTTGAAGTGACTTGCAAGAAGGGCATGAGACGCTGAATGTAGCTGCCCTCTCGGAAGAAATTCTGATTCGATGTATTATTCTTCAACAGATTTTGTAAAACAATGAGACAATCCTCAACCACGACACCACCATCAGTGTAGCCTTCTTCGGAAATGATTTGAAAAACTCTGTCAAATGCACTTTCAAAAGCGACAATTTTTTGTATATTCGAGTTCCCTCTGGTGAGGTGTACTAATAGGAGTATAGCATCATTCCGTAATATTTCTCTGCTATCCCCTAAGAGATCCATTAAACGTGATACTCCCATTGGATGGGCAAGTATGCATTCCTGTAAATCTCTGACTTTGTTACGAATCAATCCCATCAGGAGTCTCAATGCTGGCCATCGAACCTTAAAATCGAATTCTTCCAAGAGATCTAGAACGACAGCTACGTTCTCCCGTTTTTTCGCAAATATTTCAGTGAACTGTATACCAAAATCTTCAGTTTTCTCTTGAGGAGAATGGCTACCCGTGTAGTCTGAGGGATCTTCATTTGGTCCGGATATGATGCAACAGAGCGAATCGAGAGCATAACTGACTGTTTCGCTGTCAGCCTGATCTGCTTCGAGGACACCGATTAGCGTTTCAAGACCTTGAGCACCAACTTCTACTCGATATGTTTTGGCCAATGACTTCAATGCTCGGCATGCATCACGGCGATCTTCGAGAAGCGTTGATGTTCTGACTCTTTCCAGTAGCTTGTCAATCTAGAATGGAAACAATTCGAATGACGAACTCAAGACACCAAATTCTTTACCGTTTCGATTACAGTTGGTTCAACAGTTTCTTCCGGTCCTCCAACAACTGTTTTCCAGCCCCGTTTAAAGAAGTCCATCCTGTTCTGCCGGCAATTCGATAGAAAACACAGAAAATACTGTTTATGGCCAACTTAGCGGCTGACGTTTACTTGGCAGGGACCGTTTGTTCACTGCAGCTTGCTCAAGCGTTGCGGCCGTTGATCTCATCTTTATCGCGCCAAACTTTCGCTGTTCTACTAATTTCATTTAATTCCAAAGTAAATCAGAGGGCGTGTTCGCTTAGTCAGAGCCTTTAACATCACTCCCATCACTTCTAACATCCTGCCAACAAGACCTTTAAAAGGACAAGAGCCTATAATTATCTAAATTTGGAAAACGTTTTTTTAATAGATCAAAAAGTTCTCGATCACGCATCGGGAAATCGGTTTATTTATCAAGTCAAACTTCTTGAATCATTCCTTGATTATCTGCGGCCGAAAATCTGGCATGATAACCTTTGCCAGTGATTCAGCATAAAGTTCCAAACGCTGCGTCATCTACATTGATCATAAATAAACAAACATGTTAGGGTGATATAGTAGTTCAAGTGATACAGTCCTACCCGAAACCCCAATGGTCTCTCACTTGTCGACACTTGTTCAAATCCATTTCAGCCACAAGCAAACCATCTCGAGTTCTAGACAGTCCTCTAGTTCTAGAACCATCAGGGCCAGCAATGTACGAAGAGCCATAGAAATGCCCAAAATCCTTATGAGCGGGCTTTCCGTCACCGGAAGAGAATTCACATGGAAAGACTTCCTGTGACAAAAAAAAGTTCTATATGAAACTGCTATAAGTCATGTAGAACTAACCGTGCCAACGCGATTAATTGCACAGGTAAAGTAGCTGTTAGCAACAGCGGCATTCCTGGCCTCTATTCCCCACAAAGGTTCACTCAGTTCACCAACTGTGGCCGACGGATTGAACACAATTTCAGCTCCATTTAGGCCAAACATCATCCAATTCTGAGGATGGTGTCTACCGTAGCAAATGTTGATTGCAATTCGACCATACTTCGTCTCGAAGACCGGATGTCCTAGTGTGCTCTCCATGTAGTAGGTTGACTCGTTGAAGTCACCAACCCTTGGAATGTGGTTCTTGCGAGTCTTGCCAATGATTTTGCCCTTATCAGAGATTACCACTACAGTATTCCAGAGAACGTCTCCGCGGTTAGAATCGCGTTCTAGAATTGGAGACAGTATGATCATGTTGTAGTTCCGGGCAAGCTGTATGATGAGAATTAGTATCGCCATACTTTTATAGTGGGCAGAAAGGCTTACCTCTCGACACAAAGCCGTAGTTGGGCCATTCTCTGCGCTCTCGGCGAATTCGGTCCATGGCAGTTTCTCTCGAGTACAGAAAGCGAATGGCATGTCTAGAGAAGACAATCAGCGTGAAGTAATATGTTAATTGTTCAATCACTCACTCCATGCTTCCTGAAAACAAATGATATTCACGCCACATAGAGCAGCTCCGGCCACAATGGTCGAGATCCGCTTATGGATGGCACTCAGCTGGTCAGCCACTGGACTTGATGGTGACTCGACGATTTTGTTTTGAACTATTCCGACACGAACTAGTCGAGAAGATCTCAACTGCTCTTCAGCCGCTTCGAATTTGTACCCTTGAAGCTCGAAGTCATTTTGGATCGCAAAGTCGACAGCCAATGGGAAAAATTCGAAACATCTGAAATGATAATAATTCAAATAAGGAAATATACAGCTGAGATCTGTACTCACGGCAGTGGCTTTCCGTAAAGAATTCGCTTCACTTCATCCAGTTCATCGGGCGGAATATGTCTTTCAAGACACTCTTCGACGCTTTCAAACTGTGTATCGCCTTCTTCACTCATGCTGGCCATAAAGTGAGCCGTTTTATTTCTAGTGCGAACATATTTACATGAACTACTTTATCTTCATTCGTAGTCAAGGAAATGACAAGTTCATTGGTGATAACAGCTATTTATTTGACACGTTTAACGAAAAGAACCTTTCATCGTTATTAATTTAAGTGACTAGTGTGTCGTAATGGCTAATTTACAGTGAATAATCATTTCCACTAATTTTGCAGCTGTCAATCCTGATTAGTTAACTTTCGGCATCCATTTTCGTCCATAGATGGCGCTGCTGACTTATTAGTATTTTTCCGAAGACTCACATGCACTTTTATTTGATTAGTGCTTATCTTTGCTATGAAACCATGTTTATCTGGCTTCAGTTGATTTTATGACATTTGAAAATGTTTACTGAAGACGATTCACTGAATTCTGAATCAAGTCCTACGTTCGACTTTGACTCCGGGCAAGTAAGTGTATGCTGACGCAATGGCTTCATCTTGTGACCGCTAGTTCACTAATTTTTAATGATCGTGGAAATTATAGTTGTCTTACGTTGGCAAGGAATGCTCCAAATTGCCGTCAATATTAGGCAAAGTCTATGGAACACAAACACGGCGCCTTGATGCTAGTTTTAATTGCCTACAAAATCTGGAAGGCATAAAATCATTCTCAAATCTCGAGGAGCTAGTACTAGACAACAATGAACTTGGAGACGACATTGCGTTTGACTGGAATGCCAATCTAGTTTTGCTGTCGTTGAACAAAAACAAGGTAGATAATATGTCAATTAGTGGCTGATTTGTGACCTTCTTTATAGATCACTAAACTTGATTGTCTACTGAGCAAGTTGAAAGTTTCTTTTTCGCGCCTAAAATATCTCAGTTTACTTGGCAACGATGCCTGTCCTGACAGACTATCGAATTCCGAAAAAGATGATGATGACTACCAACGATACAGGTATATTAATTATAGATATTAATCCTCATCACATTTAGACTCATCATGTTCAGGTATCGGGTGATATATAAGCTTCCGAATCTGATATTTCTCGATTCGTCAAAAATCAAATACCACGAAAGGCTAGAAGCGATGCGTGTCGGCGAATACACTAACATCCTTCGGCCCGATTTAGTCCAGGTGAGTCCGGTCATTCGATCAATGGAAAGAATCTGATAAAGGAAGCAATAGATCCTTGAAGCTCAACGGAATGTCATGGATGATGGAGACATTGTGGAGTGCGCTGAAGAGACTGCAGAATCTGAAAATACTGGTATGTCTAATCTGAGAACATGGTTCAAACCTGATGGAAAACTACTTTCGTAGCCTCCTATGGGAAGCTCATGTACAAATATGTCGGAAAGCATTCCGAAGGCAATCGATTCATCCGCAATCAACACCTGTAAAGCTTTGTCACATGAAGTCAAAAATAAGTTGAAGTGATGTCACCCGAGATAGTTGAACTACTGGTTTCCCTATAAAGTTTTGATATGGCTTTAGACTCGACACACATGATTGCTTTTCCTCAAATGAACCCAATTAAAAGCTGCCAATCCATTCTTCTTTTTAGAATTTGCTATTAGTCCTGACTATTCATCGAACGCTTGCATTAACCTGAAAGATCTCAGTCCGAGCTCAAATAAACAGCTCAGTGATTCATTAGTCTTTAGACTTACGCTGAGGACACTTCAGATGATCTAATCATCATGATATGCTTCAAGTATTGGAGATACATACAAGTAAGATGCCTCCGCTAGAATGCTAACGTAACCATCTAACTTTTAGGCTCTTCTCATTCTCTCGACAATCTGTAAATCGTTTGCCAATTATGTCGAATACAACGAGTGGAACCGAGACAAAACTCCGATTCAGGCATTTTCGACGTCTTCACGGAGAAGCGACAGTGACGAGCGACAACATGAAGAACCTCAACTGACAAGGGGCCAGATCAGGCCACCGGATGACCTTGATGACGGTGGTGATCCGGTGAACGAAGGTGTCGAGAGTGTCTCGAAGGACATTGACAAGATGAACCTGAACGACGACTTGCTGGATGAGCTAAACCATAAGCTGGAAAGTGCTGAAGCCAAGTCAGCGAACATGGAGCGCAAAGTTTACGCTAAATCCGACGCCAATGGCGATGACCACGAAGCTAACCACAGTTTGGGCAATGCAACCAGTGACGATGTTCCGATGAACTTTGCGAAATCGGCATCAATGGGTGGTCCCATGGTGAGCAAGCCTTCGGACGTGAAGAAGAAGCTGAGCAAAAAGAATTACGGCAAATGGGAGAAAGATGGCGGCAAGAAGGGCAGTGACTGGTATAAAGATAGAGGCCATAAAAAACATGGCTGGAAGAATGTTTACCACAAAGAAGGTAAATGGAAAAAAAGTTTCATGTGACTTTTTTGCGCCGCTATAATTAACTTTGCTCTCCTCTACTATTTGTTTCTTTTTACAACTCTCAGAATGGGGAGACAATAAAAAGTATCACGACATCTGGCACGACAAGGACTGGAAGAAGAAGTGGAAGAAATGGAACAGCGAAAAGGACAAAGCTGGACTTGCTAAATGGAAGGACCATCATGGCCGTACTAAGCATACACATGACGAACATAGGAAACACTATGATAAGTACGGTAATAAGGGATTCAAGAAGAAGAACAAGAGAAAGTCAGCCAAGGGCGGTGGCTTGGAGAAGAAGTTATGGAACCACAAACATGGCGGCGGTCATCAGAATCAGGGAAAGAAGACCAGCCATAGGTCGGGTTATCATGATCATGATGCTTACGGTTATTCGAGCCGTAATGTTCCTATATACACTTATAGCTTTCCTAAGCATTCTAAGTTCTATGAAAACTTCTAGTGGTCAGGGTTTTATTTTTCCAGTATGCTCGTTATGTGTAACATTTCGTCTACAAATGTGGGATAGAAAACGAACCGTTCAGAGATGTCCAGTTTCTTCAGCGTTTTTCTTGATGGTATTATGTAATTTTTACAAATGTAGATTACTGTTCTCTTCAAAATTTCGTTGATCTCGTCAGTTTTATCTAGCGCTTGCGCGTCTGTCACTTCTTGAAGTAGCCATGAAGTCAATCCACGTTCCAAGCTTAGCTCTTTGGCAGCAATTTCAAGCTTCAATGTAGACTCTAATAATTTTAAAATGGCTATCTTTGTACTATACTCAGGCAGAGTAGACAAACTGAATGACATCAGATTGGTGAACAGTTGATGCTTTTTACAGAGATGATAATCTAACTCTGTCTGAGAACCTTTTACTAGACACATCAGGCTCCATTCTGCATATTGTGCACCAGTGATCGCGTTCGAATTTTGCTGCAATCTCATCAAAAACTTCATTATTCCATCCGCACTGAATTCTTCAATTCCTGATAAGTAGCCACGAACAGCTTCATGCATCAAGCTTCCTGGTGCTAAGAGAACATCTAGAATGTCTGTCAGGAAAGAGCTGGTGATACGATGCAGTTGCTCATTTTCAGCTTTCATTCCACATCGCAGGGCGTCCAGGAAAGTCAGCCACATTTGTCTGTCTTTATAGAACGTGGAAGCTTCTAAATGCTGATAAAACCTAGACAGTATTGCGTAAGCTAGAGCTCTCACTTGAAGAGAAAAACTTGAAAGAGCAACCAAAGTGTACGAAAGTCCTCTGAGTTCAACAAAATGGTAGCAATTGATCAAATTTTGAGGCGCCAGCTGATGGTAAAGAAGTGGCAAAACGAAACGTGGATCGTAGACTGGCAGTTCTTCAACGTCGCCTTCGAAATCCAGGTCAATATGCAGCGGAAACTGAGAGATACTTCTTTTCATCATATCCCAGTGGAACATTCTGAGCACATCTTCGAGCTTTTGATGCTTGATACCCGTGACACTCTGTTCGCCGGCATTCTCTTCCACTTTCGGGCCCCACGAAATGTTACGCATTTCCAGCAAACTGTGCTTCCCATCTCGTCGCACTAATTTCCTTAAGATATCTTGATCACCAGTTGCTAAGGTGGCATTATATGAGGTGAGCAATCGTACTCCCTTGTTAGGCTTGGTTTTAATCGGCGGTTCAGAACTGTCTAAAATCATGTTCTCTTTCTAGCACTTTCTTCACGTGTTTCTCTTCAAGGGACCGTTTACGTAGTGCAGTTAGCGCTGAAAAACAGCGGCGGTAAATAAAAGTTTAAAAGTTGCTTTACAAGTGGGCTGTCACTTGCGCCGTCACAATATTTAATAACCGAACTCTCATCCACCCTTTTACACGTTTCATTTCAAAATTGCACTAGAGGGATATTATAAGAAATGCAATTCGTTCGAGGGAATTTTCAAAAATTGCAAAGACTAAAACAGCTATAGCTCATTAGTTTTAAGATGTCGTAATTCGGCGAAAGCTTAGTTGAATTCTACTCTACGAGATCTTTCGATCGACTTGTAGCCCGATCCCCAAATCAAAAAACGTTAGTTTTACTATAACTATAGTATAATTATTTTATCACCAGTCACACACGTAGTTTTTTGGTTAAGTCTTGCCGAATTAAATTATGTTTAAAAAGATCACTTCAGTCGTTAATTCTGTGAGCCGCAGTCAAAGTCGAATTGACATGGTTTCGTTGCAAGAGCCCATAGCTCAAAACCCATTTAAATCTAAAGATTCTTGCTGGCGATTTTTCCGTTGATAAAATCATATTCAATATGATCAGGATTAGAAATGCTAGAAAATATTGAGCTATCAGTTCGGTAAACAATATAGATTTGTCCTCTATCTAAATTAGGGAAGCACTTGAAAAACTTGCGCACCGCCTGATCACTGTGCGTTTCTTCGTTCATTTTTACCCAAAGTTTCAGTCTCTTCAAATTAGGACACTGTTCAGACAACAATTCTAGAGTCGCCCAGCTAATTAAGAGATGAGTGAGTTGCAGCGATACTAATCTTTCTGCCCTCTTGGTTATTACGTTGACAATTTCATTGGTGATCTCAATCGTACAGTTGTGCGAAATGATCAGTTCTGTCAGGTTGTCACAATTATTTCCTATGTCCGATATCATTCGATTCATACTGTCGTGAGCTGCCACCGGAGTAAAAGTACAAATAGATAAGGATTCGAATTGATTTCCATTTCGCTTTAGAAAGCCATTCAGAGTCTGAGGAATCTCGATGATAATCTTGATGTAGATTTTGGACACCGTTGAGGGCAATAGTCGGTCGAGGTGCATGAACATCTGTTCACGTTTTACTCCAGTGGTTAGCTGCACGCTTAACTCAGCCAATTTTGGGTATTCTATTCCCTTCAGAGCACTGACAATATTCTGTGGTCTGATTTCAAGCATTGTAAGCGATGATCTAACCAAAGAAGCCATTTGAGGCAACACATCACTTGAACCAGTAAGACTTATTGAAGTCACAGTGGAAACAGAACCTATCAAGCTCTTCAGCAGCTGAAGTTCTTTTTCGACCGGCACTGACCTTTGAATAGTGAAGTACTGCAAGTGCAAAACTTTCAGGTTTGGCGACATCTTCGACAACTCGGCTATTTCCTCAATAAATTGTTCAGTAAGGTCACTAAAAGCAATAGTCAGTTTCTTCAAGTGACTTGGGCGGTCTCTGATTGCTTCCACTAACCAGCTCAGAGACGGGTTCTCGCCAAATCGCATAGAAAGTGTAGACAACTCGGGGCATAGCACTACTAATTTTGAGAGTTGGGCAAGTGGTGGATTTCCATACAGCGGCAGCGTAAGATTCTTCAGTCCCCTTTCACTAAGACTTGCATATTTGACTTGCATGCCTAAATCCACCTCAAACAATTTGACCAATTTAGGACACTTTTCAGCAAGTTTCTCAATGAATTCCGCATTGCTGTAGTACATGATACACAGCTGGAAATTACTATTCAGCTCGATTCGCTCAAGACATGGACCACATCTTGTCAGTATGAACTTTTTGATCTGTTCTGCCATATTGGTTTGTTTTAAACTCTTGTCTGTGATGAACCAAGGTACTCGTAGGTCAAGGTCCGTTACAGTTTGCAAATAAGAGTTCGCGATTCTCTGGAAGCGTTTCGAGACAACCTCTAGTGATAGAACATCCCAAGCTCTTACATGAGTGCAGATCTCCAGGATCAATTCATTCGGAAGGTCTTCTAGTAACATGTTCTAAATCGTGGCAGTCCTCAAACAAAAAGGAAACGTCAACAAATAATTTAAGCATCAACATGCAGTGTTGTTAAACGAAGGCTGCCGCGAGATGGCGTTTGAAACGGCGGACGCGATTATTAAACATTCGAAAGTTGTAGGTTTTTGAAAATGTAGTCAAAATCTATTACTATGGATGAGCAAGGAAACAAGTAAGGTAAAGCTATGAATAATTTAAAGTGTGTTATGACAAAAAAAATCGGAAAAACATTGAGTTATGCCCTCATACCGTTGCCTGAGACCATTTCGGGCTTTTTTCGTGCTTAGTATCAGGAAATTTGAAGCTGGAGAGATCTGAACTGGACATTGGAGTAGAAGAAGGAACATAAACTGGTGACGGAATTTGCTTCGATGGTTTAGATTTGTCAGTCACAGGTTGAGCATTAAGATATTCAGCAATGGATACGTATCCATTTGACGTCAGATTCTGAGGAGGAGGTGAAACAACGGTGGCCATGGTTTGAGACGCCGAAGCCATGGGTTCCTTGGGACTGACGATTACCGGTTTGCCGGAACTTTCGGCGAAAGACATATCAGAAGCTCGCAGAGGAGTGAAAGTTGCTCCTTGGAATGGTGACCTCATGAAGGGATGCATCTGCATTTGCATCGGCATGTAGGGCACCTTCACTGGGTACGACATGCTAGGAGAGCCCATCATCGGCGGCGGCGGAGGAACCAAGTTGAAAGGGCGAATGTTCACTGGCAACATTGACGAGGCGCCGAAAAATGGAGACTGTGGCGGTGGGGGACCTGGCCTCTGGCCGAAACCTCCGTACAAGCTCTGCAAAATTGTAGGCCGGAAAGCGGTGGCCATTGGTCTTGGGTTGAACCAACCATTTCCTCCAGGGCGGATTTGCTGGAATGCTGGCATACTTGGACCTCTCAGAAAGTTCAAGGCACTGGGATCCACCATGCTGGGAAGACCTGTAAAAGACAACTCCGAGCCGGCTAAGAAGGGGCTTCGATAGCGATTGGGGCGTGGGCGATAACCACCGAATAGAGATGATAGCCAGCCTCTCTCAGACTCGGAAGAGGACACCGGAGGCTCCCAGTCGCTGTAGCTGTCTGGCCATGAGTTTGCCGGAGGGTATCTCGGAGGTCGGTACGGCTTGTATTTCTGGGGGTTTCTCGGCCGCGATACTGGTCTCTCTGGCTCTCTATCTCTGTCGTGTTCCGGATATTTGCGAACTGGAGCTGTCGATGGTGGAAGAGACGACTGAGACAGAGGAGGCGGTGGATAGTCGTCGATATTGTTGTTGTTGGATGAAGAAGAGGATGAGGAAGATAGCGGTGGGGATTGAGGTGATGACTGTGAAGACGAGCCCGTGTCGTAGCCGTCATTGTCTTGAGGTGGGGAGTCGTAGTCATCGTACTGAGTGTTACTGGAACCGGAATAGTCAGGCTCCGGGTCTCTCTGAGGGCCCTTGGTGCCCGAGACCACTCGGTGACCATAGTTCGACCTGTCACGTGACCCCTGACCATTTCCGTAACTGTATTGACTGGACGACGGTGAAGAAGGCGGCAAGGAGGGGGAGTCGTAGCTATTTGAAGCCGAGGCCACATTCATGTCAGGTCGATGTTTATACCGGTGATTGCGTTCACTGGCGGAAGTTTGCTCGCCAAACTCTTGAGTCAGCTGATATGGCTGAACCAGTGGTGGGATATATGGCGTGGGAACATACGGGTAGGTTGCATGTTTACCACTGTCGTACATGAACTTGTTCTTGTCCTTGGAGAAGATGTTGTTCAACTTGGACCAGGCAGTGGACAGTGACTTGCCTTGCCTAGCACTGCTGGCCGCATCTTCAGGCAATGGCGGCGCAATACTTAAATTGTGCACCGTTCCAGGTAAAGTGTAGGAAAATGGAGCAGATTTAGATGTGTCATTTGTGATACCATTCAGAGTGCCATTAGTGGGCCGCTGGCCAAAGTTTCCGTTAATTGCCGCTAGAGCACTCAGCTCATTAAAGGCGGTGATGAGGTGAGCAAGTGATGTCAGCAAAAATAGCGTCTACGAAAGAGAATGAGAGAAAAAGTTGCGATGTGCAAGTTATAAAGTGAATCAGTTTGCGTGAAAAATCGGCCGAAAAAAATTTCAAATGTTAGCTAAACGTGAACAAGGTAAACTTTTTCCCGCGCTCCGAATAGTTTGTAGTGTGTGCACAGGAATGTCATGGCATCCGGTTGTTATATATTTTTGTTGACCTGAATGTCATTGATGCGCATCAAAAGTGTCACTCAATTGTTGTCTACCTAAACACAATTGTCTCGTCCAATTCCTATTCATGTCATCCCCCGAAATTCCAGCCCAACCCTAAATGCTACAGAAAATGAGAATTGCAGTGAACAGCTGTTTTCGATGCAACACCTGGCAATATTAGATCTAGTTCAAGATGAACTGAGAAAATGGTCCCTAAGACATAAAGCACAAAGACCTCGAATCCGATAAGCGGAGTTAAATAAATAAAGGCTTGCTCTCTTTCTGTTCGATTATGACTGATTACTGAGCATTAACAATCAAACATTGATAAGCGATGGCTATTAAATTGATCCTGTTGTGATCATTCATACTTACCTTGACGAACATTTTCGCGCAAACGCAGATTACACAATTTGAAGGGTGAGACCGTTAATCCTGTGCAAGTGTCGGAACAATTTTACACATAACACGATTAACGAAAGAGTAAAGAGTGAAGTTATCAAATATTAGCCTCCGTCATGTACTGCATCAAGTTCATGTATGAACGTCTTCCAAGACTTGACCGACATTGTCTTTAAATACTTGAGAAAACTATTGTGGGTCAAATCACTCCCTGGAAGGAGGCGACAGTGATTCTCTCTCTCCCCCTCTCCCTCTCCTCACGGCAGCTTTTTGTTTAGTTAACTAGTGACACTTGCAGCGCCTCTTCCCCTTCAGCTTAAAGAGCTCGTCATCCATTGCTGCTCATGTACAACAATCAGAGTTATATATACACGCTCAAGTTTCTCTCCTTAGACGAGCGACATGAAATTTTCACAGTAACCCATATTTCCGAGAAGGTGTGAAAAGGAACATTGTTTGCTGTTTGTCACCAAGAGAAACTCTTCTTTGGCAAGTGATAAAGCTTCGGACCATTCAAAGTCTATTAATAAGCCACCTATCTGTCAATAAAAAGATGTCACTTGCTCGGCAACAAAGGTGTCCAGTGATTGTCACCCTTGTTGACACCTGACACCCATCAAGTCAGGCATGGCTTCCTTTGATTCTATTCTTGATTGTCTTCAGCTTCGTTCAATTGACGGTGACATTTCGTAAATTTTGTCCCATCGGCTATTAATGGTGTTGAATGACAGCATCCTGAAAGACGATCATCTCTCGTAATTGGATTCTCTCAAAATGTTAATTAGACAATGATTTCAAATCAGCTTCCCTCAATTAAAATACGCGTTTCGGTAACATTAGTAGCTAAGAAAAGTTTCCCAAGCATGCAAACGGTTGCGAGTCGTTCTCAGTGATCCCAAAGCTAAATACCGCTCATTGTATCATCCGAAAGGCGGATTTACCTGCTCAGGGGTTGACATTGATTAGGCCGAGCAAGAGCCATCTCGACCTCTGTGGTGCGAATCGAGTTGATACGCCTCACTAGGTGTCGCTTCACATCAATTGAGAAAGCAAGGAGATACCACTGATATGTGTGTCTAACAAAACTATGCATGTGAAGCTTGAATGAAATTGCATTATGGATGTTGATACACGTGCATGAGCAGCTAATTGACTGATAACTAAGGCAAAGAAACAAATTTTTCAGCGCGAAAGCAAGATTTGCACATTAATAAGGCAATTCCGTTTTTTCTGATAAAATTTGTGTCATAAGGTTCATTGATTATCGATTAGCTAATAATGGAGATTATTCTGTTTATACGAACGACTTAGAATGTGCACTTGAATAATAAGTTATCAAAAAACAAATTTTTTATCCTAGACACCCAAGGCTCACCTTGCTTCCTCAATTGATATGATTTTGTTTTTCGCACTGAGTGACGCTATGACACTTGCGATTAAATTAATTTGCGATGAACAGAATATCTAGAAAACTGCGAATTCGTTTATATAATTATCGTCCAAAATTGTCTGGAGAGCACATTGCAAAAATGTCACCTTCGTGCCTCTGAATCCGTAATTGTATTTCGCAAAAGTTCTTATTACGCAATTTTGTTCTGAGCGCGAACCCATATACTTGACTGTGGTTAAGGTATTCGCTTTCATTCAATTGTCTCGAATTGTCTTCGCCATCCAGGTGTTCGAAGAGCTCTGCAATATAGTTTAACTTTCCAGTGAGTCCATCATGGCGCACGTCGTCCATGGTATCGAAGACCATCATATGGACTATAGTCCAACACGGTCACCCATCTTCCAACCGAAACTGGAAGTAATCGATTTCGTGGTCATTCTATCCTACTTCGTGGGCATCATCGGTGTCGGAATCTGGGTATGTTCGGGACAAAGATTGCCTAATTGCTGAAGCTGCAAATCTGATTTCAGTCCTCCATCCGGGCCAAAGGGGACTCGGCGAGCGGCTACTTCCTGGCTAGTCGAAGCATGCACTGGATACCTGTCGGCGCCTCCCTGTTCGCTTCGAACATAGGTTCTGGACATTTCATCGGACTTGCCGGCTCTGGGGCCGCTTCGGGCATCTCGATCGGTGGCTTTGAGTTGAATGTAAGTCTCGTGTCGACTTTGCGTCATGCGCCATTAGAAAAATCCAGCACAAATCAGATTCAAAAAAGCACATTTTCATTCTCTCGCTCAATTTCAGGCAATATATATACTTCTCATACTTGGCTGGATATTTGTACCAGTATACATGTCATCCATGGTGTTCACAATGCCCGAATATCTGAAGCTTCGCTTTGGCGGAGAACGGATTCGCGTCTACTTGGCTGTACTTGCACTTCTATTATCAATTTTCACGAAAATTTCTGTGAGTAGATCAGCACCACTCATGAGCACCTATATTATGATATGAAGGAGAGGAAATTAACTATTATTACTTATGTAAACACAATATAGGCCGACTTGTATGCGGGTGCATTATTCATCAAGCAATCGCTCAACTGGAACCTATACTTGTCTGTCGGAATACTATTAGTGTTGTCAATGTCTTTCACAATTGGCGGTGGACTGCAGGCCGTTATATGGACTGACTTTGCGCAAACAATCCTAATGATCATCGGCGCTTTCTACTTGATGGTGCTCAGTCAGTATTACAAGATGCCGACCTGAAGGGACGAGCTATTGACTCATTTGCATCTAATCATTCCAGGTCTAGCTAAAGTTGGTGGCTATTCAGCCTTGATGGAAGCATTTCCGAAAGTAGCTCCCAATAGGACACTGATCAGCGAGAATCCGCTAACCAATGAATCATGCAGCCAGGTGACACCCTACTACAATAGTCTACTGAGGCCCGCATCCGACCCTGACTTACCTTGGACAGGTAAATAGTTCCTTTCCGCCTAAGTTGCTTCATCCCTTCTCTCCCTTCTTCCCCCTTCAGGCATGATATTTGGCTTGACAGTCAACTCTATCTGGTATTGGTGCTCGGATCAGGTAAACAATTGCTCACACTTGCGTGTCCCAGTTTTCACTTCATTTGACATCAACACCTTCCTTCCCGTCCCTCCTTGGTCTTGGCCCTTGATATTAACCCTTCAAGGTCATTGTTCAACGGTCCCTATCGGCCATTAATTTGTCACATGCAAAGGGTGGCTGTTTACTGGCAGCCTGGATCAAGTTGACTCCGTTATTTTTACTAGTACTTCCCGGAATGGCCGCCAGGGTTTTGTTCACTGGTAATCTGTTTGCTTTTGTGTGAAGCGCGGTGATTGCAATTTCTCGCTAAATTGTTTTCCAGATGAAATTGCTTGTTCGGACGAATTTAAGTGTCGGGAAATATGCGGCTCACCTCATGGATGTTCGAACATTGCTTATCCTTTGCTGGTGCTCAATCTATTGCCGCCGGCAGCCAAGGGCTTAATGATGAGTGTCATGATGGCAGCTCTCATGAGCTCGCTGACTTCAATCTTTAATTCGTCATCTACAATTTTCACTATTGATATCTGGAAAAGAATAAGAAAAGACTGCTCGGAAGCCGAGCAAATAGTTGTCGGAAGGTAAGTGAACACTTAAGAAGCGGCAATCTCAAAGTGGGTCTGAACAATTTTTATTTGTTTTCAGAGTCTTCGTCGTGGTTTTGGTAGTGATTAGCATAATCTGGATTCCGATTATTGAAGCTGCTCAGGGAAGCGAATTATTCCATTATATCCAAAGTGTAACCAGCTATTTGGGTAAGTCACTGCCGAAGTTTTTCTTAAATCTTCTTTGAATTACCCTTTCAGCACCGCCTGTATGTGCTGTTTACGTTTTGGCAATATCATGGGAACGAATTAACGAGCAGGTAATTAACAGCTCGCTAATATGCTGACTTGGTTAACTTTTTGATATCACACTGAAGGGAGCATTCTGGGGTCTAATGACTGGCTTGTTCGTTGGAATGGCAAGATTTATCGGCGAATTTTCGTACAATGCACCAAGTTGTCAGTCCGGATTCGTCGACGAAAGACCTGCCATTATTGGCAGTATTCATTACTTACACTTCGCGCTCATTTTGTTCTTCATTACATTCGCTGTGACAACTGTCGTTAGCTTGTTGACCGAGCCGATTGATCCTGTACATCTGTACAGACTCACATTCTGGACTAAGTACAGTGACAAAGTTCGGATAAACATTGGCGAGTCGGTGAAACCGCCGGAAACTAATGGTGCCATCAACGAGGCCTATGACGAAAATGGCGCTTCTCAGGAGCTTGGTCAAACTGGCCTTACAATTACCAATATGTCCGTCCAAGAACCAGTTTTAGAGGAAGAAAAATCTCCGGCCGTCAAATGGCTTTTCTGGGCATGCTGTATGGGTGCGAAAAGTGATGATACTACTAGCTATGAAGTTAAGCAGCCAGAAATTGTTATGGTGAAAAAAACTCCGGAAGAGGAAGCCCAGTTTGCGTCCACTCTAGCCAAAGAAGAAGAATGGCCGAATTTGTTATGCAATGCCAATGCCATACTCTTGTTAATAATCGCCTCATTTTTCTGGGGCTTTTATGCATAAAGCACTCTTTATGTGCAGGCTCAGAATTATAATCAACTAATCTATTCGATCCGAATTAGAATGCTTGAGGACTCGCATCACGGAAACTTGAGATTGTAATTAAAGAAACGGTCCCTAAACTTTCGCGCGAAATTGGCGTCAGCTAGCGGCATCATGCTGGAGTCATCTTTGTGTCCCGAATGGCGGTAATTCGTCGCTAATATAAGAATCATGTCACCAGTGTTTATGTTTTCTGGCTTTGACGTAACTGAACTTCCTGCTATCGAAGAACAAATCACCAAGCTAAATGGACAGGTGTTGAAGGTGAGTAGTTAGGAAATACACTCTACAAAACGCAGCGTTTCGTCATGAATGATGCTAAACTGATTTATGGTTTCACCTTTCAGGGAAGATTGTTCGACATTGCTGCTACTCATCTAGTCAGTAAGCAATTCCACAAGACAGAGAAACTACTGTCTGCAATAGCCAGTGGAAAATGGGTCGTTACTTTATCGTATATAATGGCTAGCTCCGAGGAAGAAGAATGGTTACCTGAAACCGAATATGAGTGGACAAGCAAGATGGAATTCGAAGGCTCACCGGAAGCCAGTTTACTCAAGAAATTTGATGCTGCAGGCTTTGTTCGATCTCGTATGGAGAAAGAAAAGCGTGGTCTATTCTCTGACTGGAAAGTCATGTTATGCGTCGAAAAGAACCGATCTTCTATCGAGAAGTGAGTAGTAATAGTTGAACCTGACATGAATGAGCTTTCATTTTTCATTCCCAGTATTCTGAAATCAGGTGGCGCTGTGATAAAAACTCCTATCCAGGTTACTAGTATCTCTAGAGTGAAAGAGTTGAAAAAACGCGTGAATACCTTGGTTTGTGAACAACCCTGGCCATTTTCTGAAGCAATTGTGTCCGAAATCGAACGTTCTGGTATTCAACTGGTCGACTTGAAGTATATCGAAAACTGCATTTTCAATCCAGAGACTGTATCTGAAAATATGGTAGTCGAAAATATTGAAAGGCCGGACGCACTTGCAAATGTCCAAAATCAAGAGGCGTCAGAGCTAGCTTCTTTTAATGCTGACCGCTTGACAAGCCAAGTTACATCCAAACGTGATCGAGCGAAAAGAAAAATCGAACTATCCAAAGAAGACGAGAATGTGAGTAGCTGCACAGAATTTTCTGTACCTAAGTAGTTCTGTCTATCACGGGTAAACTAACAATGCCTTGTATCATCAGGAACGAAAAGTGAAGCAAATGAAGATTGCGCTGGAACCTCTGAAGCTTGAAGCAAACAAGCGTTTTCACCACCCGCTCAGTAGTTTTGAAGAATCTGACAAAAGCTTTTCGGATGAGGAAGTTCCTGTGTGTGATTTTTCATACTGGCCGGCCAAGAAAAGAGTCCAGCAATACCTGCATGCAAATGCTAAAGATTTCAGTTATAAATTAAACTCGGTTGCAGATAATAACTTGGACGATCTTCCATTCGTTCTCAATGAAAATTACGATCTCTTGAACTCAAGTACCCAAGCTTTGCTGCTCATCGAAAAATTAATCACTACCTCATTTGGATCATGTCACGTTTTGTGGCCTAGGAAATCTGAAGTCGTGCTTAATATCTTCCAAGAAATAATTCCTTCACTTCAAAGATCGGATGTCGTTGGACTTTTATCCTTGCTCTCGCGAGCAACCACTAAGAGTGTTTATGTTTTGGAAATGTTGAATGTGGAAAAGGACCAAAAAGACGAACTTCTATTAGCGAAACAGTGTTTTAAGCTGCTTCAAGACGATTTCGATCTATTCATCACTCAAGAAGCTGATATCTCCGGCACTCTAGAAATCGGCAGTACAGATTGTCCTTTGATACATAATTTATTTGCACAATCTGAAGAAGATCTGGTAGAAAATCTGGATCGGTTGATTGAGTGTCTCAGGTCTATGATTGAATGTCGAAGATTGCCGTTGTTTGGCGAAGCTATGTCACTGTTCCAGATGTTGGCAGAACTATTACGTCTTAGTACTGTAACTTTCACATGGCCCTTACCTGTCACGTTACTCGACTGTCATACACAAATTGTACAAAGTATTTCAGAATTGAAAACGCCGGTCCAGCGAAAGTTGATTCATTCATTGGTATCGCTAGACTGGCTCAAAATTCCGGTGCTAGTGGAGTCAGTCAGCAATATCTTGCATACGTCTCTCGACTACAACAAGCTAGATTTGTCTAGCATCATATCAATCTGTTTACTTGGCCAGTTGAAAACGTACAAGAAAAGACCACTCAAATTTTCGTATTCCGGAGAAACATCACTGCACAGGATCTGTAGAAAAAACAATTTTGAAGAGGTTGAAAAGTATCTTAAGAAATACCCAGATGTCGATATTAATATACAAGATAATGCTGGTGTCACTGCATTGCATGACGCTTGTCTGAATGGCAGTCTCGAATGCGTAGCAATGCTGCTGGAGTTTTCAAACTCATCATCAAGCTCTATTTATCCAACGCTCCAGCTCAGCGGATGTCGAACGACGATAATGCACGAAGCAGCTTCAAAGAACAACGAGACCTTGATGAAAATGCTAATCGAACAGTTCGGTCTTTTTCTTCTCGGTGTCAAAAATGAAAAACGAGAAACTCCAATTGACTTGATGAGTGATTCCAGGGTGTTGGCTTCCATTACTAATGAGGATTATCTGTCTCAGAACAGTAATCTTTGCTGTCATCACAAATTCAGATCAGCAAAGGAAGCCGATCAATACATCTTTCTCGTGATCAACATTCTAGTGAGCTATTTGCGGACGACCAAATTAACTTTATTCACTGAGCAAATGTCGCAAGATGAGCTCAAAGAAAAGTTCGAACAGTTATTCACTCGTGAACCAACCCCGAAAGAACTGTCAAAACTTGTCGAAGAAATTTCATTACTCGGTGTGCTCAAAGAAAGTATCAGCGTATTCCGGCGGGATGTTATTCAGAAATTCGAAAACGAGCTAGAACCCGAAACACAAATGGCTTTAACTGGACTAAATCGGTTGATTCAAACCGACTAATTGTTATTCAAACAAACTTTTCGATTAATTACAATGTTTGGCAAGTAAAATAACATCAACTGTGCACAAGATTTTTGTACAAGTAAAAACATTAACATTAATTGATTTGTGTACTTTACTTATTGTCCTTGGAAGGAAGTTAATGATTATGTATTGGTCCGTTTAGTAAATCTATTGCGATGGCAAGAAGAAACAGTTCTATGGACATTTTTTGCCACATTTGAATTGGCAGCTGCAAAGTATTGAAGAATTAATTCATGATCGTCATAAAAGACTTGATTGAGTTGACGCGATGGCAAAGTGAATTTAACAAGTGACAAGGTTAGTTTGTAACAATTCAGCTACCGGATTAAGTTAACCATTAAACTGGACTTGAGCTATATCTGCGAAAGGTCATCCTCCAGCCAAGCCGGTGTAGGATGGTGTAGTTTACTCATCAACTTGGACAAGGCAACATTGTGTGACATGTAGAAGGAGCGCAAGAACTTTTCGGCCCGAGGTTCCATTTCTTCGTAGATGCGTCCCTTGCCCTTTCCCAGACATTTTGTGCTATTGGTGTCCGTTATTGGGCAGTAGAAGCCCTTCTTGACGTCGAAGCGAAGAAGCTCTTGGTATTCAATGACCGTTTCCACTTTCAGGAAAACTTGAAGGCGACTCATGACGGAAACGGGATCGCTTTTTAGTTCGTCGCCATCAACAATCATCAACTGTGAGTTGTATGAGAGAAAAGAGGAGAAGGTGTCAATAATGCCTTGGAAGCCGGGGGAGAGCAAGTTTGCTTTGTGGCTTACCTGCTGAGGAGAGTAGAAGGAAAGCCAATGTTCTAAGTGCTGCGAGTAGATGCCAGGGTTCAGGCAACGGTTGCGTAGTTCACGGAGTGCCTTCGGAGATTTCTCGTTGGCGGCTATGACGTCATGGAAAGTATAGTTCAACGCTGTCACGTCTCGGTGAGCTCTCATGTGCTGAATACACAAAAACATGAGCGAAAACGAGCAGGACAGGCAGAGAGAGAGAGAGAGAGAGAGAGAGAGAGAGAGAGGAAAGAAAAAGTTGTATTATTCATTCTGTCACTGCCAATGTTGTACGAAATCTACATACCTGGTACCACGAGTAAGCTCTCTTAATGGGACTAATGAGTATTACAATAATTTTGGCATTAGGCAGCAACGAATGGGCTCTCAGTGGCACGAGCTCCCCATCGAAATAAGTTGCGCTCTTTTCGAATGTTATTTTTGACAATGATGCATTGCTTGGTACGGGAAAGAAGCTCATATACCAGTCGAGACCCTTGTAGTAGTTTTTGCCGCTGAAAAATTGCACCTCTTCGAACGTCTCTGGGCTGGCATGATTGCTCTGCATTTCCGGGTGCATCAGCATAAATGAGTAGAGAGCCGTAGTGCCCGTTTTCTGAGGGCCAACTACGAGAGCCTTGGGCAGCTGGTCACATGATTTGTTGAGGGACCAGATTGCAAAGTGTCGCTTGTCTAAGCATGGATTCTGAAAAAGGAGCGAGCCCAAAAAGGCTTGTATCAGCAAATACACACAAGAAAAACACACAGAAAAGGCAAAGTGATGATGATGGCAAAGAGGGATAGAAGGCCTTCACGTACCACCCAAAGCGGATCGGATTCCTCCGGATGCATTTGAAAATACTTGGCGGCAAGTTCGGTCGGCGGCAGAGTTGATATGCGAAGGTTGGTCCAGCATTGGACAAACTTGATCACTGATTCAAAGGCATATAGAGCGAGTCGATCGTTACCATAATTGGATAGATGAGTCATGAAGATGTTGATCTATCAAGAGATAGACCGTTAGTTAGCGAATTTGTTTGAACATGTCAAGGCTCTTACAGGATTAAAAATGAATGTATAGAACAGTTCGCCGCCTAGGATGCTATTTTCAAGCTTGGCCTGGCCTCCGGGATATTTGTCAATGAAGATGGTATGCGTATAGAGGCCACATGTCTGTCTCGGGAGAACCTATTCATCAACGGTAATTAGTTGCTCAGCTACAAAGAGTCATCAATTATGCTTCATCTCCTAACCATTATTCCTCTGTGAATGAATGCCCTTCGCAATCTTGCCGGTCGAAGGTGCGGATACTCTTCCGTGCTCGTTACACGGACATTCCAGATTCGCTTCCAAGCTTCGTACAGCGGCTCGTGGACTGGATACACGCCCGAATGGTGCGGAGCGATGGAATAGCCAGAGTCGATGGGAATCTTGTTTTTCTGTTGAATACAGAGATGTAATGAATATGGATTTTCACGATTCTAGCAATGCGCGCAAAAAAGAAGAGAACTTACTTGTGCAAACTCTTTGTTCATTAGCATTTCTTGTTCTAGGATTGTCATGTTGTGAAGATGAGGCTGCGAATGGCTCCACATGTGACAGAACCACCAGAATTTATGGCTGTTTGCTATACATATGTTCACGTGTCGAGAGATGAAGATAGAAAGGGAATACAGGCATGTTAGAGAGCAAGGCAAACAAGAGTGAGCAGCTTTGCTTACAAATGAGAAAATCGTCTCCGGCATTTTCCTCTGGAGTTCCTTTGTGATAGTATTTGCCAGAGAAGCCAAGGTTGAACCGGAAACCAGGCACAAGGTGCATGAATTTCTCTTGGGCAGCAATGAGTGATTCAACGTCAACTGGCTTCATTCTTGTCCCCTTTTCACCGACAAATATGTCATCGATGTCAATGAGCAAATAACGGTCTAAGGGAAGGCTGAGCTTGCCGTGTGATAGATAGGATATTGCGTCAAGAATGAGGAGTTTATGAAGCCAAAAATCCAGTCCACTGCCGAACATGACTCGCTGGATTCCGTCAAATAGACCAAAGTCCTGCAGAGAGACGATAACGACAAGATTGACGATTATCGTCATACTAAAAGGCAGCTGCGAAACACTGAAAACCATTTTGCTCACCTGGACAACGGTCATCACCTTCTTTCTAGTGACATTCTTCAGCGTTTGTTCCGTTTTGTTGAACTCTACGTGTCTGTCCAGAGCATCATAGCCAGCCTCGGTGTTTTCAACTTCGACATAAGCCTGAGCCAAGGGACGATAGGAAGAATGGTTCGAGCGAAATATGAGCCACTCGCGTCCAGATAAAAGGCCATCGTGAACTTCTCCGGCTCGAGTTATCCGCAGAACGGGTGAACTAGGATTGAGATGATAATCTTGCAAAGGGACATTGGCATCATATTCAACGGGAAAGCCTTTCAGCGGAACTCCAGTCATGTGCTCCTCATGTGGCGGAAGAAAGCCAACTATGCCCACTCTGTATTCGCGGCAGTACTTGTCCAATAATTCACGATTCCATTTGTTCATGTTGAGATATTTTTCCAGGTTCTCAAATATAATAACGGCAAACTTTCCCTTATCGAGGTTTGTCAACAGGGGTAAACTTTTACCGGATATTTCAACTTTGAACCTATAACAGTATAATAAAGGAAATACTTGATGAAAAATTCGCAATAAAAGTAAAAAGGTAGGCGTAAAAGATTCGTCATAAAACACTTTCGCTAAGGCTGATGAAGCAACTTCTCCCTGGTGTTTCAACTACCATTCATTAGACAAGATCGATTTTGTGTCTCATCTAGCTCTCTCGCTCCGCTCCTCTCTATCTCGCTCTTCCTCCTTTTCGCCACTTTCATCTCTGCTCACATCCTGCACATCATATGCACAACTCCGGCTCACGGGAATAGCTTTCTGACAAGACAGCGACTATGTGTATGTGCCCACGGTCTGCCGAATGTTCCCCGAACTCACTTTATCCGGCTTGCCTCGAGAACTTCGTGAATTTGCTTGCCCAGTTTGGAATATTGTGTTTCGACAAACACTAGAACCTTAGGGTCTAGTCTGAGACGAGCATTCGACGCGTGATTGACTGCAACCGTAGGCGGGTTCGTTAGGAGATGAAGACCATTCTCTTCCTTGGACCGACTGTGGCATCGGAAGTGCGGCTGAGGAGGTACTCGGGTTAACCTGTATCACGAAGGAAGAGGGCAGAGGGAAGAGAGAGAGAGAGAGGGAGAAAAAGAATCAAATATTAGTTGCACTCGGTGAGTCAATGGAGTAACTTTAGCATTCGCTTTCAAGTCGATTCAAGAAGCTTTTTCTACCGAAGGCTATCGATTTTCAGTTCTAATTTCCAAGTCAAAACAGCACTGAAATTCGATAAACCAGCAATACTAGGTGGTACTTCATGCCGTGACAAAGATGAATGTTCCATCATCAAACATAGCGGCAATGAAAAAAAGTTCGACATATCGCTCTCACTAGCAATTTTCTGATACGACAAAGTTCACGGAAAATGACTTTTTAATGAATATAACTTAGATCGATCAATCAGAGTATCGGTGATCTGCACGAAAACAAAACATTCGATCTCTCTTGCTCCCTTGCTCTCTGCCTCTCGCTCTCCCTCTCTCCTACTCTGTAAACTTGGAGTTCATCTTACAGGAATAAGTTTTCCATCATTAGTGTGTTCCAAATATCGACTTCCTATTCCCGCAGTAATGGTTCTTTTCCCTTGAAAAGAACTCGAGCACAACAGAGAAATAGGATGATCTCATCTAGTTCAATTGGCTTGTTCGCGGCAAACTACGACTTCCTAAATTAAATACTCTTCTCATAGTGATACAAAAATATACGTACCCATGGTATGTTGATGTCGTGGACAAGTAATAGGAAAATAAGAAGACCATGGCCATGGTCAACGCGGCGGCCATCATCATGGCCAACCTCAAGTTGAACCTCGTCAAGTGGCACCATGTTTTAATTGTGGCAGCTACAGATTGACCAAATCGTCGACTAGAGCTTGGTGATAACAGTGGTCGTTTTTGTTGTTTCAAGTCACCGAGTGACATAACTGAGCATTGGGGACCAAAGATGATTTGATTACATTACAGTGATGAGAGAAAGGAATTTCCGTTACTGGGTCAACTCAAGTCATGTGTTTCTCATTTTCATCAGTTGAACGAATTAGGCTCTAATTTGGCCCAAATTATCGCCTCAATTTCACAGTTTGAACAGTGAATTAAGGGATTATCACGGCGAGAAGGAACAGGAACACAAATCGATCACAGAGAGAACTGAATTACTCGGCTTCTGTGACTCAACTCCACTACTGTCAGGCAATACTCTATGGAGACCACAGAAAATGCCTCTTTGCTGCAATCGCCGCCAGGTGGCGCTTGTTGCCAATAACATCACGTGCTGTGTCAGCCGCTGTTGAGCGTCGTAGCGTTTTTACATTTTGCACATTTGTTCTTTATTGGATTTACTTGAAATGGAACCGACGCCGGAAGCATGCCCTGGAATAGCTTCCGATTCAGCGGGCAAAGAATCTGCCTGTCAAGGATGCCCTAATCAAGGTATCTGTGCCTCTGGTAAGGCCAACACTGGCCCGGATCCTGATGTGGCCGAGATAGCGAGAAAACTGTACCGTGTCAAGAATATCATCCTTGTCTTATCTGGAAAAGGTGGCGTTGGGAAGAGTACAGTTTCAAGCAATTTAGCAAGAGCTTTAGCTATTGATGAAAATTCAAGTGTTGGACTGTTAGACATCGATATATGTGGGCCATCCATACCACGAACTATGGGCTTGGATGGGGAACAAGTTCACATGTCTTCCAGCGGTTGGTCACCAGTATACATCGAAGACAATTTGGCAGTGATGTCTTGTGGTTTCTTGTTGAATTCACCGGACGATGCTGTCATCTGGAGGGGTCCTAAGAAGAATGGCTTAATCAAGCAATTCCTCCGAGATGTTGACTGGGGTGAACTGGATTACCTAATTGTCGACACTCCTCCTGGAACTTCAGATGAACACTTGTCTATAACTTCCTACCTAAAAGAATGTTCCAACCTGAGAGGTGCTGTCATAGTAACCACACCTCAAGAAGTCGCCCTATTAGACGTTCGGAAGCAAGTGGATTTCTGTCGAAGAGTAAACTTGAACATTCTGGGTCTCGTTGAGAACATGACTGCCTTCGTTTGTCCCTCATGCCACAAAGAGTCAGAGATCTTCAAATCAGTCAATGGTACTACAAAATTGTCGCAAGATCAGAATATCTTAGTGCTCGGGAATATCCCTCTTGACCCACTAGTCGCTAAAGCATGTGACGAAGGTCAGTCCTGTTTTGAGGTTTCACCAGACTCAAAAGCTGTGCAAGCTTTAAAAGAAGTCGCAGAAAGATTAAAAGAAAGCCTGCGAAAGAACGATCAGCTAGATGGAGGTGACTGCTTAAAAGTGATCGAACAGTGATATGTAATATTTCGAAAGTATTTATATCATGTGTTATACAAGATAAATAGATGTTTGTGAACGTAAATCACGAAGAGTCCGTTTCATGAAATCATCTCTTGACTTCTAACTTCAAACCCGGTTTAATACCTTCGGTAGAAAACCTGGATGTGACAAATATATTTGGACTAATTAAGTGTGTGTCGAAGCCACAAATTGCAGGTGGTCCCAAGCATTGCTCACCCAGAGAAAGACCGGATGTCATAAGGGAAAGAAAGCTAATGGGACTTAATGGTGGAACTCTAATTACTGGATACGTCGACTTGACCCGCACTGGGTTCACTCGACTATTGGGCTTGGTAATTACGTCAACCATTGTGGTCATCTCATGATTACGGGTGGGCTGGGCCGAACCTGGTGACCTCGGCATTGCTTTCATACCAGTTGCCTCTCCGAGACTCGCACCGTTTATATCACTTTTAAATGCATTATTGGGTCTCCTTTGACCGTTAATGGCATCACCAGCTGCAGCTATTTGCAGCCCAGTTGGATTAGCATTCTTCTTTTCAAGATGATTCTCTTTGCTGTCAGTCTTCGCCGAACTCAGCGTAACTTGATCACTGTATCGCCGGGCTTCATCTTCCTTTTCCCTTTTGTGGCCAACAAGGGAGCCATGTTTATCAAGGTCACCGCTGGCAAATTGTTGCCTAATTGTTTGCTCCGATCGGTAAGGCCAATGCTGGCCATTTGCATGATTGAAAGTCGGCGGTGGGCTTTGATGGCCGTCCAAATGGTTGGCAATCTCTCGCAGAACCTGTCACGTGGTTTGTTGTATTACTATCATTACATGGCCGTCACGGGCGATGATTTGCCGAATAAAAGGGAAGCAAGGACTCACCGTGATTCTGTACCGTTTAACTCTGCCACTGGTCAGCTGGTCATTGAGGAGGAACGATAAAAGGAAGGCCAACACTCGGAGTTGCATCATAAATCAAAGCCCACAGGACAGATTGGCTGGCCGTGTGAACTTGGCTGTCTCTTCACCTAACTGCCAATACCTTCCATGGGTAGACAATAAATGTCTGATATGTTTCATAATACGAGCGGTAAATTGTGCAATTAAACCCTCCTTGCACAGTGCGAACAAAAAGCCACTGAATTTTGACGGCTTCCTCTCTATAAAAGGTTTTGTTGTCTTGTCATATTTCTACCGAAAAGAAGCATAAAGGGAAAAAATATTCCCTCAAAACACACATTTCCAGATATACATGTATGTTTGTGTGCGCTTTGTTCATGACTAAAGAGCATATAGTTTTTTTCCTATGCCGTTATACTTGTTGCACGAGAGAAGTTCATTTGCCGTTTTTTTCATGCTCATATGACAAAAAAGGAGGGAGAGAGAGGGGGAGAGAGAGCCTTTGTGCAGCATTTTTGTACGAAAAACTTTTTTCATCACTTTGGAGACGTTCCCCGAGAGAAAAAAGTTGTAATATTTGTTACATCTAGAAAATGTATCTTTCTTTTTGCTTTTGATTCACTTTTTTCTACTTAGTTGCCGAAATTGTGTTTGTGTGTGTATGGAGAGAGAGAGAGAGAGAGAGAGAGAGAGAGACAGTAGCAAAGCCAATGGTCCAATGCGTGTCTTGGGACCAAAATGGCGTAAAGGATGAGTTTAGCTGTTAGATTACGTATACAGGAAAATTTGTATATGATTTTTTCATTTGCTGTTTTTCTGTTACCTCTTTTATATTCGATCACATTCACACATCTTCATGATATTGAAAAACAGGAAAGGAATAAGTGATTTGTAGCCTGAGAGGCTGAGAGGGAGGGAGAGAGAGAGAGATAATAGTAACGTAGACACGATAGCTGTGATATTTTGAAGAGATATAATCAATTTTATTCCCGTTAAAAAACATGACGTTTCACAGAGTAATTAGCGTTTGAGAGTGGGAGAGAAGGAAAGAGGAAGAGAGGGAGGGAGAGAGAGAGAACAACATAATAGGTGCATAAAAATTGGGGTCCATCGTGAGCCCGATATGCTTGGCAAAAATCATGGTCAGTGTAACATACACGTATTTGAGAAATATATATAAATAATGTAGTGTGAAATAGAAGAATACAAAAAGTCATGTTGGACTAAATAGCGCGAAATTGCCGCTCGAGACCAGCAACTGGTGCACAAAAAATATGTTTTATGTTAGTTCATGTAATTATGAGAGACGGGGGCGAGAAAGAGCGAGAGAGGGAGAGAGAAGAGGAGAGGAGAGAAAAAAGAGAAATGTTGGTCAAGTTCAAAGATCACGTTTCGAATGAGCAGAGTTGAAGGTCAATGGCTTTCAACGGCCAGTCCTATATATCAGCTGACGGCGACCGCTGACCATGCCTACTGATATGATTGAGAATTATCGCAAACACAGCCCGATGGGAACCTATACAGTCTCATTGACGGACAGTCATTCTCTTTGTCCAAGTCAATGCTGATTAGGAGCTGAGTGTGGAATTTTTGCACGCAGCGCGCGTGAGTTCCACATTCACCGATGTTATTGCAAATGCCACCTGGATTCCTGTAATTAAAAAGTTAATTATGCAGCATATCAAGACTTCTCTAAAACAATAAACCGATTTGCGTCAAGTGCGGTTTAGAGCCTGGTGCAAAGCAAATGCCTCTCTTTCATCCCTCTCTCCCTCCCCTCTCCTCTCGCACAGTGTCTTCCGTAAACGGATTTAAGGAGTGTTGACACATGTATGGCGCAATTTATAAAACATGGCCCCTCTAATTCCTAATACCTGCCCGCATTCTATTCGGTGTAACCAAAGCTTACCTGCACATATCGGTGGGCACTTGCTGGTGATACAGTGAACTCTGGACAATGACGAACCATCTTCCGGTGATGTCCTGGGCCACCGAGGGGCGGACAAACTTCTTGTCGGCGTCACAAAGGGCACTGGTCTTTGACCGGTAACCCGCCCACGACCAGGTGGCCTGGTTTGCCCTTTCGCGGCCCAGGCTGGTGGCGTTGCTGCTGGGCGCAAAGGGCACAAAGTCATCAAAGTCGGCCAGATTTTGGGGCACCTCCACGTACATGCGGTCAATGATGTCACGGCACTCTTTGATCACGGCCATGACTAAATGGCTGGAAAGAGTATACAATTAGACCAATTAGCAATTTGTGTCCAGCCATTGGGTGTGATGGCATTTATAGTGGCCCCAGTTTCCGTGACCCATGGAAGGCACCTTTAGCACCCTGACAATTAAAGATGTCCCTCCATCTCGGCACACAATCAACAAGTAGACCAGTATTAATTAGCATAATTACAAAATGGCCTATTCGCTCAAGAGTCGCACCAATTCCTCCTCACATTTCTCTGTCCCCCTCTAATAGATACAACTTTATGGGCGTGGTCAGTCATGTCCACTTGATGGCGAAGCAAAAAGCGAGAAAGAGAGACTCGCTCTCTCCCTCTCAATTCAGGTCAGCGGGCCAAGCTAGCGCTGCTTCACAGTCCCTAAATTGCACTTCAAACAGTGGCCATCAATTTTTCAATCTCTCTCTCTCTCTCTCTCCCTCTCCCTCCCGTGCTTCCCCTATTCCAAGCAATTTCAAGGTTAACATTTGTAAAAATCTTCAATACAAAATATCAATTGACTGGTCTTTTCTTGACCTCATCGCGCCGACAAATCAAGCCTAACATGCCTCGCAAAAATGGGCCCCTCGCTCTCTCCCTCTCTCGCTCTCTCTCTCCCCCTTCGCATCTTCATCAATAACACAACTAATTCCCATTCACATGCAAACTAAGGGAAGCATAGAGCTGTCGAAGTTAATGCGAGAGGCCAGCAAAACTAAGTGCCATCAATGCGTCAAATGAAACATGTAACTCGTTGGGCTCCACTGATACTCCATTGATGGGTTCGCTGACGGCAGTGAGAATGGGAAACCTTAATTCGATTTGAATCCACTTACGTTGGATAGTTGTCTCCGTAGTCACACCAGCCCAGGTCCTTGTTCTTGCAGTCAGCTGTCTTGCGATTCGACGACTCGCGGCTAATTTGATCCAGCAGGGTGACCGGATTGATTGGCATAATTTTGTTGGCAGTCTCCTTCTCGTACTTGATTGGGTGAAAGCGAAGCAGATCCTCGATTGTTGTTGCCGTGATGTTGTTGTTGGTCACGTGCCAGCCTTCGAATTGATTCGACATGAGTGACGGCGACTGTTTGAACTTGTCCCAATAGTTGCTCACTCGTTTAGTCGACTGCAGATAGGACAGCGGACTGAGGGCATCGGTGAGGTTGACCACATTGGAGCTGGTCAAGATGGACGCACTTGGCACCAGGGATGATGAGGCTGACTCTAATGATGATGGCTTCAGGGTGGCGCCGTAGCGAGTCGGCGTCCAGTTGTCATGGTTGTAATTGTGCTGCACAGACCTGGGCCTGGTCACGCTAAGTGGTAGCCGTTTATAGGCTTCGCTGACCATCGGTGTCGGCGTAGTGGACGCCGGTTTGACAATGTTGGGCGCAAATGACGGTGTTGACCAAATTTGGTAATTATTCACTGATTCCACTTCATGCTTCTTCTCATGATGGTTAGCGGGTACGCTGAGCAGATTCTTGCCCACCAAACTGGGCTGTGTCAAGTATTGTCCTGATTGCAAGTGGTTGACAAAGTGCTGCATTTGTTCAGCTTGGTCATCCTTGGCTGGCCGTGGCAGCGTTCCCATGATGGGCAGCAACATTGGCATATGGGACACCTTGCGACGACCAAAGGTGGGCAGAGAGGGTAACTTTAAGTTCCTCAGCTTCGCCGCCGACGATTGCCAAATGGTGGGCCGCTTGGTGGGCATGAAGTGAGACATGGGCCCGATGCCGTCGCCCAGGCTGATGCCGGCGTGGGCGAAGGCGGCCTGCAACACCTGGCTGGCGTCTTCGCCGCTGTACAGATTGTACATGTCCTGGTCCTGGGGCTTGGGTGTCACTGTGACCACCAAAGTGGTCACCACCAGGGTGGTCAGCATCAAGGGTGCCAAGGCACGTCTCATCTAAAGGAGAGAAGAGGAAGCAATTAAGAGCACAATGCACACACAGTAAATGACGTTTCAATTTATACGGCTCATTAGCGCTTACTTTTTCAGCAATGAAATATAGGTACACGGAGAAGAACAAAGGCAAAGGGAACTTCACGTAAAAGAAACAAATGAGCCAATTATCAGTTGAAAGGTTCTCTCATAAAAAGATACACTTGAAAGAGAAGAGAGGGCGAGAGAGGGAGAGGGAGAGAGAGAGGGAGAAAGAACTTGATGTAAATGAGAACTGACTTTGTCGAAGTGAGCGCTTATATCAAATGTCGCTCGCTTAAGTTGAACTGATAGGGACGGTTTTGCTCGTACTAGCAAAAAAGGGAGGATCACCCTAAAGCATGAGCGACTACTTTCAGTCTAAAGGCAACCCCGAGCTGCGTAAGGGATACATGTAACACAAACTGTGGCCAGTGTATGTTCAATGAGACTAAATAGCGGCAACACGGACTTCTCTCGGCAACACTGACCGAAAGTTTGGCTTCTCTCTTTGAATGTTGGAAATAGAAAAAAAACTTTTTTCCACTCCTCGCCGTTGCTTCTTCTCTCCTCCTCCTTCTTTGCTCGCGAGAGGGAGAGGGGAGGGGAGAGAGAACTATCAGGTCCAGATTTAGCGCAGACATCCACTACATACTTGTACAAGGGATAGTAGGGCCGCTCATGTATGAAAAGTATACACACATGGTATGAAGAAGCAGCGGCAATGTCATCACGCTCCAGCTTAGATGGCCATACTTCATGTTTGAGAGCGCATATGTTTGTCTCTCCTCTCTCTCTCTTCGCTCTTTTTTTTCTATGCCAGGGAGAAATACTTGAATGGCTTCAAAAGCAGCATTTGAGCACATAGTGAAATATGTAAGAGGGTAAACACTGAGTGTGATCTTCTTCGCATAGAATAGCGAGACAAAAACTTGTTTTTCCGGCTTCCATGGCAACTTGCGGCCACTCATTGCTGGGCACGCATTTCATCATGAAATCTTGTTCTCTTCTCTCTAGTCTTCGGTTTATATTATGTAATAATGCACGTTAAGACGAACTGTCTTAGATGACACTTGTGAGGAGGCTTAATTGTGCTTAAGTAAGGCCCTGAGAGAAGAAATTCGACTACAATACTAATAACAGAGTCACACAAACGTACATTACTCACTCTTCACGCCTTTCGGTGTGTTTTGGAATTTTTTCTATTTTTCTCCCCTTGCTCTTGATTGAATTTGCTGTTGTTCCTAAATTGTGATTCATGTCATCAGGGAGACAAAGACAGAGCATTGTTTTCCTTTGACTCGGTGCCAATGAGAAAAGGAAAACTGACAAATGAGATGAAACACAATTTTCGGCAATTTTCATGCCTTCAAACTGTCCATAGTTTGACCAACTTGAACCTGATTACTTTTCAGACTTTAGTAATTTTCTAATTTCGTTCCATTCCAGCAATGATGGTTAAACCGAGCCCTGACATGGTATACTTGTTAACTGTTGTACAGTTAGACGACCGCTAAGTAGGGTTCTAGTCACGAAAGTCATATTGCTCACGAAAAGGCCAATGTCTGTCACAATTCTCAGCTGTTCTGACCGCTAACCTCAGCTTCCTCTCCCTCTCACGCTCTCGCTCTCCTCTCTGTCTTTCTCAATTTCATCGGCTTTACTATTCATACGAAGTAATTAACATTCCGACCAGTCTCACATGAATAATGAACTGTGGTTACCCTAATTATCAACCATTTATTACGTTTTTTATCAAGAAAAGAGATACGCCTTAAAACGAGTTCGCGTCATTTGTTGTTGATAAAGAAATTCAATTTGCGAGAAAGAAAAAAGCAAACATTTGAATTGGAGTTTGATTACACTTCTTCACTCTTCGTGATTTGAACAAAATTTCGTCTTGATCAGATCAATTGTATTGAGAAACAAAATTGGAATACAATGCACTTTTTTCTGGAGCACATGATTGAAAAACACACACTTTGTACGAAAAAGAAAAACTCTGTAAACAGAGAACATTTGAGTCTTTCAACAATTGGACATTTAAAGGTTGATTCTGGCAGTTACTAAACACCAGGGGACTTATTGCATGATCCTGTAGTATTCAGTTTTTTATGTTCTTGTAATATTCGGCCAACACTTGCCAAGCAGCGGGAGCCATGAAACCATTCGGCGGCTCTTGTCCAGTTCGCGCCAAAGTGCGCATTTTTGTGCCGGAGATAAAGTCGAAGTCTTCCTTTCGCTCAGCGTCATAAAAGTTCATTTTGTTCAGTTTCTTGTCGTAGGCAGCCACTCTGAAAGGTATAATTTCCAGCTCAGTCATACCAGGAGCCATCTTGAGAACCCTGCGCCCGTGAGTGGCCTGATAGAGATCACTGCCACTGGTAGGATGTGCAATGCCAGCTGGGTCTCTACCAACGATGTAGAAATTAGCTCCGGTGACGATGCGAGCCTTTGCGTGCCATTGAACTTCCTTAGGGCCCGCATATGACATTGGTGAAGGAAAGATGGCGAGTATTGTGCTCTCTGGATCCAGAATGCCTTCGTTCAAAACTTCCTGGTGCTGTTTTATTCTGACTGACAGCGGAACATCGTCATCCTTGGTCCAGCCACCCAGGGGATGAAGCAACAAAACAGGATTCTTATAGCCTCGCTGCAGCAACTGGTCCTTGGTTTCTTTCATGAGCAGAGCGTGACCATTATGAATAGGATTCCTCAACTGAAAAACAAAGGTTGCGTCCGCCTAGAACAATAAAAAGATAATTGCAAGATACATAATTATCATAGTAATTCTACCTTCATTAGCTTTAGCTTCGCTTTAATTTCCTTTGGTGTTAATCTGTGCTCGTCAAGACCATCGTTCCAGCGGATGCGCTCTAATACTTCAATCTCGCCTCCAACAAGCCAGTCACCCCTTTCCATTACTAGCTTAATCACCGGGTGTCCAACATGGTTTATGCCCCAAATTCGTCCGCAACGCTCTTCCTTTCTATGCTCGTAAATTTCAGGATCACGAAGTATTGCAACGTCTTGTCCATTGTAAGTCAAAGTTATATTCTTGACATTACTTAGTCGTTCTTTATCTGCGTCATGAACTGGAAGCACTATGGGAATGGCTTGACTGTGTGCTTTACCGTCAATTAAAACACCGAAATGCAAGCATTGCAAGTATTGGTCCTCTCGCATAAAACCAGTCAGGGGTGAAGCCCAGCCCTCTGATAATACTTGAAGCCACTGTAGATCGATATCAGTGATCTCCAACTTGGGTAGCTTCGATGCTTCGACTTTCCTCACATGAACAAGATCCCAAGGTACAAACAGCTCTTTCACCATTTCAGTTACTTCAGCTGGGATGACATTATTATCCACCATCATTTTGATTACATGCTCAATGCACTCGGAGACCGTGAGCTCGCCGGCTTTCAGAACAAGGTCAGGATCCACTGGAGCCTCGTAGAGGGCGTCTATACCAGTAAACCCTTTAATTTCGCCCGCTCTTGCTTTCTTGTACAATCCTTTCGCGTCACGCTCCTCACAAACTTCTAGAGGGGTATCCACGAAACACTCGAAAAACGGCAAGTGATCAGCATGATGCACGGATCTCGCAGATTCTCTGTCTTTGCGAAATGGAGATATAAAACTTGTCAAACAAACAGCCCCCGAATCGGCAAATAATCGGGCAACTTCGGCGATTCGGCGGATATTCTCTTCTCGGTCCACATCGCTAAACCCAAGGTTCCTATTTAAGCCTCGTCTTACATTGTCACCATCAAGTGTATAGGCATAAATTCGATGACGTATCAGATAATCTTCCACACCCATGGCAATGGTAGACTTGCCAGATCCCGAGAACCCAGTGAACCATATGGTACAACCGGTAAACCTGCCACCACCAACAACTTGGCCTCGCTTGTGACGAGACACTCGGTGGGGTTCGACGAAAATGTTCTTCGATTTTGGAGAACCCTAAAGTACAAAAGTCACATTCCGTCAGATAATGATTGCATCAAGCACTGATTTTGCTATATTTGTATCAGTTACCTGAAATGCCATGGCTACGTCGTTTCGATGGCAGAGATTAAAACTTCAGATGATAAAATGGCAGTTTTGAAAATTCAAAAACGCCTAGAGCTAGAATCTATACGTGTACACAAATATATGATGTCATCTCCAGAATTACCGGGGTTTCATTTCACTGAACAATAATACGGGAAGCAGCGGCAGCGCCATCTACCAGACAAAGCGAATACCAGGTCTGGCCGCGCTCTTTACCTTTCAAATTTGTTACCCATCCATCGCTCTCCACTTATCAAGAAATATTCGCATATTTGCGTCATCAGACTGAATAAATTCAATGAACAACCTAATCGTCTCCAACGATTCAAATACTCCCTACATGCCGAGCTAAACGTAAACAACCTTACATTTGTCAAAATCGAAACATTTTGTCGTACTACGTACTATCATTATCGGTCAAGTCTTCCATCAATTCCAGTAGAGAAATTTCAAGGATAAAATTTGCGATCCCATAGATACAACCCCCTAGAGGTGAAGGCAAGAGGTGTACAAAAGCTGATAATGTAATCCAGAATTACAAGGGTTTAAGTTTAGCGTATCTTTTCGCGATCGCATTGTTCCTAATTTATCCACGATTACTCCTTCGTCGACCTCCACGTAGTAGAACTTACATTTCTCACTAAATCGTCATAAGGTCGACAGGAACACGAATCGCCAATCGAAATGTGGTGCTTCATCCTGATGTGCATGGTGGTTGTTTGCAATGTCGCCGAATGTGAGTTGACTGATTCCCAAAATTTGATGTCAATCGAACATTCTTTCAGGTAGCATACATATCAGTGAGTTCGTGAGACATGGAGAACTCGAGTACATGGAGATTTACGTTAAAGCTAAAATGACGAAGGATCAGTGCGTGCAGGCCTGTCGAGACTTTGGGGCACAACTTTGTGAGCCAAGGACTGATGAGCAGGAGAGCTTCATCAAGAAAACGTTTTGTAGTTCCTGGATTAATGTTTTCTATGGAACGACAGCAAGCTCCCAGTGGCGAACCTGGCGATATGGCAGTGATGGGCGACCCGTGAAACAAACCAAATGGTCTCCGGACAAAGCAGAGCGTGCTCAGCTGGACACGGTGGTCACAATATGGCCTAACGGCTGGGATGGATGGGAGCCTTCCACGAGAATAGAGCGATGCGTTTGCCAGAGACCTTTCCGTACGCAAATAGCACAAGTGAACCCTTTATAGGAGATGGTCATCACTTCGGCTATAAATTTGAAGTTGACGAAATACGGCAATAAACGTGTCAAGCTTTACATCAAGTTCAGCCAGCGGACAATCCTATCCTTAGAAGTACTATCATAGAACCTTAACCAAGACTCAACTGAAAAACTGCTTGAGAAAGGTATTCAAGTTTTGAGATACATGAACTTAGACAGCTCGTGTTTCCGTAACTGCTAGTAGAAATAAAAGCTTGTCGATATCCCTCGCTATTTCCAGCTCCATCTCGTAGCATCATTATGCATTTGCTGGACATGCCCATCGGAAACGAGGGTAAACTTTAGCTAGATAAGACGTCTTTATTGTGTGGCCACTTCCGGCATAATTCACTCTCGTTCCTAATACACATGTAGGTTACGGTGAAGTACCGTTCAGCAAAAATAATACAGTAGTAGACGGTATTAAGCACGTTTACAGTTTGAGACAAGGGTTTCCGGTGGGAAACCGGAAAATTAGCGCCATCTGAATTTACGCATGATCATGCGCATCGTGACAATACCCCTATTTTTTCACAGAGTTGATAGTTCGAATCTTTCGAAGTACGACCTAGACAACTAGATCTTTCGATTGACATGTAGCACGACCTGAAAATCCGATTCAGCGAGTTTCACTATAACTTTGGTATAAATTGATACGAAAAATGCATGAATAGTAGACCTTTTTCCATAAAACTAACCAGCGTCTTGACATCTACTATGTAAAAATTTAAGTTTCATTCTGCACATTCAAGGTACTATTTCCGTCCGCTGTTCAAATTTAATGATTAGAGATTGCGCAACAGCTGATGTAAAAGGGAAACGGAAGGAGTAGACGACAGCGCATTGCAATGCAAACATCAAGGACAGTGTAATGACGGAGATCTAGAACAGGACGCAACCTTTGTTCTGATCAATGGGAGCCATCTTCAATTTTTAAAGCAATGCCATCAAAAGTAAAAAAGAAAAAACTGTGCTGTTGCCATGGCAACCAAGTTGGCCAAGTAAGTGAATAATCCTTTCATGGTAATTAGACTAGATCGCGGCAACAATTAAATTTGTTTTCACATGTTGCAGCCATTGTGAAAAGGCTAAATTGTCGTCTCAGGACGCTGGATATTGCTCTCAGTCGGCTTTAGGGTCGCCATTAAATGGTACACTTAATCAGTTCACCGCAAGCAAACATGTTCAGCAGCTGGCGACTGTGTCTCTCATGTGTCATCTTCCGCTTCCTGTTCTCCGATGTCCACTCTTTGAACATTGTGTCAGGTCCCTTGAGGCAGTCATCGCCCAAAGGTCCAACCTCGAAACATGGCCATTTTTCAGTCTATTCTCTCGTGAAAGACCAGGAAGCTGATGAAGACCATCGGTCATTAATTAGAGGCATCATGTCACCCAATATGATGCCAGGTGCTGAGATGACATTGAGTTCCAACGGTGATCACGTCGTTCTACCTCCGCCAGCGAACTTGACCATTGTCCAAGAGCCGGAAGCGGAAACCAAGGTCCACGGTAGACGGGCCACCAATTCATCTCGGCCCACTTTCAGCCCATCTTCCGACTCAGTGGCCCAGTCTAGCAATGCCTCCAGTAGGACACTGCCTCAACATTCGAACTCGGCCAATGTGGACACCACGGCTCTGCCATCGGCCACTTCTAAGAGCCAAGTAAACTATGGCTTCAATCCTCAATTGTCAGGACTTCCGTTTTCATGGCAAACAAATCGCGAGAAAGCTCAGGAGGAATTGCTAAAGTTGAGCGCAAGTTCGAACTCAGATCACATTCATGACATCTTGAATCGATTCCGAGGCAATCAGAACGGTTCAAGTTTCCCGCACGGTCCAAAGATCAAAGGCCAGAGGCCGCCAGGTAGTTTATGGGAAATGCAAGCTTCGGCAGTGCCGACAAAGGCCACGACTCCGATATCATCGTTCGTAGAGTACGACATATTGCCCAGTGAACAGGACACTAGTAACAAGACCACCGAAGCTGAAACGGATTTGGCCGAACATAAAAGCGAACAGTCCGATGAGAACACGGAGACGAACGAGCCCGTGAAGATGCACAAGGTTAGTCATCTTAAATTGTGATTTCTCGATGGTTAAGCTAATTTATTTGTTTCCAGAGCGCCTTACCTGGACCAGCGTCAAGTCAGGTTGAAAACAAACAGCGACAGGCTCATCATACGGTGACATTCACTCAGGACGAAATGAGACACCTGAATGACAAGAGAGCCGGTGTCCCAATGGGCCCACCAGCCCACATGAGTAGGCCTAAACCGAGCTCTGATCACTCCGGAGGTGAACATTCGAACGTCGTCCATCATGGTCACTTCAGTCCCGGGCACTCAAGTGGGCATCTAAGTACAGCCCACTCTAACACAAGTCCCACGCCACCAGCAACCCCGAGACCTCATGCTACGGGCAACGTTCCGGAAAAGGAAGAGAATGACATCATCATGAAGAGTCAATCTGAAGGTCAACACTCGGTACGCCCAGATACGGTTGAGAAAGTAGAGAATGTGGTCCACATATCCAACTCGGCCAGACCGCCAGAGGTCAGCTTCGGGGACCATATGTACATTCCAAACCCACCGCCGAACGCCTTTGCAAAGCTCAGGCCAAGAAATCCGTTCCAACTGGGTTCACCTTTTCTTCCGTTTCCGCCCAAGTTCACTTTGAGGCCACCACCCATGGCTATACCCATGCAACTGCCGCGTTATTATACCACCGATGACAGCTACATGAAGTACAATAACTTGGGTGAGTCTGGCCGAGTTACCAAAGTGCCAACAAGTTCTATCTCTTCTCTCCATCTCTCCCTCTTTATCCCGGTAACCGGAACAGAGGCACATGCCGACACCAAACCCGAACACGTAGAAAGCGAGCACGACGAAGGGTCACCAATCAAGGAAGGCTCATTCACACCATCTCAGAGCCAGAAGGGTGACATAATTAACGAGGCGACCGACGGCTTGGGCCACCACAGCTATAACGACATAGGGCTCCATGGTCACCACGGAGGCTACGGCTACCACGGAGCCGGCGGCGGAAACGTACCGGGTCTTCATCCACAGGTCATAGTACCGAGCGGGCCCCATGGCGGGCCCGGGGTGCATCATCCTCCTCTTCATCCTCACCCGCCCCCTGGGGCCGGAGGATTGCTGGCAGCCAGTCCGGGCTCCATGGTGACCTGTTGCAAGACATTCTTCCAGCCTTATCACGACGCAACAGCAGGGGCAACGGCCGGGCCCGGTTTCGCGGGCAAGGAACCCGAGGCCATGACGACCTGTTTCCACGAGCCCATCTTGCCTAACCCTTTGTACCTGAAGCAACTCAAGTTACAGCAACTTCTCTATCCGTTCATGCTCAAGAAGCGCCTTCTCTTCGGGTGACAGGGACTGATCTTGGCAAATGCATTATTCATGCTTTGCAAATCCAAATAGCTCTTTTCATTTTGTTCTCTTTAATTTAAGATTTTCTCTTTCTCTCTTTCTTGCTTTCTTCTCTTTTCATTTCATTAAATGCGTCCATCAGAAAAACTAGCATGATCGCCAGTTTGACGGGAAACACCTTTCCCACTAAAGAGAGTAGAACGCTGTCAACTAGCCGGCCAGGGCTCTGCCTTCTCGGTCAGCCTTCTCGACGAGGCGAAATTTGGAGTAGAATGCAATTAACTAACCATATCGATTAAAATAGAACGTATTATCAAAAATAAAAATCCAAATTGAAAGACGAAGACTAAAACGGGCAACAAGTAAAACAGAAAATGTATTTTCATGACACGAGCAAAAAAAGAGACGCTCACGAACATCCTTTGGATGTGACGTCACATTAAGGCTTGAGCGCATGCGCACACCGAAAACTCGCGTCAGCGCATATGGACAGAAATTTTTGCCTTGTTGCCTGCAGTTCACGGCTTGGCATTTGACTCGACTAGACTTGCAATATTTGGACTCAATTTGGTTTACAGTTTCGGCCCTTCAGTCTTAATTGTCCAACTTTGCTAATAGTCAACTAAGCCCGTTTGTAGTTGCCGCCGAGTTTTGCTTTCTTTGAAATTTGTTTGCTCAGTCAAGCGGTCTGTCGTTTTTACAGTTTACTTTCGATTTGCTCTCTCTCTCTCCGTTCTCGTCTAGTTGGCACGTTCGATATCATGTGTGGTGAGTACTGAGCGCGACATTTGAAAATGTGGGACTTTGACAATGGCTCCAAAGAATGATCCTTAATTGCTTGTCTGTTAGGGACAGTAAGTTTTACCGTATCCGTAAAATAGTTTCCAATCAGGTTTGGGCTGCTAATGACCATGGCGCAGTCAATGACTTGTTTATCACCTCGAGTCGAGTGTATTGACACTAAACAGAAAGAACGGTGAAAACAATCAAGGTTTCCGGTCTGATTAGATAGACGTTTTGTTTAGAATCGAATTTGTTGGTTTAGATAACATTCTCATTGCGCTGGTGTCAATGTCATTAGATCACTTTAGTGTTGCAATAGAGTCCGTAGGTCGCGTACAGTCTTTGAACTGGAGTATCGGTCACATGTTTTCCGCTAAATCATGATGGGCATTAGTGGGTCATCTGGGCTAGATTAGACAAGACAACTATAGAAAGTGACCCATTTTCGTGTTCATGGCGTCGTTTACGCGGAAAACTAGACCACGATCTGAATCTGGATATGCAAACTGCACCGGGAAGTTACTTGTTAATTCAGTTTCACTGATACAGTTCTGATCTACAGGAATATTTGCTTACCTAAACTACTTGGAGCCCAAATCAAGGCGTGAAATACTGGAATTCCTGATCAAAGGACTCCAAAGACTGGAATATCGTGGCTATGATTCAGCTGGCGTGGCTATTGACGACCGCTCGGCCAAAACTTCCGTACTGAGGCAACCCGGGAAAGTTAAGGCGCTGGAAGATTGCATATGGTCCGCCACTGACCTTGAGCTAGATGACACCCTGGAGTGTCATGTGGGTATTGCCCACACTCGATGGGCCACTCACGGAGCTCCCAGTGCCCTCAACAGCCATCCTCAGAGGTCTGATGAATCGAATGAGTTTGTGGTTGTCCACAATGGCATCATCACCAACTATAAAGATATCAAACAATTTCTGGTAAAAAATCATCATTAAGCTTAATCCAGCAATTAATATTTATTGCTTGCTTGATCCATTTAGATCAAGAAAGGGCACGTATTCGAGTCCGAGACGGACACTGAAATCATTGCGAAGCTTGTCAAGCACATGCACGACAGCCAGCCAAATTTATCGTTCCGAGAGCTTGTTGAACAGGTCATACTTCAAATGGTAAGTCTCACAAGTGTACATCAGCACTTCGAAAGCACACTGATTGCGTGATCAATTACTTAATCAACTACATTGTAATCTTTCAGGAAGGTGCCTTTGCACTTGTTTTCAAGAGCTCCCTCTTTCCGGGACAGTGCGTTGCCACTCGACGGGGAAGTCCTTTGCTGGTGGCAATCAAGACCAAAACCGATCTGGCCACTGATCACATTCCAATCATTTTCAGCACCAAAGGTAGACACTGGCATTTAAGCAAACTAAATCAACTGCATATCTTCATTGCCAATCATCTCCCCCTAAATGCATTTTTTAAATCCAGAACTGAGAGCCGATGCCCGCCATGGAAACTTTACTCTGGATAGTAGTTTCGAAGAAGGTTAACAAACTTACACATCCCGCTATCTCCTCATTGCTTCATTCTCTTTCTATGCTTTGCTTACATCTATTATTTCATTATCTGTCATATCGGGCTAATTTGTTTCATTGCTATTTTTCTGGTCTATTGCATTCCTATTGCCAGTGTCGTAAAATTTTACGATCGCTAATCGTCCAATGTTCTTTCACAGAGAAAGCCCGTCCGGTCAATACAGTGGCCAGTCCGGTGGTCAGTGGATCCTTGCAAAGACGAGCTTCGACAACCGAGTTCTGTCCTTTCGGTGACGAGAAGGCTGTGGAATATTTCTTTGCTTCGGATGCCAGCGCTGTCATCGAACATACCAATCGTGTCATCTTTATGGAAGATGACGACGTGGCTGCCGTTGATGGCGGAAGTGAGTACTGAGTCCCGCTAATGGATAACAACTAATTTGGTTGAATTTGTTAAGAGCTCTCGATTCATCGCATGAAGCGAACTTTGGACGACTCCTCGTCACTGACTCGGGAAATTATCACTCTTAAGATGGAAATTCAGGAAATCATGAAGGGAAATTTCAGCTACTTCATGCAAAAGGAAATTTTCGAGCAACCCGAATCTGTTGTGAACACCATGAGAGGTCGTGTAAACCTGGATTCACAATCAATTATTCTTGGCGGTATCAAGGAATATATTCCCGAAATCAAACGATGCCGACGCTTGACATTGATTGCCTGTGGAACAAGCTACCACAGCGCCGTCGCTGTAAGTACATAAATTAGTGAAGCTTAAAGTGAGTCATTAACTGAATGGCTCTGTAGACTCGTCAGCTTTTGGAAGAGCTAACCGAACTTCCGGTTATGGTTGAGTTGGCTAGTGATTTCCTCGACCGCCATACACCAGTATTCAGAGATGATGTTTGTTTCTTCATTTCGCAATCCGGAGAAACCGCAGATACACTGATGGCACTTCGCTACTGCAAACAGCGCGGAGCCCTGATTGTCGGTGTCACCAACACCGTTGGCAGCAGCATTTGCCGCGAGAGCCACTGTGGCATTCACATCAATGCCGGCCCCGAAATTGGAGTTGCGTCAACCAAAGCGTACACCAGTCAGTTTATCTCAATCGTCATGTTTGCCCTCGTAATGAGCGAAGACAGGATTTCACTACATCCGCGAAGAGCTGAAATCATTCAGGGATTAAAGAAGCTGCCTGATCAAATCAAGGAGGTACTTCAGCTCGACGATAAAGTCAAGGCCATTGCCGAAGAGCTCTACACACAAAAATCGCTCTTGGTCATGGGAAGAGGGTTCAATCACGCCACTTGTCTTGAAGGTGCCTTGAAGATTAAGGAATTAACTTACATGCACTCCGAAGGCATTCTGGCCGGTGAGCTGAAGCACGGTCCCCTGGCTCTTGTTGACGGTGAAATGCCAGTGTTGATGATCATGACACGTGACAAAGTTTTCCCCAAGTGCATGAATGCGTTGCAGCAGGTCAAGGCTCGAGAGGGCAAACCCATTTTGATTTGCGACAAGGGAGACACTGAGACCCAAAAAATGGCCTACAGAACCCTAGAGGTTCCGCATACCGTCGATTGTCTTCAGGGCATTCTGACTGTAATTCCGTTGCAATTGCTCTCCTTTCATCTTGCCGTACTCCGTGGTTGCAATGTGGACTGTCCTCGCAATCTAGCCAAATCGGTCACTGTTGAATGAACGGGTGTTAAGTGTTTCCGGTTCTTCCGATGTTTTATTCGAAAAGTATTTTCTGTTTTGCATGGCCCAAATTTTAAGTGAATGCCTTTTATTTTTGCTAAATAAAAACTTGCACAAAATTGTCATTTCTTATTGCAGGTATTTTGGTATAAGTTCAGTAGCAAACCAAGTCATGTTGATCTGTAAGTGATTGCCAGGTACGTCGTAGATTTTGACTCGACCGGCTTCGTCGAGTTTCCGCAGACCAATGTAATCTTCTTTGTATAAATCAGTTTCTTTCATTGTTTGGATCACCTTTCCTTGGCCAGGGACAAAGAATCCGAAAGATTCTGTTTCCGGTGGGTCAACAATAGTGTCATCCACAAACTTTATCATGACAAAATTTTCAAGCTTGTTCAAATTCTCGACGTAGGTTTGGTTTCTTGGTAGACGTTCGTTGTTAATATCAGCCAAAAAGAGACTCTTAGCTTTGTAAACTTCTTCTTTGCGTGGATCATGCCAATACTGTGCTTGTACAACTCGCTTTTGAACGTAGTCCGTGTAAGCACCAAAGTGTAGCAGTTCGCGGGCTAGGTTGCATAGCGTGTCTTTTTCACCCGAACACCTAGGTAAGCCGTAAACGCCTTGGTGCTGAGCTCCAAAGGTGACCAGATTTTTGATCGGTGGGTTCGGACAACGCTGAGCGATGGCTCTAACGAACTGTCCTCCTTGTGAGAATCCTATGGCATGATAGCCACCTTGCAAATAGTCGTCCTTACGGATCATGTCACATGCCAGCTCGATTTGTTCATTGCTGTCCATGAAATAGCTGTTTGCAAATTCGTCCTTCGAGCTATTTCCAATTTTCAGCGAATGTACGTACACACCTTCGATGTTCTTTTCAAGGAACTTCTTTATGGCCCCAATTGACCCAGAGGCGCAACAAGTGTCCCCCATTCCATGGTACAAAACAATAGGTGTCGGCGTGCCCTGGTTGCCACCACCGGTTACTTCATTGTTGACTACAGTTTCGCCGAAAACAGCTAAAACTTTTACCATAAAACACACCAGCAACAAACAAAGGCGGCTCATGTTTACTATAAAAAGAGTGTAAAAGTATTGCTAGCGCTGGGCGTTAATGCATAACAATAACACCAAGGCAGCAACAGTAATCAGCTGATTCGAAGATGATCCGCAAGAGTGCGCTCTCGGCGAGTTTATTACACTCAAGTTCGCTAATACTTTCGTAATCGGTTAATTCTGTTTTAATTGTTACGACTGATGCTAAGATCAATATTGCCTTTATCTTGTTCAGGGTACATGCCCTTGTCAGTGCAATCGAGCTTGTGCTCTTTCGTCATCTTGGCATCTCGGTCCTTCCAGTAATCTGGATGCTTCTTGTACCAATCGATGGAATGGACGTCATCCAGTCTAACGTTCGGGAGGAAATAGAACAAAACAAGTCCCACGAGAGGTAATCCCAGTAAGTTCAATTTGCTAAAACCGCCACCGCCGCCTTTCGTGGCTTCCATTTTCAGCGGCTTGTCGGCAGCCTTCTTGATTTCGTCGAATTTTTTCTTCAACCTTTCCTGAATCACTTTGGACGTTTCCTCTAGTTTTTTCTTTCCCTCGGAAGCTTTTTGCTGAACTACTTCCGGTTTGAGTGTTTCAGTCAGTTTTTGCTTTAGTTTGTCTGCACCTTCGGTAAGCTTGTCCACACTTGACTTGACACCGTCGCCTTTGTCTGGGTTCTTCATCAGTGCAACGCTCTGTGAAATGCGTCTCTTGATCAATTGTGAAAACATGTTGTTAACTAACAAAGCATTCACTCAGTCAGCTAATGATCGCCTTTGTTCTAAGTCTTTGTCATAGGTCTAAGTTGAATGTGGTTCGAAATGCGAAACCAGCTCGCGCATTGTTTACAAGTGGGTCAAGTTAGCAACTTGTTGGACACGATGAAAATGTATAAATTTATGTCAATCAAGTTCAGTTACATTAATACAAAGTGGACCCGATGGAAAGGTGACTTGGTGTTGTGTCCCGATGGGACTGAGCCTTGAAAACCTGGTGTCGCCTTTGCATGTAGAGAATGCACAGCAGCACTGCCACCAGTACTAGCAAGGAAACGGAAACGGCCACCATGGCCCAGGCCAGTGTCTTGTACATTGGCCGCTGTACGCTCAGAGCCTGATAAAATGGACCCAGGCCGGAAACGTTACGCAAGTGACCTGACCAGAACTGGGACTCGGCTTCCCGGAAGCTTCGTCCACTGGACAATTCGCGGCCAATGCGGTAATAATGTCTTCTTTCCGGTTCGTAGACTTCCCATTTAGGATAATCGTAATTTTGCATTCTAGGTGCGTAGCCATTCTTTGCGAAATCTGTCCACAATGTCAGCATCTTGTTCTCCACCTTCATGTCTTCCTCCGATGGGTTCTTCATACCGGAAATTCGCAAGTTGAACAAATAGAACAGTTCGTCCCCATGGCAAACGCCCGTCTTGTACAAAGTTGGCTCATTGTTCACCAGCAAGTTGACCATCGAGTTCTGGCCTTTGTGTTCAAAGACGTACCGATACACTGGAGCTCGTGTCCTTCCGTACAAGTTGACCGTTTCGTCCACACAGCTGTTGTAAAGAGCGTCGCCGGTCATCTGAAGAAGATCAAGCTCAATCAATACCTTCATCAACAAATTGCTACTTACATTAACAAATCGCAGAGCCACCGATGTCAGGTTGACCAGGTCGACGCCATTGAAGTAGGTGTACAGTATTGCCGGCATGACTCGGTCTTTCAGATCACCCTTGAAAAAGGTTGCCGCTTCCAAGAAGCGAGGTATTAGATCTTGTTCATGGTAGTACGGGTTCTGGTTGTAATGCGCTTCCGTAATGACTGAAGAGAGGGGGAGAGAGAGAGGGGAGAGGAGCGAGAGAATGCAGGTGCGCAATTAGTCATCACACAATTCGGTATGCGGTTAACCTGGATGGCAAAATTACGTGTAAAACTGATAACTGATTCAAACTTACGCGGGTAAAAGTAAGCCGTCTCGTCCGCATTTGTGCCAATCATTAGCGGGATTCTGTTGAATCCCGTGCCTCGGGCCAGGATTGCACGGGGTTCTTCGGTCATGAACCGAAGGGGACCGGCCTTCTCCACCACCGGGGCTGTCCTTTGCGGGAATTCGCCGAAAATCTGCCGGAGAGCGGGAGGAAGAGGAGAGGGAGAGGAGAGACATGTTGCAGACAGTTTCAGTGGAATAGCATAATCGTCATAACGGTCTCAACAATCCAACACTACCGCTAGAATTGCAAGTCTATATGTGCACTCACCTTGACTTTGCTCTGCGCCTTAAGCAAGGCCTTGGGACTGATTGTCCGCAGACAGTCAACTAGGCGATTAGTGGGCGACGAAGGGCAACCAACACTCTCGGCAATGTCCCGTGCAAAGCGTAACGGCGATCGCTCTATGGCCCAGTCACACAGTGCCGAGCCGCTCTGCATGATGGCCCGATGGAAGAGACCTTGGAGGAAGAGGGACCTGGTTAAGGAAATTTAGCTAACTGCGTTCGACTCACCTTGAGATGCCGGGGACATCATGTGGAGGAATGTGGACGCTGCCCCTGCCCCTTGGCCGAAAAGGGTGACCTTGTTGGGGTCGCCGCCGAAGCTGTCGATATTGCCCTTGACCCATTCCAGGGCCAGTCGCTGGTCGTGGAGACCCCAGTTGCCCGAGGCTGCGTCATCTTCAGTGCTCAAGAACCCTGGTTACCAAACACAATGCAATGGTCAGCTTTACTGTCTCTCTATCTCTCCCTCTCGCTCTCTTGCCTCCTCGTGCTCAAGGCTCCTCACCTAGAAGACCAAGCCGGTAGTTGAACGTGACCACGAGAACATCCTTTTCCACCAGTTTTTCCGGCCCATAGAGTGAACTGTCGCCATTTTCGTAGCTTTCAGCCTGTAAGTAAACCATGACTGGATACGGGACTTCGTACTCTCGGTTAGCCTATGAGAAGAAAGTCAACACCAGCGGGCAGCCAATGGCAAGTTTACCCTTATCTCTGGGGTGTAGACGTTAAGGTACAGGCAGTCTTCGTCTCCCAATTCCCTGACCAGGGAATCAAACTGGGGACAGGCATTCTTGTAAGCCGTTGCACTCAGTATCTGACTCCAGCCCGGGTGGAGCACCGGTGGCTAGTTTGGTTAATTTGGTTCAACAATTAGTCACACACACATTTCGGGAAAGAAAAGAATTCGAGCTGAATCAACACAATCTGAATTCGAGCGGCAGAAAAAGTACCGACATTAAAAACATTCCCTGCGAAGACCCTGATTTTGAGCTTCATGCCGACTTGTATCTCTTTCTGTATCTCATTATCTCACAAGCACTTGCTAATTAGTATGAATCTCACATCCACTTACTTTAAATCGCAGTTGACCAGTGGGAGGCGTGGCATAGGGTATACCTAGAAAGGCAAAGTACTCCTTGCCGTTATTCGTTTGAAAGGTCCTTCCTCGAAGCAGGCCTTGGACAGTTCGGATTTCTGGCCAAAAGGGATTGGGCGCAAATTGCTGGCAGTGGCTGAGTGTGATGAGTGTTGCACAATTAACGAGAAATACAGTCACACCAATTAGTCCTTGAGTGGATGGCATCTCGGAAACAGCTGTCGATGAGTGAGAGTGAGAACAGATTCGTTTTCACAACCTGGACCTCTCAGCACTTGCTATGTACTTTCGGACTTGCACTTATTATGGGCGGTGTATGTTTGCAATACTATGATGCCATTTCCTTTGTGGGAACAATAAGTGTATGTTTTTCACTAATTTGGAACGTATATTGTTTAGCACCTATTCATTAGGAGAGGGGAGAGAGGGAGAGAGAAAGCGGCACAAATCCGGCGATTCTTTGCTCTGACACGATTTGAGGGAGAAAACAGGGAATTTAGAACAACTTTAGGCAATACTTGGAGTCGGGCTCGAAACGAGAAGTATACGGAAATATGGGCAATGTTGTCATCATCGTGAGACAAAACGGAATCAAACCCAAATGCTAATTTTGACACAACTGTGTCTCTATGAGGGTTATCTTAGAGTCATGAAGTCAGATTTGCTGCTATGGCTAGAAGGAAAACTAAAACGTAGACAACTTTGATGACAATTTACTGAAAATGTAAAATATGGTGGCTAATGTTGACTGATGACCGGAGTCCCGGAAGTTGGATAAATATCCGTTTCCTGTCTCCGATGGTTGTGCGTTCAGAAAAATGTGAATTGAGTACATGTTTCTTCTATGCCTTTCCCAGCTACCTTTTCTCTGCCGAAAAAGCGCCTTTTATGATATTTTTGTCACACTCGGTAATTCTATTCATGTCACGGAAGAAATAAAAGGCTTTCAAAGCTTTATTATTATCATTTGATATCATGACATTAGGTTTGTTTCACTTTCCCTTGAATGTCGCATTGAAGCAAGTACAAGTGAAAAGTTTCCTATTTCACCAGTGTACCTATATTTTAAGCAGTGAGATAACAGATTGCTACCTTCACCGCTACTAGTGGTGGAAAAAAGTTTAATCCGATTGCATATGATTTACGATTTTCATTCTCAAGGTTTCTCTACACTTTAAAACTGTATGTGTGCTCAAAGGTTTGAGCAAAGCAAGTGCCTCTCGAAGTGAGACCATTTATGTAAATACAGAATCGGTCCCTCGTCATCTTTCTCTCTCTCTCTCTGTCGACAACAAGTTGGCGAAGAATACAAATTGATGACCTGTCGCCTCCTAATTTCGCTAATAATCATTTCATTTTATTGAATTTCATTACGTCACGTCGAGTGAATATAAATATATGTTTTTTCTCCTTTTCCTTTTTATGTTTCCTTGGAACCTTGAACGAGCCAATTGCGTACCCTATAATAGATGCAAGTATACTAAATGCAAAGTCAAGGCTTGCCTAATTGTTTGTTGATGATTGCAATGGCTGGCTGTAAGCGGTCCCAAGAAACCAAAATGGCGCCCTGTCTTGTTAAACGGAAGTAGGTCTCCATGTCAGTATTTAACTCTGGGCGCACCCACTAATTGATTACAACTTTTTCAGGTAACACTATTGAAGTGTGTCCCATGGCGATAGTGCTAAAGAGAGAAGAGGAGAGAGAGAGAGAGCGCGCGACGGCAGGCAGGAAAGAAGCACTCTTTCCCTCTCGATCTTTCTCCTCTCGAGCCCGCTCATTTAGCTGTTTATTGCCTTTGGGAAATTCCTATATTTCAAAGTTTTAACACTACAGCTATACAACTTTTTTGAAGGACATTCACTTTTCAGCTTCTTGCTTCTCGCTCCTCTCTCTCTCCCTCTCTTTCGCTCAAGAATGACGTCACTAGAATGAAAAACTAACGTCAAGATGATCAGGTTTTTACTGAGAATTGTCATTTTCTCTTTCAAGCCCAAATACAATTGCATTGCGCATACAATGTTGAGCCAGCCTTAGACAATATTACCGAGTATATTGCAGCTTTCGAGAAGAGTGTTAACGGGGTAACCTGGATGCTTCCAGCGAGAGAGGGAGAGGAAGAGAGCGAGAGAGAGAGAGAGAGAGAGACGGCTAGAAGCTAAGTGAGCTTGAGACACTGCAACTCAGGTGGCTAGTGATGATGATGGTAGTCACCTAAGTCGACACCGACGCCGCCGCTCTCTCTCCTCTCTCTCTCTCCCTCTCCTCTCTCGCCGTCTCTCGACTTTTCTCAGTTTAAGGAAACATGTTAACTAGAAGTAAATTATTCATTCATATTTATATAAAATCTCGTTCTGTTTAGAATGTGGTGTAATGGCCAAGTTCTTAGAAATATTTAAATAGAAATTTTTGAGTAATCCGTTAGTCAAAGTTGCCTTTTCATCTCAAATCATTCTAATTTCGACGAATTCAGAATAGTTAGATTTAGACAACTGTTCGCGTCCATGTTTTTCAGAACTGGTTCTGGAGAATAATGTATGTTACTCAGTTACTGTGTTACATGTCACCCAGCCTTAAATACAGGTGCGAAGTGCACAATTTAGCTTTGTTGTTCATCCAAGTGTCATCTAATCACAGTGCAACTCTCTATTCGCTCTTTCTTCATATTTAAACAACACTGATTAAGTCAGTTAAGTGTCCGAAAGGCTTTTCCTTCCCCCTCTCTCTTCTCTTCCTTCTTTCTTACCAAGTGGCCGAGTAATTAAGTGTGACCAGAGTCACGACCACCGCCTTTTGACTCCGTGTGAGTGATTTTCCGTTTCATCAGCGCCAAGTCGGGAGTACAATCAATATTGCCAATTGTCGTCAATTTAGTACGTCCTGACCACCTCGACAAACACTCGGAACAAGTCAGAACATTTCCAACCATCACGCCAAGCTTTTGCAATCAACTGACCTGCTGATTGTGAGAGACTAGTTGCCAATTAGTCACTGAACAACAATTGTGAAATAAGTACTTTTCAGAGCATCTACACTGTTCTAATTAGTATATAAAGGCAAACTCGAATAGCGACACTTGTCCATTGTCTTCGCTTTAGTCGACTTGAAACAGTTGTCAAGACAAAGACAAAAAGGGAAGTATGTCTAATGATAAAGCTAAATTCAGCGAACCCTTTGAACATCATGTCACATCAAGTCAACCGCGTACAGTATTAAGCCACGAGCAGCCCCAGTATCAGCAGGGTGTCCCCGAGTACACCTCGCTGGACACATCCATGGGCTACAGTGGTCATCATCATCATCATCAAGTCCATCATCAGCTGTATGGGTCGCATCAGCAAAGCCCACTCATGATGGACATGCATCCCAATTCCACTCTAAGCGCCCCATCACCACCGGACTCGGCGTCACCAGTCAGCATGTCCTCGTCGCCCATACCACCCCAGCTGGCTACCATGACAACGGAAAGAACTCAAGACAGTATGTCCCACAATAGCTTAGATCTCCAAGGTGACTGTTCAAACAATTACACAATGGCAAACATGACGCATCAAGCTCACTTCCAACAACTTGCTTTGCGTAAGACTTCTCTCTTCAGTCTGACGAGAGAAGGAACTCTTGACAGTAATGGCGCCATCTTTTTCTGTTTGTATAGAAGGACCTTCGCTCAGATTTACCGAACAACCAACTAATCGGATACGATACAGGTATAAAAGTGAAAAAGGATCTCACGGAGGTTTGACGGGCGAGAACAGTACACCCAACAAGAAGACGTACCCAACAATCAAGGTTAGATTGCGATTGCCTGGTTAATTGTCACATTGAGTTCGTATCTTTGACGATTCACAGCTGGACAACTATCGTCCCACTGGCCAGGTAATGGCCAAGGCAAGCTTGGTCACCCATGAACCCGTACCTAGACCTCATGTCCATAAACTGATGGGAAGATACTGTAATGACGAAGGCTTTTGTATCATACCTATGGGTGAGAATGGAACCGCTGTGTAAGTGTGAACATTTCAAAGTGTGATGTTCCCTTGATTTGAACTGGATTTGTAAACGAAGATCTCGTTTCAGCTTCCAGAATCTGGGAATCTTGTTTTCGGGCAAGAAAGAAGTGCCGGACATTTTGTACCAGAGAAAGCTGGACGACCAGCGAATCATGCGAGACATCCACAATGCCCTCCAATTGTCAGGTAATTAAAGTGAGCAATCACGTGCCCAAGGTGTGAGAGCATTCAGAGGCTATAATTCACCCCTTGCGCTCTCTTTCCTCTTTCCCTCCACTTTCTCCCTCTCGCTCTCTCCCTCTCCCGCTCCCTTCCCTATCTCCCCTACTGTATCTTGCCATATCTACGTGCAGAGTCGGAAAACCAGCGCCTGAGGGAAGAAGCGGAACGAGATGCAAAGCACATCAATCTAAATTGCGTGCGAATCGCCTTCGAAGCTTTCGATTGTGGCCAGAATGCCAACGTGGCCATTTGCCAGCCCGTCATCTCCAGACCTGTTGCAAACCAAAGTAAGATTGATTGTCAGTTGATTATCACCCAAAGCATGACATGCCATATGCAAATAACCACAACTTACGCCAACTAAATCAATTAATTTTGCCTCTACTTTGAACACTGACCAACGTCAACCCGAAAAACAGAATCTCCGGACTCGGGAGAATTGAAAATTAACCGAACTTCCAAGGACGAAAGTTCGTGCACTGGCAATGAGCTCATCTTCCTGTTCTGTGAGAAGGTGAGCAAGAAAGACATCAAGATCCGCTTCTTCGAAACCGACAACGCAGGCAATCAGCTGTGGGAAGATTTCGCCATTTTCAATGAGAACGACGTCCACCACCAGGTGGGCATTGCGTTCAAGACTCCGCCTTACCGGGACCAGAACTTGGAGGAGTATGTCCAGGTCTACATGCAACTGCTCAGAACCAAGGACCTTGAGGTCAGTGAGCCCAGACCGTTCACTTACTGTCCCAGGGACTATATCACCTACAAGCCGGTCATCCTCAGCAGCAAGCGGAAGAAGATTGACCACACTTCCGGTTCCGTTGACTCGTTCGGTTCGCTGAGTGATTCCATGGTTTACTATGACCACGGAAATTAGTGACATTCGATCCCTTTCTTTTTTTTTGCTCAGTAATACTCAGACAAGTTTTATTGTATTTTCATATTTTTTATTACTTTTTCATAGAGATAAAATTGATTTGAATAACGGCTGTTTTTTTGCTTTTTGAAACATTCCCCTCTTATTGCTTGAGAGGTAAGTGATACCGAATCGAAGCACTTAATGTTTAATAATAGCAAAATTAGATAACACTGTGTTTGCCGACTATATATATCTGAGTGATTAACATGACGTAATACATAAAATTTACAGCGTGCAATCCTTCATACGTAGATTAACAACTTTGAATACTCAATTATGGCTATGGTGAGATTAGCTGTCGATCATAGATTCTTAATTGAGAACGCGTAAGTAGCGCCAAATTTCGGGCAGGTATCAAGTGTGTTTAAGTATCAAACGAATACTGGTGAATATACAGAGAGGAAGAGAGCAAGAAATCGCTCAAACTATTCGAGATAATCTTTTCGTTGAGATTTGCTGATGAGAGCTTCTATGAGACGAAGCTTTCCTTTGGATTGCTGTTCAAAAGGGCACAGAGATTAGAACAACTTTCGATACAGTTCATGACTCACCTTATAGTCGCGGTAAACAGTTTCCAAATGTACTCGGTCCGCTTTTTCAACTTTTCTCGCAAACCTGCTCTTAAAGTCATCTTCAAAGTTCTTTATTATGCGACGCAAATGACGCTTTTCTAGCCGAACATCATTCATATGCCTGAGGAGCTCATGTAAGGGCAATTCGTGATAGTTGGTTGACAGTCGCCTAGAGTTGACCGGCACAACGTTCGAGTCATCGTTGACTAGTGTGCTGGCAACAGCGTCGGGCTTCACTTGAATATCACAATCAAACGACATGGCGACATTCTCTGGGATGGGCTTCAGGTCGGACGTTTCGCGGAGTTGCTTGGAGGGGAATCTAGTCACCATTCGCTTTATCACTCGGTACCGATCGTACAGTGGGCGCATGATGTCTCTATCAATTCGGTTATCTGGACGCCCATAGACATTCTCAAATTTAAGTAGAGCTTTCTGAAGATCAAGTTTCTCGTCAAGTATTTGCTCATCACTCATCACATCCAGATTGACCGGTCGATCAACGAGCCTTCTCTTGAGACCGAGAGATTCCTGGATATCAGTCAGCGCTACTTCAAGCTCATAGCCATTACTCTTGGCATGTCTTGGCACATTGCTGAAGTCCTCTATCTCAAATACGCCGGAATGCTCATTCTCTTCATTGTACAAACGTAGGTTAGATTCGGAATCAAAGTCACAAAGGGAATCATCACGTAGTTCAAGTAGCTTTTGCTTCAGCTTGGATATTTCAATCACCAAGGGGCGAGCTTTCGACGAAGACAATTTATGATCCAGTGATGGTCGATATCCGTGTTCAACTTCATAGTCTATCTCAAAATATTTTAGTTTCTTCTTCAGCGATTTTATTTTCCTGCGGACTTCTTTCATGTCGGCCGTTTCAAGACTAGATTTTCGCAACGATTCGAAGGCATCTTGCTCAATAGGAGGAGAAGGAGGTATTGTTGAATCAGCAAGCTGAGGACGTTGAGACAAAAAGTTGCGGAATGCACTAGGAGACACAGGAGCTTCATATGGACATGACTTGGAGCTGTTTCGTAAAATTTGCTGGGCAACATTCTTCACAATGGGATAGGTAGCATTTGTACTCTTGGAACTGTCATCATCTTTCACATGAGAGTCTTTCACAAAAGGCCAACTATACCTGTGTTCGGAAACTATAGGTTCATTTGAGTTCGCATTCAAGTGTAGCGATTCAACGTCCAGAGCAGGAACATTTTCTCGCGTGTTGGTCGAACATAGCATCATACTCGTAGCGCACGTGGAAGAACTGCCGTCCTTGCTCTTGGTATCACTCACAACAGTCTTTTCACACTCAGTTTCAGCTTTACTATTTGCAGCCAGAGCCGGTGAATGATAGACATTCATAGCACTTGAAGGGCAATCCGTCGGTGGCAAGTTGCCGAGTTCGTTATGGCGGCGCTTCGGCATTGTCGGGTTAAAATTGGCATCGAGCTGAACTTCATCATTTCGTAATGGAATGCTTTGAGGGAACCTTGAACTCATCTCTTCGCTGCTGTTGCATCGACGGATGTCAAGTTCGGCAGCTTCTTTGGGATTCCGCTCCTCTGAGCTCGATCTTATATTTGGACTTTCAGATGACTGTCTTTGTTCTTTCCGTTTCGTTCCCTTTGTTTTAGAACTGATGATTTGACTATTCAGAGCTAGCAGCGGTACACTACTGAAGTCTTGTTTTCTCTGAACACTTTCAGTAATGACATTCACTGGTATATCGACGTGCAAGGGTTCAAGATTGCCTAATTCGTGTTTCCCGAGATTCTCGTCGGAATCTTCTTCGAATAGAAAGCAATAGTCCGTGATGAAAGCACCGACAACTTGATTAGTTATTGCTTGTTCTTTTAGTCCTTCGTAGTCATCCGCATTGACTCTGTGAGCAAAGCATTGAACAAACATTAGTACTACTTCACAGAAAAAACACGAGAAGAAATAGCTACCTGAATAAATTGGGCCCAAAAACTATTCCAAGGGAGGACGAGTTCATCCGGTTTTGACTTTCATGATTTGAAACTCGTCTCAGAAAGCTAGATAAATATTTCAACATAGAAAAATTCTCCTCTGGCAACAGTGAAATGAGCTCCTTAATTGTCACGATGGCTCCTTCCTTGTCAAGGGAATATTCTGCAATTAAATGATATATTAACATCCATTTAGTATTCTTATGTCACGTAGCTGGAACATTACTCAGCAAGTCTAAAAATTGCCATGAAGTCTAAACTTGGCTTGTTCAGCAGCATTACGTTGCGAGCGGTGGATGTAAAATGTCATACCTTTAGCTGCTTCTAAAAACAATGGGTGGAGTTGCAAAGGAATCACAGGTTCAGGTAATTCTCGCAGAAATAGCTTCAAAAGCGCTGCCGCCGAGGGAACATCACCGTCAGTTTCCAGAGGAGCGTCACCGGAAGAATCAAACGATTGGCGAAGTTTTTCAATCAACTTGGCATTGCCTGACACTCTGAAAAGCCCTTCACAAAACATTCCTGAGTTCGATTCAATAAAATCACAGAGCCGACTCCTGGAAAAAGAGAAAAGAAAACAATGAACGAAAGGGTTTAGAATGTACTTAAGTTGCTATTCAAATTTTCAAATCCGAGAGTCACGCACATGACGTAAGGTATGTTTGGTTCCTTCAATGCTGGAGAACTTTTTGACGGTGAAGGACATTGTCTGTGTGCCAACACGGACAGGGAACTGCCAAATGTTCTTAAGTTTGAACTGCTTCCAGAAAGAGACGGATTACACGAAGACTTGCGCCTTGTTAATGGAGAACTCAATAGTTTCCTGACACGATCAATGCGGCTAACCTCGGTGTTCTGGATTGTTGGAGCGATGTGAGAGAAATGAACAGCATTAGTATTCACGTACTGACCAGTCATAAACTAGACAAATGCAAGTCAACAATCTAAGAATACCTTATCACCATGCTGGTGAGAATCGATGCCGGAAGAGTCAATAGACACGGATAGTCGTCGCATTCGTGCCTTCATTATTTCCCCTTTGTTTTGATTCGCGTTCACCACTTGATCACTTTTTCAACTTCAACGTCACTGTCAACGGAATGTCTCTGTCGAAAGCCACCATGTCTGCAGCACATACCAAGGGTATACGAAATGAACACAAAGAGTGCAAAGCTTCTAAACACGTAGCAACGAAGCCAAAGTGGATGGACAAAGATGTTCTCCTTGGGATCGGGTCTTACATCACAAATATGCTGTTATTTTTCAAGCCTTCTTCCGTTGCCTAGACGCTGCTTTCAAGGTTGCTGAGCGCCATTCATGTGCCAAGTCTGTGTTTGTCGTTGCCGGAAGATGTTATCGTCTCGAAAGGTTCAGTCAGAACGGATCTTGGTTTTAAAACGAAAATATTGTTCGACCGAAAATGTCTATGGGGTCCACCGAGCGAGTTCTAGCCGAGAAGGAAAAAGAATGAGCCTGCAGTACTACGACAATGGACAGGCATCCACTGAACACAAGCCAAAGAGAGGACGAACGAATATAATTTAGTTGATAACATGTTGAAAAAAACTAGACACGGTCAAAGGAAGAGTGTGTCGAAATATAGCAAATATTAGAACATAAACAACAAGCCCGTAAACGGGTCAAGTGCTGATCCTTCGAAGCGCCACCTGACGGCTTCTCGGCGCAGTCTCTGTAGAGCTCGTCGAACTTTCTGACTAGAACATCTTCCTATAGCGTGGCCTTTTCGGCTCATGTGAATACTTTCATGCTCCATATATCATTTCTCAGACACAATGCATTATTTAGCGGCTTCTTACCATGACGGTTTTTGCGTGCCCTGACATATCTCGCGACTTATCAAATCAAACGTTAGCTTACAGGATGGCTTTTGATGAATTATTTACTTTTACATTTCCTAGTTGGCTTTCATATATATTACGAGTGCTATTCCTTATTCTGGCCGAATGGCTCTAAATCACGGCCACAGTTTTGGACTCTGATACATGCGAAAGTTCACTCTGATTTGATAATTGGGTTTTTGCCAGGACTTGAAATTTTCTACCAGCTTAAGTAACTGGCAAATTTCCCTTTGCCAAACTTTCCCAATTTCTTGCATGATTGATTATGTGATCAAAGTTGTCCCATAAAGTCCAGTCCACTGAACATACGGGCTCACTGCTCAATCATATAGGCCGGAAATTTCGTTCCCAAGATAGATGTTCTCCATATTTATTTTCGTTTCAGAGTCTTTCAACTTGCAGGTATTTTCGAACACACTGAAGGCCCAATACTGCCCGAGGCGATATTGCTTCACGGGAATTAATTACCAAATGACGGGCTTTCTCACGTTAAAATCCAGTTGTCCTTGGAAAGTAAAGAGGTGAATGTTGGTGTCGAATGAAACTAGAAAAGCATTTGGCTTCATAGAGAAAAGGCTTGACCATGCGCTTCACTTTACTTTGTATACTATTGAGCGCCATTTTGTTTGTTAACGACGGTAAGTGACAGTTCTATGTGACCAAAATAGGTTGTTCGCTGACCAAAGAAAAGAAAGGAATTGTTTGCTCAACGGTGTTTTCTATTCAGCTCAAAGGCCAGCCCGGAGACAAAGAAAGCGAGTTTGCTCCCTAACGAGGGAAGTTGGTACTGCATGTGCCCGGAAAATCCTGGTCTGGGGTGACCGTGACCAGTATGTGCCCCACACGGCCGACGAGGGCAAGATATTTTGTGAGTAAGTAAGCTGCCACAGGCTGAGAGACCCTTAGAAAATTTGTCGCTTAAATTGCTGGCCCAATTTGTTTTCAGTGGAATGTACGAGGCTGCCGATTGCCTGGACAGCTATGGCAACTGCATGTCCCGGTTCCAGCACTCACTGATCCGGACAATTACGCGCCACATCCGGTACGAACTGCGGTCCAGCTTGTGCACGTACGACGGCCGTGTAGAGATGGCGGAGAAGATAAAGTGCATCGACAAGGAGCAAATCCGAGCCCAGGGCCAGCATCGGTGCATGGACGTCTACGTAGTCATGTCCAAGGTCATCAGGGACCAATTGTCACCCAGTGAGCACTTTGCTGGCGGCTGTTGTTCCTACTACATATTCCGCAAATGTATACTTGACTTTGCTGACGAAGTTTGCAAGGAATTCCACGAAGGCACCAAAGTGTACTGGGACCACATGTTGTCCCGGTCGTTCAATGCTTTGCAGGGCTTCATTTGCAATGGCAAGTGGGACTCACTGAGGGCATGCAAGAAAAACGCGCCCGACGTCATGGAGAAGTTCTATAACGCCACCAGTGGCTTCATTGAGCAGCAATTTGAGTCGCCAATGTTGATGTTTGTTGACATTATGGGCGAGAGGCTCAAGAAGGGCAAGGCCATCGTTTCCATTGATGCAAACTAAATTGTCCACCAAATTTCCACTAAATTCTTCACATGCTGTATTTAGAATTAGAGCTCAGCAGTTGCGTCTAGTGCTGTTGTGACTTGTTTGCTTTTTTTGTCGGCGACGCATTTTCAAAATGAGAAGTTTTTTTGTGCCCCCAGGTGGCGCTTTAATGAAAATTCGGGCCTATTTATAGCGAAAAAAGCCTTTCTGAGAAGTCCTCAAGTGAGACGTTGAATTGGACGATTGAATAAAAGAATTTAAATTCAGTTGCGCCCATTGAGTCGAACGGCATCTGGATAGAGTTTTTTCTCAAAAGGAATTCCACTCAAGGGACAATATTATAATAGTTGGAACAAAATTAGATTCAGCTGGCTACTGAATCCATTACTGAATCATCCTTTGTCGAACAACTGTAGACGGTGGTTCACAAAGGCCTCTTAATTAAGGAAAGTGATTCAGATAGATTAATCGCCATATGCCGTGAACCGTACCAATCATCTTTGGGTCTTCTATGCCTTTCCGAAATTTCATCATCATATCTAGTGGTGAGATCAAGTCAAAAGCAAAGGATGTTCCTGACGTCACCGTTGACGGCATGATCACACAGAGTGCGTTGTTCAATTAAGCAAATTACTTGACTCTTGACACTCATGTAATAAGTATGATTGACTCAAGCTTTCTCTCCTACTCACACACCGTGTACATCAAGCCATTTAAAAGAGAATCATCATGGATCAGAGTGCAGTGGAATCTGACTAATTTGCGCGTAGGAGCTTGTGACTAATCAATACGACTTTAAAATCAGATTTCACCGTAAACTACAGAAATAACAATGCGATTACGTTCATACGAGCCGAGATCTACAAATTAGAACATGTCAGCCATGTTTGTTGCATACGTTACGGCGTCCACTTAAACAATTGCCTACTTACAAGCAAAGGCGTTTCACACTGACATCTTAATTGAAAGCGCTAGCGACATGGCCCTCTTTGCCCTCTGAGCTAAACACGTCTAAATTCTTCTTCTTCTCCACTGAATCAAGCAAAGAGGCTTTTGTGGATCACGTGCTCACGGCCTTGTTCACGTAACGCCTTCCATCTTGAGCGGAAGCACAAAGAGAGAAAGGAAGTAAGTTTAAAAACGGAAGGAACTGACTTGACGTCTAAGGGGACCGATGAAAGATAGGAGAGGAAAAGCCAGAGGGGAACAGCTACGAGGGGAGAGAGCGCGCGAACGGGAGAGAGGGAAAGGCGAGAGAGGAGAGAGGAGAGGGAGAGGGAGAGAGAAGGTCATCTGGTGGCCGTTGGCACCTGTTTCTCTGCTGCGCACCGCTCTCAGTGAGCTATCGGCAGTCACGTGGCTGCGACTCATATTTTGGTGGCAGTGCACTTGAGAAATTACTTTTTTCTCTCCCTTTCCCTCTCTCTCCCTCTCTCTCTCTCTTTTTTCCTTACCTTCGCCTCTTGCTCCCCTCTTTCTAGTTCTTTAATATACACTTGAAAGCTTTGAAGTGCTATTTTTCATGAAGTACAAAGCATGGCTAACGTAGGAAACCTCTATTTATAGTTGGGATGGACCGATGGTCTTGACACGTTGAGCGACATTCATAATCGAACTCTGTGAACGGCATTCTTCTCGTCATCATGGTAAGCTCAGCATCGATTTTACCATTTCTCTCTCTCCTCTCCCTAGTTGTCCGCCTATGCTATTCCTTTTTCGTTGATTGAGTTCAAAGTAAGAATAGACTCCTTCTCGTTAGAATGTGTCACAAACTTTGATTCGCTCCAACTAAATGAGTTATTTCATTACAGGCACATGTGTTCGGCATCATTATCTGTGCATTGGTTCTCTGTTTATACTCTTCTAACGGTCATCCTGTCGAGCAACAATCAGTCCGTGATGACAGAGTTGGCGACGGACAAGTTCCCATAATTTATGACGAGACCCCTTCAGCGGATGCTAGTTCAATTGCTGAGCAATCAAACAAGAGTCAGCAATTTATTTACCCTGAGTCAAGTGATGGTCAAACAAGTGCCAATTATGTGTCCAAACAGTTGGAACGGAACGTCGATTTTCCTGATGATGTGGAAAAGACATCATTGCCGTTGGAAATGACAACTCAACGTGATGAAGCTCTAACGGGTGCCAATGAAAGTGAACCATGCACCACTACTGTTGACCAAGATGGAGCCATTCAGTACGCACCTCACGTGGACAACATTACGTCAACGACGTCAAGACCCTTCCGAGAGCCCGAGAATCTCCTTCTACCATCCATGGACTCTACGGGCAAGCCTGAGTGCCTGAGGAGCCCGACGGACACTTATTGTGAAACAGTGCCCAACTATCCGAAGTGAGTTAGAGGTTTGGAAGGGTATCTTGTTGCCATGCAGCCACTGGCCTCTGGAAATTGGTTATTGTGTTAGCAACTGAAAATACGGTTCGCGCTGACAAACCATAAATTGTCTATCAAGTCACTTGACAAGAGCTATATATAGAAGTGCCTGAAGGCTCTCTCTCTCTCCTACCTTTGCCACGTTAAAATTGAGATCTACCAGAGATGGTGTTAGAGTGGGTAGCTGTAGTGGCTCATGGCAAGTTGTAGATTCTACGAAATATATGGCACTCTGTGAGCACTACCCAGAAAAATACATTCTCCGCTATCTCTATTTTACAGAATGGAACTGAAAACGGATATCCATCTGAGCCCCTCTGAGTTTCGCGAATTGTTTGGCGTCAAAGAGATTGATGGTCGTAAAATGTACCAAGATGAAGCTTCGGCCGAAGAGCGAGTGTGCCGCCCCATACCCAAGTTAATTTATCCGCAAATGGCCCGAAATCAAGCCAAACAATGGCTGTACATTGTTAATGATGTGGAGTACACGCAAGCCGTTGTCTCGGAAGTTTGCGAGTATGTAGCCGCAGCTAGAGTTCCTTTTTCTAGTTCGTCATCTCTTCCTCTCTCCCACTCACTCCATCGCGCACTCTGTTATTTTTGCTCTTGCTCCTCCATACCATCAACTTCAATTTACGTTTTTTGTTTCCTTACGCTTTTTCTGTCCTTGTCGCCCACAGAAAAGAAAACAAGCCCTGTGCATACCTGGACCACAACTTGCCACCTGGAATGTACTCCAGGTGTCGCCAGAAATATGCCTATAGGAGACTGCTTGCCATCCATCCAACTGAGAAGAGGACGTACACTGATACATTTCAATTTCCTTCCTGTTGTGCTTGTTACGTGAAATCTCCCGTCTTCGGAAGGAGCAAGGAAGAGTAAACACAGCAGCAAATGCAATAGTGTCTCAAGTTTAGAACACAGTTCACAGAATTGACTGGACTGGAATCGTTTGTACATAAGCGAGTTCACGTATCACTCCTTTTATTGAACCTGTGTTACACGAATTGTTCTCTCACTCTCTTTCTCTTGTTCTCTCGTACATATCTCGTATATATCTATATACATATTTATGGAAAATATTTTCAAAAGGGACAAGCATCGCTTCATGTTCCAATAACAGTAATGTGAAAGAGAAGCACTAGGCATCAAGTTTTGTTTATGATATTGGCCCTCGTGATTTGAAAGAGTATGGAAGCGAAGATGGTTATGTGTGTTTAGTCGCCCGTTCTTTGTACACATATTCGATCGAAGGACATGGTCGTTGATGCTGAGATATATACGCTGCAGGTTGTGTGGAACGTCGCAAGAGAGCGGAGAAGGAGGAGAGGGAGAGACCGAGCTAGTGGGAGAGGGAAAATGTTCTTAATGACTCAAACTGTGCCTGAGACTAATTTAATTGATTAGTCCTGTCGCTGGGCTCGAGACAACACACATTCTCTCTGTCGTGGCGTTCATTTCACGGAAAGTATTAGTGAATAAGTGCACTTTTCATTGGTTGTCCTCACTTGGTCTCGCCATTGTTTGAACTGTTCAATTTCCGGCTCTCTTTTCGCCTAATGACACTATCTTCGTTCTTATACTTTAAACGAACAGCCAGGAGGTATTTCTCACTGGGCTCCAAGCACACCATTCGCCGCCACACTTCTCTAAATCCAGTTCGATAGTTGGCATTCATCCAAACATAGATCAAGGGATTCATCATCGCATGTGACATTGCCTGTAGTTTTACAAGGAAAGAAATGAAGAAAAGACTTCTCTGAAGAAATGATACTTTGCGCATACATGACCCTTGATTATGTATTCAAGATGGCCGCCGAGAGACGAATAGAAAGAGAAAGTGTACTCACCAGCCAATGGCATGCAAACCAGAGCAAATTAATGAATGGCAACCTCCATATTCGGGGCTCTTGATCAGCAACTACTATTAGCGTATTGAGCGGAAGCCAGCACAGTGTGTATGCCAGCACTACCATTACCATCATTTTGATCATCTAGAGATACACAGATATTACATCGGTCGGCCATTGTTGTCTATTCAGTTATGTTCATTGCTAACGCTCCATCGCTCTCCCCTCTCTCTCTCCCTTGGCTCTCACAATGTGAGCAACTTTTTCTCTCCTTTCGCCCTTTCTTCTCTCTCTCTCCCTTTCAAGAGCATTACGAGGCAAGTATATTTAGGACCGTAAACAAGGATGAGCGCAATGAAATTTGCATTGCTAGTGTCGCGACGGTCAGGAAAATCTACCGGGAATATGGGAGGAAACCTTTTCTTGCCCGGAAATCGGGGGAAGAAAGCGTCCCGAAGGTCAAGAGGGCACTTTGGAAGACGAGGCGGGCAAAGTTCTAAAAGATTGCCAGACAGATGTCCACCGGAGTGGGCGGAAGGGCTGAGAGGCACTGAAAATGTCGTCAGAGCCGAAGAGAGGGAGGGGAGGAAGGGAGAGAAGGAAAGGAGAAAAAGAAACTGCGATTGTAAGTGATTCGCAACTTTACACCATGATCATGCTTCACTGTATGGACAAGTATTCCCAGAGAACTGGAGGCTGCCTCTCGCTCTCCCCCTCGCGCTCTTTCCTGATGTGAAATTCGATAGCCTTGAAACTGTGACGCCCATCACTGGTTGTCCTCAAGAGACATTGTCTTGTCATAACAGCTGGAGCACAGGGAGCTGCTATATGCACAGCGAAAGAAAGCCATCAAAGGTGTCATGTCGATGGCCAGGTTAATGACGAAAAAGTTGGCCACTGTTCTCATTCTTTTTATGAGAGCAACGGACAAGGTAACAAACAACACCATTAAGGTCGACAATGGCCACGATGATGGTGTTCATTATCCGCAATGGGACTCGCACCGAAGCCAAGATGGAGGACATCATCGGCAGTAATTGCTGCCAATGGCCATCGACTTGATGTGGCCACAGTATTTAGTTTGTGGCCGAGCTGCGTCTTAAGTGATTTAGATGAGAACTAGATTAGCACAATTCTCTCCCGTCCTTCTTTCCCCTCTCTCGTTCGCTCTCTTAATGTTTGAAGTCTTTGTTCACTTTAAACTGTCATGGCTGAAGCAGCATTGCGTGAACTGGGTCTACGTGAACCTTCACGGCAATATTCAGTGCATGTTCCCGAACCAGCTGAGTGGAAGCTTGTGTGTAGAGCAGGAATACGGACAAAAACGTGAGCACTTGGAATCGGATTAGCGGAAAGAGAGAGAGAGAGAGAGAGAGAGAGAGAGACCAGACAGTGTCGTAGCTGCAAATTGACTTGGTTAAATATTCGCATAATCAAGTTCAGCGTCACGTGTACGTGCAAAGTCGACAAGTGACAGTTTGCTCTCTGTGAAACCGACAGAGCAGAGAGGGAGGGCGAGTTCAGAGGGAAAGAGAGAAAGGGGAAAGAGGGGGAGAGAAAGAGTGGCTCCATGAAAAAGAGGTCCTCTCGGAAGTACGACCCGTCGACTTTGTATTCCGCAATTCCGCTGTCGGCTTCAATATTCTATCATATATCAAATTATCTCCGGCAATCTATGCGTACCTAATGAAGACGTGTCAACCGAGAGGAAAAAGTAGAGCCGCGGGAATGGGAACCAATGAAGAGGAGGATGCCACGGAAAAAGTGTCCATTGTTGGCAAAGTTCGTCTAACGTAATTAACTTTCCCGGTTGAGACGAAAATCAAACAAAAATTTGCGAAACGTGATATTGGCACTGACTATGGAAGCTGGCTTTCGCTCAGCTTTGGCCATAAAAGAAAATGGCCGCCATGTTTCCAGTTTGAAGTTCTGAGTAGGCTTTTCGCAAACTTCAAAGCGAAGACGAATTGGCGCTATTTTCTCTGAGGCACTGTGTGTGAATACATGGCATAGTTGTTGACTTGTAATATACCATGGCAATAGCATAATTTTCTTGCATATTTCACGCACGGTAAACAAATGGTGCCTTAAAGTAGAGTAGTTTTGGAAACAGGTATGTAAGTCGACTCAGCGAAAAATAAAATATATCTCGTTTTTATATATGATCTAATATAAACTGCAGATTTTCCTTCCCAGAGCTCAAAGTAAGATATTGCAGTTTAGTTGGAGCAAAGATTTTCGGCTAGCTTTGGATGTCGCATCACATTCGAACTTTGGTCAACTACTACTAGTTTTTTCCGCCTACGCTATAAATTCCTCTCTCCCTCCCTCTACCTCTTTCTAAAGATCCTCCAAATACCTAGAAGTGTCCTCTGGGTATTATCAATAGCAAAGCTGGCCGTTTTTAGCCATTTTGCAATAAAACCTTCCTTAGTTCTGCTTTCCATCATGCCAGAGATCGGAACCCTGTCTCTATTCCCTCTTTATCTCTAGCAATCAAATCTACATCACTGGATCCCTTCTCGTTACATTCAGAGGCTATGTAGGAAATTTTTTGAGCCATTGAAAAACATATTAAAGGTCAAGAGGACACTTGGGCAAGAAATGCAAACACAGCGTTTCAAGAGAAGACGGACACAAAGGTCCAACCCTTGGGCGGCAAGAATGGAAATGGAATAGATTGTCAGAGATAAGCATAAAAAAGCGATATCGAAAGCAAAGAGATGAAAAAGAGGGAGAGGGAAAGCTGAAGGAAAAAGTTGCATCTAAGTGATTTGCCACTTGAAACCATGCTCATGCTTCATTGGCGGTCTTACAGTTTGGACAAGTATTGTCAGAACTTGAAGCTGCCTCTTCATGTCGTGCTAGGCGTTCCAGGGATATCATCGAGTTGGTTATCGAATTTGTTGCCGAGTCATCCATATTCATACACGTATGCTCTAGATTTGCATTATTTATCAGCCCTTTCTGACGGTCATCGTTATTAGTTCCATAATGCCGCCTAAGGTCAACCCGGAGCCTGTCATGGGTCTCAACGGCGGCCTTGGTCTTGCGGAATGTTGCTTGTGAGTAGACGGCAGCATGGGTCGAGTGGGGCACAAATTCCGGATGGTCGGCCAGCCGGGGCATGTGGAGCACCTTGCCCAGTACGTAGCGGAAGCCTTGACGGAACCGAGAGTTCATCCAGATGTAGATAAGTGGGTTGTAAGCTATGACGACAAAAATTGGAGAGAAAAAGATTTCGGGGATGAAACATTCTCTAGTAGACAGGAAGGCATTTCCAAGACTAAGCGGCATTACGACTTACCTGCGTGAGACATTGCGAGCCAGTGACAAGCGAACCAGACATAGCTTATATTGGGAAAGAAGAATATCTCTGGATACTGGTCACCCACTAGGACCAGTGTGTTGAATGGCAGCCAGCAAATTGTGAACACTGCTACACACGTAATCATCATTCGGACCATCTTTACAAGGGCCACAGTCGTTGGGTGGACATTGCGCAGGACACGAACACATTCACGACAAGTGTGACAGCGTTATGAGAAAGAGCGATAGGAAAGGGAGGGGAGAGAGAAATAGAGAAGGGGCGGAAGGGAAAGAGAAAGAGCGAGAGAGGGAAAGAAAGGGGAAAAGAGAAAGCTGCCTGTTAACGCCAAGTTGGAAAGGGTCGAACTTCCATTTGTGTCATTAACGTAATACAGGTATGTATGGACCGTGTAGAGAAATGTGACGAGAATGGATTGCACGGAGTGGACGTTCGAGCGGACAAGCGTGCAACTTGCTGGCAGTCAGCACATACATATTCGACCCACGGCAGGGCTCGATATACAATGCTATACAGAACTTTGTCTTTTCCTACAAGTTCGACAAGAGGGAGAGGAGGGAACTAGGGAGAACCGACCAAACAAAAGGAAACAATAGTCATACTGTCTAAACGACTTCGGCAGAGATTTCGTCTACGGCAAAAAGTACACCTAAGGGATCATTTGAACTGAAGAGCTAGCCTGACGTCGTCATTTCAACTTCGAAATGTTCAAAAGAGTTCTAGACAAAGAATGATCTAGTGGTGAAGGAGACGGTGAGGATAGCCCAGACAAACAGTGGCTTGATATAGAGATAAATGGCCAACCTTGCGCTTGGAAGCGGCCATTCGGCGATCCCTGGAATGTTCGGCCTCACCGGGCGTTTGTTTGCCCCAGACCACGATGGCTATTCGGGTGTACGTGAATACCAATACCGTCAACGGGAAGAAGTATTGAAGCACCATGAGGGCCATTGAGTAGTAGTAGCGATGCGTATAATCGGACCATTCTTCAGTACATATAAACTTGTCCGTTATGTTGGCCTCCAGCCAGGCAGTTGGCTGAGATAATTTGGACAATAGGGCCGTAGGTAGTGGCGTCAAAATGGCGACCAGCCAAATTGAGCCTATGATGAGCTTAGCGGCCAGCTTGGACATTCGAGGACGTAATGGATATATGATGGCGATGTAGCGGTCGATGCTTATTGCAATCAAAGTGTACGCCGATATGAAGACAGATACGGCCTGTGAATAGGACACCAAGATGCACATCACCGTGCCAAAGGGCCAGTGTTGCAGTAGCAGGTTGGACACAAAGCCAAATGGTATGCACAGGATGGCCATCAAGATGTCCCCGATGGCCAGGTTGACGATGAAAAAGTTTGTCACTGTCCTCATTCGCTTGTAGGCAAAGACAAGGTAGCAAACAACACCATTGCCGCCCACGGCGGCCACCGTGGCCACAGTGTACATCACGTACATCAGCACCTGCATCCCGGTCAAGGTGGCCATCTTGACTCTTGTCACACAGCGCAACCAAAGTGTTCACAAAGACGGGCAAAAAAGTGGCCAAAGTGTTCGAAAGAAGAACCAACGGCGAGCGACTCGAAAGAACACTTTCTTCAGCACCGAAAAGGCGCGCAAAGCAGGACGCGAAACACTAGACTAGAGCGAACCATATCCCACTCTGGCAGGCTTGGCGCCAACTGGGTCCACTGCCATAGCGAGTGGACTCGCTGCGCTCCTCTCTCCCTTCGAGACGCCAAATCGAGCCTGCTTGTGCGCATGTGCGCAGCAAGTGTACTCTCTCTCTCTCTCTCTCTGTCTCTCTTCGGTGAGCCAGCAAAAAGACGAAGGGACAACAGTTCAAGAAACAAAGTTGACACTGTGCGCCCTCTTAAGACAAAAGGCTGCTCATTTTCAGTCTTTCTTCTCTCATCCCCTGGCGGTTGAAATTGCAACTAGGCACACACTTTGAGCCTCTTTCTTTCCCCTTCCCAAAAAGGGGGACAAAAACCTATAGAGATAACGAGGGATGAAGGGTACACTGGAGCTGCTTCGGTGATGTGTTCTTTTTGACGTCGTTCTAAGTCCGTTCGACGCTGAAGCGTACAGATAAGCTGCGAAATGCAACCGTTGACCTTTGGGCCTAAAATGGCCGCTGCATTTTGGCCCATATTTGTGTGGGCTGAATGCAAATGCCAACCCTTTTTTCCCTTTGGACCTTAGAGGTGAGAAATATCACATGGTCCGTCTCCTCTCCCCCCTCGAGGGCTGCCTCTCGGTCTCTCGTTTCAATAGGGACATGATGGACTGAGCGTGACCTGTCATGGCCGAGACTCTTGAAACCGTGTCTTTGTTTTTTCTTTCTTTTTCGGTTACTTAATGCCGAGAATCTCATCTCTTATCTGAGTCACGTGATCGAATGATTTCGAGAAAAAGAAGAACAAAGTTCTCCTTCAGAACTTTGCAATTTATGGTCATTTCCCTTAAAAAACCCTGAATGAGTGAAACATGAGTAAATATACGCAGAACTTTGCCCCGTTTTTTTTGTTTCTCATGACAAATTATTCACATTCATAAAAAACGTGTTCGCGTCTCGTTTCTTGGCTTTTTCTGCACTCATTAGCTTTACACGCCATCGAGAACCTATTTCGGGGGCTAAGGAAGTAATGGCTGACAAGATGTCACGGGTCGCATGTGTTACTTAAGATTGCCATTCAGATACGCAGAGAGAAAGACTGAGCTAGGCGAGAGGGAGAGAGAGAGAGGAGGGAGAGACAGAAAGTACGATTGAGGGAGGAGGGAGAAAGAGGGCGAAAGAGAGGGAGAGGGAAAGAGGGAGCCGGGCCCGATCGAAACTAATGATATAGTCGCAGCCTATTATTTAGTGCACGAAATGTATCGACCGGGCGAGTTCTGGTCGAGATGTCCAACTAAATTGTCTGTTAACCCAGAGCTAATTAACGGCGCATTCTGTGCGTGGTTCTGATTAATGGAACGCTAGCTATTCACTGACCACCGAATCAGTGCAATTGATCTGTACTTGTCAATTAATTTGCTTGTCCCTATCTCTATAGTTGGAGAGTTAGAGAGAATAATAAGCTGTGAAAGTTGTAGCTGCAGTATTGCGAAGCAAAATTTAGGACATTTTCAGCGAATGTCACGAAATAGTGCGCTTAAGTATATGTTTGGCTTTCACATAGACTCGAACATACATGTACGTGGACGTAGAAGTAGTGCAACTGAAGAAATTCGAGAAACAAAATGCAAGGAGATTAAGGTTTGCATATTAAATGACTGTAATTAGTGTTTTAAATATGCATAGCATCACTTTGTTCACATTGATTCTGTACTGAATCAGTGCTAGCTGTCGAATTAAAGGCACTAGCCATTGTTCGCGAAAAACCTTTCCCGGAAATACAGTTCTTATATGTCATATACAGTCACATGACCTTTCTCTTTGAAAGGTACACAATAGAAAGAGAATTATCAGAACCAGAGGAGGCCAATGTTCTAGAACTCTGCTCACTTGATCAAAGGCTTTCCGAGACAAAAAGAAAAGCTGTAATCAGACCCAATCGGCGGAATGACAGCTTCAAGATTAATCCCCCGTTACGTTGGCATTAGCACAGATCTCTTTATCTTGCGGAAAAATCCCCGAAACGTCAGTGACAACAGTGTCAAAATGGATGATGGTTAGCAGTGTAGAAGGAATGCGAGAACAATTGGCCATGTTTATTGAATCGATTGTCAATCACCGAGGGAAACATGTATCACATATGAGTTAAGTACCGTGTTTATGGTGTGTGTATACTATCAAGCGGATTAACTAGTCAATTCATCAACCTGGAGGAGGGGCAAGATGAATCAAATCTGGCCGGAAGCTTGACCAGCGGAACAAGATTGACCACTTTGTTGCCCACCATGGTCTCGCTGGACGGCTTGACACCATTGTCGGCAAACAATGGACTGGGGTTTCCTGTTCGCGTCACCGGAAACGACTGGTCTTTGGCACAGGGACGCTTCTTCGTATCCTGAACGGTGGTGCCACTGGTGATGCCACTGTCGGCATCGCGATGGCCGTAATGGCGGCTTGACAGGGATGATCGCTTAGCATCAAGTATATCGTTAAGGCGAACGAACGACGGCGGCTGAGGGAAGCAAGATGACGAAGTAGCTGTCGGCAAAGATTAATTAGGACAGGCCTTGTTCACTGTGTCTCATTCATTTAGGCACATGTAATTAGGGTTTGCAAGCAAGTGCATCATTGCCGTGGAGCGCGAAAAGATGACAGGAAAGTAGTCAAAATGAATCTACATTATCACTGTTTACGGCGTGATATCAATCATATTTCGCATAAATTACCTCTTGACGATGATAGGACCGACAATTCAAGGCGATGGTGGATGCTTTCAGCCAGTGGCAAACTTTGAGCGGCAGTTAGCGGCGGTAGAAATATTCTTTTTGTCGAACTTTGTTTCGCCGTCTCATAGTCAGCAGGTTTGCAACTAGTCAGCACTTCCTTTGTATTCCCTGAACATGGCAATGGACTCAGTGTGGGCGTCAACTTGTCTTCCAAAGACAGTTTACTGATTCGCCTCCAATTAGCGGCCATTGCTCTGGCGGACAAGTGAGAGGGTTTGCAGTAAATACTTGATTCCACTGGCGTGCCAACTGCCTTGGGAATCGAGGGCATTAAGGGCAGACAATGGCTTCCACTTGATCCTTTGGCGGACATTCCTTGACCACAGTTAGTGCCATGTGGCCTCCTCTCAATGTCCTGTGACACACTGGAATGAAGAGCAGGTTTACTTTTAATTAGTAGTCGTAAACATTTCGAGATGTTATGTTCAGAATTTCCGTTCGAAAATTCCGTCTCCAGGGTCGTTAAGGAATTTGCATTCCAAGGGGTCTCGTGTTTCCCTTTTGATATTACTTACCGGCACACAAAAGGAAAGAAAGACAAACATGACAAGAGTGTAAATATGCATGTGTCATACCTGAGAGGCAAGGCTTCGAACTTGGTGCGCCAGAGAAGACATTCTTTGGTCAAGTCTTCAGAGAAATCGTCGGGAACGTCATACGCGAAAAATACTACCTTATCAACTTGCTCTAGACGATGACTGAGCCACTTTTTTGTACCATTATCGATTTCCTGCAAGTTCACACAGTCCATAATGCATGTAATTCGCTTGACGATGTTCCTTCCAGATCTCCCCCTTCGCCCTCTCTCTCCCCTCATCCTTCTCGCCGTCTCTTTCAACTCCAATGCGTATCATTTCTACTTACAGTCTCCCGTGAGAAAGAACTTGACAAGGAACTTTCCGAGGACGTTTGACTTCTTTGATGTCTAGAATCACTTGACTTCATCATGGTACACTAGTCATTCCCATTCAATGACAAATCTAGTCAATTGGAGTCGAAACAGTGTCGAACACTATCACGTGCCTGCCATTTACGCATCATAGTGGCCATCTTGCCGAATGGCTCCGGGACGCCTCCTTGATGAACATTAGGGCGAAGGCGGAAACCAGTTAGTCGCATCAATTTCAGTGATACACTCCAAAGGTTCGGCCTTAATGTGAAGTTTATACAGAGAGCGAAAGAGAGGGAGAGGCGACAGAGCCATCTCCATGGTTTCCATTCACACGAAAAGCCTGGAAACAAATGTAATTTCGCTCTAGTGGCTTGTCAATGACGTTAGAGGTCGCTCTAATCACCTCCCGCGGCCTCTTCCTCTCTTCCTCCTGGTCCCTCTTTCCGATTCCCTCTGTTCGACTTGGGCGCAAAAAATCAATGTCCTCAGAGCAAACCATTTGCACGCCAATGACACTGTTTTCGGTTGTGCCTTTTATGCACTTGCATTGCATAATAGCCGAACACTTTTCAGCCAATTTTACAGTTGGCTGAACACTGGCATTCTTTTTGCCATTCTTCCTCCAAATCGCAACATGAGCCCCGCTGAACATTCCTTGGCTTGAGCGATTTTTCCAGTAAATTCAAAGTTATGGGACAAAGCTTTTACCGTTACTTTACTTTTCTACGCAAAGTAGCATTTTATTGGAAAATCCACGACATATTTTATTGGAAATGACTTTCAATGGAGCATCTTATCTTACAGTCTCTTGTTACCTAGGCAGGCATTCCTGGAAGAACTTCATTGCTTCAGCTATGGCATCGCCACCAATAGGTGCAGTGATTCCGTAGTTGGTCTGGATAGGCTCTAGGTCTGTTAATTGACTGATTTGAGGTTTCGGCTTCGACTTTTTCGGAGCAGGACCCTTGGATTTTTTCGAATTTTTTAGTTGAGGAGTTTTCGTTTTGTCTTTTTTCTTTTTCTCTTCACTGAATACTCGAATGTACTGATTTTTTCCTTGACTTATCGTCTTCATCTTGAGCTTGTCCAATAAGATGTGACGCAGTGTTCCCTTCTTTATTCCAATCTTAGTGGAAGCAACACTGAGTGAAGTGTTTGGTTCTTCAGTATACAACTTCCGGACAGCCTCGATATTGGCCTCTGTCGCCACAGTCACACTTCGTCCTTTGTGTTCTTGGGGCTCTAATGGAGTTCTACCAGTTTTCTTGTACTTCCTGATCACATCCAGAACACGACTACGAGGTACACCTTGTTCTTCAAAGATTCCCGTCACAAGTATCACATTCTGTCGTGTTCGCAAGTAATAAGCAATGATGGCTTTGTTCTGATATCGCCTAAATTCTTTGTCCAGTAGGAGCTTCTCCATGCTCAAACTTTCCGGGTCAGACATGACACCTCAGGTAAATTACACAACAGAACGCGAAAAGGATTCTAAAAGAACATAGATGGCTCAATATCGCAGCTGATGTTATACAACAGCTGACGCCATCTAGCGGCGAACCAGAAAGCGGCGGCTTTTGTTTGGTTCTCCAGCGGTCCGTCATTATTCTGTTATCATTGTGAAATCCTATCAGACGCCTTAATTGCCCTTTAATTATGAGCTCTCAAGGTGACAATAGGAGTGACCACGATGACAAGGATGACCATGACGACTCTGAGGATGTGTGTGATTCGGAGCCAACTGCAGGACCATCAGCATATGCCGACTGCGGGACTGTTAGTCAAGTCGGCAGAAAGCCGGCAACAGGACAAACATGCTCACTTAAGACGTTAATTGATGATGGTGTCCTTGATGCTGGGGACAATGTGTTAACAATGGAGTACATGGCAAGTGCTTGCTGAATGATGAAAGATTTAATTGACTAAATTTGGTTATGTTGTCTGTGCACTCTAGAGCGCCAAGTTTTTTGGTGATTTATTGCTCAATGGAACCATTCGTTGGACAGAAACGAAACAGCTGTTCTCAACACCAAGCTCGTGGGTTAATCACTGCAAGAAAGTGGTCAATCCTGAAAATAGTGGGAAGACCGGATCTGCTTGGTCTACTATACGATACAATGGCAAAAGACTAGACTCATACAAGTTGCGATGGTATCGGAAACAGAAAAAAATTGTCACTGGCGCCAGCACTAATGAAATTTCGAGTGCCACGAGTAATCCAAAGATAACATCTCAAGAGTTGCCGCTGAGTAACAACATATTCAAGGACCTTCAGCAGCTTACTTTGCAAGCAGGCAACGTTATCACCGATGACCCAGCTACTCTACGCGAACGCAATATCATAGAACATGCGGATTTAGCGCCCAAAACAAATCCTGACCAGAATCTCAATGTCATGGTTAAATGTGAACCATTTTCGGTATTAGAGAGGCTGCAGCCCTTCAACATAACGCTCTCCACGAATGCACTTCTACTTATTGATTTTCACTGCCACCTAACCTCTGGTGAAGTGGTAGGCTACCTCGGGGGCACCTGGGACTTTGCCACTCATAACCTTGCCATTCTTCAATCATTTCCATGTCGCAGTCGTCTCGCCGATAAAGAGAAAGGCAGTACCATAGAGGAAGAGATACGTCAGAATCTGGATCAGAGGCACTTGAGTCTAGTCGGATGGTACCATTCGCATCCGCGATCGGCGCCTCAGCCCACCGTTAAAGATGTTGAAAGTCAACTAGAATATCAAATTGCCATGAAGGGAGAGAATGACTCGTCGTACGTGCCGTGCGTGGGACTCATTTGTTCTCCCTACGATGCATACAACAAGGGTTCGCAGTCAACGTATCAAACGTACTGGGTCATGCCGCCACCAGAATATCGGCCCTACGAGTTCGGCAAGCCTATGCATATGACGTACTCCATCACCCGTGATTCCTTTCTGACGCAAGATCTATTACTTGAAATGGTATGCAACCATTCCGTTGGCCACGTTCATATGGCCTCCAACCAATTTCCCAATGTTTATAAGTTTGTTTTCCTTGCTCACCTTCTCCCCTCCTCCTCTCATTCGGCCCCTCTCAGAGGTCTTAGTTTTATTATCGTCCCGGAATTCTTTTCTCACGTTGCCGTTTTTTACTCGCACCAACTATGGAACATTGCATATTGTATAACCGTAGCGACCGTAGCATATTTGTTGCCCTTTATCGTGTTTGCTTATGATCTCGAGTGTAGGTTGTTTAGAATGCCTCTCTTCTCTCCCCCTCTTCTTCTCTCGCTCTCTCCATACTTCATCGGAGTTTGTATTCGTTTAACTTTAATTCAGTTTGAAGAACGTCTACTCCGTAATTAGTCTTTGATCTCATTTCTCGTCTCTCCCCTCCCCGTTTTCGCAGCCCCTCCACAGTATCTAGCCTGTCTCTCTCGCGCTCTCCCTCTCTCCCTCTCCCTCTATCTGCTCCTCTACATTCTTGCAATCTCCTAATAACTTTTCTTCAAACATACATTCTATTGCTATTGCAGAGACTATTGGCTCACTTCTACGTAGAAGGTCCGGATGCCATCAAGTTTGCCGAAGAGTTCAAGGAAAACAAGAGCGCTCTCACCTCTTACTGGGAAAAGCTGCAGGAATCATTGGCACCTAATTTACCTCGAGACCTCCAGGTGACCGATGGTCAATCACTTCAAGCCGCTCAAGTGCAGCAGCAAGCTTTGACTCATTTCTGGGCCTTTCTAAAAGGACTACTTATTCAACAGTGACACCCTATGGAGGGCGAAGAAGGGAGGGAGGGCGATAGAGAGGGAGAGAGAGAGGAAGAGACAAAAAAGAGATAAAGAAAGGAGAAAAGCCATTTATACTCATTGACTTGATCTATGTTATTCTTTACTTTGCTTTGATTCTATTTCTACGAAAGGCAAGACTCTCTGAACTGAATGATACTGATAGCGAAAGGGAAAGAGGGAGGGAGAGAAAGAGAAGATACTTTTCTTGTCCCGGTTATCCCTCGCTTTAAACTGCTCTAACCATCTTTAACTCTTGAACAAACAAAAGCTGAATTTGCCTGAGTTATTTTTGTTTGCTCGTCTTTACTGGTGTACACGACTTGGCTGTAAATCGTAGAATAAAGAGGAAACGAGAAAGAGAGAAAGAAGAGATGAGCTGAAGAGGAAGAGCGAGAGATAGACGAGACCAAGCAGAACTCGAAGGTCTTAATAGCCTCCTCTCTCTCGCGCTCTCTCCCCCTCTCTCGCTCTCTCCCTCACTCATTCTGGCTTGATCGTCATCCTGACTCGGCAAGTTCCCTCTATTGGAATGAATAGTTTTCCTGTCTCTCTCTCTCCCTCCCTCTCTTGCTCTCTTTGCTGTTGCCACTTGCGATGATGTCACCGCTTTGACAAGTCAGACCGACAAGCCCTGAGAAGGAAGGGAGCGAGGGACGAGAGGGAGGGGGAAGCGAATAAGACTCCAAGTGAGGCAACTGCATCTAATTTGCGGCTTTCTTGTATATGATGCCCAGTGTGGAAGATAAAGAGCAAAGAGAAAGAGGGGGAGAGAGAGGGGGAGAGGAAGAGAGATAGAGAGGCGCAAAGCCTGGGGGCGATAGTGATGTTAGTTTATGAGATTATCCGATGAGCGCTGGACTGGAATTCACAAAGATTCTCTTTTATAAATCTTTGTAAATATGTGCATTCATGACTTTGACTAGACTCATTAAACAAGTCGCTGAGAATGAGGAAAGCAGGCCTGAGAGCACGAGAGGGAGAGAGCGAGAGAGGGAGAGCGAGAGAGGCAGAGAGCGCGGCGGAGAGAATGTTTGATAATTAACCCCAATGAGTCTCTTGCATGTCTCTGCGAAAGTCTATGCAATTGAATGTGTATTTGACTTGAAAATGCAAACACAGGAAGCCGAGTCTGGCCGTCGTTTTGTTAATTAAGTCAATTGGATGCACTTAATTAGCTGATTAATTAATGGCCATCACACAGTTCGGGACTGATGAAAAGACATGATTGACTTGCAAGTTGTTGAACTGTTTGTCTCTCATTCTACAGTACAGTTTGGGATGGGGAGAGAGCAAAAAAGAGAGAGAAGGGAGAGGAGAGGAGAAGAGGAGAAGTTCAAGATGCTCTGTGTCTAGAACAGAACTGCGAGTGACGAAGAGTGCTGTATATGTGTTCAATGGAGAGAAGGGAAGACGAAAAGTTGTTCGAACTTGTACATATGAGACAGAGGCCTCTCTGTTCCAACGTCACTCTCTGCCTCTCCCCTCCTTCCTCCTCCTTCTCCCTCTACCTCTCGAAGTGACTGCTAGTCAGAGGGGGGAAAGAGATGCGATCTGACGTGTACTACGGCAAGGGCAGCAAAATGATTCTCTGCGTTTTATACGAGTGACTTGTCTTCACCCCTCACAACCCACGCCAAGGAGTGAGAGGGAGAGGGGAGAGGGAAAGAGCAGGAGGGAAAGAGCGTTAGAAAAGTCAAGAGAGAAAAAGGCGATGGTATCGGCAGTGAGTCTAATGATGGGTAAACTGCAGAGCAACATCGAAGGCCAAAAAAGGCTCCTGGTCACTGGCAGGGCCGAAGAGAGCGTGAGAGGGAGAGGGAGGGCGAGAGGAGAAGAGGCAAAAGGTCACTGGCTAATGAGACCAAAAAAGGAGCCATACTGAGCTAAATCACATATGATATTATAGAAGCCACTGACTTCTCGTTCTCTCTCTCTCCCACTTTTGTCTCGCTCTCTTTCTTCCTCTCTTTCTCTCCCATTTCTCTCTTTCCCTCCCTCCCTCTCGCTCTTCCCCTTCTCTTGCTGCTACTCCACTGTACATATCCACTTTCAATTGAATTTCTTGAGCTGTGTAGTAATTGCCGATGCGGTGTTAGCAGAACCAAACCATAACGACGTTGCCAACATGAGAGGGAGAGAGAGAGGAGAGGAAGAGAGATGAAGTGAGGGAGAGGGGGAGAGGGAAAAGGGAGAGAGCGACTTTTAGCAATGCAAAGACTTGGGCGAATTTCATTCATAATCAATTTTCCTTCTTACTTCCAACTTTCCCATTTATTTTACACTGACAGCCATATAGAGCGCAGCTATGTTCTCTCTCTCTCTCTCTCTCTCTCTCTCTCTTCCTCTTGAGTCCATTTTAGCTGCTATTGAACTTGAGGGTATTTTCCCCGAAATGGCCCGAAAAAGGCCCCTTTGGCCGCTAAGTCGCTCGACGTTAAAAAGGTCACACATTCTCGCTCACAGCTCGCTCTCTGTCTGTCTATCTCCTCTCTCTCCCTCTCCCCCCCCCTCTCTCGCTCTCTGTCTCCCCAGTAACCTCTATCCGCACTGGCTGCAAATTCCAGTGGCAGTTTAAGAAAGTGATTAGCTTTCGCGGGAGAAAGAGAGCGGGAGAGGGCGAGAGAGGGAGAGAGCACGGAAGAGGGAGAGAACGGGAGAGACCATATACCTGACAAGAAAAGCAAGAAAAACGGCTACTTACTCTTCTTAGCTGTCTCTCTCCCCCTCGCTCATGCTCTCCCTCTCTTGTCCATCTTTGGCTACCTGATCAATTTGCATAATGGATACCCTGCTATTTTGTGACACTTCGAAAAGCGCGCCAAAATGGCTGTCACGAGAGTGTACATTGACACTGATGGTCTTCATATATGTCAGCTTGTCTCATTCCGCCTTTGCATCTCTCTCTCTCCTTCGCTCTTCATCAACTCCACTCCCTCTCCTTGCATTCTTGACTTTCCCATGACCGGAAGTACGAGTTCAAATTAATGAGACTTGAACGCGAGAGGGAGAGAGCGAAGAGAGGAGAGAGATGCCGAAAAAGGGAAAGAACTATAGAGAGTAATTCCTGGTCAACACGACAGACCGACAGAGTAGTTAACAGCCATTATTTTCGCTCTCTCTCTCCCTCTCGGTCTTCCTTCTCCTCCTTTCGGAGCTCCCTTCGCCCTCTTCTCCCTCTCCCTCTCCCCCTCTATCCCTTTTCGTGTTCTCAGTTTCCAAGTGCCCTTTGTCAAGCCCTGGCCAGGGAAGCGAATCAGCCTAATTGTGAAGTTGCTGCCCAGCTGGACACGCTGGACACGACACGAAGAAGTTCAAGTAAGAGCACTGATGGAATAGGGAGAGGGAGAGAGAGGGAGAGACAGACAGACAGATAGCCAGAGCGGGAGAGGAGAGAGGGAGAGAGACGGCGCCCCTGCCATTAGCTCAGGCGTGGGCCGAGCTCGTAATGCAATTATCAAGGCATCATTCGGACCATTTGCGCTCCAATGCGTGCACCAAGGACCTTGGCCAAAGGTTCTAATGTACAGTTCTGACCAATGTTTTGGGTTGGAAGGGGTTCCGTCACGTACAGTCCATTCTATATTCATTTTGTCTCCCCCGCTCTCTCCCCCCTCGCTCTCCCTTCCGCCCTCCCTCTGGGCATGACTCATTTTTGCCCTCTATGAATGCAATTCTATTGATTCGTCTCATTACCTGTGACTGTCAGCGTCGAGACAGCACATCTCTTGTTTCGTTTCTCATTCTAAGTATCTCTGCCGCTCGTCGTCTCTGTCGCTCTCTGTCTCTCCCTGTCTCTCTCCCTCTCCCTCTAGCTGTCTTTCATTCGTCTCTCTTCAATGGCTCTCAACATAGTTGGATTTGATCCAACAAAAGGGGACTAGACGGCTTTCTATTCTCATATTTGTGTCTCTCTCTCTCTCCCTCTCTCCCTCTGACACGGACAGGTAGACTAGTAATGAGTGCTCTCAGAGCCTTCGCTATTAATTTCAGACTTAGAGTCTATTATGTATTTTTATTGGCCATGAAAGAGACCGAGAGGTGAGAGGGAGAGAGGGAAAGGGAGAGAGGGAGAGAGAGGGAGCGACAGAATGAGTTTGTGTGTGAGTGAAAGTATCGCAAGTGGGCTTTTGAATGGAAAAGAAAGCCAATCGAGCGGTCGAGAGAGAGAGGAGCTAAAGAGAAGCTTGAGGTAGGAGAGAGGGAGAGGGAAGAGGGAGGGAGAGGGGAGAGAGACGGAAAGATGAACTGCGCCTTTGTCACCCGCAGAGCCTTGAGTGGCTGAGCGCTGATTTACCTGTCGTGGTCTTTTCTTTCCATGAATGCAGCGACTATTGCTGCCCCGACTTCCCACATGTTATCCCATCCAAGAAAACTGGTATATAAAAAGGTACTTGAGCTCCACTTGAATCTCTCTCCCTCTCTCTCTCCCCTCTCCCTCTCTGCCTCTTCGGCGATCCACGCATTTCTAAAAGTGAGAAGAGAGGTAAAGAGCAAGTCACCCAGGTTAATACAGGTCGGCCTTCGAAATTTCAGTTCGGTTAGAGCTGTGACTATGTTGTGCAGTTGTAGCCGTTGTAGCTCTTAGTGGCAAAATGTCAGTTTCCTCTTTTTTATGTGTTGTATATTTTTTTTCTCTCGCTCGACAGGTCCATACATACCCAAGAGTCACTGGAGTCCCCTTCTCGCCTTCTCTCTCTCCCTTCCCCCTTCCCCTCTCCCCTCTCTCAAGTCAGGCCTACACAGCTCCACATGTGTGCGTTAATCTATATATACGTCCAAGGCTTTTGTTTTTGACTTGTTTCTCCCTTATTTCTCTCCTTCTCTCTCTCCCTCTCTCTCCAGGTCTTTACTCCTCCTCCTCATTCCCAGAAAATGCACCGGAGAAAAGTAGAATAGAATGGCAAGAGAGCGAGAGAGGGAGAGGGAGAGAGGGAGAGGGAAAGATTGAGAGAACGAAACGGAGAGAAGTTAGGCACTGGTTAGTTAGAAAACAAATTACAAAGAAATTACGTAGTTGGAGAAAAGAGCAACCATTGCTTGTTAAGACTTGAAGGCACTAACTCTCCTCTTGCGAGAGAGGAGAGGAGGAGAGGAGCCGCTGTTGCTGCACATTTGCAGAGAACACGAAGACTCTTTCAGAAAGAGAGACGAGTGAGAGAGGAGAGAGAGAGACAGAGACGAGCGAACGGCGAGTTTTTTGCAATGTTATTATTCACAACCATGGAGGTCGTCCGATGGTTAGTCACTATCCGACAATCACTCGGCCTGGATGCATGAGTCTACCACTCTTAGAGCGCGCTCTCTCCTCTCTCTCTCCTCTCTCTCTCTCTCGCTCTTTCTCTTTACAGCCTCTCTTCTCGGTGATGACTCACCAGGCAAGCATGCGTGACGCAACTGCACTGCTACCAGAATATGTAAAACGCTAGTATTGCAGAGAGAAAGGAAGAGTGAGAGAGAGAAAGGGAAAGAGAGAGGAAGAGAGAGGGAGAGAGAGAGACGTTAAAGAGGAAAATGTACTCAACGATTTAATATGAAAGAGCATCGAAAGTGTGCTTGCTTACAAATAATAAAAAGCATCGTTCGCGGATATTAATAAGTTCAGATCGAATGCAAAAGGAGAAAGAGGGAAGCCGTAGAGATAAGGAGAGGGACGGATGCGAGAGGGAGAGGGGAGAGAGGGGAGGGAGAGAGAACCCGATATGACCTGCAGTATATTGGGACTGTCAATATAAGTAATATATTTACGAGCAAATCGCGTGATTAGCTCAACTATGGTCAGCAAGGTGCTCGCGCTACAAAGGGTAATAAAAGAACCGATAGCCACTGCGAGAGATAGAAAGAGGGAGAGAGAGAGGGGGGGGAAGGGGAGAGAGGCAAAGGAGCAAAATGTGTGGCGAAGAGAGGAGAGGAAAAGTATACTGCGCAATGTACACAATGTTCATAGCTAACAGTATACTGGTACGTTTATGTATGTTGTCGACGATGTACGTACAGAGTAGTCGTCCTTCTCAACTTCCTTCGTGGATGAGGAAAGAGAGCAAGAGGGAGAGAGGGGGAGAGAGGGAGAGAGAGAACAGTTTGCCAATGGCGACATTTCCTTCGGTTTCTCGCGAATCGCAACTCAAACTGAAAATAGTTTCACCATTCACCATAGTAACTATGCACTATACACTTTATTTACGACAAAATTTTTGCATACTCGCATATTCTCTCCCTCTCTTCCCCTCCCTCTCTCGCTCTCTCCCTTCCCCTCTCGCCATTTCTAGCCCCAGCTCTGTTTTCGGATATCGAGCATGCACACATTCTACAGTACATTGCACTTTGTATCACTGGTAAACCATAGACTAGACTTTGTTTCAGCCATTTACGGCCAATGTTTGGGTACCAACGGGTCGTACGGGCGGACGTAATGGTCATGTAACGTCTCTCTCTCTCTCCCTCTCCTCTCCCTCTCCTCCGATTGCTCTCTCGCCCTCTCCTGGATACTTCATTTCAAAAACTAATTCCATACCATTCACGTCAGCTGTATGACTCACGCTAATGACATGTGAAAGAATAATAATAACATTGAGGGATCGTTACCGGCGAATGTCTCTCATCAGCAACACATAGACATTTAAACGTTCTCTCTCTCCTTTCCCTTTCTCTCTCGCTCTCTTTCCCTCTCTTCCCCTTTTCAAAGTGAAACACACAGGTTTCGCTGTTACTTGGCTTTAATCCAGTTTTAAATACGGTGTCTCGCCTTTTTGACACACTGTTAAATGACAGTGACATTGTCAGCTATATTACGAGTAGACACGACAAGAGGAGAGATAGAGAGGCAGAGAGGAGAGAGGAAGAGAGGCAGAGATAGAGAGAGGGAGCTCTTTAATGAATCTTTCTTCGACCTTTGGCTCTAAATACACTTTAAAAAATTCTTTTTTACAGAGAGCAAAAAATGAAGAATACTTTGATTAGCATGAAACTTTTTTCTGTTTAGCATTCTTGTAAAATACAAGTAGAGACAAAAAGAGAGGATGCGCGTGCGACTCTAAGGACATTACTTATGTATAATATGTACGAACAATGGCTTACGAGAGAGGGAGAGAGAGAGGGGAAAGGGTGAGAGGCAAGAGATACTGTACAAAACTATAAAAGTTGTTTTTTATATACCCTTTGCAGTTTTATCCCATTTTCGTCGTTCCTTTTCTCCTCTCGTAGCGGAAATACAAAGTCTAGAAAAGGTTCAGAGAGTGTGAGCAGACAAGAAGGGACCGTTCTCACAGTTCCGTTGAACTGTTCTTGCTTTCTCTCTCCCTCTCCCTCTCCTTCTCTCACCCTCCCTCTTGCTCCCTCGAGGCCGTTGCTTGATTTTCGGCAACGCTTTCAACTCGGTTTGCACTAAACGCAGTCACCATGGCAACGGTAAATGACAGTCAACGAGAGCGAGGAGGAGAGAGCAAAAAAGACACAACCTTACAGTGTCTAGACGGAGAGAGTGATAGGTGAATCAACTGACTTGATAGAAGGGGAGAGGGAGAGAGAGTGTGTGTGTTGTGAGAGGGAGAGAGCGAGTTGTAGAAATTCATCTAGGCCACACCCTGGATATAATGTTCATATATTCAGCTAGGTAAAAAGGTGAATAGAAAAAGGGATGACTGCATCGGGCTTGCACCATGGTTTCAGTGTAGAAAGAGGGAGAGAGAGCGGAGGGAGAGCGAGCTAGCGAGAGCGCGAGGAATCGACTTGGAAATATGGCATCCATGACATCAGCTCATACGTTGTGTCTTTTCATGTGAAGACTAAGATGATCCGACCTTGAGAAGGCTCGATCGCAGTAGTTACATTGAAAAGGTCGATCGCCAGTGTGTTTCCGGTAATGGCGGGTCAGTTCGTCGGACCTTGCGAACCGCCATTCGCAGCCTTCCCATGAACACTTGTATGGTTTTTCGCCTTCGGGACATTTGTGGTGGTGAGCGAAAGAGAGGGGAGAGAGAGAGAGAACAAAAATGTATGTTACATGGGTGACGATGTGAGAGGAAGACAGGGAAGAGGGAAGAAGCAAGGGCGATGTGTGGATGACGAGGGATACGCCAGAGAAGAGAATATGAAAGGAAGGAAGGAAATTAGATGATGGCATATAACGCAGCTAGCTAGCGAGCCCTGAAGTCGCAGGGAGCAAGAGGGAGGGGAAGGCAACGCGAAGGGAGAGGGAGAGAGAGAGCTCTTCGGCCCTGGCTAGTAAAAGTAATATGAGTCGCAGGTGTGCGACCGTAAAAAAGTTGTTCTATTCTTCTTTCGGTTTCTCTTTTCTCTCTTCTCTCTCTCTCTCTCTCTCGCTCCCTCTCCCCTCCGTCATTCTCTTTTTATATACAGCTCAAGAGAGAAAGGAAAAAGAGAGAAGAGACCATTTCATCCGTGCTTACTCACCTGTATGAGTCCGCTGATGGGCTTTCAAATGCGATGACTTAGTGTACACTTTTTTGCATCCATTAAATTGACACTTGTGTATCCTTCTCTTGCTGTTGTCCGGGTTAATTTCAAACCGTGCCCTCGGCCGTCCGGTCATGCTTGTTGTCATTGCCGCTGTTGCCGTAGGGGATGTCGACGAGGACGATGATGACGAAGAGGATGATGATGAGGAGGAGGACGATGACGAAGCTGTCACCATGCCGGCTGACATGGTCGGTGAAGCCATACACGAAGAGGAGGAATTAGAGCCAGTACTACTGGCCGATGACTTGGTACTGCCCGACGAGGCGAGGGCGAGAATGTGATGGCCCAGCTTTGAGTCCTGCTTGCCCCCTGCGGAGCAAACTGACTCGGCGTCCAGAGTAATCCCGTCACCGGTGACAATGGTGAGCGGCGTGGTTGCACCCACCAGCGCGGCACTGGCATGACTGGCAAGCCCCTGGAGTAGCATGTTGCACTGGTTGCCGGGCCTCGCTTCAGCCGCCAGTCGGCCTCCGCTCTGTGCAATGCTTGGCAGAGTCGTGGTAGATGAAGAGGAGGAGGAGGAGAGCGAAGAGCAGGCTTTACTGCTAAGGCTTGACCTAGCCGACCGGCTCTTGCTAGTTTCTTTCTTTGCCCGGGACCGAACCATGGCAGCATTACTACTATTGTTGTGTGCCTTGATGCTACTGCTGTTTTGAACATGTTTTATGGTGGTATTAACTATGGCAGCTAAGGTTGTTGCATCATCACTGAGGCAACCGGCGTCCCAGCCAAGCACGCCGTCCGTACTACTGGGAGACGATGTAAGACTAACTGAATCGGAAGCAAGTTCACTAATGTCCAAGTCAGAGACGGACAATCTGTCTTCGCCACAGCTGTCTTGTTCCTGAGAGGATGAGCAAACCAAGTCCATAGGCACCATCATACTATTTGTTGCTCCAAGGATACATTTTTCATCGTCAATATCCTCCTCCTCCTCACACACACTGGACTGATATTTGCCAGTTTCACGAAATGCACTGCCGATGAGAATATCCTGACTGTTAGTTCGAAGTAGAACTTGACTGCTTTTCCCTTTAAGGGGCTTAGAAAACATGTCCCACGGATGAGGAGGCTTTTGCAGCTTCTTGCTGTATGATCTCTGGCACATCTTGGGCTCGTCTTTCAAGTATCGCTCCATCTCCAGCATCGTCTATGCGTTTTTGTTGTTTCCACAGGACAGCAAAAATTGAAGGGCGAGAGGGGAGAGGGAGAGATAGAGAGGGAGAGGGAGAGAAAAACAGCCAGTCAGTCAAAGTGATGGTAGACTCCACTGCATTAGTCATTTCTGTCTATGTTAGAGAGAAGGAGCGAGAGGAGAGAGCGAGAGGAGAGAACACGCGAGCCATTGTGAGATCATATACGAGCGGGGGCTCAACATTCGTCAGATACATAAGCGGTGAGCTCTCTTTTGAGCCGGCTCAAAAGGCACGCCTGCTCACCGCGATCAAAAACACAATACTCGAGTCATTGCCCAACACTACTTGACTCACATCCTTCCAACAGCCAAGGAAGCCATGTCCTGGCTTCTCGATGCCTGGCGCCCATGTATGGCATATATGCAGCTCTCTCCCTCTCTCGCCGCTCTCTCTCTCTCTCTCTCTCGCTCTCCCTCTCACTGCTCCCGCTTCTATCGCTTGCTCGCTCTTTCTCATTTCATTCTTTCAATGCTCTCACTCGACTTATTACTGAATTCTGACTAAGCTGTCTCACTATTCTCTATTATGCAACATCATAAGGCTCGTGAGATGACATATAATTGCTTTCGTGAAAAGTCTTTCCAGAACCGTTGCAATTCGATTCCTTCCTTCTTCTCTTTCGTCCCTCTCTCGCTTCTCCCTCTCTCTCCCCTCTTGTTATTTGAAAAATGAAGTCCTTTCAGCTAATTATGTCTCGCGCTACTCCATTTACTGGCCAGATCGTCGTTCCTTAGTCACAGTTAAAGAGACCATGAAAAATTTAGTATGCTCAAACTAGAACCGGCAGCGCAGAGAATGTGGAGCCAGGAAGAGAGCGAGAGGAGAGAGGGAGGGAGAGAGAGAAGGAGCAAGGGACTGGATAAAGAGGCATAGAATGGCACACAAGTCTGAGGTCAGTATTCTTCTTATGACTTGAACTAAGAGTAAATAATATACGGATGTGTTTCAAGAATGGCATGCGAGCTTTCAATTGACGGCGAGTGAGAGGGAGAGAGGGGGAGATAGAGAGCGAGAGAGGAAAATGAGACTAAGCCTATTTTCGGTCTAGAATTAGGGTTCAAACTCCCCCGCTAGTAAGACTAAGTTTCGAGTTGAGCCATTCAACACATGATGCCCCCTCTCTTTCCTCTACTTTAGTCACTCTCTCCCTCCCTCCTCCTCTCCCTCTACGTCTCTCCTCTCATTTTCAGGACCAGACCTATGGCCAAATTCTCTTATACTCTAACATCCGGAGGTTCTAGCGAACGCCTAAGCTTGTCCAAAGTATGCTGTTAACTGTCTTATATTGAACAAACATATGGTCTGGTTTCTGCCGCCAGTAACGATCCGAAAGGGAAACGAGCAGCGAGAGAGGGAGAGAGAGAGAGAGAAAAGAGGAGAGACGAGAGGGAAAGCGAAAGAGATCTAGTCTTCCTCTCTCTCCCTCTCTCATTCGCCTTCTAAAGTTCTTTGACTCGCTTTCTCGTACTAACATTGCCGGGGCAAGGAAATAACAATCGTTTCAAACTTAATCGTCATGGGCTAGAAAAGAGAGGAGGCCGGCAGACACGACGAGATAAAGAGAGGACACAGTGAGAGGGGGAGAGAGGGAGAGGGAGACTGCTCTCGACAGTTCGATCAGAACAGAGAAAGCGAGGGAGAGGGAAGAGGCAAGCTGAGAGTTCGACAAGTCACTGAACTTACCTGCTGCCACTTGTCCTCTAATGACAACTGGGCCGACAGATAGCCCGTCTCGTGGACCACTTCAAGCTCCTGGAAGATGTTACCGCTGGGCAGGACATGGTCCATGGTTACGGCCGACGGACGAGACGACAGTGATGGTGGCCAACAACAAACCGATTCAAATATTCAAGCAAACAGTTGACTGAACCCATTTATACCATTGGGACAACATACAAACACCAGCTTGGTCAGACACATAAAAAACTAGTGAGAGGAGAGAGAGGGAGAGAGCGACGAGATGTAGAGGAGAGAGTGAGAGAGAGAGAAGAGAGAGAGAGAGGGAGAGAGAGACAGTGATGCTACTGGTTCTGCTGAACGCGAAGTACTGAGAGTCAACTGAATCCTCTCTGCCGTTGCAACTGCATTGCATTCATCTCCCCCTCTTGCGGATCGTGCTTGCATTGGTCCCCTCTCAGTGCTCACCCCCATGTGTTGCTCCTTTTGAGCGCCATCTGGCGGCAACCAGGAAAGCCCTGTTAGCGCACTGCGGCCTGCCATGAGCGAACGCCGACTACCCGAGCGCCACCGTGCGGCTTGTTTTGCAACCAGTCGGTGCTGAGTCGGACAAAGAGAATGTCCGAATGATACTTAGTCTCAGAATGGACAATGAACAGTTTTCCAGCCACGCACAAAAGCCATTTCTTCCCACTTCCGTCCCAATGGGAAGTGAAAACAAAGATTATTCAGTCATTCATGACTAAGCCGTCCTTGTTTTTAGCATCGCCAACGGCAACTTTTATTACACACGATGCCGTCAACTTTCAAGGATGCGTAATTAAAACTTGTTTTCGAATCTCTCCATTCATGCTTATTTATTTCATTTTGTTAGTGCAAATTTATTTAGTGCCTCTCATAGATTAGTCATTTGATAAAACTGAAATTCCATAAATTGCAGGGCAATAATAACGTCACTAGACAATTCAACGCAAATTTCCCTCAAATAGTATGAGCGGGTTTCGTGGTGTAATGGCAGCACTTTGGACTTTGAATCCAACAATCCGAGTTCGACCCTCGGCGAGACCTGGACATTTTTTTTAATTTTTTTTGCTTCAAAAATCCGCCAACTAAAAAGAAAGCATAAAACATTCCATTCAAAAACCAAATCAACATTTTACGTAATCGAACATGCCAAACTAAAATCATGAAAATAACTGTGTAACACTCACTGTCCACGAGATGGCGCTCCGAGCAAGAGCCGGGAGCGATGTATCGGCGCGATCGCACAGGCACGAAAAGTAATGCAGTGGCAGCAAGAATCCGCTGTGTGTTCAGTCAGTGCTTCGCGTGCATCAGAACCAGTTAGCTGTATTTTCTGGCAAACTAGCTCATCTTTGTCTACGACCACGTTTATGTTTATATTGTCCCGTATTTTCGGCGCCATGAATGGCTCCCCTTAGCTCGTCGCTGTAGTATATATTCACTCTGGCCAACTCGAACAGTTCAGAATGCAAATAACAGTTCTTCATGTCATGTTCGCCGAGCTGAGATAAGACAAGAGCAAAGCCCAGCCAAGCCTCGAGTGCCATCGCGTCCATTGCTTTGGCCATTCTCTCCTTCATCATCTCGGAAGACACGACGTTCCATAGCAGCGCGACATCTCGGCTCGTCATTTGCTCTCCATCATCCTTTATACTGTCTCTCCTCTCTCATCTCAGCATCTCGGTAAGAAGACCCTATTGTCGACCATAACAGATTAGAGCCATGTCGCTGCGCTACAGCCTCGAAGAGCGTAATTCTAGAACCGTGTGTCTCAAGCTACTGTCAGTCCTTGTTGTGCTCTTTGCACATTTGCATAACTCACTGGCACACAGCTCGGCGTCGGCAGCGGCGGCCCCTGAGAAGCCAGCTGGAAAATGCGAAGAGATCACCATACCAATGTGCCGAGGAATCGGCTACAATTACACTTCAGTGCCAAATATGTTCCTTCATGACACTCAAGAGGAAGCCGGGCTCGAAGTTCACCAGTTTTGGCCACTAGTCGAAATATCGTGCTCAGATGATCTCAGGTTCTTTCTATGTTCCGTCTATGCACCCATTTGCATCGAAGACTACGAGGGCACCCTGCCGGCCTGCCGGTCAGTATGCGAGAGGGCAAGGTACGGATGCGCACCCATCATGACCCAGTACGGTTTCAACTGGCCCGAAAGGATGAAATGCGAAGAGTTGCCCGACTTTGGTGACCCTCAAAAATTGTGCATGGACGCCAAAGAAGGCGCCGGGCCAGCTGGCCAGTCAAAGGGCAAAGAGGTCGCTCCTCGACCTGTGGCACCGCCAGTCAATGAATTTTCACCAAGTATCGCTTCACCCAAAAAACCAAATATGCCACCTAAAAAGGCACCGACCGTGCACCCGGCACCAAAGAAAACCATACCATCCACAATGGTCAGCATCCTTGGCAGCTATACCTTCACTTGTCCCCTTCAACTTCAGACCCCGCCAGGTCTAGACTATGTCTTCCGAATTAATGGCAAAGGGTACAAAAATTGTGCAGCTCCCTGCGACGGGGTCCTCTTTCGCCAAGAAGAGAGACAAAGCATCCGAATCTGGGCCGGAATGTGGGCCGTTGTTTGTGTAGTCTCTGCACTGTTTACAGTACTAACCTTTTCAATAGACACATCAAGATTCAAGTATCCTGAGAGGCCAATAATATCGCTCAGCTTTTGTTACCTTTGCATTGGTCTCGTATACAGTATTGGCTTTTTCCTACAAGACAAAGTTGCTTGCAATGAGCCATTTCCACTGCCAAATGAACACAGTCATCTACAAGCAGTGCCAACTGTGGCGCAAGGGAACAAGAAAGAAAATTGCACATTACTTTTCATGGCCCTCTACTTCTTCACCATATCAAGCTCAGTGTGGTGGGTCATACTCACCTTTACCTGGTTCCTGGCCGCCGGTCTCAAGTGGAGCCACGAGGCCATCGAGAACAAGGGCCACGTGCTGCACATGTTTGGCTGGGTGGTGCCCGCCGTAATGACAATCACCGTCCTGGCCCTCGGGAAGGTGGAAGGGGACCCCTTGACCGGCGTATGTTTCGTGGGTGTCCTCAATCAGCAAGACTTGCAATACTTTGTCTTTTATCCGCTGCTCGTTTGCCTGGTGGTGGGCTTCCTCTTCCTCACCGCTGGCTTTGTGTCACTGTGGCGCCTAAGGACCATCATGAAGATGGACGGCACCAAGACGGACAAGCTGGAGAAGCTGATGCTCCGCATAGGATTCTTTTCCATTTTGTACATGTGCCCAGCTTGCATTCTACTTGCATGTTATTACTATGAGCACTCTAGTCTCGAGTCATGGCTATTCACTTGGCTCATGGAAATTTGCCAGCGAAAAGAATACGGCATCACTTGTCCATTTGTGGGCGAAGCTACCTTCGATAGACCAAGCAAACCATATTTGTCCCTCTATTTACTCAAGTACGTTGCCACCGTAATGGCCGGTATTACCTCGGGATTCTGGATCTGGTCCGAGAAGACGGTCAATTCCTGGAGCAAGTTCTATGCTCGAGTTCTGTGCTGCCGATCCTCGGATAGCAGGCCGGGCCGAAGGAATCCGAATTTTGTCTAGAAAGGAAAGGAAGAGGGATAGAAAGGGGGAAGAGAGGGGGAGAAAGTTTTTGTCACTTTTTTTCTGAGTGTACACCCCTTAATCATCATTTTTCACTGTGTAAATACTAGCCATTGATTATGTATATCTGACCGTTTGTGATAATTAAAACAACCTCCTTTGGTTTGCAAATGATAATTGAAATTTACTGCCTTTTTGTGTCTTGCCATTGTCACGTGAGAAACTAATCATTCGTGTCACACTTAACACGCCTATAGTAATGAAGAAAAAACATAATCGACTGAAAGCGACAAAGAGACGAAGAGAGCGAAAGAGAGGGAGAGCGAGAGGGGAGAGAGAGAACTGTAATTTTCTTGGTTTCTTCTTTTCTACTGTGTGATTTAGGTGTAAATGACGGCCATTAGGAATCTTTTATTGCTTCGGCTCTAAAAGGTAACAAAATGACTGGCAATCCATAATAAGTGGCGGGAGAGGGAGAGATAGGGAGCCAGAAAGAGGGGAGAGAGAGAGGAGATGGAGAGCGAGACAATTTGAGGTTGTCCACAAAGTCTACAAAGTGACAAGTAGTAAATTTATATATGCAGATGCTTCACTCGGCTTTTCTACTTGCTTTCGAGTTTATAAATAGCGACAGGTTGAGAGGGCAAGACAGTTGAGAGAGGGATATGGAAGAGAGAGAGAGGGAGAGAGAGACAGAGATGGGAGAGAGAGGGGAGAGCAAGAGAGGGGGAGAGAGTGGAATAGACGTTGGTGCCAAACAGCTAATGGGACGCCCGCGGAGATGACAACATGCTCTAGGCGAGAGCGAGAGACGATGGTGGAGAGGAAAGGGCGAGAGGGGAAAGGGAATCTCAACAAACCTACTGGACAAGTTGATCCTTATTTAAACGAAGAAGGCCAGACAGTGCAAAACTGTCATGTTTCCTGGTAATGCTTGGAAGCCAACCAGGAAATGTGAACCTATATTTCGGTTCTATGAACTTATTTTTCGATTTTTGCACTTGATGCACAAAGCTTAGCTTCTATCGATTATCCTGAGCGTGCCACTCGCTCTCTGTCTCTAGTCCTCTCCCTTTCCTCTCTCACGGCGAATATTATGTACAAGTGCCTTCATAATTTATATTGTCCTCACCAATCCAACTGCAAGATGAATCAAATGAGCTCAATTCTCTAAATTGTCTCTCTCCCTCTACCTCTCTCTCCTTTCCTGCGCTCGCCAAAGTTTGCTCCCTTGCAGGGAAAGCCTGGAAGAGCGAGAGAGGAGGAGAGGGAGAGAGAGAGAGAGGAGATCGTTCAAACCGTTCTTTGGACTGTTCGCATTGTGTGAAACCTAGGTAACCGAGGGAATACAGTGCAAAGTACAACGGCACTGTTCTCGAATCTCTCTCCTCTCTCGCCCTCTCTCTCCCTCTCTCTCTCCCTGTCTCTCTCCTCTCTCTCTCCTCTCTCCCTCTCTTTCTCCCTTGACTAATGTAGAAATGGGTAGGTGTTCGTTCTAGAGCCATCCATCACCGAGAGACAGGGAGGTGGGCATAACCCACAGCTCGAAAGGAAGAGAGGAGAGCGAAAGAGCGAGGGAGAGGAAGAGAGACGAGCGGGCTCTGGATCCCTTTATGCGCACCACCACGTTCGCCCTAAGGACCCGTTTCCTAGGCAACGGCAAGGTAGAACCTTTCCTCCCTTCCTCCCTTCCTCTTCTTGAGCTATATGGCAATTGTCTTGTCTCACGTTGCATATGCACTACAACATATTGAGCAATAGAGAAAAAAGAGGGAAGGGGAGGGAGAGAGAGAGAGAGGAACCCATTTTCATACATCTTCATTCAATTGATGTGAACCACTCTTTTTTCTGCCTTTCAAAAAACCAGTTGACGTCTAAATTCATAGCTGAATATTACAAAATGAAGGGTTATTGTCACTTGAAATTTATCTGCCAACCAAATATGCATATTTCATAGCTGAGATTGCATAATATAGCACAGAACCAAGTATGACAAGTATAGTCTTCCATACATGCGCACGTGAGCGTGACGCTTCTTTATTGACCACCTGAAGGAGGAACCCATTGTGTGGCCAATGTTCTAGAATGTACTGCAACGTCCTGACGTGTGTACATTTAGGACATTTGGAATTGTTTCCTAGATACGATGCAAACGACCAATAAGCTGTTACTACACGCCATTGGGAGCTAATTACAAAATGGCACCAATTTAGATTGTCTCCCTATTTACTTCGGTCCACTTTTATGAGTGATTTGACGGGATTCAGTGTCGATTATATTAGCCGTATATGTCAAATTAGTGCCTTTCAAGCGGAAAAGGGCAGCTCTCTTGATTAAATTAGGGAGAGGGAGAGAGAGAGCCGTGGTCAGTGCTCTCGGTCTCTCTCCCTCTCTTGCTTCTACTCTTTCCCATATTTACTCATTATTGGGAAACCCTATATTGGCTATTGCTTTGGTCTCACTCGCTTTCCCCCTCCTCTCCCCCCTCTCTCTCCTCCCTCTGTTCCTCTCACAGCCTTCCTTTGTGGGAAGGCAATAACAATGAGTGAATGGCCGACAAAATTAAAACCTGTCAAATGCCTTTTCCGTTGAATTCTCATGTTGCGCGTTCTCTCTTCTCTCCTTTCTCTCTCTCCCTCTCCCTCTCTAGCCTCTCTCTCCCTCTCGGCTCCAGTGAACTGTTCGTACAGTTCTTGCTGATGCTCTTCAAACGGTGACATTGAGTTCGAGAGCTCATTCATCCACGTCAACTGTCGATCGTTCTCTTTCGCTCACCATCCTCGTTGCTTGTTCGCTCTCCCTCTCCTTTCCCTGTCGCTGTCTCGCTCTCTCCTTCGCCTCTCGCCCTCTCCTCCCTCTCGGCACAAAACACGTACAAAAATTGAACCATCAGCCAGGCCATGTTCTGCGATATTTGCTCTCCAGCTCTCACCATATGGTAGTCACACGCCTCTATGGCCAGAGAACCCGAATTTCGCTTCTCTCTCTCCCTCCCTCTCCTCCAAAATCGCTAGCCTTTTCTCTTTGAGAGAAGAGAGGGAGGGAGAGAGAGAGAAAAGTGAGTGAGCGGGTCTAGTGCACATAATGCTCAGCTAAAACTTCCTTCCTGAAGGATTATGTGAACCTGATCTAAATGCAACTGCGAGCTCGGTTCGCTTTAGTAAACACTGTTTCCTGCACTTGAAAACAATCAGAAAATCGCCGACACTTGCGAGCCCTGTCATTGCCAGAGAGCGAGAGAGGAGAGGAGGAGAGAGGGAGAGAGAGGGAGAGAGAAGAGAGATCTAAAAGCAAATCCCATAGTGAACTCTGAGGGTGGTGACAGTGGCGTGAATGTTCATCTATCTCTCTCGGCCAGAGACACACTTCGTGTCTCTCGTCTATGTTCGAAAACAAATCGATTTTCAGCAACCGTCGGATCAATATTACAATATTTCAAGTCAGCCAGAGAAGATATGTGTGACATGCAAACACCATCGACCGATTGCTCTTCATCTTAATTGTGGTCTTGTTTGAACTAGATTTGAATGGATTAGATGTTCCAGAGGAAATGGCATCTATCTGATACGCAATATTTATGTAACCTCGTAACTCTGTGCACACACAATTTATAGCTTGTACCATTCATATTACATCTCATATAACAACTCATTTGCCTTGATAAGGGGAGGGAAAAGTTTGCCACAATTGAGTTCGGAGCAAAAATGTGGATGCAAACATACCATGATGAAATTATCATCGACGTAGGTATGAGAGATAAGAGGAATGTGTTCAGGGCTGCAATGTTTGCAGTGTAAGTGCAAATAAAGAAGCTTACCGCTGTAATATTGCATAATATTCATTGTGGTTCATGCAGTGTATGTTGTGTGTAAGCAAATATATAAGTTAGAACAATAATTCTAGCACTTTTAGGGCACAGCCATAAAGAGCTGAGAGCGAGAGGGAGAGAGAGGAAGAGAAAATTATATAGATGAAAGAGACGAGCAGGATAGAATCTGGCGCCTTCCCTGAAGTCGAGATAGGGAGAGGGAGAGAGAGGGGAGGGAGAGAGGAAGCTCTGGATGGCGTCATGTTGCCTTGGACAATGTGATAATAGGCATTGTTCATTGGGATGTGCGGCCCGAGGTTTACAAGCTGATGTTACCAGTCATAGTGCAGTTGCCAGCCATGGCCTAGAATGGCAAAGAGTGGCCTAAGAGTGGCCAAAGAATGGCCTGAGATGGTGCACAGGCAACCGAGTTCACTCTTCCAAGACAAGTAGGAGAGGGAGCTGGAGAGAGGGAAGGAGAGGAAGAGAGCAAAAGCGAAAGAGAAGCACAGTAATTCACTTTGAGCTGATTAGCAAATACGTCTTGAGAGGCCGTAAGAGTCGAGTGAGAGGGAGAGGGGGAGAGAGAGGAGAGAGAGGAGAGAGAGACTGCCACGAGCCCATCGGCAGAGATTTTCTTTCTCTGCTCGCTACTCTGCGTCGTTCCCAATAAAGGGTAGTCAGGGAGAGACAGAGCGGATACTACGAGCTGGAGAAGAGGAGGAAAAGGAGAGAGAAAGAGGGAGAGAAGGAGAGAAAGTTGAAAGTGCTCTTTCCCTCTCTCCTAGAGAGTGCTCAGAGACCATTAGCGACGGACTGCGACTGCCAAATACCTGTCGTTGGTGCTTCAATTTGGTCGCTCTCTCTCCCCTCTCTCTCTCCCTGTTTCAAGTCTTACTATTGCTAATGATGACACACGCAACCTAGCAAGGCAGTATCTCGCTCTTTCTCTTGGCTCTTTCCTCTCCCTTCCTTTCTTACCTCCTTTTATTGACCATGAAAGGGAGAAAGGGAGAGAGGAAAAGGAAGCCTGATCGTCAGTGGACACGGAGGCCATTTTTCGGTGTATTACTTCTCAATTATGAACGTAATTTCAACCTAACGGCCTCTTTCATTAATGCCCTATAGTATTCTGTTATTGCTCTCTCAGACCCTCTCTTCCTCCTTCCTCTCTCCCTCTCCCTTCTCTGTTTACTTTACCTTTCTATCTGCTCGATTGATTGAAGTTAAGGATGAGTCACAGTTTGCAGTTGGAATTTAATATGCATATTCTATTTCGGGTCTTAAAGGTCTCGAGGCTCTCTCCCTCTCCTAACTACGAGTAGGAGGGGAAGCTCTTCCTCTCTCCCTCTCCTCTTGGAAGCTGTCTCCTTGAATGAGCTTCAGGCCTTCCTATTAGTGCCCAACTTAAAATCAATAAACTCACGACTCAAGTTCTAGACAACTAGTACAAAACTTGGAATGACAGCGTTTACAATAATGACAACTTCTCAAGCTATTCATTAAGTAAGCAATTTCCTATCCCTTGTTAATGACTAAATGGAGAGGAGAGAGGGGAGAGAGAGGAAGAGAGGGATTGCCGAATATACTGTAGTCTTGTTCGGCTCAAAGTGGATCGATTATTCTACAATTTTCCCTGATTGAGAGGAAGGCTAAGGACAATTTGGTCCAAAGTAACAAAGGTTCTAAAGGTTCGAGCCGAGATTTGTCCATTAGCAGCTTCGACACACTGAAGATGGATATTGCGCAATATGTGGAACAATCGACAATTGAACTTGGTATGGCCGTGTTCTGGGAGGTCGAGGGGGGAGAGAGGGAAAGAGCGAGGGGGAGATGTTTGCTCAGCGGAAGTGAATGAACTGGAGGACAAAATAAAAAGCTAGACACGAGGCAGAAAGGAATGAAGTAGAGGGGAAGAGGGAAGGGAGAGAGAGAGGGGAGAGCGAGGTGCAGGGAGACATAAAGAGAAGATTCAGCGAATTTCAACTTGATCCTCTATTTTCTTGGATTCCTTTGCAGGTGTTCTTCTACTTCAATTCTCTTTGTCATTTTCATCCCTGTCTCTCTCCTCTCTCCCTCCCTCCTCTCTGTGCCTCTTCTTCCTCACTCTTCTCCTAGCTCTCCCTCTTCCTCACTCTTCCAAAGCATTCGCTGAGCGCCACATGGCATATTTCCTACAATGGCACAGACAAATAGCTCTAGCTAGGGAGAGAGCGAGAGGGAAAGAGAGAGGGAGAGAGCGAGAGGAGAGATTTGCTTAGCATGCAGTCTCTGACCGTTATGTTGTCGTTAATTTACCTACGAGCCATTTACTGCTAGCTGTGAAACATGACTAGCTTCGGCTCATGTCACCGGCTTCCATACAGGTATACATTGTTGTACTTGCACGCCATGTTGGAAAGCGAGAGAGGGAGAGAAAGAGAGAGGAAGGGGAGAGAGCATATGCCCATTGATTTGCAGTTGACTCAGGTCCGGCTTGAAAGGACATTTGCTGCAACTCAATTAGTCGGCGGTCAGGCCCGTGGTTGGGCCGAAGTAATCAAGCAACTTGCCCAACGACGACTGAATGTCTAATGGTGGCCTTTGCATTTGCTGGTCATTCGTGCGAGCAAAGAGGAGAAGAGGGAGAGAGGGGAGGGAGAGAGCGCCGGCGAGAGACGGAGCGACAGGCAGAGGAAAAGTTAGTTCAAGGTTCCATAGTTAGTCCATCAATGATGTCTGGACTGAGGGCTTGATCAACATTAGCGGCAAATCCTGTGCCGGCGACATGACGAGAGGGAGACGGGGGAGAGCGAGAGGGAGAGAGCGAGCGAGTCGCGGTCGACCGGCTTCGATTCAATAAGAGAAGAGGGAGAGGGAGAGAGAGAACCTAATCCGTGAAATGTGATGAGATGAAAAGCGTGTCCGTGGAAGCAAGAGGGCACCATATTGCTCTTCCTCTTTTGTTTCCTTTTCCTCTCTTATTTTGGTCAATCTCTTTCCATCTCTCCTTTCCCTCTCCCTCTCCCCTCTCGGTGCAATGCAGTTGGTTTCGTCTTTCTCTCTTCAAGTTTGACTGCGTTATATTAATTGTGTGAAAGTTGAGACCCGCGGTGAAATGAAGGCGAGAGAGAGGGAGAGAGAGAGCCTCCGAGAAGAATAGAGGAGGAGAGAAAGGGCGAGAGAGTGAGAGGAATAGCTATCGTTCATTTGCATTTTATTGGTTCATTTTTCATACCCTTTTCAAATTCTCCTCTTTCCTTTCCCCCTTTTCTTCCCCCTTTGCCATTCTTGAATCTCCAGGTACTCTATATTCGGCTTCGTCGACTGGAAGCCATGACAAAGAAAGCTCTTGCAGTCAACTTGGAACTTCCGGGATTACATAACTTCGAGCAATAGGCCTTTTCTATAATTTCTACTATATACATATATTGTACATATCACTAATTTATCCACTGATTAGACCTCATTATGGTTGTCGCGAACTTGACTATGAAGTGTCATCTATGCGTGATATTCTAAATACAAATCTGAACATATCTACAAATCTATTTGCACACCTGTCTGTGATACACGGATATATTATTTATGGTTTTTCTTGGTTCTTTCATGATTTCATCGTAGTTACGTAGACACACCTTGAAATTCTTCAGGCTGTCCATGAGACTGAAAGGAAACCTAGGTTCGAATGAGAGGAGAGGATAGAGAGGAGGGAGAGAGAGAGAGAGGCTACGTGATATCGATTCAAGTTCAACCGAGACGTGGAAAGGGAAGAGAAGGGAAGAGAAGAAGAGAGACGAAGATAAATTCTCGGTCAGCTCTAATGCACTTTACTTTCTCTCTCTTCCTCCCTCTCCCTCTCTCCCTTCTCGAGAGCCCACAGGAAAAAGCCTAACATGCCTCTCGTTTCTTATTCGAATTCATCGAGAGGCTCCTCTCAGAAGGTTCTAAGCAAAGAAATCCAGCAAATTCTTGGTCTAGTAAGCTGAAGAGCAAAACGAGACCCAGCTTCAATTTGAACCCATGGTCAAGGGGTGTCTTGTTCGCCATTTGTAATATTGCTCCAAGTCACCCTCGGGCTAAAGAGGGAAAAATGGCGAAGAATTCCGTGATTTCAGAAATGTTCCCTGGAATAGGGAAAACCAGAGGGAGAGAGGAGGAGGAGAGGGAAATCGAACTTCCCTAAATGAACCAATGGAACGCCAATGGACAGAACTGGAAAGTGATGTTCTTTGGGTCGAAAATGGCCATTGTGGGCTTCTAGGTATGTACAGAATGCAATGTACAAAGTCGTTACCTACTCGAATGTCCCGATAAGTGACACTTTGATGCTGAAAATTTATGATACTCGAAGGACATCATTGCATGATCGTCAACATCATGGAAGCGCAGACATGGCCATTAATGTATCTTGATGGACATTTCTTTTTTTCACTTCAAGATGTACATTTGCTTGAACATTATGGAAGTTACGCAATCATCATATTTCAATCAATGTTCAGATGCGATAGAACTGTTCGCACATAGTGACGAAAGTAGACCAAGTTTGTTTTCCATCACCGGTACTCTTTGGTTTCCTGGGTTACCTGGTAATAATTTATATGGAAAGAGGGCCCCGAATGTTTGCTAGGAGGAGGGAAGAGAGAAGAGGGGAGAGGAGAGAGGGAGAGAAGGATAGAAAAGCTACTGTTTCTTCTAGCTACGGTCGATCGATATAAAGCGTTCTTAGAACGCTTTCAAGTCTTGTACAGTTCGTCGACTCAAACTAGAACAAGCAAAGGAAAAGTTTGAAGCTTACATCTCTTACTCTGCTTGTGCGACTTTTCTCTCTCTCCCTCTCTCTCTCTCTCCTCTCCCTCTCTTTCTCTCTCGGCGCTTTCACTCACTCTTTTTCCATCTCTCAATTTATCCCCCAGAATAACCAAGTAGGTAATAATCGAAATAGAAAAGCGCTTCATAGAGTCGTAGCTCAAGTATACAGAACACTGAGTGGCACAGTTGAATGCCAGAAAGAGAGCGAGAGAGGGAGAGGGAGAGGAGAGAAAGAGAGCGGCGACATGAGAGATCCGGAGCTTTTGTGTGTTTTTCTTGGACTTGGAGAGACCATCGATCTTCCTGAGATCTTAAATAGTGAATATTGAACCAAAGTAGGAGAGGGGAGAGGGAGAGAGGGAATAGAAGAGAGGCGGACTGACATGAGTAAAGAAAAATACATTCCAAGTAAGACAGAATTCGAGAAAGGAAGAGAGAAGGGGAAAGAGGAAGAGACAGTGATCTCTCTGAGTTGTTCTGTAGAGGGAAAGAGCTAGAAACGAATGATGCTGAGGCTCTGGCTCAAGGAAAGATGCAGTGTCATCATTGCGTAACTTGCTTTTTGCTCTTCCTCCCGAAAGACTCACAAAATAAAAGAGGAAAGCAAGATGAATCGAAGGAAAGGAGTCCCTTTCTCTCTCCTTAGCTCTCTAGCTGTCTCTCGCGATCTCTTTCGTGTCTCTCTTTGTCTCTTCCCTTTGCTCTCTGAGAGACATCCCCCTTTTATTGGACAGCAATGGTTGACACTAGACAAAATGTAGTCATCAAATGCGAACATATCGGCCTTCTCTCTTTACAATATGTACTTGACTTCGCCTCTCCTCCTCTTTCCCTTAAAGCCCAGCAAGAGAGGGAAGTTCTGAGAGAGACGTCTCTTCAACATGCCATTGGGCTCTCTTTTAAATTTTCATGGCTGCTCTTTTCTTGCTCTCTTGATGTCATCTACACTCCACTATGACATCGAAAAGCCACAAATCGCTGCTCTCGGCAAATGGCCTCCATTTGCGGCAATAATCATTTTCGACTCTTTTTACGTCACCCTCTCTCCTCTCGCCCCCTCTCGCTCCCCTCTCGCTTTCAGCGTAGAGTGCAAGCAGCTATAAACAATAACGTATCACCCGAAGAAAAAGGTTTCATGTGTCTTTTCGAACTGTAAAAACTCGGCCCGCTCTTTCTTGGAAGCGAGAGAGGAAGAGAGGGAAAGAGGGGAGAGGAGAGAGGAGAGCGTGGGCGAGCCGCTGAGTAATATGTATTTTTTGATTCCTCTTCCTGTCGTCCCTCCGGCCATGTGTACTTCCTCTTTTAAATTGTTGCGATTAAAACTTCATACATACCATGTTTGGAGAGCAAAAAAGAGAGAGAGAGAGAGAGAGAGAAACAAGCACCGTTTACGCCGTCTTGAAAAAATTATTAGAGGCCATCAATTTGAAAGCTTCGGCGGCCCTAGTTGGGTGGATGGCCGCTCACCGCTGACACTTCCAGTGCTCTCTCCCTCTCGCCCTCTCCCCTCTCAGTGCTGATTTATATGCAAACTTTTCAAGGCTCAAAATGTATATACTTGTTGAAAAATATAAATAGCTCGCGATTGAGTAGAAACTGAAGCACACATCCATATCTACACAAGCTGAGCTTCTTCCACTATATTTCCATACTTGAGTTGATGGCAATATGTAGTTTAATGGAGCGCCTTGCAGAGATGACAAGAGCGCCAGCGGCTAGAGAGCCAAAGAGGGAGAGGGGGAGAGAGAGGAGGGAGAATATTGCCTTCTAATCGAGCGGGACGAGCCGTCATCTTTACTTAGTGACCAACCATTGGCAACTGTCATGTTTCCCGTCTTCGGTAAAAACTTGTCGTGTAATTCATATTGCAAAGTGCTTTCCTTGGTCTGCGTGATAAATTACTACTGATTCGTACCTGGCATCTCTTCCTCTCTCCCTCTCCCTCTCTCCCTTTCCTTCGTTTCTCTAGCGAGAGCTCATGACGTCCGGATGAAATGATGTCAGAAAAGTTTGTATATAGCAACTATGATATGAATGTATGTTCTCAATATCGCATGATAGGAAGACTCTCTGTGTACAGTTCTAGCACTAACGGTCTCGTGTAACTCATGAAGGCTCTGGTAATCTCAATGACGAGAAAAATGGCTCCGGGTTCTACATGCAACTTGCTACGAAGGATCATCCATCATGAAAAAGACAGAAAAAGGGAGCCCGGCAAGTTTATTGCCAGCGAGTGAAAGAGAGGAGGAAGGGGAGAGGAGAAGGAGGGGAGAGCAGCACAGTTTCCTAGGTCACCGGCCTTCGAGTTTGAACCATTGGTGGCCAAATCGAACGAGCGCCGAACCGAGAGCGCCATCTAGCGGCCAGTTGTCGCTTCACTGTCGTCATGTTTGTAGGGTTTCGGTTTACACTTTTGTCATTTGTGCAATTCAGTGCAATTTTGCTGTGATATTGATTGTTTACTTTGTTTACTGATCTCATTTGGCATATATTTTGTAAACTTGGTCAATCAGCTGTTCCGTGGAACAATGATGAAGCTCAAGATGAGGAAAAAGAGGCCAGCTTTTTGGTGAAGCGAAAAAGGCGACCAGCTAGACCGAAGGCTCCACACGGTCTGATCGAACATTAGTTCTAAAATTGCAAGCGAATGCGCCGTCGTCAGAGCGATAAACCGTATGGTCGTTGGACGTTCGAACGAAGATACTGTTTCTTTCGAATAACATTTCGTGGACTGCATCTGTCCAATTGCTTGGTTACTGTGAAACTAGAGGAGTCTCTTTGCGTTTCAAGTCAAAACATTGCCACAAGCAATATATGCTCGACTCATTTACGAACTGAATGTCTAGTTCGTCAAGGGACGTTTCGAGGTGTAGTCTATCGAATGCTGGTTGCTTCTCTACATGGTTTCCGCAATTGACTGCTTGTATTCAGGACACTTCCAAGATTACCGCTGAGCCTACTGCCGACAGGGCCAGCAAAATGAATAGAAGTTACACTGCTAGAGAAGATTTAAGTAATGGTAATTTTTCTCGCCTCGAAAACTCAGAAACAAATACTCTGGTTCAACAGAAATGCGAAGACAATTTGCCTGAACTGAACGGTATGCTCATGCCTTAAACCTTGATGCAATATTTGTTAGGTCGAATCGTTTCATTTCAGGGAATACGATTGTTGAAACGATGGACTCTCTGTCGTTAAACTCAGCGCCACCAGTACCACCGCCTCGAACTACATCAGTCACGTCAAATTTATCAAAACTACTGAGCTTTGCTCGAAGCAATAAGAGGTCACATTTTTCATTTCATTCCAAATCATTCAACCTAACCAAGTCGAAGTCAAAGTCTAAAATTGCATCATCGTCGACATCATGTGCACTGAATGACAATCCAGGTATCATCACAGTTGTTGAAGAAACGTCATTTGAATCAACGTTCAATGTGTCAAGTTGTACGGGGAACAGCTCAAGTGGTTTCGACTCATCAAACTCAAGACTGGGCGACGATGACGTGCGAAACTGTTCAACCTCGAAAGATAGTACGCCAGTGAGATCTAGTGAAGAGGGAAATGTCTCCGAAGCCGCCGACCATTCCGTTAATGAGAAGTCCGCTCTCAAAAAGTCAATCTCATCAGTGGCCAGCACCAGCACTTCAGGGGTGGCGAGACGGATTGCTAAGAAGTCGCCAAAGCAACCGCGTCCCAAGTCAGATATGTTCTTTCAGAACCCGGCTGTCAAGCTTCGAGAACGACCTATTGGCCGCTCTGCATCCAGGTATTCGACAATCGAAGTAAGTTCCGGGCCGATTTGCTTCAGTTGGCTGCAAGAGTCAGCCGGCATTGAACAGTTTCTAGGCGTGTTTCTCTCGCTCTTCGAGACGAAAGAATGTCCGTCCGTACATTGAACCATTTTCATTCGCCCATTTTAATGTCATACATTCGCAGGCAAGAGATTTATTGCATTTTTGATGCATTGCATATCTTTTAGACTCGAGGCGTTCTCGAAAAGAATAATTAGTACTCGCACCATTAGGTCTATCTCTTTCCCTTTCTCTCTCCCCTCTGTTCTATCGCGAGGTTCACAACTAAGCCAGAGGAAGAATGCAAGTCAAAAGAAAAGCAATTTTCAGCGGAAATGAAGTATTATTGATTTGGAAATGCGAACATATCTTGCCAAGTTGTATGACTCATTTCCTTGCTCAGCTTTCCGCGGTACACTTTGAAGTGGGCCTTGTTATACTTCCTACCTATAAGCTCGTGATGGTTTTGCACGTGTAGAGCATAACATGACGGTTGTTAGAGACAGACAGGAAGAAAAGGGGAGGCTCTGGGTAATAAGGATTTGATGACTTAACTTTGCCTTGTATGTCTCTGAGACCGTAAAAAAGTAATATGGAAAACGCAGCGAGGCGTATATTTGCCGAAGGATTAGAAAAAGCATCACTTTCTCATTTTCTCGTGACTTCCTCTCTCCCCTCTCCTCTCGCTTTATCCTCTTTCTCTCTTCCCGCTGCCGACACATTGATTCATCCTCTTATCTTCTTCCATATGTGACATGCTGTGATATTCGCATTCATACTAGAAAATGCTTTCCTCTCTCCCCTCTTCCCTCCCCTTCCTAGGCTTCAAGTTTAAACTTTGGTAAAGTTGAATCGTACGTCAAGTTGGACCAACTTGGGGAAGGTTCTTACGCAACGGTCTATAAAGGATTTAGCAAGTAAGAGAGAAAAATAATTTGATGGCTTTGGAAAGATATTAATCTTGGTTGTGCTCTTCCCCTCTTTTCTCCTCTCCCCCTTCTTCTCTCCCTCTCTCCCTTATCCATCCGTTCTAGTTTAATGAATAAAGTTGTTGCTCTGAAAGAGATCCGTCTTGAACAAGAGGAAGGGACTCCGTTCACGGCAATACGAGAAGGTAAGCAAGACAAGAATGAGATTGCGAAAAAGAGAGAGAGAAAGAGAGAGAGGGCAAGAAAGTGAGCGCAAAGAGACGAAGAGGGAGAGAGGAAGGAGCTGGAGGTTGAGAGATGTAGTTTGAAACACAAGTACACACATAAATTTAACAGTAGCCAAGTACATGTCGTAGAGAGAAGATGGGCTCGCATTTCGCTTGAAATATTCAGAGGCATTTGCAGGGCTGGCAAAATGAAAATCCTTAACGTAACTTTACGCATTGATGTTCTCTCTTTCTCCCTCTCCCTCTCGCTCTCCCCTTCGTTCCTCTCTAGCTTCACTTTTAAGAGGACTTCGCCATGCCAACATCGTCACTCTACACGATATAATTCACACCAAGGAGACACTAACGTTCGTCTTCGAGTTCGTGGTAAGGCATCCCAATGGCTCCTTTGTGCCGTTTCTCTTTCGCCTCTCTCTCTCTCTCTCTCTCTCTCCTTCCCTCCCACTCTCTCAATGTCATTTCTTGTTCATGGCCAATGTGACCTAATGCCTCCTCTCTTCTCTCCTTCTCTACATTTTATGCATCTCCTTGAAACGCATCTCTTTTCAACTTGCAATGTGTCCCCGAAGCACACTGACCTGAGTCGATATTTGGAAAAGCACGCCGGTGGACTTCAGCCCAAGAATATCAAGTTGCTGTTGTTTCAGCTCTTGAGAGGACTGGCATACTGTCACGAGAGGCGCATTCTGCACAGGGATCTCAAGCCACAGAATCTGTTAATTAGTGAAACCGGAGAACTCAAACTCGCTGATTTTGGTTCGTGCTGCTCATTACTTGCCGTTTAATCAAATTAAGACCGGTTATTGACACTATCAAATTGCGTCTCCTCTCTCTCTCCCCTCTCCTGACTTCTCTGCAGGCCTTGCCCGGGCGAAATCTGTGCCCAGTAGAACATACTCGCACGAAGTGGTCACGTTATGGTATCGACCTCCCGATGTCCTCCTGGGCTCGACGGACTATTCGACTTCCCTTGACATATGGTATAGTTTCCTCCCATTTCCGTTTTATTGCCCTGACACCCATTAATTTTCATTTGTCAACCCTAGGGGTGTTGGGTGCATTTTCGTCGAAATGGCCACTGGTCAAGCTGCCTTTCCCGGTGTCAAGGATGCCACTGACCAGCTGGACAAGATTTGGCGAGTGCTGGGCACACCGACCGAAGAAACCTGGGAAGGTGTCTCCATGCTTCCTCATTACAGGCTCGGTAAGTGATGGCGCCATCTTTTTTTATGTTTGTCCAACTGCAAATTGAATTCTAAAGCATGCTCTTCTTTGCTGTCTCTATTTAGATCGCATGGGCTTCTACAAGCCGTCGAAGCTGAGCCAGGTATACGGCAAACTAAGTACAATAGTTGGTGCGGAGGAGATGGCCAATAAATTTCTCCAGCTGGAGCCCAGTAAACGGATTACAGCTAAGGAAGCTCTGCGTGATAAATTCTTTTCCGAGCTGTCACCCAAACTCTCTGACTTGCCGCCGCGTGAGTGACACTGAGCCCTTCACTATACGGGCCCGAACATTGTTCTGATCTTTAACTAATGAGCCACTAATTTGTTACAGAGGTGTCAGTGTTCAGTGTTAAAGGTGTCAAGTTGCAAACTGAAGACAACAGTAGCTACTCGGTGATCAAGGCTGCTAACCGTCTACGACGATAATCATATCTCAGAATCGGTACCACTGGTGTCCAGCCGTTGTCAACTTGTTCTTGCACATGGAGGAGATCTCATGGAAGATAAGTGTCGTTATTCGGTGAACAAGCAAGGTGATAAAGGAATCCGGACTACCTGGACTTTCTACACGTGGTGGACTTCACTACACTTTTATACGTGTAATTACTCATACCATTTGTTCTTTGCTTTCAAACACACTAACCGTTGGATACTTTGTTATTTATACACGCGAAAAGAAATGTTGCATATGTTTGTTTCTTTTTAAATCTGCATTTGCAATTACCATTTGTTTGCTTTTACTACTTGAGCAACATAGATCTAATTTACATGAGTGTTTGCAGTATTCTTCTCTACGTCTCGTGCAATGTTTCATTTGGCAATTATCCTAATTCCGTGTTAACCTTATAATAAATTGCACGACTCTAACTGGATTAAGTTCTACTGCGAAACAACGAACCGTTCGATAGTTGCTAAGGAACCTGGAGCTTAATTCTGACGCTCGAGCGCCAGGTTTAGGGCATTACTTCTACTAATGACATTTCTAAATTATTCATAGGCAACAATTGCACTCTGTTTGCCTTGGTCGCTGTGAACTTGCTCCTAGGAAACGGACAAGGCAGGTGCAAAGAGGGAGAGAGCGAGAGGGAGAGGGGGAGACGGGCCAAGGGAATGTAGAGGGCGCTGTCCACGTGCACACCTGGCGAAAAAGTGAAACTTTTCAGTTTACTTTCATCCAAAAATTCACATGTCAACTTTTTTGCCAGCTTCGTTCTCTTATATGATGCAACAATGTGCAATTGTCATTAGTTGTAATTGATGGCAATAAAAGTGATCCCGTTGTCACCTTGCAGTCACTGAGACAGCTGGTGAAAAGTGTGGCACTGTGTTACGTTGAGCGTCCAGCACAGAGACAAACGCAAATTGCTGCCGCTTAGCGAAGTAACACGTCGCTCTCTCTCTCTCTCTCTCTCTCTCTGTCGGATGCGATTGCCAATCATTCAGCACAGTCATTAACACAGTTGGATGATTTTATTTGTTGATCGAACTACTAATTGATGTGGTGAACCCTGTAATGGATCAAACGGATCAAAAAGTAAACATGGAAGAAAAGAAAAAGAAGAGCTTATGGATGACTTACCTGTGCTGGCTCATTGGCGGCTGGTGGGGATTGCACCACTTCTACCTGGAGAGAGATCGACATGCCTTCATTACCTGGATGTCCATTGGCTGCTACTTCGGGGCTGGACTGTTCAGAGATCTGTGGCGCATACCTGTCTACGTGAGGGACGCCAACAAAGACCCCGAGCTGCAGGAAGACTTCAAGTATTTGATGAAGAAATGTTCGAAGCCAACGGCGAGTCTGGCGAGACACTGCGGCACCATCATCATTGCCGACATCCTGGGCTACCTGTTCATCGGCGCCATTCCCACTGATCTGCTTCCGGAGTACAGTTTGAAGTACATTTGTGCAATTGTCGCTCCACTGGGAGTTGCTTTAGGTAGGGTATGTGAAATTCGAAATGGAAGCTAATTGCAGTATCTTGTTCAGGTGTTCATCTAGTTGGAAACGCTGGTCGCTCCAAAGGTTCAATAAAATGGGCCGCCATTGGCGCCTACTTGACAGCTCCCTTATACTATCTAACCACAAATTCAGTTTTCTGGACATCGATGTGTTCCACGTTTCTTTTTAACCATATGGGCAAAAAGTGGCGCAAATCGGCACCAAAGGCGAAGACGAGCATTCGAAGAAGGTTGGCCGTGTTGTCACTTTGCGGTCTACTTTATATCACGCTCTGGACTTCATGGCTGTACTTCAATTGTTCCATCGTTGACCAGAATGACGAAGAGATCAAGTGTCGCGACGCGGCGAAAAACTTCATGAACAGTCCAGTGTGGAAGGATGTCACCGGTGTGATGCGTGACCTGTACAACTATGCCCTGCACCACGGTTGGCGCGGAATATGGACAGAGATTGTGAACGCATTTGACCCGCAAGGTGAGACGAATGCGATGCGTGTCCTCAACCTTCCGCCGGAAGCCACCCAGGAACAAATCACTGCCACATACAAGAAGCTGGCCCGCCAATGGCATCCTGATCGCCACAAAACGGAAGAGGCCAAGAAACAGGCCCAGGAAACGTTCATCCAGATACAGCAGGCTTACGAGACGCTGTCTAGAATCAAACACAAGCGCATTCGCATGAACAAGAGAGAACGTCCAGAAGCGGGCCAAGTGTTCGAGCGCGATGAACTTTAGATTGTACACTTCGTGCTAGTTGATGGCCACTAGTTCCAGAAAAATCAAAGTATATTTAATTACAGATTTTTATTAGTACCATTAGTGCTCATATTTATTCCTTAATATATTCTTTCTCATTAAATTTTAGCTCCGATACACTTCCTTGGAAGTTCCAATCCACATTTGTTTAGTTTTCTCTCTCGCTCTCCTTCAAAGGTCATTTCGTTGCAGGATCAAAATAATATTTTATAGCTGATATTTTGTTTCATTAAGTTAAGCGATTGTGTTCTTTTCGTAGGTTCGACAGATTTGGCATATGACTTGCTAAGCTGAGAATTGGTTCTAACTACCCTTTTTGTTTGCAAATAATTAGAGTGCACCTAAAAACACGGAATATAAAACGAATGTAGCTATGCACGAAATTAGTGGTTAAGATGAAGTAAAAAAATGGAGGACATAAATAGGACAACGGAAACTAGAGAGATTAAAAGTAGCAGCCATGGAATACTGTCGTCTAAGCGGCACCGCATATTCTCACATGAAGATGAAAAGTCACTTCCAATTAAGCGTTCACTTTTAAATTGTGCACTTCGTTGTGTAACCTATGAGCATTCAGTCTCTCGGCTAAGTTCGGAATCACACGTTCTAATTAGTGCAATGTGTGTTGTGTGTCTCTTCTTTGGGATTTGATGCTTGGCTGCGGGCTTAGTGCCAAGTGGGACAGAAAGCAACTTCGAAGCTACACTTCCTAGAGGGTTATCTGCGTGACCGTCACATGTTTTCGTGACTTCGCAAACTGCGCTCAGAGTCTGAGCCGTAGATGCTCTCGGCGCACGAGTCACTGAGGCAAATTCGGCCAACTTGACTGAAGACAGATGAGCCTTCACTAGCTAGGGCGGCAATCAATTGTTCTTCAGTTTCGCATAGCAAAGGATTGAACCAGGTGTCATGGTTCTTTTCGTTTAAAGTGGAAACGACTTCCACTTCCGGTTCACCGTTCAGAATAGTTTTCTTGAGTTGCTCTTCTAGCTTTTCTAGTTCAGAGAACTTGTCATCAGCACGCAGTGTCAAATTTTTCGGAGAATCTTCAAGAATTTTTGGCTTAAAGTCAAGCTCTTCATAGAGCGCTTCTGGAGCCAGAGTGTCCTCCATGTCCATGATGAAACAGCTCAGCGAGTCAATTATCTCTTCGACTGGGCTGCTCACAGCTGATGTACAGAGCTGATCAAGAAAATCGAACGAAGCCACGGCTTCCTTTTCTTTCTCTCCGAAGCGATAGAAAAATTCTGATCTGTCCACAATCGAGGCTCGAGTTCTTGATGAACAATTAATCCACACTACATCCTTGTCCTTAACGACACCTGAGATGACAAAAAAAGTTATACGACTTTCCATAACGACGAAAGATATTAGATGCGTACCTTTTTTGTGTTCTCTTCGATTTCGGTGCAAAGCGTGCAACTGATCATGGTTTCGCAATCGAATGTCAGCCTTTTGTACATTTGGAGCAGGCTCTTCATCGGAAGACGAACTATTGTAACCTTTCATCAATCTGTCTCGCGTTCGAACATCAGAGAAATCTTCGAAGGCATTCAAATACACCCAGGACGTCTCTTGGCCCTTCTTAGACTTTTTACGACTTCGTCGATTATGTGACTTTTTTTGACTTGTAGATTTGTCTTTAACACTTTTCTGTTTCGCAGTTTCTTTCTTGTCTTCTTCAATTGCTTTTGGAGTATCTTTTTGTACATCACAGCTCGTAGCTTTAGAGTTCTTCTCATGGTCGACCAGCAATGCGTTCAGTTCTTTGATCTTCTCCGAAAAGTCCCGATCTTCTGACAAACGTCGTTCTAGATCATGAGGAAAACGTTCCTCTTCCAGAGCGCCTTCGACTTGAATTGGAGATGCAATCTTTTCGACGGCAACTTGAATTCCAATGCTCACTTTCGAGACACCTTCGCGAGTCTTGTCTTGAACCGGAGATGACGGAGCTTCCGGTTTAGATTCCTGTAATTTCATGTCAGGTAGGCCAGATATCAAATCAGTCTTAGAAGCCCAGTCGTAAGAAATGTCGCTAAAGCTATCACTTTTGTTCTCCTTCTTGAACAAATCAAAATTCAGTATAGAGTTCTTATTCGGTATACGGTACGTGGCAGATACTAGGGAATGAGGTAGATGTGAACTATAGTCACCGAGATTATGCGAGAAATCACACCCAAACTCTTGGAACCTTCGGGCAATAGGTATATCACGCGCAGTTTGGCTTCGTTTAACTTGTCTCATTGGACTGCTTTGTCTTGTATCAGCTGCTTCCAAAGGTGGCCTCGAAGGTTCTTTGAACATACCAATGCCACTGGCTGTTGGACTCGAACTTGAATGACTATGGCTGCGAATCACTCGGCGAGCCTCTGGTGAAAATTGATTTCGTTTGATCTGATCTAATGAAGCACTAGACTTCGGCTGTGGAATACGCGATACTGCCACCGACTTGGCCAAGGAAGAGGAACATGACTTGACTAATGGTTTCCTTTCGGGACTTGACTTGACAATTCTATTCTTTTCACGAGATTCAGTTGTCATGATTACCGGAGACGGGATGATTGACTTGCTAATGGAGGTCGCACGGACATTATCTACACTTCGGCTAGGTGACGACGAGTTACTCGACTGGGCCGATGACCGCCCTCTAGAAGGGCTGCACTGGGGAATTCTAGTGGGAAAGAGGCTCGATGTTGTCGTCCTCAGGCCAAGCTTCTTCTTGCCATCGCCATCCTTACTGGTTCTGGATGATCTATGCGTTTTTTGAACCACTTTACCATGACGTGACTTTCCTGGTAGACCTCCAAACAGTTCAGCCTCTCCGGCCTCCAGACCATTCATGTTAGCTGTCCTCCAATTCGCCAGATTGCCTGCTATCCAGTTCTTCTCCTGAACGAACATTCGAAATGACGGCTAGCAGTTGGTACAAACTACATAATTGATTCACTTTGACTTGTCTTCCTTAGAATTACAACAATATGAAAAATATCTGCTCGTCGACTGGAAAGTTGTGTGTGTCGACGAAACCATAACCTAAAAATCTGAAGCAGAGCCAAAATAATATATTTTTTCGGCGCATGCGCAGTTTCTTCTCTTTGCCTTCTGATCCAGCTTCGGCTCTGCTTCCACTCTGCTGGCTGCTTGTGTCAATAGAAAGTAAAAGTATTGGAAATACAAAACTAGCGTCCATTGTCTGTTTTATTTTATTTCTTTTTTGTATCATAACCACTGGAAATTGCTTTTTCAATGTCACGCACAAACAAAAGCACACTCTTTCTCTCCCTTTCTTTCGGGTTAAATGAGATGCAAAAAATGAGCTGATTTTTCTGAGAACCTAATCATACCAGGGAACACTTGAAAGAGCTTTTCATGTGGAACAGTTGCACATGCCTTCAAATTAAACTAAGCTCGATAGAAACGATTAAACTGAGTAAACAAAGGTTATGGAGTGTATGAAAAGATGCTCGTATTAACATCTATAAATACTGGAGAGCTGTAGAGACTCAACAGTCTAGATGAGAACGGATGACCAGGATTTACAGTTCGTTTAGAGTTTGCAAGTATATCTGCGAAACTCGAGCTCGATTCATTTCGACCCATGCGTCTAATGACTGGAGATCCTGTGGAAGCGGTGGGAACGCTAATGGAACAACAACTGGATTAGTATTTTCTTTCGATCGTTCGTTTTCAGAGTCAGAGCATTCGTCAGCATTGCTTTCCTCATTGTCCTCAACCGAATTTTCCTCCTCAGCATCTTCACTGTTCTGGAAAAATTCGTCTAGATTGTCAGAGTGAATTTCACATTCCAGCAGGCTGTTGAGTGTTCTCCTCAGCTCTTCTCTCGTCGGTTTTCGGACACGACTCGCAAGCTGCACTGGCTCAGTCTTCTCCGGCTTTGAATCGTCAATTTCGTCTTTGACAGTTATTCCACGACATTTGTCATCATCGTCATCCGGTCCTAATCGCCGTCTCCGGGAATGTGGAAGTTCGGAAGCTGCGACATGAACCATACTTTCGACAGGGTGGTCAACGTTTGCTGATGTTTCTTCCTCCATCTTGGTTTCCATTGTTGTAGCGGATTATTTTTGGCCAATCAGATAGATTTGTTCGACTGGTGCAGGATTGACACTAATCCCTAGGAATTAGTTCAGGAAGGAAAGTGAAAAAACAAGAGATACCGTGATTGTTCTCTCGCAAAGCAGAGAGGAAGAGGGCGAGAGAGGGAGAGATGGAGCGAAAACAAAAATGACGACTAGAGACTTGCGCAGACGAGCTGACACTGAACACGTGTTGTTGTTTAATTCGGTTGTGTGTTTGTCTTGACTTTTTGCGAATCATGGTTCACGACCTTCTTTCGTTTCTGAAACGAAATAGTATATTGATTAATGCCACTTTAGGAGGTGCCATCACCGGTTACTACACATGGAAGCTGTTACAGAACAATGGCAATAATGGGAATACATTGCCACCGGCGGCAACTGAAGCGAAGAAAGAAGCCTGTAGCTCGTGTGTTTGTTCGAAGCCTTGTAACAAATCGCCGGATGAGGCTGTGGTCAGTGAAATGGTCATTGTTTATGCGTCAGATACTGGAAACTCGAAAAGACTGGCAACACAGTTCTATAATGTTGTGTCTCAGAAAGATTTGGAATGCAGATTAGTTGACATCACCAACTTTGACCCGGAAGAAAATCTGGTCGATGTCTTGAAGAAGCAAAAGCTGATTTGCATTTTCGTTTTTTCCACATATGATGACGGTGGACCCAGCGATGGGGCTAAATGGTTTTGCAAATGGCTGGAAGAAGCGTCAAATGACTTTCGTGTCGAAAGAACATTGCTTAAGAACCTTTTGTATGCAGTATTTGGTGTTGGTGATTCAAATTACGGCGATAATTATTGTCTGGTAGGGAAAAATGTAGATAAGTGGCTGAATTCAGTAGGCGCTGGTCGAATGGCACCCATAGGATTTGGTGACGGCAGTGTGTCTCAGACACTAGAAGAACAATTTTCGCAATGGTCATCTCAGCTCACTTCCCGCTTGTTCACTCAAGAAAATACTGAATCAACCTCAAAGTCGTGTTGTACGGACGACCAAGATGCTGGTGAATGCCAAGATTCGTGTAGCGAAAGTGACGAAGATGAAGGTGATGAGCAGCCCGCTGAAGATCTGGTTGACATAGAGGACCTGGTTTTGACGAATGGTGCAAAAGCTTCAAGTGACATAATTCCCGAAATGATCACACCTCAGCTGAGAAAAGAACTGACAAAGCAAGGCTATAAGTTGATTGGAAGTCATTCCGGTGTCAAATTATGCCGCTGGACCAAATCTATGCTCAGAGGTCGAGGAGGATGCTACAAGCATACTTTTTACGGCATTGAGAGCCATCGCTGTATGGAAGCAACACCTAGCTTAGCGTGCGCAAACAAGTGCGTATTCTGCTGGAGACATCATTCAAATCCTGTCGGCACCGAATGGAAGTGGCAAATGGACAATCCGGAAATTATCGTCGAAGATGCAATCAAGTTTCACACTCGCATGATTAATGAATTTAAGGGAGTCAGTGGCGTAGTTCCTGAGCGCCTGGCCGAAGGGATGGAACCTCGCCATTGTGCCCTTTCGCTGGTCGGTGAGCCAATCATGTATCCGGAAATCAATACACTCATCACATTATTGCACGCGAGAAACATTTCAACATTCTTGGTCACCAATGCACAGTTTCCAGATGCTATCAAGTCACTACATCCTGTCACTCAGCTCTACGTGTCCATTGATGCCAGCTCGAAGGAGAGCCTGAAAAAGATTGACAGGCCTCTCTTCAAGGATTTCTGGCAGCGGTTCTTAGACAGCCTCACAGCCCTCTCTGACAAGGGACAGCGAACAGTGTACAGGTTGACCTTGGTTAAGTCATGGAATGCCGAAGAAATCGAAGGATATGGACGGCTTGTTGATCTTGGCAAGCCAGATTTTATTGAAATCAAAGGTGTCACATATTGCGGCACTTCGGATAAGAAGAAAGAAAACCTGACAATGCAAAATGTTCCCTGGCATGAAGAGGTGGTGTCGTTCGTACAAAAGCTCACAGACACCTACTTGTCTGACAACTATGAGATTGTTTCCGAGCATGAACATTCTAACTGTGTTCTTGTCGCACACAAAAAGTTCAAGGTCGACGGAAAGTGGATGACTTGGATTGACTATGACAAATTTCAGCAGCTCGTGAAAAAATATTACGCTTCCAATGGACAAGAGACGTTCACTTCACTCGACTACATGGCTCGTCTACCTGATTGGGCTGTCTATGGTTCTCAAGAGCAAGGCTTCGATCCCGAGGAAACCAGATTCCGGCGAAAGACGAAAGCTGAACGCTGAACCTTCTTCGACACAACTGTGATAGAACAATTAAAGACGCTTAAGAAGACATGTCATTGTTGATGCTTGTGCCATCTTTCTTCAAAAATGGAACTGATTCGGATCGCGATATTTTTCTTTGGTCTCTGGGCTGGACTAGAATTCTGTCTAAAAGAATATCTTTGAAGCTGCTGAAGTTTGCCTTGTTTTCTTTGCTTAACAAGTTTTCGGTGAACGATTTTGGAATAACCAAAATCTTTTCTTGTGAACTGAAACTGTTCAAGGCGATCTGATCAGAAATGGCAACCGGAGATGGCTGGTCTTCTCTGATAATGAGGTCCACAGGTGTAGTGCAATTTCTGGGGCTGGCACACAACAGCCTCGGGTTCAACGAAGTGTTTGAACGTGTTCTTGGCCGTATAGCGGTCTGGAAAGTGGCGTCGAAGTTGCTATCTACCCAGTTGTTCCCTTCGGCTAAATTAGAGCGACTATTCTTGGCGGCAACGGATACCGAGGACATTTTTCTACTCGAGCCAAAGACAAGTACACTCGATTTATCTTGCGAAGCGCTCCTTCGCACAGAGCCTGCGACGCTGTCTTGTTTCACATTGACCACTCGTTCTGAGCCGTAGTACGTTCCGTTCATGGCTCTAGAGTCGCGTATGAATGACTTGTTTGTCACTTTGAGTCCATAGCTAGTGTTGATGTTGTTTGCCGACAAATTTTCAGTGAAAATGTTCGGCCGGAAGTTGTTTTCAGTTGATGAAGCTTTGCCGCCAAAGCTGCGACACGAGACACAGAGATGGTCTTTGTTCAAGTAGCCGTTCAACCAGTAGGTTTTCAAGTGTCCCTTTCCCTTAATTGCCACCATGCCTCGTTCTACCAGCTCATAGCCGCCAAGTTTTTTCAGAACATTCCTGAACCCTTCGCTGCAGTGAATTTTCAGCGGTAAGCTTGACGTTTCCATTCGCGAAGCCGTGTTGACAGTGTCACCGAACAGACAATATCTCGGCATCTTGACACCCACCACTCCGGCACAAACAGGGCCTGAATGAATTCCTATTCTCATTAGCAGCTTATCATTGGGCAAGTGCTTGATGTGGAATTTAGTAATTGAGTCCAGCAAATGGAGAGCCATTGAGGCAATTTCGGCCGCATGTTGGTCCCCGTTGCGAATGGGCAGACCCGAGGCCACCATGTAACTGTCGCCTATTGTTTCCACTTTGTACACATCGTATGACTCGATGATGGAGTCGAACAGCGTGTACAAATCATTTAGAAGAGCAACCACTTCCAGTGGCGTACTTGCTGCCGACATTTTTGTGAACCCGACAATGTCCGAAAAGAAGATCGTTACCGAATCAAAAGACTCTGCTTCCACTTTGTAGCCTTTACGAAGTTGATCGGCAACTGGTCTCGGAAGCATATCATACAGCAAGGCTTCCGTTTTCTTCTTTTCCTCGACCAGTTGATCTGTTCTCTCATCGACCAACTGTTCCAAATTGTTGGTATACCTTTCCATTAAGTCTAGCATATTGTCTAGTATATTGTTCTTCAAACCTTTCCGGATAGGACGCAGTTTTGTCCGAATTGTTTTGAAATCAGGTCGATCTTCCGGAATTTCTGCCCAACAAAGAATCATGCACTGGCGACAATGTTCTAGAACTCTTTCTGATGCTCTAATCGGAATGTGCATAGCAACTGAACTGTAGACAACGTCAAGCGGAGGTCTGAACGCTTCAGTGCCATATGTTCGCGTAACAACTCGCTTGACTATCTCCGACGGTGATAAATTGATTGTGCCCCATGGTCCACGTCGTCCAAGTATCTCATATAGAATGATTCCGAATGAATAGACATCTCCTTTCGGCGTCCCTTTGTTCAGGACATTTGAGTCGCGCAGAATCTCAGGCGCTTTCCAAAGAAGTTCTAGACAAGGCCGAAAAGGACACAAAGGATTGAGTTGGAAACACATATTTTCAAAAAGCTGAAATGTTCTAGCGAAAAACTAGTTCTCTCAGCACAACGTACTCTCACAATGGTCTTCAACATTGGCGGCATTATTGGCTTCAATAGACTGAATTGTCTCGATTCCTCTAGTCAGTTCGTGGAGACCAAAGTCACCAATCTTAACTGTCCACCGACTGTCTACCAAGCAATTTGATGATTTGAGATTTCCATGAGAATGAACAGCGGACTCCTCCAGATAAATCATGCCCTGGTATATGTAATGTATGGTCATGATACTCGTACATCGAGATGAAGTAGAACCAAGTAATCGACTATGGCCATTATGCTGACGGACATTACAAGTGACCATTGCAAAGGCAATGACACATTTCGCTTACTCTGACTATATCTCCGACCATCGAGGCAATGAATATATTGTCCAGATGCACGTCCTCGTTCTGCAGAACATCCTGCAATTCAGATAAAGACAGAGATAAATATGGCTAATGTTTCGCAACTAATTCACGTCAACTAAATTAACCATGATTAACTTACTTTGAGACTTCCGCGAGCACAGTAGTCAGTCAGTATGCAAATGTTCGGCGATTCAATGCAAGCTCCAATAAACTGGTTGAGATTGTCATGTCGCAAATCACGCATCTAGGCATCCATAAATTTATCTCTTAGTTCTCAAATTGTGCCTAAAAATGCAAATCAGAAATGAGAAAAGGCCACCACTAACCATTTTGAGTTCTTTCTTGATTCTTCGCGTGATCTCAATGTTTTTTCTCGGCAGCTTCTTCAGCGCCACCAAGCGGCCTTTGTGGACACCTATCTGAGTGTACACATTGTAATAACGGAACTCCATTAAGTCACTGGCTGAACTGAGTGAAACCTGAGAATTGTTTCGCAACTAGAAAATATGATACGATGGTAAATAGGGGACCCGAAGGAAAGGATGTCGATGTACGTGTACTTTACTTTGGAATATTTGCCCGGTACAGGCATCTCGCTCATCACGATGTCTTTGAAGTCTACTTTCCATAGCAAGCTATCCAGTTCCTGTTCATAGACCCAACTTCTATAGATAGTCATAGAAATTATGGCCACTATGAACAGGAATATTCCCAGGGACACAAAGAACCAGTGTAGTGGTGGCTCTGGAACGTTAATGGAACATGAAATATGACTTGAGAAGCTCGAATTCAGTTTAGTTCGCTAACCTATACACTTTTCGCCCTCAAAACCACATTTGGGGCTATCAAGTGGAGGTCCGGGGCCAATCCAGTCCACACTGTCCCAGAGATGGAGCATCTAAGTGTCAACGTCTTCAGTAATTGTCAACTCATGCATACGTCTATTTAATGGGCTTATAATTAACTTTCACCATCAATAAGACTCACTGGTAGCTGCGACGAGTTGGGAGCCATTTGCAACAAGCCAATGGGGAAAAGTCCTAGGGAGCCCGGACTCACCACATTCCCGGCCTTGAAGGTTCTAGATTTACGGGCAATGAGCGTATAATTGCCTTCGGCATCTCCATTCTCGTCCATGTAAACCATGTAACCCATTGCGCCTACGAATGTACAAGTTGGACAGTTCAGCGACGCGACTCGGATTTGAACGCTTTGCAAACCAAGTTACATGGGAAACCACTTACTCGGATAAGGCTGATTCTTGACATAGCTGAATATAGTTTTACCATCCTTGGGATCTTGGCCATTTTGCATGCTCAAGTTGAGCGCCTTGGCGTACAAGAAAACTGCATCATACAAGTATGCCGCTTCCGCTGGTATCTGAGGATGAAATTCAATGTTAACCGGAAATTGGACATGGGAAACGAAGGGTATCAAGTTCACACTTGAAATGCAATATTAACAGGTGTAAGATGACCACTACTGACCCTCTTAAGTCCGCCGATATTGTTGACCGGATTGTGAAATTGAAACGGAGGCAGTTGCATGTACTGGTTCACTTGTCTTGTAAAGGTCTCGTAGACAGTGCCATTGGGCGGCGAGGACACTATGCCAATGTACGACTGGTATGCCCTTTCCGCCACTTCCTCCTTTCCACCCTCCACCGGAAGTACACCTCGGAAATACTTGGCCGGATCGGCGGCATCATACTGTTCCACATCTACACCGACCACAAAGTACTGCCCATTGTCCAGTAGGCCTTTTTCGGCCAAGCTCAAGAGAATGCCCAAGTGTTCAAAGTAATTTCCTACCACGACATAGACTGGAAGGCAGGATTACATAACAGGTCAACCGGTAAAGACTTGCAAGGCTTTGAGAGAACAAGCTGCTCCGTGTGTGCAACACACTGTTGCATGTTACGCAAATTGCGCATTACGTAACTCGATAGCTGAACTTTGTTCGACAGTCGGGTGAAAAGCATGCTGCGAACAGCCAGCGAACTGTTCGACGAGCACAACTTTAATCGAAACTCACTTCGGGCTCGAGTGTATGAGCGTTCTATGAGGCCGTTAAATGGATTTTCCGTGTAACCATAGTAGTAGGTAGATGTCCACTTGTCCACGAAGGTGACGTCAATGTCGTTAGCAATCAACGTTGCCCTGATTGTCCGCGCAACGGCCTCAAAGTCCCGGCTTTCCGTCTTGCTGTTGGAATAGAGAAGGGCAACCTTACGCCACCCAAAGGCCCGCAGCACGGCGGCCACTGATTTGGAGATTTGAGAGTCCGGCGGCCGAGTTCGGGCAAAGGTGGGAAACAGCTGTTTGTTTGAAGTCTCCGGATGGGCACAGAACTGAAAGTGATGCGGAGCAAAGGGAGAGGGAGAGAGAGAGAGATAGGAGAAAAGAGGGAGAGAGTGACATGTACATTTGTAGAACGTGTTGCACGAGAAGGCTGATTAATGGACAAAAAGCCAATTAATGGCGCCTTCAATTGTACGCAAGCAAGGGTGCTACCAGTCAACCTAAATAGTCATTAGGGAACCATCATCCATCAAAAATACGGGTTCCATTGAACTGCACTTGACACATGCACCCAAACATGGCGCCCATGTTTGCCGCCATCAGGGCCAGTGTACTCTCATATAACTACTCAAAAAACTGTTAATCATGTTTGCCTGACTTTGACAGCCTGTAGCCACCATGGCAGCCATGTTGTTGTTAACACCTAGATGACAAAACACAATTCGCTGCCGGTTTTACGTATCATAGTGCTCTCAATCAAGCTGTCACTACATGAGGGCCCAGTGATTTAGTGTCAATTTAAGGAGGACACTCGGGCCATTCATTCGTGCAAGTTGACGGCCTTTGTATACTCACGTAGGATATCATGGGCAAGTTGAAGGAAGCCGCCATCCTGGCCTCGTGGACACATGTCTCCTGTGGGCCAATGTAGGCCGACACTTGGCCGTCGTTCCAGAGGCGGGCCGTTTGTTTGATGCTTTCCGTCTCGTCGCCGAACGTCTCGGCCACAATGAAGCTCAAATTGTGCTGATTGCTGAGCGGATAGAAGCGGTTAATCTCGTCCACCGCCAAGCTGATTGCCCCCGATATTGTCTGGCCCAGCCGGGGGTAGGCATCGTTTCCGGGCAGCCGGTGACTTCCGGTCAGGTAGCCCATCAGGAAGGTTTCACTGGAGGCAAGCTGCGTATATAGGTTAACGTAAACTAGTAGCATCACAGCTATCAGCTGTGCCATCATGGGTCAACTTTGAAAGAGACGCAAACGGCTATAAAAAATGGTATACTGAAAAAAACTGAAACTCAACGCCAATATAACGGTTGTTTGATGACTTTGTCGAGTGCGCGATAAAGCAAGTTGAACATAGTTGCCGAGCAGTGAACAGTTCAGAGCAACCATGTACACTCGGTGTGTATGTGTAGATGCAACACGCAAGTAAACATTACTCGGTACTGAACTCTCAGTTTAGTCCGCTCTGACAGGCTCTCGCTCCCATTGGCTGGAGTCGTCTCTCCTCTCCCTCTCGCTCTTGCTCTCCCTCTTTCCCTCTTACCCTTCGTTCCCTTTGTTTATAAAGTTGGAACTTCACGTGTTGCTCTCAAGTGAGGTAAGTTTTGCACGAGAAGCGTTTTTCTTTTCGTTTATCTTATTGCGTCAGAGAAATAGAACAATAGTTGTGTGAATTTATAAAACCGTTTTCACTGCAATTAGACCAGATGCGTAAATTGTTAACAAGGTTGGTTTTAAATGTGACACGAAAACCACGGTTAAATTAAAATTACAAAAATAGATTGCAATTAAAGCCGTGAACTGAGTATGGAAGTTAACAGTCCAGCCTCGAGTTTGAAACGTTAACTGGATTTATTTGACCATCGGCTAGGTGTCAGGGCATCTAGTAGCGATTTGTGGCCGATGTTATGCGGCCCACTTCCGCTCGAAGTTGAACTTCGGCCCCCACTTCCGGAACTGCCTCGGTTCTTCTTGAAGGCGTAACTGTTTCGCAAATTGTGACGCAAGTTAACCGAATACTCTTGCGGCAAGTTCTGGATAACCCTGTTCAAGGCCTCTATCCAGGAATCTCGGTCCTCTTCCGTTTCCGATCCGAAATGCCACGTCCTTTCCGGTGTCATGAGCACCAGGCCATGCGGGTATGTCTTGGAATTTGTGTCACCACCTTTGGACACAGTGTACCCTTCGCTATTTTCACCAAGGTAAATTTCTCCCAACGGAAAGGCGTCCTAAGTTGGCAATGAGACGAAAGATGACGCAAATCATGACATAACATCTCGAGGGGACTCACGTGTCTACTATCCAGGTACATCAGCTTTCGTGAGTCGAGTACGACATACCGTTTCCGGTAGGCATCATTGGTCCTGGGTCCCTTTTTCCACAGATAGCCTTCCTTCATGAAGTCAATGGTCAAGTAGTCGGCCAACTCTTCGGGCCGCTTTGTCGGGTAAGCAATTTGCAAGTGTTTCAACTTGGTTGCCCTGATGGCCAGGAACCAATCAACTGCAGCCTAAAAAAGATCAATTAGATTGCCGACTAATTGCTCTATCGATCCTGTCAACCTACTTTGGTGTTCTCTTCTTCGTGGTAAACAAATATGCTCCTAGTGGCGCCACCTTTCAGGTACGTCAACTGGAGGCCATTTTTGTGCGTCTTCTCACTGTAGGACACATTTAAATTGGCCACCTTGATGGTGGCCTTGGGCTTCTTGTCATCCTAATCACGGTAGTTAATTGAAACGACACCACTCGGGACAGCTAATCAACACTCACAGCCTTGATGAAGTAACTCAGCTCGCCAATGTTGTGGCTCAGGATGAAGGTTCGCGGAGCAAATTTGTCACCCTTCTTGCCACGCTTCATGAGGACAATGGTGATGTCACCCTGGTTGTAGTTTGTGTTGAGCGGGAACTGGGTGAACTCTTTGCGCTCATACTTGGCCCGGATCCACTGGTCCAGGAACATGTTGGGTCCCGCCATACTTGGGCCTGGGGTAGTAGATGGGCACGAACTTCTCGTACAGCTCCTTGGCCCGCTCGTTGCCCACCTCTTCCATTCGGGACACATAGGTCTTCTCCCACTTGTCCAACTTGACCGACTTGGTCCTACTGATGTGGACACCTATTGACCGGTGCACGGAGGCGCAGTTGTTGCATAGAAATACTCCAATGGTATACGAGGCCCAGTCCGGATCTATGGGATGAGTAGGATGAAATCAAGGTCAACATGTTGACCTTCTAGGCCCTGATTCAGTTCGTACCTGGATAACCACAGTCAGCACAGTACTTGTTCTCAGGTCGCTGGGACACTTCAGAGACGCGCTTGCTGTGCTGATCATTCATGGCATTCTTTGCAAACATACACTTTAAATGTCACCAGTCATGGTATTTTGCATTTCAGCCAACATGTAGATTATTTGTGTGAAATCCAACTTCCTTGCTGCCGTTTTTCCACCAGTGTCGATAAAAGCGCACTTCCTTTCCATCCGCCGATTGTTGCTTGTCAATTATTGCACTAGCTGAGGTTCAAGTAGTTTGCATTGCATTTTCAGAGTGAAAAATGGAACCCTATGCTTAGTTAATAAATTCCATCACTTGATCAGATTCTCGTGTACACACAATTTACTAAAAAGAACTATAAGTTATCAGAACGAAAACAAATGTCGGGCGCGGAACTTCAATTGGCTCACTTGTATGCGTCCTTTGAACATAGACTTAAAAGAAGCTCAAGAGTAATGTTTTTATTGAGTGCTTTAATCACGAACACAATTAACATATCGAAAGCTATCAAGGTGAAGAAAGTCTCGTGGTTCTCTGTTGAAATGTTTGTAGCGCCATCTATGATCGTCGGCTCTAGCTTCTCGCTGTTTAGTATTGCAAGTCATTTTGTGTTGTTTAGTTTGTTGGCTCAAATTTTTGCTCAGAGTCGAAAATGAGTGCTTCAGCTTTATTGCCTGAACTGCCAAGAGGAGGCTTTACTTTCGATAATTACTCTAGGTAAGATTTGTATCAATAACGATGGTTTTGCTAATTTGTTCGCAATCACAGGAATGAGTTTCTGGCTCGCAAAGGGTTCCCTCTTCCTCGGTCACGAAAGACTGGAACAACCATCGTTGGAATTGTGTGCGCTGATGGCGTCATCCTAGGCGCCGACACTAGAGCCACTGAGGGCAACATCATTGCCGACAAGAACTGTGAGAAGATTCACTACTTGGCACCGAATATGTACTGTTGCGGCGCTGGCACTGCCGCTGATACAGAGTACACCACGAAGTTGATATCTTCCAAGCTAGAACTCCATGCTCTGTCCACGGGCAAGGTTGTACCTGTCTGTGCTGCGAACCGAATGTTGAAGCAACACCTGTTCAAGTGAGTTGTCACCTAAGAGTAAGCTTTCTAAAAGTAGTCAAAATGTTTAGACACCAAGGACACATTGGCGCAGCTCTCGTTCTCGGTGGTGTCGACAACTCGGGACCTAAACTGTACTCCATTCACCCTCACGGTTCAACAGACACTCTGCCATACACTACGATGGGTTCTGGTTCACTGGCAGCCATGGCAGTCTTCGAAGCCAGGTGGAAGCCAAATATGAACCTTGAAGAGGGCAAGAGACTTGTCCGTGACGCCATTGCTGCCGGTATATTCAACGACCTGGGCTCTGGTAGTAATATAGACGTTTGCATCATAACCAAGACTGGTGTTCAGTACTTGCGTCCATTTGAACTACCGCTGAAAAGCACCAAAGGCAAGAGAGAAGGAGTTTACGCATACAAGGCAGGTGCCACAGCTGTTCTTGCTACTCGGGTCATTCCACTTGTTGTCGATGAAGTCATGATTCGTCAAATGTCTCATGATGTTGAAACGATGGACACGAATTAATTTCCCTCAAATAAACTGCCGTGGTCATTTTACAAGTACTGAATTTTTTTCCTTGCTTTGAAAACAAATCTTTCAAAAAAAGCTCAGTATTTGAGCAAACTTAGAGGTACTCTGTTTATTTCTGAACTATTGATAAAACTTTGACGACGAGCGGAGACCAAGTTGAACAGCGTTCTGTATTGCAGTTTTTGCTCGTCACCATCGGAGTGTCTATAGTGTAGTGGTTATCACATCTGTCTAACACACAGAAGGTCCCAGGTTCGAGACCTGGTAGACACATATTATTTTTGCTTTTTTATTCCTTGTCGCTCAATTGTCGGCAGTTCAGCTGTTACAGTGAGGACGGGAATTAGAATCAACAGTTTATCAGAGCCAACTATGGGACGTGACGATGCATTTCGGTGGCTAAATATGCCACCAATGAGAAGACTCCTCTCAGATGCGCACCATTGTAATTAATCGCTCGAGGCAATTATGTAGCAACAAGTTGCTTCAGACTCAGAGTCGCATTGACGTCATGAGTAGGATAATGATCAAGCTTGTCAGAGGCATCACACTGACCATCAAATCAAGCTGGTATCTTGAATGCTTGTAGTTTCATTATGCCTTACAGGTATATCGCTGTGATTTTGACTCTTGCACTACAGGTGAACGTGTCTCGCGCAAATTCTATTGAAAAATGGTCAGCTGAGTGTATTCAGCAAACTCGAAAGTCGGACCAGTGTTTCAGAGACGCCACTATCATTGGCGCAGACAGTAAACGTCTACCTAGAAACTTATCCGAGTGGGACAAAACAGTTTGCGACCAATTACCTGGCAGTATCAAGTGCATCAGCGACCTTAAAGTGTGCCTCAAACCATTCCCTAGAACAATGTTCAACGTAGCCATGAGAGCTGCGAAGAAAATGTCCAACAACATATTTTGCGGTTCAAGGGCAGTCAAGTTACGCTCATTGTCGGCCATTGAGTGCATCAAGACAGAACCGCAGCACGAACAGCTGTTCCAGTTGTCCCACAAAATGACGGCCATCGTTGACTTTGTGGCGGTGAATTCAAGCCCCAATGATCTCATACCACATACATGTTGCTCGTACATGTTCTCCATGAAACAAACAAAGGAGACATTCAGTGAAATTTGTCCGAACAGTAAAGAACTGTCAAGATTATTCACTGACATCACTTCATCACTCATGGAGGACATGATTGACCTTACATGTGGTCAGTATAAGCAGCTAGATGTGTGCGACTCTAAGTACCCCGGGCTGTCTCAAAACTTTGAACAAATTTGGCAAAATCAGTCAACAAGGTACAAAACATCTTTCTTGCATCCTATGACTGAGATACTTGTGAAACTCGACTCAGAGCTCAATTTATGAAAGTTCGTGCATATAAGCCTATAATCGTATACATTACTTGCATTCAAGCCAATGATACAGCAAAATCTGCACAAAATCAACAAAAAAGTACCAGTTTAATTTGCTATTGGCGACACTAGATGGCGCTGTTTGAAAAAGTGTTCCACTGTTTCAACTTTGTCTTTCTTTAGACGCAACCTTCGAACAAATTGAAAACCAAACTGTAAATTCTGCACCATTTTTTGAATATACAAAAAAATCATAATCTCTGATGAAGTAGAAGTTAACCAGCTACCTCATTGTCAAGTGGACTAACTAAATTAAAAAGACATTTACCAATGGGGAAATTTATTGCATATTTTGAGTAGAAATTCTATTCTAGCACGATGGAATAAGAAAAGTCAGTTACAAAATACTGGATTAACCACAGGTATACGTCACACATTTTCTTCACGGTCAACTCATCATTAATCATCGTCGACCTGATTACATCAAGAACACTTATCATTTTTAGCTTGCACATCACTTTGACACGAGCCATTGACTGGATTACTTTAAATAGGGTTGATAGAAAGACTAGGCTTAGTAGAAAAGACAATGTGAGCAAATGCACTTGTATAGCAAATAATCTTGAAAATGGTCTTACATTGTAGAATGAACGAAGGGTGAAATAATAAGTGTCAATTTCTAGAGCGAGAAGTCGAGTTAATTGTTGGCTAGTTCATTGTCATCGTTTAGCAAAGAGATGAATGTATATGGTTCATAGATGTCGCTAGTGACATTGACACTGCCTTTGGCAACATGAGGCTTGCGAGCAACACTGCGACGTCGTCTCAGTCGCCAGCTGTCCCCTTGACTAGTGACCTCGATACAGAGCACGATGAAGTTGTTGTTGCACGAGTAGCGCTCTTGGCCCAGCAACTTGCCCCGGACCAGGGAACTGGCCAAGCCCACCTTGAGCATCGATTCCGAGTTCCAGGCATCGCAGTTGGCGTCAATGTTGCTCACGCCCAGAGTGTCGGCTCCGTGCCAAACCAATTTCTGGGGCCTGAGGGGGAGAGGGAAGAGAGATGGAGAGAGGGAGAGGAGGGGGCGAGGGAGAAATGTGTTACATGTCGCCGGCAACAAATTGACTTGGTGACTGATTGCAGTTAATAACGCTTTCTCACCAAGAGTTGTCAGAGAGCACATTTCGACCGTCGAACGAGTAGATGCGAGGCGGAACCGGAAACGGTCCCCCGGCTCCCGTGAACAAGTCCTTCCACGAATTGAATAACAGTTCGCCCTGCGAGAGGGGAAAAAATGGTTAAACGTCAGCAACACATGTGTGACATGTGTCACAAATACTTCTTAATCTCGCTAATTGATGGATCGCTTTTCAAAATGGCGCCCACGGACTGACCTTCAAGTTGACAACGGGCAACTTCATGTCGCTCCGATGAACCAAAGTGTCCAAGTTCTGAATGCGAGAGGCAATGAATGGCCTGAAGGTGCCCCTCAAGTTGGTCCGAGTGGCCTGTCGGTGGCACTGGTACTCGACGCCCCGAATGCCCCGCATGTCCCCATTGTAGGCCTGGTTAAGGGCAACCATTCGCAGCTAATTTAGAGGCCAATTAGTTGACAGTTCTTCACTGTGATTTGACATTTCAAGGTTACGAGTTCGAAAAGGTTGTTTACCTTTTTTTGTGGCTGAAGTTTTTTTGGCACCGTAGACGTTTTTTACAGTTTGTGAAACGTGAATGAAAGATTGAGAGAGGGAGAGAGGGAGAGGAGAGAGGGGAAGTGTGTGTGTATGAGTTGGCAATGTACAAATATTGTAGCTGAGAGGAAACATGCAGACAACATACCTTCGGTTTGTCACTAATCAAATTGTTGTACGATGACGACATGTCTGAATTCGAAGGGGAAGTTTGAGGGGCTGTCGTCTAGAGGAGTTCAGCGACATTCGGGCAAAGGAGGCGAAAGGGAGAGGGGAGGAACGAGAGGGAGAGCGAGGGGAGAGGGTGCCTCATTAGAACAGTTCTTTACTCTTGACGTTCTGTTTGTCTTAAAGGTTAAGACAACTGCAACCAACTTACTACTGGCAACGTATTGTCGGGAGTATGTATCACGGAGCCCAGCTGAGGGAGAGAGGAGAGGGAAGAGGGAGAAGAAACAAATGATTCAATAAGGTTCGACTCAGAACACAGCTAAACTCACAGCCACATATTGCCAGCCACCGGAAACGCGAACTAGAAGGGCTTCCTCGTCCAGAACAAAGGCCATGGCGCCGAGAGAATGATGCGTCGACTTCTTTATCAGGCTCTCCATGTCTTTGAAGATGAGCAGCTATGTCATGAAATATGTCGTCATATTCACTTAATGGCCACTGGTCATCCTACTCACCCCTGGGACAGCCTTCTTGTTTTCATGGCCGTGCCCCGGTGGGCCTGGTGGGCCAGGTGGACCTTGATGCGAGTTGTGATAATTCGAAGCTATGCACTAAGTAAACTGTTCTTACCTGGAGGACCTGAAAGATGAAGATGGTTAATTAGATATGCCTAGGTGAGATATTTTTGCTGTCAACATACCTGCAGGTCCGGCTAGACTAGAGTGAATGTATTCTAGAATGAGAGGGAGTGAGGTATTTAGAGATGTGTTAGAGAGGAAAAAGTTGACCAACCTCGCCCATTCCCGACCATATTGTTGCCCTCGAGCCAATTAGAAGCCGCCGAGCCCGGAGGCCCGGGCAAGCCGGGTGCCCCTTGGTCACCTTTGTCCCCTTTGAAGCCTTCACCTGGAGGGCCTTAAATTGCCATGATTATGATCAAAGTAGCAATGTAATCAAGTTAAATTACCCATATCACCCTTGGGACCAATTAGACCAGGAAGTCCTTGGCGGCCCTGGAGTTTAATGAGAACAATTCAAAAGATAACTCGCTAGAATCGATTCGTTTCCGCTTCCGGAAGTCTTCTAGACTGCCGCGAGAAGCATCTATTTTTAACCACTCTGAAGGCACATACCGTGAGTCCTGGCATGCCCTGTTCACCAGTGGGCCCCGCGGGCCCGATGGGGCCAACAAAGCCCCGCTTGCCCCGGCGGCCATGGTCTCCCTTCGGCCCCTTCTCGCCCAGGACAACCAGGGTTTCGCCGTCCGCTTTAACCACCGCCGTCGAGCCGGGAGCGCCTTAAATTCAGTTCGGGGCAGAATAGAATCAAATCGATTAACGCTTAATTTAGTGGACATACCGATCGGACCGATGTCGCCTACATTTTAAGGAATGCATTAGAACTTACTCGATAAGATGCTCATATCGCTAACTCACCTTTCTCACCGGGAGGTCCAGGTTCACCTTGATTGCAATCAGGTAATTAGTGCCAGTAATTGAAAAGTTCGCCATCTCAGCCTACCTGCCGGGCCAATAGGGCCCAAAGGTCCCACTTCTCCCTTCTCGCCCCTCGGGCCATGCGGGCCCGGATGTCCTCGCTCACCGGCATGACCCCTCGGGCCCAAAATGCCCGGTGGGCCGCGGTCACCCTTATTGCTACTCACGCCAGCACAGGGGTTGTTAAAGCCATGCAAGTTGTAGAGACTTGATGAACTCTGTTAATTAGCATCAAGAGCAGTGAGACAATTGGCGGCACTCATTAAATTGTCGACTCACGTCGAACGTTGTCGTGGGCATACAATGGCCAGGTGGGCCTGAAAAGAGAGACAAGACAATCTTTGGTGACATGTTGAAACGTGATAACATTTCACTCACCAGGTGGCCCAGTGCGTCCATGTCGTCCAGGTTCGCCTATAATGGGCAATAAGTGGCTGAGTGATGGGCCAAAGAAACAATGCAAGGTCACACATACCTCGGTCCCCTTGAGGGCCAGTTTCGCCCTTTTGACCATTTAGCATATAAAGTAAAAATGTCAGATTACAAGTCTAGGTACGCCACTACTCACAGGTTGCCCTTGAACGCCAGGTAGGCCTCGGTCACCCGGAGGCCCACGAAGCTCGGACCGGGACACAATTTCAGTGATGTTGCAACTGCACTCAACGGGCCCGGGCCGAGTGGGCATCACGGGCTCAAACGACATGGCCTGGCTGTCAAAGTCATCCCAGGAAGTCTTGAAAGGTGACCCAGAGGTGTGGCTGGCCGACAGTCCAGTGGCGTACACGCACTCGCCCTAGAAAAATGGCACAATGTCAATCACTCGGGGGCACAAGGAGGCCAAAAATGCAGACAAACCTTTTCGCCCCTCTCTCCTCGGGGCCCTTGAGGGCCGGGTGGACCCTGGAAAAGATATGTGTCAGTGTCACGTGAACAGGATGCCCTCTGGCCGTGTGACGAGCAAAACATTGCCGTCAAACTCACGATGTCTCCCTTGTCGCCCTTGACCATCCGCGTCAGGCCAGTATCTTGACCAGTGTCGGTTTGCCCTGTTCGAGAGGAGAGGGAGAGGGGAGAGAGAGAGACGGTGATACTTGGTTCAGCTATGATTGATTTATAGGTAAGTCCGAGAGAAGTCGGTCAAGTGAGAGATTATGCGGGAAATGCGTTCGGCCGAAGGATATCCGAAGGGGCGAGAGGGAAAGCGAGAGGGAGAGAGGGACACGGTGGTAGAGTTTACGGGATGAACATTGAGAAGAGATTTAGTGAGAGTAATTGAAAGAGGAGAGAGGGGCGAGAGAGAGGGAGAGAGAATGGTTAAAACCTTTGCATCCACTGATTGAAGTCGGCATCGGTGGCGGAGGAACAATCGGAGGCGGAGGGGCTTTGAGGGGCACAAGCACACGCACACACATACAGAGGGAAGGGAGAGACATTCACGATGATGATAATGGTGATCACGTGCAAAACACAAAAATGGCGGCGATAACAATGACATGCATCATGATTTACGGGACACAAATTCTAGGATGATGGCAATTCAGTGACAGCTGAAAAGCCCTCAGGGCTTACCGTTGGCATCAACGCTGTAGGGACCGCTGCCCTCGGCCTCGTCGGGCCCCTTGTCATTTAGAACCGGATTTAAAGTGAATTTGGCATAAAATTAGTCCTTCCCACTGAGCAAATGGCTTCTCGATATATTACCTCTTTAGTTAGTTCGACTAGAGAACTCGAGTCAGAGCTGGAATAGTCTTTCGGATCCTGATCACCACTTGCGAAGATGCTCGACGTTACCTTTGATCGAGAGAGGGGAGAGGGAGGAGAGGAGAGAGGAGAGAGACGTAATGAATGTTCTGTCATGCATTTAGATTGCCAAGTAAAGTAGAACAATTGTGTGCGATAATTTTCTCTCCGTTCACAGAGAGAAAAAGAGAGCGAAAGAGAGGAGAGAGAGAGAGACAACAAGAGTGGAAAATAATGGACAAAATTAGACCGTAAATGAGAAGTTGACGAATTAATTCCGGTCGACAGTTTTGCAGCTTTCTCTCTCTCTCCCTCTCGCTCTCTCCTTTTTTGGAACAAAATCACTAGAATGGAACATTTTCCGACAGAACTGAGTTGCTTGTCAATGATTTTCATCGACTCGTGAAAAGCCTGATAGAGGGGGAGAGAGGGAGAGGGAAAAGCGAAAACAAAGTCCTGCATCGTCAGATTCGAGTCACGTTTCTATGTTTGTATCGCTTTGACGAGAAAGAGAGTGAGAGAGAGAGGGAGAGAGAGGGAGGGAGAGAGAAAGTAGCTCCTTAATGCTCGTAATTCGAATGAGACGGAAAAGGTTCAGTTGAGAACTGTTCACGCTTTGCACGTTCGAGCTTCGAACTGAATTAACTGTTTCTCTTGCAAGTTAACTTAACCCTGCGAGCTTGCCTCCCCGCTCTCCCTTTGCCTCTTTCGCGCTCCTCGCCTCCTCTCTCCTCCTCCTCTTCCTCTCTCCTCTCGGAGTTCACTAGTCCTCAGGGCTTGTTACCGAAGTGTCGAAGGAAAACAGTTCCTAAATTGACTGCAAATCATCCAAGCCAAAGCTAAAAGTTCTAATCAACGGTTCCAATAAAGTTCGAGCTAGGCGGCGAGAGAGGGAGAGGAAGAGAAAGAGACAACGACAGAGAGAGAGAGAGAGAGAGAGAGAGAGAGAGAGAGAGAGAGAGAGAGAGAGCGAGAGAGAAGAGCAAAAAGAAATGTTCTACAGAATGATAGGTTTATATTCAGAGAATAAAGTAGAGGAAAGTGCAACATAGACAGTGAGACAAGTTCCTCAGTCTTAATAGCTGCTCAAGTCTAGTTCTCTCTCCCTTTCCCTCTGTGTTTCTCTCTCCCTCCCTCTCACTCCCTTCCCCTCTCCGTCTCTAGGAGTCATCGTCTCATCTTTCCATGTCTGGTCCATGTCTAGTCAAATACGACATGTCTCAGAGTCGTGTACTCATCCGTGTCCTCGTGATCACTGTGGGGCCAAACATGGCACGCCACTGAACATGCACTTGTGAGGGACAAGAATGTTAGGGGAAGAGAGGAGAGAGGGAGAGAGAGGGAAAGTCATTCATTCTGGAATGACAGTTCAAACTTCTCATCAAATCGCAGTTTGACTGAAAGAACACAAAGAGTGACTTTTCACTGCTTAAATTGTCTCTGCATTTCGCTGATTGCTCACTAAATCCATTTTCTTTTCCCTTCAAGTCTCTTGCTCTCATCAAGCCGACGAGAATAAATGGTATTGTCTGAGAGAGGAGACAGTGGCGTAGCCAGGGTGCCCGGGGCACCCTGCAGTTTTTGTCTGGCTTCCTTAATTGAGTTGTTGCAAAGTTTGAAGGGCAGTAAGAGGGAGAGAGGGAGAGAGACGGAGAGAGAGGGAAAAACTTACATAGAATAGCGAGTCCTCGGTCATGCAGTAAACTCCATAGCCCGGGGCAGTGGCGTACTTGAAAACATTGTGCTGGACACCTTGGAGGGCAAGGGCAAGGAAGAGACTGACTAGACACTTCACAATCATCGCTTCACAGCTACTGATCACAATTAAGACTTTGAACAGTTCGGCGGCCACTCAGATTCTGAAAGGTTCTAATTGTCCACAATTGGTTTCAACTTTGAACCTTTGCCATCAACTTCGGCCACAGTGAGAAAGTTTTTTGACGAACCGAGCAACTCTATTTGCAGTTGTTCAAACTGTGACTAGGCGAGAGGAGGGAGGCGAGAGGAGAGAGGAGAGGCGAAGAGAAAAGGGATTGAGCCGTTCGAGGGGGAGAGGAGAGAGAGAGGAGAGAAAAGTAAGAAGTTAAACGCGCACGCCTCCTGAATACTGCGGCTGAAGAAGAGAGGCAGAAAGGAGAGAGGGAGAGAGAGAGGGAAGAGGGAGAGGGAATGAAGGGCGCCGTTCGGCAAGTGATTTGAAAAGACTGCTCAGTATATAGTGAATGGTCAGTAAAAGTTCTGAAAGCCTCTAACCGAGGACAAGAATTGGCAAACTTGGCAGTGGGCCAACATAGTCGGTCACGTCCGATGGCCTCCCTTAATCAGAGGGGAGAGGGGGGGAGAGCTGCAAGGAGAGGGAGAAAGGGGAGCCGCCTCAAAGTCGCCTCTTTCGCAGTTTTCCTTCGTACAAAGAAATATGAGGTCGAGCAAAGAAATGTCGCGACAACATCAGCAAAAAGGAAAATTATTTTCTTCTTCTTTTTCAATAATATTGAGCGAGAATAATTAATGAAACCACAAATTTCTTTATCCTCTCTCCCCCTTCTCTCCTCTCTCCTCGTCATGTAATAGTTTGAGCATTTAGATGACGCCGAGCAAAATAGTTCCACTTAACACACTGAAAAGTCACTTCTTTTTGCAAAAAAGCAAAGACCACAACCTTGGAAAACGAAACCAATTAAAAGTTTCTAGAACGTCAAAACAAAGTGCAAGAGTGTAAAACAAGTCTTTCCTGTCGAGCACTTTATTATTTATATTTCTTTGAATTGTACATTCCAACAAAGGGTCTGAAGTGTCAGGCTTGCAATTGGTGTGAATTGGAAACCTTGACAGTGACAGAGAGAGAGAGGGACCACTCGAGAGGGAGAGAGCGACCCCTCAGTATTCGTCAATGGGAGGAGGAGACATTTGCTGCTGAGAAGTCGGCCCTTGCGTCAGATAACCGGCCACATTGGCACCAGCTGGAGGAGTGGGAGGAAAAGGTGTGATTAGGGACAATCAATTAGAACAGTGTCATTAGAAGTGACGGACACGCCTACCTGTCAAGTAACCTGTTGTCGGGACATTGCTGATGAACAGGTCGTGCCTTTGATCCTTGAACTCGGCCCAGACAGTGGAATTGTCGAGCAGGCAGCCAACTTGTTCGCCGTACATTGTACTATCACGCATAGCCTTGAGAACATTAACAATAACGGCCTTTGTGCTGCTTGTCTGACTAGCTGACTGTCCGGCGTCTAAGAGCTTCAATAAAAAGGGAATCAGTTCGGCTTTTATGGCTTGCAGTACAAGTTCCTCGCTGTTGAAGGTGAACATTTTGTCCAGCGCTTCGCAGGCCACTCCCGTCAGGTCTGGGGCAGCCCTGAGGCCGGCCATCAGTTGATTCAGTGTGTCCTCGTACTCAACCAGAGTGTCCACACACTGTTTACTCTCGGCAAACTGGCGCAGTATCAGTAGGCACGACTTGGCTATTCCAGACTGAGGGCTCGACAGATTCTTGACAAAGCTCTGCATATGGCCCATTACTGGGACTAGATTTAGCAGCGTTGGCTGAGCTTGGAGCAAACTAGCGATACTTTTCGTTACCAGTTCCAAATGATTTTCCTGTAATCAGTCATAATGGAGTTAAAAAGGGAGCAAAAACAAACAACTTGCGCACACTTACATCGGAATTTGTCTGACGCATCAGGTTCTGAGCAGAGTCCAATAATTCAGTCAAGAACTCTTTCGGTCTTCTAAGAACCCATGAAGCGTTTTGAACAAACAACCTTAAATAAACACCGGCAACAACATATTCTCCGGCAACCAAAGAAGAGTTCAGATCCATGTCCTCCGGAAGCGACCACTCGGCCGTCACGTCACTGCCGATTAGCTGGAAGCACTCGTCAGCCAGTTTCCTGAAGGTGGATGACACTGTCTTCCTTTGCTCGTCCGTCCAGATCAGCTCGGGGTTCTCTTGGGTTCCGTCGTACAAGTGAACAGCTGCTTGAGGCGAGTCTTTCATGGCGTCCACGAATAGCAGGGGCAAAAATTTGCACAGAATTAACCTGATTTTGGGCCCGATGAGTTTGTCACTCGTCATTCTCGACAGCAAATCGGCGCTCTTTTCCCTGATTGCCCCGTCTCTGGAATTGGCGAACAGGTTCAGCAGGAACAGTGGTGCCCCTTTGGCCAAAGCTTCGCGAACCAACTTGGTGTTGGCCATCAGTGGATGCAAAGCGTCCAGTACGGCCAAGTGGCGGGCATTCATGTCAGTGATTTTACTCTTACTGCTCGACCAATCAACGCCACTGTTTGGCTTGAGAACCAACAGCAAACTGTCCACCACTTGAGCCTGGGCCAGATCGGAGACACATTCTTGGCTTCCCGTTATTGATATAATGACTTGAACTACCAACAACTGGACTTGAGGCCACTGGTCAGTTCGCAACAAACTGAATATCAACTTAAAGTGACCAATGCACTGCAGCTCGACGCCCTTGTTGTGTTTGATGACACTCTCGAGTGCTTTTAGACCAATTTCAATACTCTTTATTCTCACCGGATCAGAGGGTGGAAGTTGCTTGGTCCATTGCAATAGCTGAATGCAAAAACTGCGCCTGACTTCCTATGTAGTCAATTAGACTTCTTGTCAACTTTTTGGGATCCTCAAGTTGAAACATGGGCTGCTCAATGTAGACACGAACAAAGACGTCACCGACAACCAGCTCATCCTTGTGACTAGAATAGACAAAGTTAGCTCCGTACGACTGGTCTGGACATTCGCCGCTGCGAATCTTCTCCCGTTGCTGAGTCTCCAAGTAGTCAGTCAACTCGGCTCTAGTGGAATTATCCCAAATGATGTAAGGATTTTCAATGTTACTGTTGAGAATTTTCAAGAGAGAAGCAGCATCATCGTTGACAAGTTGCTTCGCCAAATAAGGTGTCAGTAACGAGTTGAGACAGTTCTTGATGAGCCCATGGGCCGGATTTTTGCCGTCACTTGAATTGACATCCATCATGAGTTTTCCTAGAGCAACTACACTTGCCTTTGCCAGCTCATTAGCGACAAGTTGCGTATTCGATTCTTTGCTTGTTTCAATGCCACCTTCCTCCAGAGTGAAGTCATATTTGAACAATGTCAACAGTAGACTGAATATAGAACCGGCTTCAAATAAATGAACTTGCAGCGTAGAGTCGGTGGAGAAGGCAATGATACACTCGACGGCACAGAGACAGAGCTTAGTTAGCTGACTGTAGTAGAGTAGACGACATATATCTTTGGTAACGGAAATCATCTCTGTTATCCGTTGGCGACACGCTGGGAACGAGGCAGCCACCGTGAAGCAGCGGACAATGTGAATGCTGATCTCGACGGCAATGTCTGTGGGCTTTGATGATGCCGACAGAACGGCAACGCATCGTGCAAACGCTTCCTGTAAAATTTCTAAGCCTCCTTCGCGACGCAGTTCTTCGGCATTCAGAGCAGAACATTTCACAGTATGATAGGCCGTCTCACATGCGTAAGCAAGCAACGGATAAGGCTTGGAGAAGAGACTTTCATCTTGGGTTTCCATTTGCAGGGTCTTGACAAGCATGGGGTACCCGGCATACTTGTAGGGATGCAACTGCTCCGAACACTGGCTGAACAAGATGCTCTGTCCTTTCAGGATGAGCGTGATGTTAATAGGGTCAGGACCGTCGATGCATCGCTTCGTGCTTCTACTGGACAAAAATTCGTAAGCCTTGTTGATTTCTTCGAACTTTTCCCTCCCGTCGGGATTCTTGTCAGGATGATATTTCTGGGCCAGTTTAAAGTACGCCTTGCGTATTGTATTCTCTTCGACAGCTTCATCGCCGTCCCGATTGATTTCCAGGGCGAACAGCGCATCGTCGGCCGACATGGAAGGCGGCTTCTTTTCCACTTCCTCCTTCCAGGCCTGCAGGATGTCTTTCAGCAAATCCACGGGATCCTTGATGGGCCAGTTGGGAAATCGCTGCACGTCGCACAAATTCTTGAGATAATATATATTACAGAAAAGCTCATTTTCCAGCTGCGGATACTGCAATGCAGGCACGGGACAGTACTGATACAAGGCTCGTGTATTGGACCTCAAGCGAGGAGTATATTCGGCAATATGGGTGGCAATCTTTTCAATCATGTGACGCCTCATCTCGCCATTCCAAATGGCTTCGGGAGTGTCGAACTCTCCTAGAAATATTTGAGCAAATTTGTTCGGTCCATAGTTCTCCAGGTAGCAGATCATTGCATCAGGAAGTAGAAGGCTCAGGATGCTTTTCTGTACAATTGTATTCTTCTTCGGACTGTCTTCAGATCTAAAGGCTTGACACGAGTGTGTCTCGTGTAAAAGTTTACCAATGGGAATCAAATTCGACCCAGTGTACATCAGAATGAAATAGAAGACTCCGGTTACGTAGAGACGAGACAGCTGAGGATTTTCGTCCATAATAAGAGACAACAGGGTTGCAACTCTCACCACAATCACGGTGTCGAATGTCAACAGCAACTGAACAATGTGCGGCAAACAGGAATACTCTGAAAGGTAGCGCTTGATCCTCGGCAGTGGTCTGATCACAGCGCCATCATCATCTTTGCTTGGATAGTATTGCGAAATTTGGATGAAAATGTCCAAGACTTTGACGCACAGTTCACTGTCATTCAAGATAGGGTTTCCGGTTGCAACCAGAGTCCACTTGAGCTGCGAGATGTTTTGCAGCATTTTCCAGCCATCGGTGCCTTGAGCCCAGCACTTTGTTTTCGGCGTAATATCACCGGCTTCGTACACATCCTTCAGTTCTTTAAAGTTCAACGGCCCTTTGCGCTCATTTTCGTTATCACCGTAGTGCCACTCTTTGGCAGAATCGGCTCCAGCCATCATCTCTTCAGTGGCTTCTATCACATTTGACTGAGTGGGCACCGTTGCCCTATTGACATGAAGATGGGCCAGACTCATCAGATCACTCAGTACTCGAACGCCGCCGGCGTCTAGGAAATCTTTGATATTCCGTCGGTGGAGAACAAGTTTTGAAATGAATATCACGAGCCTATCTCTTTCCAACTTGTCTGTACATTTGTCAAGCATTCCAACCATAAACTTGGTGTCGTTGAATGAACCGATTTCTTCGTGATAGGCACCATAAACTATGGCCATGGCTTGCAAACAGCACGCCTTCATCATTGGCTTCGTAGTCAGTAGGAATCTGTGGTACAAATCATTGAAGAATTCATATGGCTTCTTTATCAAGAGTTTGTTCGTTAAGCTTGTCTCATTATTTCGACTACCTTCGCCTTCTTCCAGAAGTAGACGCAGGTAGTAATCGCCAATTTTGATCTCGTCATTCAAAGACGAATACGGCACTTCGAATTCTCGGTGATTCCATGACACTGTGATATGTTTCGCTGATAGCTCTCGGTCAGTGCCAAAATTATGGATTTCCGTTTCTAAGGCATTCTTCAACTCTTCTCTTGTCTTGAAGTTCCAGATTAAATCTGGTTTGGCATGGTCTTCATGGAACTGATAGAAGAACATGGGCCAGTTGGCAGAGCTCTTTATCCTTTCACGTCTTCGTCTCAATACCACCGGTTTCAAGTTTGTTTGAGACTTCTCGCTTTCACGTCTCGGAAGTCCAATGCGTTCTCGCCAATGCTGGAATACATGTTCAACATGCCTTTCGATTACTCTGACTGACGGATGAATGTCACGTATTGTATTCAATGCTGTCTTTTTACTGCCAATGCTCATTGCTTCTTGCAGATTATTTCGTTCTAGAATCTTTATGGCATTCTTCGGTGGCTTGTCTTTCGATTCGAGAAAATTAAGTAATCCGAGAGGCATAATGCGATGAAGCAGCTCTTCAGCAATGTCATTGTCAACAATCCAGAGGGCAACTAAAGTTCTTGATAGCTGTTGAAAAGCAAGATATCTACTGTCTTGTTGAGGAGAGAACATGGCAATATGCAAATGCTTCGGAAGAGCTCCCTCAGCCAAAGCGAGTTCTTGCATACGCTTGGTAATATCGGCATCACCTTCTTCGATTATGGCCTTCATTACAAGACCAGCTCCCTTCACAATGGCCAACGAGGGATGCTGGAAAAGTTTGAACATTGGCCGCCCATAGTCGGCCACCATGGCTAGAAGAATGTCAAAATGTCCACCGTCAGTTGTTTCGCTATAAGGTGCACAGAGAGCGTATGTCAGAAAGTCTAGCATTGACGCCACTACCAGAGCACCAGTGCCGAGGTCAACGTGTTGTTTGAGAACATCTAGAAGCCCTTCAAGAAACGTTTTTGATGAGAGCAACGAGCTTTTGTTTAGTTGCTCTTGTCGCAAGTCGTACTCTTCGTGCATTGGCTATTGAAAATAAAAAGTTACTCAGAGTAGTTCTTTTTGGTGTTAACTTACTTGCATTAAAGCGCAAAGGGTATCAATGGCCGCATGAGTCACAGCATCGTAGTTTCTCTTAATGGCTTTGACCACTTTGATTCCTAAGCACTCCCTGAATGCCGGATTTGAGGTGAAAGCAGCAAAGCCCGCTTTCGATGCAACCAAGCGCCGCAATGCTTGAAATTGCTGTTCCAAATGCTCATTACTTATTTCAGTTTGATCACCTTCTCTCTGGACAAATGACATAAGGGCACCAATGATGAGCTTCTCTTTGTTCTGTGAAAATACACCATCTTGGGTTGTCGAATGAGTCAGACCAGAGTATGCACAGTTAGCATTAAAACGAACGAGAGCTTCATTGAATGTCCAATGTCGAGGTGTGTTCCATATGCATTGCAAGTGTTCAGATTCCACTTTTTCGTCAACCGGTACATAGTATGGACCTAATCTAAAGCCTCTCTGAGTTGGAGCCATTTTCACGTGAATGTCAATGTTTCCAGATGCTCGGACGCCATCAAGCAACGAAGCCAGTAATGCATCTCTGTCTGTCGAAGTGTACCATCTGATTTGTCCACGAACATATTCGACGCTAAACAACTGAGCATTCTGAGAACTTCGAATCAGGGCGAATATGTCGTTCAGTGGTTTGACGGTTATGATGTTGTAGGAGTTCGGATCACGTTCCACTAAACACGACTCGGTTAAGCACAGTATTCTCTTATCTCCAGTTACTGGATTGATTGCTCTAGCTGTAAGCTTGTGAACAGAGAACTCGTATAGTGACGTAATTGCTTCGTCAGTGCTAAACTTTCCAAACTTGTTAAGCTTGAAGTTGCTCATGGTGATACTATCTCGCTTTAGTCGAATGACACAGCCTGTACCTTGCCAAGCATACTCAGAGATCTTTCTGAGTGCACTATCTCTTTCATTTGAAGCACAAGTGAAGCAATGATATCTTCCGTAGCCTGAGGTTTGAATCACAAAACTGTTCGGTGAATCGGAAACAGAAATTAAGCAATCGATGTCTTTATAAAAATACGAAGCGATGACAGTTCCGGTGGATGGATTGATTTGACTAACTGCACAAACGTCTACTTGAAGCACAACTGGTAGACTTTTTTCAGTCCAACTAGCTTTGTGCACATTGAACCTAATTGGATCTAGCGAAGTGGACACACCGTCGGCAAACTGTTTTCTGTGCTGTAGAACGTCGCACAAGATTTCGTTTCGATACTCTGACGAAAACTTCAAAGAATCCACTTTCTTCCCACGTCTTGTAGTTAGCGTGAACATTTCAGCAGCACCAGTGATGACCGTGGGCTCATGCTGACCCTTTGGAATAACTGGGGTCACACTGACAACCTCAGAATACAACCACTGGTTGGTCTCTTCCATGCCATTGACATTGTATGTAGCGATTGAATGGGTTCCAATGGAAAAGATTCGCTTGTACCTGTCGGTAGCCCATAGGTTTAGGATATATCACAGCAAAGCTCAGACAACTTACTTTCCCTTCCATGAGTGTTTCGTTACGAAGTAACTTGCATGGAATTGGTTTTCTTGCTGACCTACCGTTAGCAGACATTTTCTCCGCCAAGGCAGCCTGGAAAGGTGGCACGAAAGTGCTAGACTTGTTTCAACTACCAACAATGGCCGTATATAGGTGTTGACGTTACGGCAAAACCCTACTTGAACATATACAAAATCAACTATAAACGCCCCACTGATGAGCGGGTACATCCAATACACTAAACGATGCCAGCGCCCTCTGCTCAGCTGTTACACTTTGCACCAAATTATATAATGCTGACGTTTTTTCTTTGCAAATAAGTACTTGTGGAAGATTTTAATTAAATTTACGTCTAAATCATATAATGGTATATACATTTACATTATTCGCATTTCACGAAGAATGGACCTATCAGGGTGCAGCGATGACACAAAATGTTTGCTATTTTTACATGTTGCAGCGAATGATGCTCTGCATATTTCTATGATTCTGTTTTCTCTACTATCATCATTTCACACTTTTCCTGAGAATAGTCGTCTACATCGTTTCCGTTGCAACTTTCATGAATGGGAGAACTCTTTTCAGTGGACAATCCTTTGTAGATTGGACCTTTGGTGCTCATGTACTTCTTGATGAACTCTTTTGCTTTTTGCTTTATGCCTTCATTGCAAGACAAATCGTCAACTTTGCTTCTCTTTATCTCCTTTTCCACAATCATATCTGAGAGCTGAAAAATAGAAAACATGAGACAATGTAAGGGCTAGATGAAAACAGCTCACCTTTTTCGCAACATATTTGTAGTCTTCGCTTGAAATGATTTTTCCGACTTTACAGTCAGGTTTTCGATACGAGTCGAGAACTTTCTTTATGTGCGTAACCATTTCTAGTCGGAACTTATCGGTTATCTTTTTCTTTTGCTTCTCACTCAACTTCGGCTTGTGGCTAGACTTATTTCGAACTGTAGTATGTGACGACTTCACTGATTGGCTAATGACAGGTTCTACTATTGGTTTGCTGATTTGCTTCCGTTTTCGAGGATCTCTCTCCACAGAAGCTGCAGGTTTTTGAACCTCCGTGGTGTTAATCTCAGTCGCAGGTTCCGGCGTGTGTGAGCCATTCGAATTATGTTCTTGAGGAGAAATTTTCGGTGGCGTCGAGGTTGAGCTGACAACATTTTCGATTTCGGTTTGAGATACTGACGTGCTGTCAGCTGTACTGACAGTACTTTGAACTGGACAAGTTGTCTTTGAACTTTCCGGATTTGAGGATCGAGGAGGGATAACATATTCTGGCAATGTCCATCTCGTTTCACCGGTTTTCTTGTTGTAGAAATATTCCTGTTTAGATTTAGAGATGGCCCGCCTCCAATAACGTGGCAGTGCCGTCGAGACTGCAATTGGTAGAGGCAATGGTTCATCCAAACAAACTTTGAATTCTACTTGGTCCGACGAATAACTATCTTTGTGAGAATCAAATGGCGCAAAAATGACTTGTCCGGCGTACTCATAGTAGATTCCAGTAAAAGCCACACTATCTGCCTGAGTTTTCAAGCGTAAATCAACCGGCACGTATTCGAAACCGTAGTCAGTAGAGATGGCCGCCTTCTCATCTATCATCAACTGATGATCGTCACTTGTGCACTCTATCACTACGTCTTTACAATAACCCGAATCAAACATAAAGTTCGAGACATCGTCAGTTAGATTTTCATATTCATTTTGGGAGCCATCGACGCCTTCTTGGGAATATTCCTGAGAGTAACCAGAATAATTGCCATCATCAACTGTGCTTGTCGGATACTGAGGTGTTTCAAGAGGTGTAGTTGGAGTAGAACTTTGATAAGCATAAGCAGCGCTTGCGCCACTTGGGTCCATTACTGGCATCATAGGCATCATTGGCATAATACTTCCGTGTTGTTGTTCCAGCATCACGTGATATTTCGCAATTTGCTGTTGGTAATTATGCATTGCTTCTTCGTACTGCTTACGCATTAGTTCCATTTCGAACTGCATTCTGTGTTCCTCTTTTGACAATTTAGGACCCTGTGGTTCAGGTGGTGGCGGTTCCCTTGGAGCAGTTTCTTCTCCCAGATTATAGTTATAGCTGTACTGTTGAGTCCCGTTGACTCGCTTCTCCAGACAAGCCTTTTTCGTTCGACGAAGAATCCCAGCTATAGTAGTGTACTCTTTATCATCAGGACCACGCTTGCCATATGTTACGGGAAGTCCTCTTGCAGTGCGCTCTTCAAGTTCTCTAGCCATTCTGTCGGCTTCCTGTTCGTCATCTTTGCGCTTTTGGCGGACAAGTCGCGGAATTTTGAATCCTTCTTTTAGGTCTTTCCATAGCGCAAGAACCTTGAGAGCCATGGTTACAATATTAGGAACAGGAATGGCAGTAGGTGTGATCGATGTTTTGCGCTCGCACAACGCAACTGTCTCATCTAGCTTTTCGGCTAATTTAGGCTCATCAGTGGGACTAGTTTCTGATGACAACTGCTCCTCCTTGATCTCAGTTTTAGCATCGGTCGCAGCTTTATCCGTATCTTCCTGAACAATTTCATCATCTAATTCTTTCTTTATAATGACATGAGGTTCGGTCGTCAACGGCTCACTTTCGACGCTTGCAATTTTTTCTATAGAAGACGTTTTATCTGAAGACAGTTTAGCCTCCACTTCGCTATCATCTGATTTGATTTCGGGTGTTTCAGATCTACTGATACTTGGTTTACTTGGTTCGCTATCAATACTCTCTGATCTAGCCGAAACCCGATTTTCTTCATCAAGCAAAAAAGGTGAAGTGGAAGGAGGCTTTACGTCGCCTTGAGACGATTTTGACCATTTCTCTACAATCTCAAGCACTTTGCTATCAACTAGGATATTCTTGTTTGGAATTGGTAAAATTTCTAAGACTTGGAGGATGCTGCTTTGCAGCCATGGATCTTCTTGCTCGACCATCCAGCTCCATAGCAGCTGCAGTCCATGGTAATCGAGTAAGAGCCTTAAATAAGCTACTTCCGGTGTGCTCTTGATTATACTAAGGAGCTTCATTCTGTTGTCCTTGTCTTCAGCTCTAATCATCAAACGTGCCAGATTCAAAGTCTGTTGTCTGTTTCTCAAGAATCCGACTGAACGGAGCTTTTCGATTTCTTCCTCAAGCTGAAACAGACAATTTCATCAGGAATTGCTATAAAAATGCCAGCGCCAGTCATGTCTCTACCAGTTTAACCAAATACACATAATATACGACTTTGTTCTCTCGTTAGCAAAAAATGACGAGTGCGACATAGTCCACAAAAGAGGCTTGAATCATAAAATTCAACTGCAAAAAAGTATTGGTTATACTTAGAGACATGACCGACAATCGCGCAAACATTGGTAAACGTTATATTTACCGCCATATCTTCGAACTCCTCCTTATTCGATTTCAGCTTCTGGTCCAGTTCAGCAATCTTCGTCCGCATTTTCGGAGTAAATCGAGATCCATCGATATCAATGGTAGAGGCTTTTTGTGCCCCAATATAGCCTCTGCATGAAGGTGATCCACAAAAGCATTTCTGAGCTTCTTTCCTGCACAAGAATTAAGTTTCAGTTTCCCTGAACCACAGCAATTAACTTACCCATATCGCTGAAATTGGTAATCGAAAGTTACCTCCTCATTTTTCTCAAGTCTTCTCAATGTGAAAAACCCGATCCGGAGATCTCCATTTACACTCCACTGGAGTACGGACATAAGTTAGTATCAGTCAAAATGGACAAGCAGCTCACCTTTTGTGTTTCGCAATTGGGTTCACAGCTGTGATTTACGAATCTAGTCATATTTCCCTTCTCCGTGGCGTCGATAATTTCGTCCGTTTTCAGTGCCATGAAATAATGATGTTCTATTTTTTCTTTGTTGTACTTCTTCACTCTGGCTTTAAAATCCAGAGGATCAACCACTTCCCCAATGTATTCCATGACGAATTCTCCCCTACAAGAAAAAAGTGATTTCACATCTCCCACAGCGTCCGAAAATAGCTTACGCTTCGACCACATCCGTGGTTCTGAGACCGAACCCTTTCTGACCAGCAGGAAAAGGTTCGACCTTAGAGTATCGTCTCTGCTGAAATCGCTTGTTAGCGCAATGATCGCCAAGGGGACATCTCGAACCACTACATTATGACAGAATGAGTAAATGATAGAACAAGGATTTGTGAATTACCATTCTATCATAAGCATTCTATTCAAGCAGTCATCTCCACAACCCATTATCTTTCGCTGTCTTTCTTCTTTCGTCAGAATACAATCGCAAACCATTCGCTTAATGTCCTTTTTCGTTTTTGACTTTCTCCTATTGAAAAAACTGTTATGCTCGCTCCCGGGAAATCCTGCATAGGCTTACCTGTCGAATAGGTAGACATTTTCCTCGATCTTACCATACTTGGGCGGCTCGATTTTGGGTTCTTCCGGGTGAACTACCACTGGCTCAGGTTCTTTAATTGGTTCCTCTACTACCTTTTCAGCTATATTTTCTTTCTCTTGGCTCTCATTCTCTTTATCTTTCTCGTCGTTATTGTTCTCCTCAGTGGCAGCTTCTTGACGGCTGTCGACATCTTGCTCGGAACACGCTTCCGCGCCATTCTCTGTGACCTTCTTATTTCGCGCAGAACGCCTTAGTTTCTTTTTATGCCCCATCAGGAACACTGGCCAATCACTAATCCAGTGTGACAAACTCGAAAATGTGGTAAACGACTTTAAACACAGGATTTATAGCACGAAACAAACGTTGGTACAATACAATTGAGTTGCTTTCACTGAAAAGGGACCGTTTCGTTAGTGCGTACAGCAGAGAAAGAGAAAGCAAAAAATCTCTCTGACAATCAATTCCAGCAATGGTCGATTTTAGGTTTGTTTATTTTTACCAATACGAGTCTTGTTTGATCTAGCGAATATACATCAGATAGCGAACTATATGTTATCATATTATTTAAAGGGATAAGTATAGTAAATTAAGTTATAAACTATTCTAAAGAGTTTCGTCTAGCTACGTCTATTTTTGAATAATTTTGGCAATAATGCAAATATATGTTCGACAACAACGTATGTACAATGCAATCAAGAAGCTGGCCATAAATGATGAGCCAATTAGAAAGATTATTCAGTGTTTCGTCTTCTAAACGAACAAGATGAGGCCATTACTTGAGGTTATGAAAGTTGCTTTGGTTACGCTGATACAGTTTCAACCATAGACTTTTTGATTATCTCTCCCAAATTCTCACTTAGTTCTTCCTCTTTTTCACCCTTGTTCGCAGCAGTTGGACAATATACGACCTCTGGAACTTGATGAGTTTCGACGAAAGATGAACCACCTTGACGATCGCCGCTGACTCCTTGTCTCCCGTCAGAGACATGATTCTGAGATTCCAGAGACAAAGGACTGATGGCTCTAATCAACTCTTTTGCTCCAGTGGCTGCTGTGAGCAGGTCTGTGATATTCCCTATGGATTTCGATGCTATAGATTGGCTCAAGTCAGTGTAGTGCTGTAGAGGTTCCAGCTCTTCTTGTGAAACATTTGAAGTCGTTGGAGGAACAGTAGAACTTGACGATGGACTTGCAGTTGCTGTGTTGATGTTGTTTGGCGTGTGAGGCAAGTATTGATTATGGTAGACTTCCCCATAAACATATTGCTGTGAAGGTACGAGATAGGTTGTTCCGTTCTGAACATTGAGCGAGCTTGACATAGGGCGCTGTACATTAGAAAAGTGAGTTTGGCTTGAAAATGGATGCATATACATTGATCCCGAGACTGACGAATGGCCTAATGTTGGAAATGAAGGCAAGGCGTTCTGTGCGAGCAGAGCTTTATGGTTTTCTTGGGCTTGTTGAAGTGCAGATTTTGAAGCGGCTAATTTTGCGCTGGACATCTCAGGGTCCTGCTCATCACTGGTATAGTCGGAATTTTCCGAGTATGAATCGCTGTCACCGGGGCTGTATGGAGAGCCGTACATATCAACCGTATCTTGACCGTTTACTTCATGGCCATTTCCTTGACTTGAACTGGCTGCATTGCTTAGATGAGGTGGAGCAGACACCAGTGAACCGCTTGGTTGAATCATTGATTGTTGAACGTGCAAGAACTGTGAGCCATTAGTAACACTTCGCGTTATTGGCCTTGAGTATTCGTTCGAAGAGCTCAGCATTGAATATACATTATTGCTAATCACATAGCTAGCTGGAGTGATGTTGGATGATGAATCAGATGACGACTCGCCTGATGACGAACCATGTAAAGCTTCTTGGTGACGCTGCAAGAGGATGAGTCAGATAGCAGTAAAAAATGTTGGCCACTTACCTGTTGTTCTTGCTTTCTTTCGATTTCTAGCCTCATCAAAGTGTGGATGAAATGAGTACGAACACGTAAGGGGTTAAACTCTACTCTCCCATTTACGTTTCCGCATCCGTCCCTCGTACAGCCACACGGAAATGAGAGTCTGTCAACTTGGCACTTGATCCCAGCCTGGCTACATTGACAAGTTGCCGGATCGCAATAAACTCGACAGTCACATCCACAGAACTCTCTAGAAGCTCGGATATCACGGCACTCGTCTTTTTCATTTGCATCAATTTTACGAACGCCGGAAGATCTCAACAGAGCTCGTCTATGTCGGATAGGAACAGGCTGCAAGAAGTAACAGCTATCCATCTCTAGCTCTGAGTCGGAAATGTCGCTTATTTCTTCATCGGAAGCGTCATCGGATTCGCTCGTAGATGCTCCTCTCTGTTTCTGATACATTTTAGCAAACTTTCTTTGGCGGACAATGATATCTCGATGCGATCGCTTTTTCTCTTCGGCGTGACCTTCCAAACTGAAGTCTTTGATGACAAGGTGTTGAGACCCCATACCAAGTGTTGAACCACCTTGCGAAGGAACACATGTAAAACCTTGGGAACGCGGGAAGTAATAAACCTGAACTCCAGTGAACACAACGGACTTTTTATGTTTGACTTGATCGTGCTTCTTCAGAACTCCTCGGACCAGTCTGGGTGCTGAGCTTCCCCCTTCAGAACAGTCACTACTTTTTCCATTGATATCGTGTGTAGACGAAGAGTTTGTCGGTGGTTCATTCTCACTGGTTTCACTGCTTAGATTTGAATCTTCGGACTTATGATTTACGGATTTTTTCATTTTCAAGCAATCAGGCTCGTCGAACTTGTCTCCCATCACGCGCTCAGAGTACTCGGCCAGTATTTGTCGATTCATATCTTCCGTACCCACGTCTAGTTCGGCACTGTCGCTATCGTTATTGTTGCATACAACGACTCTTGCATCAATTACTGGTTTCGGCGTAGAGCTTTCGTCAGTCGCTTGAGATAGAATAAACTTGCCATTCGAATCTGACGATTCAGAGTGGTTGTAAGTATGATCAAAAGCAACTAGCGACTTCTCTCTTTCTTTCTCGACCACATCATTTTGGATGATTTGATCTTTGTCTGACGTCACTTGGCCTTTCGAAGCAATTTCCTCTTCAATCCCATCAGCACTTTTCATTCCTGAAGTGAGCTTTTCTACAGATTGTGCTTTTTCCTCCTCGCTAGCAGGTTCACCTTTTTCGTCCTTTTCAACGACCACTTCCACAAATTTGCACCTTTTAGATTGTTTGTCACCTACACAGTCCTGGTTTTCGACAGATCTTTTTGTTCCTACACCGTCGAACCTATCTTTGACTTCTATTGATTCCTTTTTTACTTCCATTGTTGAAGGTCCCACGTTGATAGGGTCAATTGAATCCAAAACAACTTCGCAGCTCACGGGCTCGAAAATGACAGATTCAACTGGGACATCAATTTGTTTGTTCATGCCATTTGATTCTGAGTCTTTCATTATGCTGTTCAGAGGAGTATTAGCCTTCGGATCTTCCATTCTGATGCTGACAGTCAATGTTCTACACAATAATACAGTCAACATGAGTACAAGATCCTGTTTTTCGCAAATCAAGCGAGCAAATATCTTTCTGGCAAAAAGGGTACGCTTTCCTAAACTTCTACAGGGCTATCACTAAACATTGCAACAATTTAACTTCGATATGACACATTGCGACACGACAACTAAATCCACAGTTTGCATCACAAGCGACGTCACAAAACTAGTCACCAGGCAAACATAGTATGAGCCAGTCGGCTAATATGAGCTTTTGACACATGGTGTTGTGTCATGTGTGATGACAATAAAAATGCCAACTCCAAAAAATCTGCAAACTTACCGAAATCAAGCCTAAAATGTTTACCATTGAAATGCAAGGGCCATGAAAAGTCCGGAGAAAGATCGTGATGCACACAATGGAGTGGTCACGAAAGGTGGCCACCAGTAGAATACGCTGAGTGAAAGTGTCAGCTTCGTTCTCAGTTAAAGCGTGCCAACTGCATAATGTCTCAACGCCAAACAAATACTGACTCACATAAAACAATAATTCACAATTAGCTTTTCAACACTGACGAAAATGGCTTGACCGGCGAAACAAGAGAAAAAGAGAGGGAGAGCAAAAAGAATTTTGTAAAAGGTAATGTCAACCTAGTTACCATCAATGGCGGATGTTGCATAGGTGGCAGCACCGTCGGCAGGAGTCAATGTATGCCTTGCACTCTGAGCTCAGCGTGTACAAGAATAGTTCTGAGAATGTTCTAACTCGATCGAACTTGTCTCGTGCGTACCATGTACCGAACATAGTTCACTTGTATTGATTTCTGTCCAGCCCAGCAAATTTTCCTCCTCCTCTTTCTCTTCTCTTCCCTCTCCTCTCTCTCTCCTTTCTGCTCCAGTGCTGGCCCGCAAAAGTAGATGGACATTGGCCGCACTCTTCATAAATACTATAGTGCACGGCCACTCATCTTTTATTCTCTCTAATCCGGCCCAATTTAAGCAAAGCGATCTCGTTTGAAGTATGGAATGCTCGGCATATTAAGTGCATAAGCAGCTTAAGGGCTACTGATCAGCCTCAGAGTTGTCAAGTTAGCGACTTCGCTCCTTTAACGGAAGTTGAAAGGGATGCAGTCAAGTTTTCAGCCATTTTACATCATTTATTTTAAAAGATAAGTATTCATGGTAACTCTGAACTTTTCAAGCACAGTGAAGCAGCAATTTATGTTGGATTTAGGGGGAACGTGAATGGTAGTTTGACTTTCATAGGTTCTATAGTGTAGATGTGACATCAGTCGAAAGGGTCCGATTATTGATCTACTCAATTCCATGTGCGAATATCATGACCAATCCCGGATCAAGGAGCATATCGTCGTTAATGTGACAGTTGTCACATGCCATGACAACGACCGCCTGGCGACTGGGAATCTTTCGGCACACATAACTGTCGTAAACTCTACGGTTCATTTGTCGTATTTCTAGTGTACTCAGCCCGGGTGGCCAGCGCCTTTCGTGAGAATTCTCCATAAGCTCAGCTACAACGTGCAGCGGACAACCAGAATCGACCAGTGCTTTGCGAACAGATTCCTGCAGCGAGCTGTCCGGCGTGGAAATCATGCCGCCCCATCTCGTCACTCTGGCTGTAGGTAAGGTTTGTACCCATCTTTCAACTTCATTTTGTTCGAATGTTTCTATAGCTGGAAAGCCGGTTGGATTTGTTGCTCGCATTGCACGGACACAGTCTTTCATCACAGCCAATTCTCTTTTCATTTCTGTGTATTGCTGAGTTAATTTCGATATTTCCGTTTGCTGCTTGTTGACGAATGTACGCAGATCTCTCACACAGTTGTGCTCCTGAATGTTTTACGAGATAATACACTAGTAATCTTGCACTGATTGATTTAACGCCAAATTAACACTTACGGCAAGCTCGTCCTTTGGAATAACCAAGCCACAACCCGATTCACACGGCACTGGTTTTTTAGGATTGAACTCACAGTCATTGCAATGAGATCCCAAGACGTCGAGTTTCACAATTGACGTGCAGCCTGCCATAGAATTATCACAAGCAATGTTCAGCCTCGCTAACAGATTACGCAATATTCTCGGGGCTGATTTGAGCTGTTGACATGTCACTGGCTGACGGTCAACGGGACACGTTCTCTGACGATTCAGCCATTCCTTGATGCATTCCGAGCAAAATGCATGTTCACATACTGGGGCCTGAAAATGGCAATACAGATTAGAGACAAACCAGACTGCCTACGAGAGGAAAAGATGGATGCATTTCGTGACCCATACCTGAACCGGATCTTCCAGAACACCTGAGCAAATGGCACATATGAGCTCCTCGTCAACGTCACCTTGAAACCTGTTCAGGTCGTAACCCATTGTTATAGTTCACTATACTCAAATTAAAGATACAAAAAGACTGCTATCCGTAATACACTAATGAACTACTACTACAGTTTGAATCAAAAAGTCCAAAACAAAGCAATCAGTTTCACAGACAAAAACATTACTGTAAATAGGTGGCGCTTCGCAAGTGTCACAAAACGGCCACCTGGTGGCGCTGTCGTCGCTGGCGCTATTTCCTGTACAGGATGCGAACTTTGCGGTTCCGATGGTTCTAAGCTAAAGTTCGCTTCGAACAAAGTGTTCTCACTAGAACATCTACCAGTCCGGCAAAGGTTTTTTGTCTAAATTTCGCCCATTTCGTTCCCATATTCCATTTGTGCCATACCACTGCCCAACGGATACCTGAAAGTCACATGAAGCTATAGGTCAGCCAGTGATTGTCTTTTTCCGTCATGTATGGTGGACAAAGTAATATCCAATCAGCTCAAGATACCACTCGAGGACGAAAAGTTATCGACAGCCAGGAATTTGAAGTGAGTATCAATAAGACGGAATACTTTATTTGTCTTCACTCGACATTCAGTCCAGTGCTTGAGTTCGCGCCAACCCAAGGTCAACGACAACTTACTATTCTCGACCAGTGTGTAACATCATTATAGATCTCTGTCTAATTTAAGGGTCTTTCCCAGACATATGCTTGGCCAACGGTTGTATATCTAAGTCAGAAAATCGGTGACAGTGTGCACACTTGACCGCACGTTCGTTCGAGACAGAACTGTTCTAAAATGGATAGAACTCGACGGTGCAGTGTGAACAAATTGCGATAATGTCATTTCCTGAGAAATGTTACCTAAGTAACTGTCTCTATAGATTTTTTGACTCTGGTTCCCAGAACCTTTTAAGTTTCTTTTCCTCGTAGCCTAGACATGAACTTATCTTAATAGAATCAAGCCTTGAGCCGAAGCATTCTGAAAAATTTGACTAAAGTCAACTTTGACACATGCTCTACATCGAGATAAGTTGTTCACTTAATTCGATTTGCTCTACAAAGTTTGCACTATGAATGAGTCTGTTCTGAAAACTAAAGTGACAAAAAGCCTTCAGTTCGAATGTACAAGAAAAGTCCTTTTTCGAGTTCAGGTAAAAAGAGACAAGAACAATCAGTGACTTCGCTGGTTCGAATTCGAACCTGGCCGCGGGCCTAGCTTCCGGTCGGTTACGTAACTTACGGTTCTCATTTTTCGCTCCCTTGACTCGATTGCAACCGGAACCCTGTAAAGTTTGCTTTTATGTCGACAATATCACAGATATGTGGACCTAAACTTCTACTATGAGACAGCCATGTCCTAAATAGAATCTGACAAAGGTCAAGGAGGGAACAACTGGAGAGAGCACAAAGAAACCAAAGTACACAATGATGTTTGCCGCCATTGTCTCTAGTACACAGTCTTACATCATTCAGTTGTATGCTCTAATCGTATTACACAACTCCGTGAACTATGCGAACGTCAAAAAAGATGGTATGCGCGAAAAAATGCGAGCAGCGTGCATAGCGAAGCCTCAACTCCATCCATCACAACTAATCGTCATCATTTTCATCTAAATCGAAGTTGATTAGCTGCACGGGAAACCTTGGCCAGCCAAGGCTGCAATTTAGTTAATCAAAGTCATGTTGGGGAGTCAAGAGTTGACAAACAAAAAAGAACAAATGACCTATTCCGCAATCTAGCAGAACGAAACGTAAATTTATATGTCCACCGAAATGGACTCAGCCATGTGGACAGTTCAGTATTCGTCGACTAGTTCCTAGTTCGGCTCTGGCCGTAAAGACAAAGAAATAATAGGTCGCTGATAGTGGACCTAAGCTAAATATAAACGACTTGGCGAAGCTGAAAAAAGATAGATAGAACGAATCTTTATGGCCATTTTAGCCGTGCTGGTCATTTGCGGTCTTGTTATATAAGTGCAATATTGCGCAATCTTTATTGCGGGCATAATAGCAACTGTTCGAGCCGTTTTCATCGACCACACCATCGACGGCCCATCGGAAGTGTACAAATGGTTCTGAGCTTGATTCCTTTTCCGGTGCGGTGGTGACATATTCTTTCGCGCCTATATCGGGTATAGAATTCTTGAATAATATTCGCTGCGGATAGTGTCGAAAGAGAAATAGGAAATCTTTTCTGTTTGAAAATTTCTCCACTCTCTAAATGGGATTCAGACATCTCTCTCCCTTCGCTTTCTTCCTCCTCTCTCTCTCCCCTTTGAGTTCCATCTGTGTCTCGGTTCAATTTATACATCTTCCGTCTTCCTGTTCTCAATGTTTTCGTGGCACGAAAAAGAAAAAAAAGTAAAATGTAAAGGAACGTTCCATTTTGGCAGAACATTACTTCAGCTTGAAACTTGACCTTGTTCGAAGGCAATTCGAGAACACAGTTTCCAGTTCGATGGAAGTTCTAAGCAACATTATGAAGTTACACGAGCTTTATGGACCAAGGGCCTATATTTAGTAGTCACATCAAGCCATGGTCAATTAGCTTTGCGCATCCATACTTGCAACCTCTTGCATGGGCTATTCCTGTATTCAGGACATTTCGATCGACAAACTGCTCTCACTCGATGTCTTCCGGGAGAATGCGCTTTCCATTTTCGAATTGACAGCATGCGAGTCATTGATGACAGTTAGAACAAAGAATCTGACAATAGTTTGACTCATGTGCGATCGAACGCCATTGCCTTCGATTTCATGTTAGAGGTCGCTCCTCTTCTTCTCAGTTCCAAATGCTTCATGCTGCGAATATTTTCTACGTGACATCCTTTCAGGATAATGCATCGGATCGAGATCGATGAAAGGGAAACTTTGTTCACTTGTCTCACTGCACTAAACTCTCAAGTCGAAACAAAGTTCGACTGAAAGGAAAAGAACATTACAGAGTTTGATACACAATGTTCAGCGTGCAATTGCAAAATCGAATTATGGATTAGGCTTTCCCGGGGACACCAGGTGGCGCTCCTTGACATGACGCAGTGAAGCCGCCATTGAAGGCGTTTGTTTTCTTTGGCAAAGATGGCCAGTTTTCGTTTCGAACCACTTTGTCTATCGGACTTTTAGAACAATGGACAAGTTGACCCTGATCTCCGGTGGGCTTTTCCTGGCCGCTGACATCTTTGCCATCATAAGCATTGTGCTGCCGGACTGGATTGTTTCGGACGTTGGTGGCGACACTCGACTTGGACTGTTGCAATCTTGCATAACCTTGTACGGCCGAAAGTCGCATTGCTATGTACCTGTTCTTGAGACGGAATGGATGGTTACTCTGATATTGATCATTCTGGGATGCCTTTGTGTCACTGGGGCAGTCATATTGCTGGTTCTTAGCTCATGGAACGCTCGAGTGATCACCCATGCAAGATGGACAGGATTCGCGGCCATGATTCTTTTCTGTTTAGCTGCTGTGATATTTCCCATGGGGTTCACGGAATTGTCTATCGGTGGAGAAGCGTATCAGTTGCCTAGTAGCCATCAAGTTGGTGTGTCGTACATCTTTTTTGTCCTGTCACTATGGGTAACCGTGGTGTCTGAACTGTTCGCTGGCAAGGTTTGCATGCCTCACTTTTAACGCTGGAGTTGGAAAACGCCTAGAAACAAGCTGTTTCTGAAAACATGTAAATAAACTAGACTTGGAACTTCGAAGTTGAAAGTAACTCTGACTAACTATTAGGCACACATTTTATTACATAAAATGAGCTATTATCATTGTATCAACGGCAAGACTGGTAGCAAAAATGTTAAGTAATGATCTCCATCTATCAGGTCTAGTGGTGGACAGGGATTCAGTTGGCTCAATATTACAGCAATTGCCGGCTACAGGGAACTTTGTCAAGGAAAGATGACCGACTGGAGTAGTTCTCAAAGGACCCGCGAGGCCTCTACTCGACGCAAACGGCGCTTCAGGATTTTCGTCGACGACTGGTTTATAAATTAGACCGAAAGACTAGAAAATTCGAATTTCAAGGTTGTCACGTAGAGCAAATATGTTGATTAACTTGGCGTCGTTAGAACTCGCCTTCTGAGGCTCTCGCAAGCACAAGCGAAAAAAGAGTGGAACAGATTTCTGCCAAGAGATGGCGCTGGTGTTTCCGAACTTCTACACATTCCGGCAGTTGGTTCGATTCAGAACATGGAATGAGCATTCTTGAAGTAGCCTTGCGCCAAACTCGATGGGCCGTCTACTGTGGAGGCAGGAAGGGAGATAGAGAGAGAGGGAGGGAGAGAGAGACAATAAGAGAGAACGCGGTGAGCTCGCTCACCATCAAGGCCTGCTCGAGTTCTAGCGCAAAGGGCTAGACGAAATAAATCCGAGGCACATTTATTTATTATCCAGTGTCCTCTACAACGTGATGTATGAAACTCTTCCTATTTTGTCTTCTAGTCTCCCTCTCTGTTTGTCAGTGAACAAGCTGAGTGTCTCGCAACCATTGTGAACATGTCTCTCTACTAGAACTTTTCACGAGAGAAGACTTTGTTTGAAGTTCAGCATCTAGCTTTTTTTATTCAAAAAGTGTTTGCGTGAAGAAAATCTTTCAACAATGGAGAAGGAAGAGAAAAATCAAACGGATCCTCTGAATGAGGTGAGAAAAGTTCTGAGTGTTCAAGTCAAGGTTCTTGTACATTGGCGTCAGAAACTAGTTGTCATTGCGGCAAATGTGATATAAGTCATATTATATTACCGTTTGCGGAAACGTGCAATCGATATGATATATGTGCGAATGTGCTCAAGCTATTGATTATGCATAATAATTTTGATGTATCAGTGGCTCGAGAAATGTGAAACATATATATTTGATCGCCGGAGCTTTGTTGAGGCAGAAAGTTGCCTTTGTGATCAATCATAGTTAAGCCATAACTGTTCGCTGACAATGATATATCATTTCATATCTGAGCACTTTGAAAGCTAATTTCGACTTTGGCACACACTTTCTAAGGGTCAGCCATGTTGACCGAAAGTGTCCCGAAAATCTGAAGCCTAACAGCCATTTCTGTGCCATTAACTTTATGGCCTGTTCGTCCAAATGTCCAAAGTTGCCTCAGTGGATGTGCTTTCTCTTGAGAGAAGGAGAGAAGAGGGGAGAGAGGGAGAGAGGAACTGACTTCCCGTTTTCACGCTAGAGCCCATAATGACCACTCATGAGCATTGCATAATGACATCAATGGAAAACATGGGCCATTTGCCTTTTTACGAAGATGGCTTCGAGCTCGGCAATGTTCGAGTTCGAGAATAGAACAGTCCCGTGGATCGATTTAAGCCTTCTAGATGACATTTTAGAGAGCAAGATATAGAACTTTCATTCTCGCAATGAGCCGACCTTAGTACAGAACATTTCGCTCCTAGAACACCATCCGTGTTCGAACTTTTCCCTGAGCTTCTTGTTCGGCACGTTCTTAAAGGCCAAAGTGACGGCTTAACTCTGAAATGATTTACTCAATCTATTCGCCTACAAGTCAGCCGGAAAAGTAATTTGCCCGGAATAGCTGAACACCGTATGATTGGTTCGATAAAAGTTCTAGCTTCGTCCTTCGAACCCATTGACGGCAAACACTGATTTCGATTGGAAAGTGAAAATTGCATGACGCAAAGAGAGACTAGGTTAAAATTTCATAGATCGCGCTAATTGCTTTTCACGTTCAGCCAATTAGGGAATTCTCGTGAGCCTCATGTCTTCCTCTCTCCCTTTAATTGAACAGGATTTAGCGGTAGAAGACGAGGAGAAGAACTGGAAGGGAATATGCATTGCAGTCATGGTGATACTAACCATCATTGCACTCATCGTGACCGCCATTGTCATCCTCACTCCCAGTAAGCTTGTCAACTCAATCGTCACTTCTCATAATTGATTGTGATTTAAGACGACACTGGACCAAGAATCAAGCATCCTAGAATCAGTCTAGAGGACATCGTTTCCAAAGAATTCCAGCCAAAGCAAATGGAATGTTCATGGATTTCCGGTAAAGAATGACAGACAGAACTTTACAAATGGTCCCCTTTTTCTTTCATCCTATAACCCATTTTGTACTTTGTGTCTCATTTCTTTCTCCCATAGACACTGAGGTTGTATATAAAAATTCCGATGGTGCACTAGTGATATATAATGTCATCGACAATTCAACTCACACTGCAGTACCAAATAGTACACTTGTAAGTTCGACTCTTCTCCGTTCTAACCGTCATTCTCAAAGTGAAGCGGAATCCTCTTTTTTTTGTTTCAAGCCTATATACGCTATCCCTCTCTCCTCTTTGCCTCTCCCCTCTTCCTCTCTCAGCTGAGACAAATGTCTGACATACTTTTCAATTCTATTACACAGAGACAATACAATGTAGAGAAATTCAGCGTCTCGAATGACAAACGCTACATTCTACTCGTTCACGAGATCAAAAAGGTAAAAGAAAAGTTCTGGCCTTCGAGTTTGAACATTAGTCCGTGTTGACCTTGAGACATCCAATCCTACTTTTTTGCAGCTATACCAATATTCGTACACTGCCAAATACAAGATCTACAATGTGAGTAGTGAACATGTCTTCCCGTTGGAAGGACCCGATCAAGAGCAAGAACTGCAGCACGCCGAATGGGGACCAAGTTCGAGCCAGCTTGTGAGTGAACCGTTAGCGTCATTAGAACTTTTAGCAAAATTCGAGTTCTGCCTCTTGCATAATGAGTCCCGGAGCCAAATTGACTCGCTCTAATGAGCCCTGTTTCTCTCTCTCTTTTTTGCCTCTCTTTCCCCTCGCCTTCCCTCTCCTTTCCCTCCTTCCTCTCCCTGTGCACACGTAATGGATTTCCCAAACTTAATTTGCATATGTTCAAGGTATTCGTGCACAGGAACAATATCTACTACCACTCGGCCATGAGTGAACAGTTCAAACCGTTAGTCACGACAGGCCGAGAGGGCGTTCTGGCCAACGGCGTGCCCGACTGGCTGTACGGCGAAAAGATACTCAAGACCAACAAGGCCCTCTGGTGGTCGCAAGATGGCGCCCACTTGGCCTACTTGACCATCGACGACTCGGCGGTGGACTCCATGGCCTACCCGAAGTATGGGACTTACGACGATGCCAGCAATGTCTACCCGGAAATGGTTACTCTCAAGTATCCGAAAGCCGGACGTTCGAATCCGAAGGCCTCGCTGTTCGTGATAGACCTTCAGGCCAATGATTCACAGCCTAAGGCCGTAATGCCACCAGCGGAAATCCAAGGACGGTAAGTCAACTAGAGGGAAAAGAGGGAAGAGGAAGAACAGTTCTTAGAGCTTACCCACCATGACTGTCAAGTTTGCACAGCAAAGAGGGAGAGGGGAGAGGAAGAGGGAGAGAGCTGCGAGTAACAAATGACAAGAGAAAATGTTCTTTCCAACCCTTCACGGTCTAGGGACCATTACTTTGCTGCACTTTCGTGGATGGCGAGGACCAGCTTGGCCGTTGTGTGGATGCGACGAGAACAGAACTATTCCGTTGTTTCCTTATGTTCTAGCGATCGAAGCTGGGCCTGCGAGAAGGTACTTAACATAGTACATTACATGTTCGAACTAGAAAACGCCATGAATGTGCTGATTCTTTATGCTTCCATTTTCGACAACAATGGCCTTTGTTGACATCTCAATTCTGTCCCCTCTAATTACACCAATCCACAGCATGTCGAGGAGAAGATGGACTCCGGCTCGACCGGCTGGATAGAACTGTTCGAAGGCCCTCTGGGGACAAGTGACGGCAAGTACTACTTCCTAAGGCTGCCCATGAACGATGGCGAGTTGGGCGCCTTTCGCCAAATTGCCATGATCACCATTAATGTAAGGGGTCACATAACTTGCTTGTTTTCTTATCCACTTTATCTCATGACACATGTTCTAGAACTGGATCACGAATTGCGCTTTGTCTCTCTCCCCTTCCTCTCCCTCTCTTCCGTCTTTGCTCTCTAGGGAGGCCTTAAGAACTTTCTGACTCAGGATGCTCATGACGTCACCAAAATTCTGGCCCATAGCAACGAGTCGCGGACAGTGTACTACGAGGCCACCCTGGCGGGCCAGCCGGGCGAGAGGCACATCTTTCGCATACCTGACATTCTGTCCCCTGAGACTCGAACAGCTGACTGCTTGACGTGCAATGTGACGGAAAGGAACTGTTCCTTTCACGAAGCAACCTTCAGCCCCAAGGTGGACTATTTCGTGCTGAAATGTCTCGGGCCGTCAGTACCTTGGACCGAAATTCGAACTGTCGCCGACAACGAAATACGTCAGTTCGTGAGCCGTCAGCAACTTGTCTCTCTTTCTCAACACAAAATTTCGCTCTCTCCCTCTCCTCTTTACTTCCTCTCCTCTCAATCTCTCTACATCCGGAACCAGTAATGAAAACGGAAGCCGACAAGAATGTCCTGAAAATAACCGAACAGCGAGCCTATCCGCAATTCCGATACCTGAGGGTCCCTCTGGACAATAATTTCTGTAAGTGCCATATCTGGCCACCGCTTTGACCAGTGGTCGAGTTCTAGCCATAGAACACTTCCAAAGTGGCCTAACGAAAGTTGCGAACAAACTCGATCGATGGTCGCATGCATAGTGCATGACGGCCAGTCCGAGACACATAACGTGGCCCAGGGTGAATGGACTCATAAAAGTTTCATGAATTTCACTTTTTCTGCCCATAGTTGCCGAAGTGTCGCTCGTACTTCCGCCCGGCTTGAGGGAATATGAAAATGTTGTCTTTCCCCTGGTGGTCGAGATGTAAGCAGCCCACACTTGACCACACATGCCCACTCTATGCATTTCTGACTCTGTCCCTTACCAGCCTGCCGGACCCCGGGGACCAGGGGGTGTCTCATAAGTTCGCCGTGGACTGGGCCCTGTATTTGGCGTCGACGCGCAACTACATCTATGCGCGCATAGATGTGAGGGGTAGTCGTTACCAAGGCGACCGATTGCTACACGAAACGTGGCACAAGCTGGGCAGCGTCGAGGTGGACGACTACCTCAAGGTGGTCAAGTACCTGAAGGAAGAGTACCTGTTCATCGACCTGACCAAGACGGCCATATGGGGCTCTGCATATGGCGGCTACCTGGCCGCGTCGGCGCTCATCGCGGACCACAGCCCGTTCAACTGTACCATCGCCGTTGCCCCGGTGACCAACTGGATGTACGTGGACTCCTTCACGGCCGAAAGGTACTTCGGCCAACCCTCGACCCCGGGCAACTACATGCACTACGCCAAGGCGGACATTTGCTACAAGGCGGACAACTTCAAGGGGCGCCACTTGTTCCTCATTCACGGCACGGCCGACGGTTAGTTGGCCATGTTTGCCCTTTTTCTGTTGAAATATTCATGTACATGTGTACGTGCCTGTCAGAGTGTACAAAGAACTTCCTTTCGTTTGAATATGACCATTTTTGTCCCTTTTCCCTCTTTATTCCTCTCTCCCTCTCCCCCTCTCCGCCTTTTCCTTTTGTGGCCCAGATGCGGTTCATTTGCAACATTCCTTTGCATTCATGAAGTCTCTCAACGAAGCCGGAGTCATGTACAAGTCTCAAGTATGTGAACAGTTCTAGGCGGTGGTTCTATCGAACTTGCTCTCGCTCGCTGAATTCTTTCAAAGCCTATACATCTCTCTCTCTCTCCCTCCCTCCCTCTCTTCTCTCCTTTCTTATATCTAGCTCTATCCAGATAGCAACCACTACCTTGATGATGTGAAACACCATTTCTATCGATCCATGGATACCTACCTTCTAGATTGCTTTAAACTGGAAGAAGGTCAGGACATCATTGAGATGCAAACAAATCCCAAGGCTCACAGCTGAACAGTCCACTTACGCCTCCCCTTGGACATTGGCTCGAACAAAGTTCGAAGTTTTCAAGTCGAGCCGTGGACTTAAGTCGAGCAAAAACGTGACCATTCCGTTACTCATTCCTTCCATGAAAAGTTCTTTCTATTTCGCAATCAAATTACACCATAAACAAGATGGCTGCGAGAACGGTCTCTCTTTCGTAATTGATGATGTACGACCGATGTTCTATTCAGTTCTCGAATCTGACAAAATAATGGTTCAAAGTTCTCGCTCGACCTTAATGGTGCAAATACACGGACTATCAAACTACTAAATCTAGTTGAATTTTCAAAATCTTTCAAAGTCTCTCTTTTCTCATTACACATAATTACTTCATTCGAAAATTTTGTACAGAACACAGCTTCGAGCCCATATGTTTGACGTTTCGAACAACACACAGGCACACACAGAGAATTGGCCAACTCACCCCTTGGTCTATGCAAACAAAATGGCTGCCAATTACGACAAATTCACTTCCAGCGCTAGTGGACAATGACGAATCGTGATTTAGGTCTGTAAATTCAATTACGCTGTACTTTCATTCCAAGTTCTAGAACATTACGGCACATTTGACGCTAAGTGTCATCCTGGTGAGAATCCATCTAATCTGAAAATACATTAAAGGATTAAAAATGCAAATGAACTCGCTATTTCACTTTGATAAACACGTGACACCTCAGTTCTCCCGTTGGGAAGGCTGGAAAATTGAGCATAAAGGGAACCAAAGTGTTCCATTTTTCAGGGATTGCTGTAAAACTGCAACTGGACCAATTTCAAAATGCTCTCCTTAATTATCACTGTGTGCTTAATTGTTCCTTCGTGTCTATCACCGGTCAGCCACAGTGATTCACCGTCTAGCTTGTCACACAGTTCGAAGCCGGAAGTGACACCGTCGCCAACGGTGATCAATGGCTACCGTCGCCTAGTGACGCTGTTTGCAAAGAACTCGAACGGTTCCGTCGAGCCCATTGGGTCCATTGTGTCCGTGCACCACATCACCATTGAGCCGGACAATTCAAGCGTGACCAGGAACGATTCGGCCAATGGCACTCAAGTTGACCAGTGGACCAGTTCGCAAGGTAATGACACTGACGGCCGTTCGAAGCGATCAGTTCATAATATTCTTGGTTCAGTTCTCGGCTTTGGCCCAAGTCACAGTTGGCCTCAAGTGGGCTATCCGCACCCGATGCCCAGTTATGGGCCCGGCTATGGGTGCCCAAGTCCACCATGCATGTCCCCGATGACCTGTCCGCGGCCTCCGTGTCCTCAAGCTCCCGCCATGCCACCACCTCAGCCCATCATGTACCACCAGCCCATCTACATCCAACCGGTGGTCCACCACTTGCCGCCGGTGGTTCGACCATGCTGTTAAGTTTGACTACCATCGCTAAGTTGCGCAAGACTAGAACGATTGAATTTCATATCTTATTTATTTCCCATCACGTAGATTTGCAATAAACATTTTTCTTATAACTATCTACGATCAGGTATCTGTCGGCATAATAGTACCTATGGCTATCTCCGGCCAGTTCTAAAGCCCTCGAGACACTGTTCTTGTTGCGATACTCCAGAAAGGCATAGGCACCATTTTGGTGGACCTTTATGACAATGTTCACAATTTGGCCGAAGGGTCCAAAGATGTTGGCCAAGTACTCTTTGTTGGCATGCAATGTAGGTATTCCGGCAACGTACAGAATGTACTCGATTCTACCTTCGAAGTTCACGTACGAAGCCTGATTAATGTGCTGACTGGTCCAAATCGGTTTCGGCTCTGATTTGCCGCCATTTTTCTTGGTGGTCGTGGCCTGGACGTCAGGGCCATTACCCCATTCCTCGACATCGTCATTGGCCGATGGCTCGACATAATCACACTGACTCAACGGTTCTGAAGTCTCAGAACGCGCCTCGCAACCTTCTAACTGGCCGCTCGAATCTGTTCTGTCTCCAAATTGTTCTAATTGCTTGCCTACATGTAGATTCGAGCCTACGTTATCTTTGACGTAAAGAGGTTTCTTCTTGATAACGTCGGCCCATAATTGTCTTTGGCTCCTTTGCTTTGAAGCCATTGAACGTCTCAATGTCAAGCTCAGGAATCACACTGATTCGGTTGACTTGATTCGAGCACCATTCAGCATAGGTCATTGGATTACCGTCACAATTTGGTGCTATGTACGACAGTGTTGTGAATGAGAACCTTTCCGTTTCAGCGTTATCTTGTAAGAATATGTGAATGAAATTCCTAATTGTTGTCCTATTGCCGATCAGCTTCTTTATCCTGAACAAACCCTTGATTACAATCAGCTGCCTAGCTTCATTAGCTCTAGAATAGGAGTCTTTTGATCTAATAACGCACTCATATGTTCCATCGTTAAATGTGTTCGCTAATTGTCTCGAGATATCAAGTGACCCGAAAGCCACCCAGTGATAATTTAAGTCACCGCAAAACGCAAATGAACTGTCACCGGTGAAATATTTGGCCACCTCAAGTGGCCTTACGCAGAGTGCCTCGTAAAAGTTTGACACCAAGCCAAAGGGATCCATGCTCTGGTATTACGCTCAGTTGAAAGTGCAAAAACGTGTCTTGTTTGGTAAATTTAGTGCCGATTTAGAGTACGTGATAGGTTGACTCGGCAAGAGAGGAAGTGAAATTCGAAGCCAATCGCGCGCCATCTGCAGGCCACGACCACTAGGTGGCGCCGTCGGCCAGCGATGGCTTCTGCCAGTTGAAGCTGACATCTTGGCAACTGAAATTGTCTTCTCTTTTTTCGACTACACTGAAAGCTGCGAAAAAACCTATTGCACTCTCAGAGACTCTCTTTCTACTCTTAACCACAGTTAACTTGATCTAGTTCAACACGAAGACATTTTATATGTACCTTTGTGTATATTTGTAGACGGAGAGATACCTTGCCTTTTCCTCTCTTAATATAATCTGTATATATCTTCTATAATTCTCTTTTTCTCATTTGTGTGATTAGTGTTGATAGTGTTGATATACGTTGTACCTTTTTATACTGTTAAATTAACTAGCCTTTGTATATTTGGCGAGCCATTGACTTCGAACAATTCATTCACTTCACCAGTAGTACCACTCGATTTATACATACTGCCCACCTAGAAGTAGCTTTTTATACAAAGAATCCCTTCTCATCACATTTCGTCAAGCGAAAAGGCCTGCTCACAGGTCGTCACAATCAGTCAATCGTTAATCTAGTTTGATTCGGTTCCATCGTTTTTCTTCAAGTGATGGCAAGTATTATGGATACTGACATCGTTAGTGAAAACGAAGGTAATGCGAATGGTAAGTATATGACGTTTTCAGACTTCCAATTGATTAGTGTCATTCGCAGGCAATGAAACCCGAGGATTGGTTCCCTTAGTGCCAACTAAGGTGAATAGTGGAACAGCTCGTCTACAATATTCAAGGGTAATTCAAGTTTGCACTATCTTTCGTTTTATTCATTCTGTATCGATCATAGCAAGAGCTGATTGAAATCTCGAAAACTCCATTTGCCGGTATTCGCCCGGAAGTGTTGAATGCCGAGCGTTACAAGTAGGTGATATAGCATTTGAGCTTGTATCTTAACGAATATCTTTCTGAAGGAAAAATGGCATTCTGCGAGACCCAAACATGAGCTATGTGAAGCATTCCGTCGACGAGAATAAAGCACCTCAAGGGAAAGTTGAACCGAGAAAAGCAGAGCCCGGCGATGGGCTGATTCTCAGCCCACCTAGTCTTAGCTGGGGTAAAGGGTGTGGAAGCAGGATGGCTCCGGCTGCCACTGGATTGAGTACTCTGAACACCTCGGCCACAAACCTACCTGTGGTGTCGAACATGAATATCGTTGAGCCTCGACCACCTAGATTTGAACCACGACCAAGACCTGTGGGCAGCGGCCGGCTTTCCGTCGACGATGGACGCTGGAAGCATTATGAAGCCCCACGTGATCAAGCACCTCGTCGAGAACGAGATGTTGAAAGACAGCAGCCACGATTTGGTCGAGATGAAAACCGTTGGTCCAACGTGACACAAAAGAATCCTCGTCATGTTCAAAATTCGTCATATGATCGTCCGAACCATCGTGCACCCATGAAGTCGTACGGTCAAGGCTATAATGAGAAAGAGCCTGAATGGATGTCGGATGGCCCGACTTCGCAATTGGAATGCATTGAGCTTGGTGGCTTTGATGACGATGTTAATACTGAGCCAGCCCGTGGTCGTTCAAAAGAGGAAAGCCTTCCTAGTCAATCTGTCCCCAATAAACAAAGGAATGACATAGAGCCAAATAATGAAGGCAAGGAAGAAGATTCTGAGTATTTGATGATGGACAAAATGTTAAGTGAGTCCATCTTGCAACTGACAACGGAAGAAGACGACGACTCTCCAGACGTACAGCCTGCTGACACTCCAGGAAAAAGTCGATTTGCTGAGTGGTTTAGCCCTGAGCCGAGAGGAGCTCGTCAAGCTCAAGAGGTAAACCGACGAGAAAATGGTCCCACGAATGAAGGTAATGATTTGATGCAGTTACTGCAAAAGGCCAGAATCAATATGTCTTCACTGAAAACCCCGCCTCATGCACCAATGAATGTTGCGAATATGAGAAGTCTTGCCGAACTCGAAGGTGCTATGCGTAACATGGACAATGGAAGGGCACAACAAGACGGTCATCGCCAAAGCGATGAAATGGCGCTTCACCAAGCGCAGATGGAAATATCGCAGCGACGTCACGAAGCAGCTGCTCTTCCAGTTCAACATCTGGTTGGATACCGTGGCATGTCTCCAACTGGACCGGTCAATTTCCAGGCCATGTTTGCCAATCCTCAAATGCAGCCAAATCGTGACGATGAAATCGCCCGACTTCGTAGACAGACGCAAGAAATCGAACGGCGCAGGGAAGAACAGCAGCGACAGTTTCAATCGCCATCAATTGCTAATCCCTTCACCCCGACATCTGTTATCCGGAAGATTGCAGCTACTAGAGACTTGCCGCCGAATGACATGCTGGACAGAAATTCTAGTCAAGATCCAAACGGTTCTTTCGCTATTCGAGCCATAACCAAAACGCAGCCGGGACCACAGCCGATTGCTAACTTCAGCTCGGACTTCGATCGCAATCGAATGCTTCATTCTCAGAGACAAATAAACTCCTCTCCACTGCCAATGAACAGACCTCCCTTACAAGTTCAAGCCAATCGAATTAATAGTCCACAAGGGTTCCGACATAATGGCTCAGTGGTGTCCCCCATGCATCCCCAGAATCTGATTCAAGCACCTGTAAATCAGTTGGCGCTGATGCAACATTTGCAAATGATGCAGCAACGCAGCGGCAGTGGTGATCCTCGTCAGATGGCTCAGCAAGCTCACGAAATCAATGCAATGCAACAGTTATTACTCAATGCAGTCAGTCTTCAGAATCAGGTATCTGGAAACCAAACTCGCCCAGCTATGACACGACCACCGCAGCAACTTCTCGGCCATATGCCTATTCCTCGTTCTGGTAAGTTCTAAAACGTGTGCTGAATAGCTTGATTCTAATTTTGCGACAACTCTGACAGATATGAATCGTCCAGGCTTCTCATCACCAGGAACCAATCCTCAGCATCAAGCCTCCGAACGCAATCAACCGCCTCCACTTCAGCGACTGTTTGCTAGAAACAATGAACACTTCCACAATCCGGCTCTAGGAATGAACTTGCCTCCTGTTCCACTGCAACAAGCCGTGCATCTCGAAGACCTTGAACGCGATTAATAATAATACGGAAAAGTCCTTAATGTTTTTAAATGAGCGCATTTAATACTTTGACAGGAAGAAGAAAAAAACTCTAGGAGAGAAAGTTAATGTTTTTTGTTAACGAAAGATTACAATGCGCCTCATTGCTGTGATACTAAAATGTGTAAAAGATATTTGAAAGTCTATTAAGAGAAAACATCTGGAATAAAAGATGAGCGAAAGCTTTTTTGTATCAGGTACACACTCAATATGCCTATCAAGTGTGCCTTATCTCTGGCGTACAAGCTGGAAGAATACTACTGTTACACTGCTGCTGTCAACGAGAATAGATAGTGAAGTTAGAAAAACAGAACAGGAAAGACGAAGCACAGCGAGAGGCAAGTAAACAAGGACTCGGAGCGCCATCTAGGGACTAGCTCCGCCCCTGAGACCGCCTTTGACGGCGAATGAAGTGAAGCTCGAGTCAAAAGCCTTGTTGTTGTTTTCTATGCACATACACTGCGAGCAGTGCGAGAGCGAGTGAGAGCGAGAGGGAGAGAGAGAGAGACACCGAAAGAGCGGCGTGACTATTGTGTGGCCATTTTGCTTGAGGTTTGCTTCGAACTGTTTGATTTTACTCGTGTGTGCCACCTGAGTTCGCCTTTCGTGAACAGTTCATCCTGCAGACCGAGAAAAAGAGGAGAGACGCATTGTGTGTCGGCGGCGAGAGCGGCCCTGAAAACCCGAGGAAAAGGAAGGGAAGGTCGCCGTGAGTGAGAGGGAGAGAGCAAGAGAGAGAGAGACAGCGAGTGTTGTGTTGTGTGTGTTGTATTTGAAAGAGGGAACAAAAATGTCTACAACGACGGACAGCCACAGCGATGCCTGGGCCCTGCTCTCACTCAAGTCGGCCCCGGCCAGCCCGTCCAAGGTGGCGTACCAGTGGTCACCCAGTGAGAATGGAATGCCCAGTGCCCCCATTGCCCGGCTCGAGACGAGGGAGTTTGAGTACATGATTCGACAGAACCGCATCACCATTGGCCGCAACAGTTCGAAGGGCAACGTTGACGTGAACATGGGCAACTCCAGCTTCATCTCTCGCCGTCATCTTGAAATCTACTACAGTCCGCCGCATTTTTTCATGAACTGTAACGGCAAGAATGGTGTCTTCGTTGACGGTGTGTTCCAGAGGAAAGCGGCGCCGCCATTGCAGTTGACTAAAACGTAAGTTTGCTCCCTCTCTCCCTCTCCCTCTCTGTCTCTCTCCTCTCTGTTTATTTTCAATGAACACACTGATTTTTCTGTGTATGTGTGTGTGTGTATTTTTGTGCTCTGTCTGCCTAAAGCCGTAGCTGTAGCTCTCACACTGCAGTGTCGTCTCTCGCTCTCTCTCTCCCTCTCCTCTCGCTCTGTTTTGCTCCTTCTCGAGCGACCACGCGGCCTGACGCAATTTATGCGCGGTCCCTCGACTTCTCTCTACGGCTTGTTTTGCTTTTCCAGTGTGCGCTGCGGCAGGGACTTGTTTCTTGTTTTCGCTCTCTCTCTCCTCTCCTCTCTCTCCCTCTCTATCTCGCTCTCTGTCTGCCACTAGCTGAAGGCATGTCTCCTCCAGCCTTTCACTGCCGGATAGCTCTCTGTTTACAGCAACAGTGCTGGCTTGTGAAGTCCCTATCCAGGGGACATATTCTCCTCTCTCTCTCTTCCTCTCCCTCTCGTGACCTCGTTCTTTTATTCGCTCTTTTCTCGGCCGTATATTCAATTACAAACACAGACCTGGGAAAGTGAGAAAAGGTACTGAGCATGAAAATTTGGCGACTGCACAAAATTCTGTCTCCGTTTCTACTTTCCATCTCCCTTTCTTCCCTCAAACTGTGACAACTGCAGTTGATCACACAATTTTAGGTCACTCGGTGTTTAGTTGATCACGTTCAGGTGGCACTGCTGTAGTTCTAAATCAGTAAAGGGTTGGCTGAGATTTGTTTACATTAAAATGTTCCAAGGATTTTTGCAAATGCTCTCCTTGACAACCAACGAGATTGTTGATCTGACTTTGTAACACTTGTCGCTCTGTGTTGATATTTTAGCAAAACAGTCTTGCGCAACAAACTTTGCTTCTACTCTGATTAATCTCTTTACCTGCTCGAGTAATCATCATTGTTGTTACTAATTATCTCTCTTCCCTCTCTGAACAGGTGCGTCTTCCGATTTCCGAGCACAAACATAAAGCTCGTCTTTCAGTCTCTGGTAGACGAAAACTCGGCCAAGGGTTCATCTAAAGATTCTGTCAAATCGTTGGCACCTTTGAAAGTGAACATTCCCGATGCTAGCGAAGTGGACTTTGCCTCTCCCATGCCCTCGCCGACGGGCACCCTTAGGTTTGTGCTTTGTTTAAACTAAATTGTTTATCCTGGAAGTAATCAATGTTCCATTTCTTTGTGTAGTGCTGCTAATTCGTGTCCAACTAGCCCTCGAATGGGGTCCCGCTATCGAAGCCATGATTTGCAAATGATGGTAGCTTACGCTGCGGCCGCCGTGGCCTCCGACGAACAAAGGTCGGCCTCTGGTGACGGTCCCTCAAAGAATAATAATCAACTCATGTCTGGAGCAAATGTGTCCCAGGGAGACCTTTCTCAAGACTTCTACCCTTCGCATGTTGCATCCAGTGTCACAACTACGGGTATAAACTTAGGCTCGGACAATGGCGGAAATGCGGATAATGATGACGCAAAGCCACCGTACTCGTATGCCCAACTCATAGTTCAGGCCATTTCTAGCGCTGTTGACAAGCAGTTAACGCTGAGCGGCATCTATTCGTACATTACGAAAAACTATCCCTACTACAGGACGGCAGAAAAAGGCTGGCAGGTAAGCATAAACTGTTCTAGTCAGCTCGAAGCTTTAACCGATTGAACTGTTATTCTTAGAACTCAATTCGACACAATCTGTCACTGAACAGATATTTCGTGAAAGTTCCTCGATCACAAGAGGAACCCGGTAAAGGCTCTTTCTGGCGAATAGATCCCTCTTCAGAACCAAAGTTGGTCGAACAAGCTTTCAAGAGGAGACGGCAAAGACCAATGTCTTGTTTCCGAAATCAAATGAACTCACGGTCCGCTCCTGCCTCGCCTAGTAATCACAGTGGAAATATGAGTGGTTTAGTGACTCCAGAATCTCTGTCTCGGGAACCCAGTCCGTCGCCAGAGACGTTAGAACAAGAAATTGGCTTGATGGGTCCTCCCCCAGCTTCATCATTCCTTTCAGTGCCAACAAGCGACTTTAAGATTAGTAGTAAATCGCCATCAGGTTCTGAAGGAGGTTCGTGTTTAAAATGACAGTCAACTTTGTTCTAACTAACCATCTTTATTTCAGGTGGCTTATACTCTGGTTCTGCTTCGGTACAATTTCCTAGTAAGTCCGCCAAAGTTCTCGTTTCATCCATAATTCCGAATAATGGCTCTCTTGCAACTATGAATGACAAGAATGGTTAGTAAAGCAATATCTGAATTAGCCTTTGAACTAATTGTGTTTACTGTTTTTCATCTTTATTTAGACAAGGAAATCCTCTATACAAGCAGTACAAATAGATCATCTTCCGCTCCTCGAGCTATAGCCGTTGACAACAATACAGTAATCTTGCAGTCTACCGTCTCAGCGGCCGTTCATCAGCCGACTGTCATAGTTCAAGCTCCTCCAGCCACGGCGGCTCAAATTGTCGAATTAGTAACTTCAGCAGCAAACAGTGGAGCAAATACGGTCATATCACGTGTCTACGGTGGCGACAATAGCACAATAATTAGCACATCAAGCACTTCTCATATACCTCTTTCCGTTATCCCTTCATCGGCTCACCTGAAGCGCAGCGTCGAGCCCATCGTGACCTCATCGTCGGCCACCGTCGCCCTAGTGGCTGGCGTCTCGACGCCCATTATTGTGGCCGGAAATGGCAACACTGTCACCATTACGGCAGAGAAGAAAGCCGACGAGAAGGCCTCTAGTGGAGCTAGTGATTCGACGGCCGAGCCAAGTGCGAAGAGACCACGAACTGACGAAGCTACTCCCCAAGCATAATTATACTATAGTTAAAGTAAAGCTAACGTTTTTGTTTTGATTTGGGGGTCGAGCTATATGTCCATCGAAAGATCTAGTCGAGTAGGTTTCAAAAAAGCTGTCGCTAAATTCCGACTTCCAGAAACAAAAATGTTATGAGCATTTCAAATTTTGCAATTTTTTGAAAGTCCCTCGAACAAACTGCATTCCTTGAAATATCCCCCGAGTGTCCTCCTGGATAAAATGTGTGAAAGAGTGGATGGAGTACAGTTCTGAAAATTTGTGACAGCCCACTTGTAATCACCTACAGACTGGATTTTGTTTGGCCTTTCGGTCGTTGAACCATGTCTCACTTCCTCATCACCTTTGAGTACTTGCTCATGGTCAGCCTTCACATGCGGCAGCCAGCAAGGAAGCGATAGGCAAGAGAGGGAGAGGAGAGAGCGAGAGGGAGAGAGAAAGCAAGAGAGAAGTGAAAAGATGTTAGCCAGAAATAACGCATAGAAGCCATGGGACGTGTTTTTCCTGTTCCAAAGTTGCTGGTAAAGTACCACCGGTCGCTCCGGCCGGCCGGCTCACCAGGTCTGGTATTTAAGCCGAGGCCAGGCTCACCATGACCGCAGTCTTGGTTTCCCAGTTTACAGTTGACCACCAGCAGCTCGCAAAACAGTTTACCCAAAGATGAAGGCCGTCATCCTAGTTGCCCTTGTTGCCCTGTGCCGGGCCAGCCCACTAGTGGACGAGGTTGTCCCAAATACCGATGCCCCAGCTCCGGCCGCGGTGGACGCCCAGCCGGCCCTGTTGTCCCAGGACCCGTCGGTGCTGCTCAGTGGCCCCATTGACAAGGCCACCAAGTTGATTGCCGAGCTGGACGAGCACATCCGCAAGTACCTGCCCACCGATGAGATTGCCGTGGCCGTGACCACCTCGCTGCCCTCTTACAACAACAATGAGTTCAACGAGGAGGAGCTTCCCGCCATTGCCGACGAGCGCCAGGTGGCCCAGGTGCAGGCCATGATCACCCAGGTGACCGGACTCGCGGACACCATTGAGGTATGTCTGACCTTGACTTGAGTTTACGATGGTCACTGATTTACTGATTCACTTCCGCCTACGATAGAACACCATCACCGACCTGGTGTCCCGACGCCGCTACGTGACGGCCGCCATGTTGAGGTCCATGTTGAGCTATGTGCGCCGAGTCAATGTGAATCTGGAGCGACTCCAGAACCGACTTCAGTCGGTGGCCAACGTGGCCTCGGTCGGTGCTGCCCAGCAGCCACCAAACCCACAGGCCGGTGGTGCCCCGGCCGCCGGCGGTGTGTCCGGAATGCAGTTCATCGCCCCCATCCGGGACCGAGTTAACCGAATCACCGAAGAAATCGGTTCCATTGTGAGCCGAATCCGAGGCTCCTTCACACCCGGTGCCACCGGTGCCCCACTTCCGGCCCTTTCGGTCACCTCGTCGCCCGGCGCCGTGGTTGCCCTTGACATCCAGTCTTAAGTGTGCTTAAATTGTGTCCCCTCTCTCCCTCTCGAGCTGGCACTTAGTTAGTTGACTCTCAATCATCCAGCTAACTGTTCAAAGTCCAAATTCATGATTTAACTTATTGTCTTAACCACTTACCTTGCCTTTGTTCAACTGAGCTGAAAATAGCTCTCATTAAACGGAAACCTTAATTCAGTTGACAATTAGTCGTACTAGTTCTCTTTGTGGAACAAATTACTTGCATTTAATCACTCTGGTAATATGGTACAAAATATATATCTCTTTGTCTGCAACATGTCACATGACGATTAACAAGTCCCCTAGAAAAGACTATTTGCAAATCTACTTTCTAAATTGCTGATTGGCACGGAAGTGAAAAATTAGCGTTTGCCGCCGAGAGGGGAGGGAGAGGGAGGGAGCGAGAGAGCAATAAAGTGCTCTTCCCCCTCTTTGCACTCTCGGGCCACCTTTTCTGATATGACTTCAACGAATGAATGGAAAACACGTTACAAAAACCAATATTGAGCTTACGGTAATACTGAGAAGACACTTGCTGGCAATTTAGATAATGGAAAAGAAAGGAATGGTCAGATTCTGGAGCAAATTGTTGGCGAAGCCCACCGCCTGGGCCTCCAGGGTGGGCAGCTGTTGCATAATCATCTCGACATTGCGATTAAGGAAGCTGGTCAGGAACAGCGACACGGCCTGCGTCAGGTTGCCCAGCCCCTTGACCATCAGTCGAATGGAGCCCAGGCTGAGGATCTTCAAATTGTCTATGCGCTGCTGAACCTGTTCCTCGGAGTCCTCGTCGGGCGTGGTTTGCGTAAATTGCACTTGAACCTTGGGCTTCATGATCTGGGCCTCGAGTTCGCCGTCGAACAGCAGCTTGTAGTCCTGGATGATGCGGTACTTGAAGGTGACCCGCAGCTCGTCCAGGCCCACCGTGAGGCCCAGCGAGATGCTCTCGTTGGTGCACATCACCCAGGACGCCTTGCGGCGGCCCACGGTGTAGGCTCTGGTGGCGCCACCTGCGTGCAGGAACACCAGCACATTCAGGTCCGGCACCTCCAGGGTCACGTTGGGGATGGTGCCCGTGAAGGGCTCCATGGCCCGGATGAGCCGGGAGCCGAAGCGGAACAGGCTGTCCACATACTCGTCCAGCTCCTCGCCCTGCTCACACGGGACCTGGCACGTGACCAACAGCACCAGGCCGCTCAGGATGACCATGGTCAGCTTTGACACGCGTGGCCCGCTGCGGACACCGGGCTCTGAGGCGGCCATCTTTGTTTGTGTTGATGGCTTCACGGGATGGCTTGGGTACGAAAATGAAAGTAAACTGTTCTTTTTTTTCGCAATTCGCGAATTCCAAATTAAGTTAATTGGGAACGGTGAAAGTTTTAGTTGCGTAACCGAGTCTTACGAGCGACACTCGCAGCGATGGAAGGCTATATTCAGTAAATGGTTGCAGGTTGTTGACTCAAATGCCAGCTTATTTAATTCGAAACTTATTCTGATGAAAAAATAAATATATATACTTATATATATTTTTCGGAAATTTCACTGCGAGATGGAAATAAGGGACAAAGTTTGAGCGGAAACAGTGTTCACTTCATCACAGTTGCACATTTGTCACTCACTGGTATGGAAGCCAACTGTTCGGCGAAAATGTTCAGTGGGCTCGAAATGTTCAGTGGACTCGAAAGGTCCAAAACTTGGCCGAGTCAAGGGAAGTTTAGAAGTGAAAGTAAAACTGTGCTTCGTGATACTGCGAGAGCGCGAGTGAAGTGATGCAAAGTAGAAAGAGAAAACAGTAATATTCGCCGCAACTTTGGGGAGGAAGAGCGAGAGAGGGAGAGAGAGGGAGAGAGAGAGAGAGAGGGAGAGAGAGACAAGAACTCAATATAGGTCATCAAGTAAATGGGTCGTTTCCCGAACTTTTTATAGTAACGTCTTTCTATCCCTCCCTCCCCCCTCTCCATCTTTACTCTACACCTGAGCCTGAGTTAGAGCTAGAATGGATGGAGATAGAGAGAGGAGGGGAGAGGAGAGCGAGAGAGGGAGAGAGAAATAGCATGAGCCCGACGGATTCGCTCACTGCGCTCGCAAACACTGAAGATTCAATGATGTTAGGCTTCGAATCAGTGAATTGCATTCAGCTTCGAACGTGTGAGTAAAAATAACAATAACGCACAAGAGCAAGGAGGCTCCAGGTAACCTGAGCATCCTCTCTCCTCTCCTCTCCTCTCTTGCCTCTCATTCATTCTTCAGGACTTTGACCGAAGTGACATTTCATTTGATTCGCACCATTTGCGAGACACATCACTGTCCTCAACTATAAAAGTAGGAAATTACCTTTTCGACAATTATGACGATTCAGAATTGTCTCGTCAAGTTTGCTTGTTCACTAACTATCCTTTGTTTGCGTCGGAAATGGACTTTTGTTCCTCTCTTCCTCTTCCCTCTCCCCCGTCCCCCTCTCCCGTCTTTCTGTCCCTCTTTTCCTCTTCTCTCCCTCAGAGCCGCTTTTAGCTCAAAGTAAAAGTGACGAATCAAAGCCAGACAGTTTAGTTAACTGCATATCCGCGAGATGAAAGCGATCACGCCGTCATTGATGGAAACATGAGGAATCTCTCCTCGCTTTCCCTCTCTCCTCTCTCTCCCTCCCTCTCGTTATTTACAGCTGATTGATAACCAGTTTTTAAAGGTCCCAAAGTAAATACAAGTTTTCCATTACTTTTAATTAGGAAAGATGAGTGTATAATCACTGCCGTTCGTTATAAAATATTTTCATCTCCTTTAGACTTCTACGAGAACTTTAGAAATGTTAGTTGCAATATGTATACTTTTTTTCGTGAGCCAATACTTTTTGTTTCCGAGTGCGACCGGCGCCATTTTGTTTAGCTGAACTCCTCTAGTAAATAATTACAGGTAAAATATACAAATGCTATGGACACATGCTCAGGGGGTTCAACAGGATTCTCTCTCCTCCTTCGATGTGATGAGAGAAAGAAAGGCGTCGGCCATCACAGCTGTAGCTGGGCAAAAAATGCTTCTCTGGGTTTGTCGTTTTTTCCAAATGTAAAAGTGTTCTTTCTAGTCCTTGTCACGACAAATTTTGTTTTCTATCTTCATTGTACTCGAAAAAGTTCCTTCCCTTTGGTGGTGAAGGAGACGAGAGTGTAAATATGTCATTTACTATGCACTCTTGAATAGTTAACGTCTACTGCGGAGTGAGCGAGACAGAGATTTGCTGGCTATCATGGTTAAGGAAGCTAGTTGAATTCATGAAGTGACTATTTCTTCTCTTCACTCGTTCGTCCAATGACAGTCCGGGTGAAGATACCTTTCAGCCTTCCATGACTCAGAGATTTCGAAGGTAAACGAAACGGCTCAAGGCAATCTTCTCATTCTCCCTCCCGTGCATGGAAACGCAAGTTCATAGAAAATGCAATTATTCTTTCCTGGCTCCAGCTCTTTCCTGGTAGCTTCATCAATAAAAAAACAGCTCATCATCGTCAGCTTCGTGTCTGAAGAATACTTTTGAGAGGCTGCTCTTGATAGACTCGAGTTAAAGGTAGGCACTGAGGACGTCCAACGCTACCGGCTTGTCGAAGAAGTAAACTGATTCTTCTTCTTACTTTGCTTGGCTAACTTCTTTCTCTTGATTATCATATCATACAAAATTTCTAGACCTTCGTCAAGTCCTTCGCCAATTATGGCGCAAGCTGGCTGTACGTGCCATAGTTGACCAGGAGATAGCTCGGTGAGCCCGATTATTCTCGCGATTTCTTTGGGTTCTTTGGCTCCAGGGAGGTCCTGTTTATTGGCAAATACTAGGATAGGAACTCCAGCATTGTCTGGCGTCTTGGCGGTTTTGATGAGTTCCATTTTCGCTTCTTCCATTCGCTCCTCGTCAACTGAATCAACCACGAACACAATGCCATCGGTGCACCTGGTATATGATCTCCATAGAGGCCTCAGCTTGTCCTGCCCACCGATGTCCCAGATTAGAAATGATGTCCCTTTGATCTTCCCCGATTGTCCCTTGACTTTTTCACAATTGAAACCAATTGTGGGCACAGTGTTGAGGTACTGGTCAAATTTCAGCCTGTATAACGCCGTCGTTTTACCAGCTGAGTCCAGGCCTAGCATAACGATATGCAAATTGTGCGTAGGCAAGTGTTCCATGATGGAATTAGACGTTTTGCCCATCGCTGAGCCCATGATGGAAGGTTGTTTGTTGCTGCCACTGCAACGATGGCTTCAATTGGGTTTGCCAACTAACTGGATTTGAAAGTTCGCGACACACTGTACACGCTGGCCAGATAGAACTTCAACACCCTAGACAACGAGCGAAGAGGACTGTAACGACTATTTAGACAGCCATGTCTACTCGACTCCCGTTTAAATCACCAAAGAAGGAAGAATAATAGCGTCAATGGTAAACAGATTTTTCTCTCCCTCGCTCGCTCTCTACGCTCTCCTCAGCTCAGCTTGTGAGCCAACGACCATTTCCTTCTCTGCTTCATCGAGCATCGCTCATCGAACATCGATGTTACGCTTACAGGGTCAAAGCCTCCCGCTGGCTCTGCGCTCACTGCTCCGAGGGACCGTTGATATAGTTATGCCGCCCATTTTCTCTGTTCTCTCCACTGGCTTTTTATTACTGGTTACGGGAGCCAGTGACCTGCTATTTTGTATCCTATTAATTATGAACTCCTAATGAAAATAAGATGCACATCATTGCAGGGATACTACTAATGGTTTTTATTGTGCTGACGTTGTAAAATACTGAAGTTGAACTGGCTGAACTGTGTAGACACAAGTTGGCTCTGGAGTGAATTGTATTATTACAGGGAATTGTTTGTAAATAAAATGCCATATTTCTACCTAGACAGTGATAGTTCACAGGGCAACTAGATTTTGACAGTTCATACCCAAATGAGCTTAGATTCAAGTGTCCAGACAGGTTCATTTTGTTCTGATACCGCACCGAAAAGTAGCTATAGAAACGATCCCCAGACAGGGCGTTGAACGAAGCGCTGTGATTGGCTGCCAGCCATTCAACGCTGCCTGCTATAAAAGACAACTCAACGAATTTTCTTGCCATTCCTGAGGTTGTACGGCGCTCGTTGCATTTGCCAGTATAATCTTAGTATCTCTCAAGTCTTACATAGACGATTTTCTGCTTTTTTCGTAAAAGGTGAGTACTAATGTTGTCCGTAACATGTTTGTAATCTAGAACCGATGCCCGCTAGCTAAATTCTCAGCTCAATCAGTCAAATCAAATTACCCTAGCTTGTCCTGACCTTTTGAGACTAGACAATCAAGCCGAATATCGTGCTCGATTAGTGCTCATGTATGTCCCTCAGTAACCCCTTAGTGACAGTAGAAACTAGATTGAAAAGTATCATCTATCATTTCAATTAGTCGAGTAAATGTCCAGTAGTTAAGAAGAGCGCATTGCAGTAGAGAACAGTCACACCCTAGCGAAGCCAGACACGTCAGCGGCGAGCCGAACAAAAAGAAGGCGCGCAGCTCGAGGCCGTTGCCGGTCGCTGGAAGCAGCGACGCTGGTTGCTGGGCGGCGAGCTGACTAACATGCGCCATATATAGACAAACGCTGGCCGGCCTTATTCTTTCTTGCCTTTTATGGTTATCTCTCTTCCCACTCGGAACCTGATTCATCCCTTGTTGACGAGATTTCACAACAGCATTCTAATTCCTGTTTCTCCTTTCTTCACAGACAACTACCTATTTCCGAATCAACATGCGTGAATGTATCTCAATCCATGTCGGCCAAGCTGGAGTACAGATGGGCAATGCCTGCTGGGAGCTCTACTGTCTTGAGCACGGTATCCAGCCCGATGGTCAGATGCCATCTGACAAGACTGTCGGCGGCGGCGATGACTCCTTCAACACCTTTTTCTCCGAGACTGGTGCTGGCAAGCATGTGCCACGTGCCGTCTACGTCGATCTTGAGCCCACCGTAGTTGACGAAGTACGCACTGGAACTTACCGACAGCTGTTCCACCCAGAGCAATTGATCACTGGCAAGGAAGATGCTGCCAACAATTATGCCCGAGGTCACTACACTATTGGCAAGGAAATTGTTGATTTAGTTCTGGACCGCATTCGCAAGCTCGCTGACCAATGTACTGGCCTGCAAGGTTTCTTGATTTTCCACTCCTTCGGTGGTGGTACCGGATCTGGTTTCACTAGCTTGTTGATGGAGCGTCTTTCGGTTGACTACGGCAAGAAGTCCAAGCTTGAATTCGCTATCTACCCCGCCCCACAGGTCTCGACTGCCGTCGTGGAACCCTACAACAGTATCCTGACCACCCATACCACTCTTGAGCACTCTGACTGTGCCTTCATGGTCGACAATGAGGCTATCTATGACATCTGCCGTCGTAATTTGGACATTGAGCGCCCTACTTACACCAACTTGAACCGACTCATTGGTCAAATTGTCTCCTCGATCACCGCCTCTCTTCGATTCGATGGTGCTTTGAATGTCGACTTGACTGAGTTCCAAACTAACTTGGTCCCATACCCTCGCATTCACTTCCCTCTGGTCACTTATGCCCCGGTCATCTCTGCCGAGAAGGCTTACCATGAGCAGCTGACCGTTTCGGAGATCACCAATGCTTGCTTCGAGCCAGCTAACCAGATGGTGAAGTGCGACCCTCGCCACGGAAAGTACATGGCTTGCTGCCTGTTGTACCGAGGTGATGTCGTACCGAAGGACGTCAATGCTGCTATTGCTGCCATCAAGACCAAGCGCAGCATCCAGTTCGTTGACTGGTGCCCAACTGGTTTCAAGGTCGGTATCAACTACCAGCCACCAACCGTCGTGCCCGGTGGTGATCTTGCTAAGGTTCAGCGTGCTGTCTGCATGTTGTCCAACACCACCGCCATTGCTGAGGCCTGGGCTCGTCTTGACCACAAGTTCGATCTGATGTACGCCAAGCGCGCTTTCGTCCACTGGTATGTCGGCGAAGGTATGGAAGAAGGTGAATTCTCCGAGGCTCGTGAAGATCTTGCTGCCCTCGAGAAGGATTACGAAGAGGTCGGTCTTGACTCCACCGAAGCTGGTGACGAAGACGGCGGTGAAGAATTCTAAGCCTGTTGCCCGTTGGCTCCCATTATCCTGCTAGTCTGATTGTTCGGTTTCCAAAAAAAGAATACATGTTTCGGCTCCAAAAAATAGCAAACCAATAAAGCAGGTTTTTTCAACTTTATTTCTCAGTCCTGTTCATCAGTGCGCCGTTTCGGCAAATACACTAGTCTAAGGCTATTGTCCATTACCAAGTCGACAGCTTGGTCGATGGGCTTAACAATCAGTGGAATGCATCCTAGACCAATAGCCGTCGTTATCCACTTTTGTTTCTGAGGCACTAGAGTTGAATATTTATTCAATGCATACAACGAGCCTGCACACACTCGATTAATTGTGAAACCAGGTATGACCACCGAGGCCATGGATTGCCATATCAGAGTGTCCACGGCAACGGTGACAATTTTAACTTTCCTATCAATCCAATCCACAAAGTGGCCTTCCTGCAAGCGGAACAAGTTTTCAATTAGCTGAACAAACAAGCAGGTGCCCATTAAGGGGAACACACTAATGACTCTAGCAAATATCCATAAACTGAAACCAGGTAAACAAGTCGAACTGACCTTCCTCGCCTTGTACGCCTTGTCGATGGTGTCCGCGAGACAATAGGCGGCCGCGATGCCGTAACTTGCGTGCACTGCCTTGAGAGGAGCCTGGGCTCGGAAGGCTTCTCCCACCTCATTTGCATAGCCTGTAAAGTGGACGTTAATCACCAGTTCAAGCTCGTGCAGTTTACGAGTGTCAGTTGATTTGGAAACATAGCATACCCAGCAACCGGATTGGCATTTGGCGCAAATAGTCGTCACTATTGTTCGCCATTTGTGCTTCGAGTGGCCCTTAAATATTGGCCAGATGGTTGGTAGCACCTGTGTTTTCGCGTGACACTGTTGGATTGGTGAGTGGTACTTGGCCCGTAAATCATGCAACTGACCTGACGAGGAAGAGCAGCTGCAAGAGGTAATTGTTTCTCTCGCGAAGAGAGGGAGAGAGAGAGAGAACTTTGCAAACTGAAGGACGCTTCAATGTTGCCGAATGGGAAGAAAGTGAACCAAAGCAAGCCAGTGCACAGTTGTGCGGTTGCGTTCGAAACAGATTTTCGTTCTCTCGTAGAGGACAAGTTCTTCTTTCAGTACAGTTATGCCTTTCTCGAGTCGATAGTTAGGGGAGTAGAGAGAACAATTTGGTCACTGATTACATCCGTTGACTCGGGCTAGACGGAAAAAGCTTAATCTTCTCTCCGAGACGAGTCAATGGCTGATCAGCTGGTCGCTTAAGTTGCTTGCCTTGCAGAGCACGTTGTTATTCCGTTTCGTTGCCTGTTCGCTCTGTAATCTATAGTTTCATTGCCTTTGTTTAAAAAGTGTTTCCCTGATGATTGTGTTTTAACTTAACTTTGGTTTGCTTTGATCCACGATGGCGGCCGCATTTGAAAGGAAGTTGGAAGACAATACTTGTTGGTATCGCTTGTATCCGCTGGTCAAGCCGGGCCGCAGTCACCGAGACGTTCTGAATCAGTATGTGACGGACGCCTTTGGCAAGATTGCCAAACACTTAACTGGTTACATTTGGCAAAATGAACCCTTTAATTTGCACGTTGTCGAGGATGCCGTATATCAAGGTGAGTAATTGAATTGTTTGGTTCCTTGAATGTAATCAATTTTATGATGGTTCGCCAGGTCCACACATTGAGGGTTACACTTGCTACGGTGATAATGTTGAAGATGAATGGTTCATTGTTTTCCTGTTGATGCAATTGACCAAATCCGATCCGGAACTGGTAGTTAAAGTCGAGGACTCAGATGGCGAGTTTTTGCTCATCGAAGCCGCTGACTGTCTTCCTAAATGGGCGGATCCGGAAAACTGTGAAAACAGAGTCTATCTTTGCCAATCGGAAGTTCATCTCATCCCAATAAAGAAAGGTCCCATTCCCTGTGATACTCCCATCATTCCCGAAGCAGTTAAAGCCATTAGATCGCACAAGAATGACACAAAGTGCACTCCGAACATACAAGCAACCATTCAGGCTCGCATAAAAGAGTATCCGGCAAATATCGTCAAACTGCAACATCGAACAAAATGCTACGTCTCTGCCGCCGTGGCCACCATTTTAGATGTAGACCCGACGCTCATTTCAGCTGCCGTTGGTGCCTTTAATCAGCGGGACCCAATTGACATGAAGGCCTGCCGAGCAATGAAATACTTCCCGCCCGAGCACCGTGTCATGAAGACGGTCACTATGACCCGCTGCATGTACGGTCAGCTAATGGGTCAAAAGTATTCGCCAGACAAGAAGGTAGGCTGGGAAATGCCGCCCACCAAGTCGTCTAATTTCAAAGCCTATGATTTGGGCATGAAGATTGCCTGTGGCTTCGAAATTTTAGCAGCCAGTGCCAAGCCATCACAGAATAAAAAGGGAGACACAATGGACGACGAGGAGGAGCTTGAAGAAGATTACCGCTGGCAACGATATTACAAGAGTCTTGAAGCGAACGGCTATTTTCAAGAGCTGTTGAAAGGGTCCGTTAAGTACACCAAATTACTCAACGAAGCCAAGTCATTCTACTTGAAGTATGTTGTTACTGCAGTTGGCGAACACAAAAACAAAACTCTGACCGCCCGCTCGGAGATCGGTCGGCGAATCATGGACGTTTTAGATAATGTTGAAATAGATTACGAAAAGCTGGAAAATGAATCTAAATTTGCCACCGAAGATGATGACAAGTGGATGAATATGAGTCCCACTGACTTTGATGAGCTATTGAAACAGAAATTCTTTGGAAACCCTTTCAAAGAAGATGACGCACAAGTAATTCCGGACAGTCTTAAAACTTTTATGAAAGCCCAGTCCGGCATAGAAGGAATCGTTCCCGTCCCTCCGCCTAGAAAGAACAAGCCAAATGGCAGTTCGTCGAAAACACTTTCGCCTACTGGTGACAGTGACGCCACGAGCCACATTTCGTTTGAACCAGAAAACTTTGCCGACACTATTCGCTCTGTTTTGTCCATGAAGGTGCCTCAAACTGATTCAGATGCTTCGTCTAGCTCTGGTATGAGTGATTATAGTGACCAGTCGTTGCTTAGTGACGAAGAAGAGCTCTTTATGTCCGAGAAGACAAAGGACAAGCCAAGGAAGAAAGGAGCTCAAATTATTGTCAATGAAATGAAGGACTACATGAAAGACATGGACCGCGAGTTGGCCGAAACGAAAATTGGCGAAAGTTTTGAACTCAAGAAACCACCGCTAGCCAAATACGATGAAGATGAGGACGGTGATGACGAGTATGACCCTGTGGACGTTGATCTCAATGCCATAAAGAATATCATGGAATCTATTCGCAGCCAGGGCGGTCTTCCCGGACCTTCCTCTACCATCCTTCAGTCTCTCGGCGTCCACCCACCTAAGAATGCTGATTAGTGAGGAAGTCTAATCTTATCGAACGGTTATTTGCATGAATACAATTTATTGTAAGTGAATAAACAGCTATTCAGATATTGCCCCGAAAATAGAATTCTGCAGAGAGATTGACTTGGTAAAATTTGAGTGTCCGTAAGTACTGTTGCGAGAACATTAAAACATTGCATCAAAATTCGCTTAAATTACTGCCACTGGTCGTAAGGCAAGGGGAAATAGTTAGGATAGGCTACATTCCAGATTATCGCAGTGCCCATCAGTAAGATGAACAGGACTAAGGAGAACCATCCTAGGACAATTTCCCACTTTCGGACTTGAAGGTTGTGCAAAAATATGACTCCAAGTAGGAGACCAGCTGTAGCACCGGCGAGATGGGCGGCATAACTTGTCTTATTCGTTGAATTGGTGAAATATCGCTCATAAATTGCTGTACCGAAGTCAATTGCGCCAAAAATGATGAGACCAGTCAATCGGATCCAGTTGAACTCCATTTCCTTCCAGTTCTAAGCGAATGGTCAATGATTAGAACAGTTCGCGAGATGAAACAAAGACTCACAATAATGACATTGGCCAAGTGGCCAGCGATAAGGGCATAGACGCCGCCCGAAGCACCGGCGAGGTAAGTGTACGGATCAGAAATGGACGCCCCGAGAGACCCAGCAATGACGCCACCAACGTAGACAAAGCCGACACGCCACCACTTGTGCACCATTTCGAGCGGGATACCAAGAGCTAGCTGAACCACCACGTTGAAGACTAGATGCAGGACACCAGCATGGATGAACATGTACGTCATGTAACGCCACACTTCGTAGCGCTTGTGCGGATTGTAGATGAGGTCACTCTTAAAGGGAACATCCGTGATGTTGCCCATTTGGACTGAATAGTAGACAAAGGCAGCAATTTCAAGGATACTAATCGAGAGCAAGAATAGTGGCGGCGGTAGGCAGTTGTAGTGCTCAATGTAGTTTCGAACCGTCGATTGCCTCTGGTTTTTAGGTACAACTGATCTTGCTGCGTAGCGGATTAATCTCCGGAGATAAGGATGCTGAGCTCCGAGTTCTCTGGCATGAACCATATGCAGGAATTCGGGAAACGAGAGGGTTCCTGACTTGTCCCAGTCCGCTTTTTCGAGAATTTCTTCCAGAACTTCGGGAGGAAAGTCCTCGTTGAGCTGAAGGTTCCCTTCATGAAGAAAGCGTTTCAAGTCCTCAAGAGGAATGAACCCGTCATGGTTTTCATCGTAATGGTCGAAAACAGGGCGCCAAATCTACAGGGATTAAAAGCAGGTTTAGTACAGTTCGAAGTCCACTTACATCATGAGACCGAAGGGGTTCAACTTACTCTATCTAAACGTAGATTAAGATCTTGAATATCATCCACAGTTGCTCGTCCTTTCCCCATTGCTGCTGAAATGGCGATGAAGTCAGAGACACTTCTCTACTCAATGAAAGAAGGAAGCTCTTTGTCGCCGGTTAATGAACTCCACGCGAAAGGTGTCCACAGCTGGTTGGCCAAAAAGAGATGTGCGACTAATCGTTGACACCAGCGGCAGAGGAACTGGCAAGCTCTACTACGAGAAATTCATTGTGATTGCCTAATTAATCAACAAATTAGACACAGCAATCAATTGAGTCAGATAGTTACCACGGATGCTGCTGAGCACAAAAAGTGCAGTTGTTGACATGCAGAGCTCCTCGTGGGCGTGTCTCAACCTGTTTCAAGGGACTTGGCTTTAATCTAGCGCCGACTTGGCGCCTGGTTACTGACACTTATTGGCTCTGTTCGTCATTCTTTGCGGTTTAAAGCATATTCAGATATGAATCAAGGTCAGCTAAATTGGTTTGATGGTAAACTAATGATAATACCAGCGCGAGCCATGTTTGCACTCGAAAGGCGGAAAGAGTTCTAGTTGAAACTCGATGCGACACTCGGCTCTCCGGTGGCCATGGATGATGACGATGACCAGGAAGAGCAAATAATTACATTAGAGCACAAATATGCTGCAACTAGTGACAACTGTGTCAGCCATGAGTTGCCCATTGTGACAATGGATTCTGAAAATAGGCCAACCACAGAGCAATTTGATTCGCAGGAAGATGACATAGTTGTGCAAAGCGATGCTAGAGACCAAGTATACTGGACTGATGATGTCTATAGGATAAACGATTTCACAGCTCAAGATAGTAGAGGAATCTCAGACCGCAGGATTTCGTGGGAAAGAAATGACCAAAATGAGCCAATTGTGCAAGAATTGCGCCGAGAGTTTGACGCAAAGTTGAAAAGTTTCAAAAAGAGATGTCAAGTCATAGGATCCCTTGCGGCACTTGTTGGCATCATTTCCGGTTTTGTGTCATTCCTATCTCTGTCGCAAGTTATATTCGTACCAAGCAAAATATCTCCACTACACAAAGTACTCTACATGTGTCTCGGTTTCATCAGTCTCCCTAGCGGCGATGCATTCGAAAAAGTTTCTCATCTTAATTATTGGACAACTGTCCATTACGCACGAACTATATTGTACAGCTTGATCACTTTTCCTCTGTGCTGCGTAGTTCTTGAACTGATATTAGTTTTAACAATGGCCACCAGTAAACCGATTGTCCACGAGGACAAGCTGAAGCTGGCACTGAATCCTCGACAGACATTTTTCTCAGGTACGTAATCAGTTGAGAACTTGGTTAGCCAATGAAACTTAAATCTGGTCTCTCTTTTCAGCGGAAACAGAGATTTACTGTTACTGGTTCATACTGATCACCAAGTTTGCAATATGGTCTAATCTTGTTACAGCAATCAAAAGCATCATAATATTTTTCACTAATCGGGAAGACATGGGAATCCCTTGAAGTTCAAGTAAACTCGATAAACTGCTTAACTGAGAGGATCACTTCTCTTGTTGTTCTTATTCATCGAGTGAATTCTTTTTTGTCTTAAGCGAGTAGCGGCAGCCTTCTCAGCCAGTTCTCGTCTCTTTTCGAGAGTCTCGTCGCTAATTTCAGGAGCAGGCTGACAAGCCTCGGTGATGTAACACCTAAATCTATCCAGACAATCTGCCAAATTCAGAGTCTGAGCCCTCGTCTTATCTGACTTAATCGACCATTCGCCTTCCTTGTTGATGTCATTTTTATGCTAAACAAACAAATCATCGCATCAAAAAAACAACCGATGGTGATTTGGAAGAGCTTACCAACTGAAGCAACTTCTTTCTCCCTTCCAATGGTATCCAACTGGCTGACTCAAGATGAAATGAGACACGAACCTTGGTGTTTGTCTTGTTCACATGTTGTCCACCAGGTTTTTGACTTCGAGAGTATGAGAACTTCAGTTTGTCCATCGGTATATAGCCGTTGAATACATCGTCCTTAGTCTCTGGTATCTACAGGTACATGTTGAGAAATCTTTGCAACTATCTCTACGACTAACCTTAACTGAGATGGATGTGAAATCCGGTTTGCTTTTGGGATAGACCTTGTCAAGACTATAAGGACTGTCATACTTGGGAACATCGTCGAGAAACGGATTAGATTTAGCTGATGCATGTCTGAGAGATGCAACTCGGTTTATTGCATGTTTCTTCAGGCAAGCTAGATTGTTCGCCACATATCTTGATGAGATATTCATAACGATATTCGGATGAAGTCCCAAACCACACAATTAATAGTTACTTCGCGTTTACCAAGCTAAAAACGTGAGCATGAAATCAACACCAGCTGAGCAGTCGACCGTTTATAACGAAACGACCCCTTAAGCTGCGTGTATCTTTCGCGCGTTCTTGTTATTTGTTTTGCATTTGATATCGTTTAGATTCAATTGATTTAGACACACGATGACGCAAGGTGATGCTGAACCTGTTAATTTGCCATGGTAGGTAAGCCTAGGTCAATTCCAGCACTGAGAATATTTTTGACTTTAGGGTAGAAAAATATCGACCTCAGAAACTGGATGACTTGATTTCTCACACTGATATAATCAGAACTCGTAAGTGCAAACTACTCATTGTCGAGCCTTCATTAACGCCATTTTGCACTCAGTGAACAAGTTCATCGAGCAAGATCGCTTTCCCCACTTTGCTATTATATGGACCTCCAGGCACTGGAAAGACATCTACCATTCTAGCCTGTGCCAAGCAGCTTTATGCGCCGAAAGAATTCAGTTCCATGGTCCTTGAGGTAAGTTATGCTGTAATCGCATCATTGAACAGCTAATACAGATTTATCGTTGTCTTGCGAATTAAAGCTTAATGCTTCGGACGACAGAGGAATAGGAATTGTCCGTGGCGATGTGTTGAATTTTGCTAGCACTCGCACGGTTTTCAATAAAGGCTTCAAGCTCATCATTCTTGACGAAGCGGACGCCATGACTAACGATGCTCAGAATGCACTTCGACGAAGTGAGTCCTATTTGAAAAGCAATCCGTGCTGACTATATCATTTGTCTCCCGATAGTTATCGAGCGTTTCACAGAAAACACCCGGTTTTGCCTGATATGCAACTATTTGTCCAAGATCATTCCCGCCTTACAATCAAGATGTACTCGTTTTCGATTTGGGCCCCTGTCGCCGTCGCAAATCTTGCCTCGGCTCGAGTACGTAATCGAAAAGGAGAAAGTTACGGCGGACGAGGATGGGAAAAAGGCTCTCATGGACTTGGCGGAAGGAGATATGCGCAGGGTATTGAATGTCCTTCAGAGCACATCAATGGCTTTCGATGAAGTCAGTGAAGCAAATGTTTACATGTGCTGCGGTCAGCCAACAAAGGCCGACATTCAGAAAATCCTTGGCTGGTTAATGAAGAAAGATGTTAGCACAGCATACAAATGTACGTAAATTCCGGGAAAGGCTAAATGGGTTCGCTGAAATTGCTCATTCTTATTCCAGTGATATCTTCGCTGCAAGCTGAAAAGGGTTTGGCCCTTCAAGACATGATCACTCGGATACATCCTTTCGTCCACAAGCGTAAGTTAATTCATTGATCCTTAATGACATCTCATCGTTTTCTCTGTCACGTAGTCAATTTTCCAGCCAAAGTGAAATACACACTGCTCATAAAGATGGCAAACATAGAGTGAGTGAAATATAACCAACACCCAATTAGGTTGGGCACGTTTTACATATTAACGGTCTCCCCTCTTCATTACAGAAACCAATTAGCAGCTGGCGGCAGTGAGCGCCTACAATTGGGAGCCTTTATCGGCTCGTTCTACACTGCCGTTGAAACTAAATCTAGGGATGCTTGAAAGAAAGAGAAAAGTTGCTATTAAAGTTTGCCGATAAAAAAGAGGAGCCAATCGAATAAAAGTGTGTGAACGTTGTCAGAAACTTGCTGTTGCAAACAATATAACCCTATACATGTTTGCGTGTACAGAGAGGCACCACTTCGAACATTTTCGGGGCCATAGAGAGAACGGCGAGACTTGCGCAGAGCAGAGACAGCCCCTGAGTTGCGGCGAAGCGGACCGAACGTGAACATCTTCAAATGGATCCGTGAACTCTTCGAGTATGGACGTTTCTGAAAAATTTTGCAAACGCGATTTCATTTGTCTCGAGTGAATCTCTTTATCAATAGGTGTAAACTGTCAGTCACAGCTACGTCCATGTTCTCTGGAGCGATGCAAAGAAGCAAATGTACTATTGCTGGTCTCTCCTTCGCTCCTGTACATATCAAGAACCCAATGTCACGTGAAGGCAATTACAGTACCTTCCAGGGCAAATTGTCTTCCTTACTCAATGCTGGTTGTGATGTAGTGGAGAGAGGCATATTTTCAAGCTTTCAGCTCGAAAATGTCTAATCCCTAGAATGGAGTTTCATCACAACCTCCTTGAGTGAGTGAGGCTGCCTCTGGCTTTTCCCTCTACTCTCTCCTCTCCGTCTCTTGCCTCCGTTGTCTCTTTCACACTCTGCGCTGCCCTTGTTCCCCGTTGTCTAAGCGATTTTTCGCCCGTCTCTCCCTCTCCTTTCCCTCTCTGGCTCCTCACGGCCGTTCGCCTCCTTGTTACTTACTTTCGCTTTCTCCCTTCGCTGCTTTGTCGAGCGCCGAAATGGTAATACAATTTCAGTATTACCTATCAGCTTCTCGCATCGCTAAGCGCTCCTTTTCTCTCACTCTTCCTCCCCCCCCTCTCTCTTTCTCCCTCTGTCGCTCTCTCCCTCTCGCTTTCTTTCTTTGCGAATCACATAGTTTTTCAGGGATGACCAGCCATGGAAGGTTTAATAATAGAAAAGATGATCGTGACTCGAAACCCTCTTCTACGCGCGACTGTATTGATTTCTGGGTTCGATTCAGTGTGCAATGGCATGAGGAACAGAACAGTTCACGGGCGTGGCCCAAACTTCCTCTCTTTCGAGTTCTGAATAGACTGACACTTACACTGTCGTTACTGACAACAGTGACTCAAGCTCACATAATACTCCCCTTCTCTCTCCTTCTCTCCCTCTCCTTCACTCTCACCCTCCTTTCCCTCTTTCTCGTCGGCATTTTTTCTTTGTGCTCTTACGTTTCACTATTCTTAATTATATTCATGTTTATTTTAGTTGATTACCATACAAGTTCTCACGTTACCCGACCTAAGACAGAACCGCTAATTTACGTCGTCTATCCTCCATCCCTCCCAAGCCTGTCTCTGTCTCTCTTCCTCTCCCTCCCTAGACTGAAATTTATGAGTTAAATTTGACAGTGTCGTTGACACTGGAATCATGTCTCGGTTATGTTCATAAATCAACTCTGATACTGAGTAACTGTCTGTTAATGTATTCCATGGCCGAGTTCTACCGCTAACAATTTGTAAATGGAATCTGACAGATCCGAATAAAATGGAAGGCTTTCATGCTTTACGCAGCTCAGCATTTTCTTGGAGCCAAAGAAAGGCCATTCGAGAACATGGAGCGGAAACGTCTCGAAATGTCCTTCTCAAACAAGAACAAAGATCAGCTGTTTAGCGGACATTGTTCGAATTAAATGGGTCAGAACTTGCGCGGCGAAAAAAAGCGAAGCAGTCTGTGGGCGTGGCTTCCAGTGATCACGTGTTTGTTTGCTTTGTAGCTTCGGCTTCACTGAGAAACGTCAGGCCTTTGGCAGCCTCTCTCCTCCAGTCGGCCTTTCGCTCTCTCCACTAAATTTGATTTAGGTTTTGTTCTTAATTATGGCCTCGACTAATGATGATTATTCGTGCAAGGGATGTCGCGACAAGTTGAAGAAGCTGAAGGAACAACAGGACAAGTTGGAATTGGTTCAGAAACGATTTCGTGAGGTGGTCACTGCTTGTAAACAAGCCCACGAGAAGCTACAAGAAAAGGACGATTTGTTGAGAAGGAAGGACCAGCTCTTGATTGAGGCTTCTGTGGCCGTGACCTCTGGTAACAGTGAGGAACACCAGAAAAGAATAGCTGCCTTGGAGAGTAGTATTGCCGAACTTAGTAGGCTCTGTGGTGAGTATGAAAGCCAGCGAGCCATGGACAAGAAGACTATGGACCAATTAAAGTCGGATCTGGCTCAAGTGCAAATATCTAATCCAGTTGTTGGCTTGAATCACATTGATGCTTTCAAAGAAAAAATCGAAAAGGTTGTTCTCATGAGAAGCCGGGCCATTCAAACCGAGGTAGAAGTTGAAACGATAGATGACGCCCCTGTCCAGGATGTTGGAGTTCAAACCGAAGCCGAATTATCGGTGCAACCAGGTGCCAAGTTGGCCATTGTGATACCTACACCAAGATCGGAATCCGAACAAGAGACAAGACACCTTAATACAAATGCCGATGATGCCTCAAATGAGTCGCCTAGCGATACCAGTCCAGCATTACCTTTGACACCTCGATCCCCTGACGGAGGAAATGGACATGACTTCTCTCGAAGTCGACTCTCCGACTCTGCATCATTCTTAGGTCAACAGCCACCAAACAGCGTGTCCTTGTTCTACGCGAACGAACTGGCAAGGAAAGACATCGAATTGGCAGAGGCTCGGCTTCAGGCTCGCGAATACGAATGTGCTCTGCGAGAAGTGCAATGGAAGTACAATGTAGAGAAATACAGGTAGGTCTTCCTTGCGTGTGCGTCTTCGATTCGGAAGATTAACGATTATCTCTCCCCTCTCTCCCTCTTGCCAGGCTACAAACTCGGCTCGCAATGTTGGAAAAGCAACAACAAGCAGTTCAGAAACAAGGAGCAAGTCAGCCAAATTTGACTTACATAAAGAATGTGCTGACTCAGTTCAATAGTACAAAGGACAAAAACCAGCGACAGATAATGATGAATGCTCTTTTAACAGCACTGCACGCCAGTGAAAGCTTGCAACAATAACAATTGTACAAAGAAGAATGTTTAATAGGTACTAAACAATTAACTAGGAGATTGCTGAAAAACTGAATTTTAAGAAATACAAATTTAACTCGAATCACATATGAGCGCACATTTGTTCTGTTCTAACGACCTGTACGACATTAAGTTCTTGCTGAACACATTGGCACCATCTTCACAGAGAGCGTCTCGAATTTTGTAATAAGTGTAATCCGGATAAGTTCTTTTATGCAAGTACGTCATACCATTGACAAGTTCGACTCGATAAACAGTGTTGACATCGTCGTCCAGACCGCCGCGAGAGTAGTTCAAGTAGCGAACGTGCTGCGAGATCCAGCTTAATTGCTGGTCACAAATTAGCGGATTGCCGTCAAAGTTGATCACATTCCGGTGGTCGGCGTACAGAAAGGTCAAAAAAGGTTCCTTGGGCAGACTGGACAGTAAATTGTGCGACAAATCAAGCCAAATTGGCCGCTTAAAGTGCCCCAACGCCAGTGGCGCCACCTGGGCGCTGCTGAGTCGATTGTGGGCCAGCAACAGGTGCAACTTTGTGCTGGACAACCTGGTGGGCGGCAGGTCAAAGGTGAACACACTGGGCGACAGAGTGTGCAAGTTGTTCTCGCTCAGCTTCAATTGTCGCAAATTAACTAAATCAAAGAAGGCGAAGTCGTCGATGCTTGATATCATGTTGCCGCGCAAGTCCAGTATTTGCAATTTGGCCAAAACTTGACCCTGAAAGTAAGTTCGCTTCAGCCGTCGAAGGTCGTCCACCTGGAGAATGAGTTCTTCTAAATTGCTGAAAGTCCTAACGAAGTCAATGGCGGCCTGAGGCGTCAGACTGGAGTATCGTAAATCCAGTTTACGTAACGCTTCTCGGGAGCCCTTGAAGGCAGTTGACTCAATCAGGTCCAAATTGTAGTTGTTGGTTATGATTAGGTCCTGGAAGTGGAATCTATGGAACTGGCTTCCGTTTATGCTTCGTATAGACGTCGAATTGAGCACAATTTTGCTTAATTGGCACAAAGGCTTGCCGCCGCTAATTGGCAGCGCCAGTGAGTCGTTCACCTCGTTGATTAAGTCACTTTCTTCCGGACACCCGTTGGCCGCCATGATGGTGGCCGTGAATGTGGACACTTGTGTCTCACTTATCTGGTCCCCTTGACACGTGACCACACTCTCGTCCTCTTGAGGTGACCTCTGGAAGTACATGAACGGCAAGGTCTTACCGCCATCTCGGCCCACAGCTGGCCCATCTTCGCCGTCACTGTCACTGCAGTAGCATCCTTGACCGCCCTTGGCTTTGGCGGCACATTTGAGACAATGGCCGTAAGACAGTGACGATAAGATGATTAGCGTGACAAATATGCTTCGCACTGGACCCATTGTGCACGTTTCCCCTTCTTTGCGTAATGTTTTGCGTAATATTCTTATAATATTTACGCTCCTACGGGGAAAATGGTTGCGACGATGAGCATGAAAGTGAAGGGAATAGAAATATTATCATAAACTTGCGAGCGACCAAATTTTTCACATAAACAGCAAAAGGAATTTGAGTCTAAGACGCTTATGGGAATTGTTGAGAGAAAGAGAGGGAGAGAGAGAGGGAGAGAGAGGCCAGGTGCTTTGTTTCTCCTCTCCCTTTTCCCTCTCGCCGTTGCTCTCCCCCTCTCTCTCCCTCGGGTCGATCTACATGGTCTCTTGAGATTACATATTTAAGAAGAAACGAAGCACTTGTACTTTGGCCTTTTACTTTCTTTGTCATTAGCTTCAAGCTTTCCTCTCTCCCTCTCCCTTCCCTCTCCCCTCTTTCAACTAAATCTGTGGCCGTCGAGAGAGAAAAGAAAAATGTGATCATTGTGAGAAAGCAAAATTCTCATTGTTTGCATACCATCAACAATATGATAATATATATTTATATGATATGCGAGCAACTTTTTTGACTTATAGCGTACTTTGACTTTCACCGGAGTTTTGCTCTGAGGGGAGAGAGAGGAAGAGGGCGAGAGGGGAGAGGGGATGAAGATTTTCTGGCAAACATGTTTTCTTGATGCGCAGAACGAAGTGGAAAATAATAAAAATATATATGAAATAATATGAAAGCAAAAAAGCTTTCAATTACTTAACAAACACTTATCTGTGCCTCTAATTTCCTCTCTTGATGATCAACATTCATAATGTTTATCAGCAATATTACAGGAACATAAAAATAGCAACTCAAGGTTGACTCGAAGCAAACTGTGAAAAGCGATTCCAAAGTTAGATAATCGATTCTCTGTCTTGGGCTTTATTCCATGAAAAAATGTCTTATCGCCTCTCTCTCCCTCTCTCTCTCTTTCCTCTCTTTCCTCTCTGCAAGAGCTTGTCACATTTTTCTCCTACAATGAGCAAACATGTGAATACGTGCATAGTTTGCCATTTGTGTAATTTTGACGCCAAATTTATGGATGCCTTCATTTTCAATGCATACAAATGGCCGAATATGAAGGAATATATGCGAATATATAGGAATATGTAGAGATTTTTCATTAGACCTCAAGATTTCCAGTCTTGAGCATATAATAAATGCGAAGGTTATAGTCGTAAAAAGACAAAGTGCGTAGAGATAGCTGCAAATGGCATGAAAAAGAAGAGCGGCAGAGAGGGAGAGGAGAGAGGGAGAGAGGGGGAGAGAGAGAAATTTTTGTTGCTGTTCATTATGTAAAATATATTATGTCGACCTTTTTCGTACATTTATAATACCTGGAAACGAGAAGAATGAAATTGCTCAAGGATACACTGTGCATATTACGACTCAGCTCTCTTCCTATGAGGTAATCAGCTAAAACTTTTTATTTCTCTCCTCCCCCTCCTCTCTCTCTCCCTCTCGAATTTACACGGCAACGCCCTTTCAGTACCTTGGGCATAGAATTGATGTCTTTTTCAGATTTTACCGCTTCGTCTACAGTGGTGTGTAATATAATATTTGCGGTGGTGACACTTCTCATTAGTGGTGAAAAATCAGTCAACATGTCACTGAACATAACGAGCGGAGGAGAGGGGAGAGGGAGAGAGGGGAGAGCTCTCTCGAAATTTGTATTCCAGATGATTCTACTAGCGATGTCATCATTGGTTTAGCTAAACAGAGAAATCTCTGTTCAGCTCGAGGCTATGACAAGTCATATCTCGAAATTTCCAACTATGCATATTTATGATCTCTGTGAAAATGCTGGAAAAGAAGAAAAAATCTCATAATTTGCTGAGAGAGGGAAAGGGAGAGGGAGAGAGATCTATTGAAAACCAAGATGGCGGCCGCTAGACTGACGCCACATTTAGTTTTAGCGTTTTTTAGCCGATGTAATACAAACCAGTCATTTTGCTGGAGGAATTTTTCAGTTCCTGTAGACGACGGGAAGAGAGGGAGAGGAGAAGCGAGAGGGAAAGGAGAGGGAGAGCGAGAGCGAGAGACCAGTCATTGGGCAATAAAGAGCATGATTGCTCTCCTAACTGGAAATTCGCCATGACTGCATATTATATACTCTGTGTCTACAAAAATGGACTCTCATAGATACAAATATATATATATAATTTTCCGAACATTGCTTCTTCCCCTCCCTCCCTCCTCCATCTCTCCTCTCGCTCCCTCTCGACCCTCTTTCTCGCTCGCTTTCCCGCTCTTTCATGGCCTGCTTACATTTTTCTATGGAGACTATGATATGGCTAAACAGGAAAAGAATCAAATATTTACTTTATTACTATTGAGCTGTAGTCTAAATAAATGGCATAATGCAAATGACTTAGAGAGCCAAGCTAAATAAAAGCATTGAACTCTGAACGCATACATCTCTCTCTCCCTCCCTCTCTCCCCTTCTCCTCTCCCTCTGTCGAATATGTTCTCCTTCTATGGACTGCTTCATGTATTTTTCAGACATACTTAATAAATTGTTTGTATGTTGTTGCATATTAGTCTATTGTTGTAAGGACTCAGATTGTGCTAAATCACTGTCAGCTCGAAATGGAAAAGGGGTTCAAGTGGACGGGAAGGAGAGGGAGAGAGGGAAGGGAGAGAGGGATGCCCTTCTTTGGTTTTTGTTTCCTTTTGGGCAAAATGGAATTTTACTTTCAAAATTGCCCATTTTATGTGCAATCAATACTATGCAGATTTTTAGCACAAAAAGAGGAAAATTTCACTGAGAAGAGAGGGAGAGGGAGAGAGAGCGCATAAAAAGTGAACATCATTTAGCATAGAAATGACATTCTGTGAGAAGGGAGAGAGGAGAGGAGAGAGAGGAGATCGAAAGGCCTGCGCAAATTTTTCGTTCAATTTTTATAGCAGCACATAAAGCGATGGAAGATTTCCTCTCTTTATACACATTTTTCCCTCTCTCCTCTCTTCTACATAGTAAAAAGTTGGAAAAGAATGTTTTATAGCATAGTCGACTTGATACAAATTACTCTCGCCCAGAATCAAGCCATCAAGAGAGAGACGGAGGAAGAGGCAGAGAGGGAGAGGAGAGAGCGTGAGGGCGAGAGGGAGAGATTTTAGCGTATCCAGGCAACAGCTTTCGGCAAGAGCCATAAAACAGCGCAACATTTACTATGGTATAACAATAATTTCGTTATATTTTGCTCCTCGCCGTCTCTTACATGGTAAAAAGACATCAAAGTCCTGATGAGAGCCCAGAGAGGAGGAATTTCTCTCTTGCAGAGCGAGAGGCGAGGGGAGAGAGCGAGAGAGAGAGGAAACATCATCCATGTCCCCAGTTTTTCTCTCTTCGCATGCAAATGAATTTTTTTATGACTTTACATTTTTCTCTCTTATACTGTGCGAGTAATGAATCTTTCATTGAATAACTTTCTCTCTCTCCCCCTTCCTCTCCCTCTTCTCTCTGTAAGCCATGCTCTCTCTAAAAGCGGCGTATTATTTGTCCGCTGTAAGGAGTCTCAAGGCTCTCTCTCTCTCTCCCTCTCCACTGTTGTTGACTTGTCATAAAATTCAAGCTCCGCCCCTTAATGCTCATGTTCTGTAAATCGAGTTTATTATTCTTTTCAGAGACTTCAATAAGGATGGTTTAATAAAAGTCGTCTAAAGACTGAAAGAGAGCGAAGAGAGGAGAGAGGGAGGGAGAGAGAGAGACTATCGCTATTATGGTATATTCTACTAAAGGCTGTAACGTACCAATTTTAAGTACAGGCATTTTTCTCTTTCCCACTTTCTTGCTCTCTATCTCTCTTTCTCTTTTCTCTCTCTTTCTTCTCTCTCTCCCTCTCCCTCTCTCCTCTCATCTCTCACCATAGACCCAGGCGGGGTACTAGTCTCTCCCTCTATCTCTCTCCCTTTCTCCTCTTGCCTTTGCTTCGCCTCTCAACGGTACTCCACGAAAACTTGAAAAGTGAATCAACTTTGCCTCTCTCTCTCTCTCTCTCCCCCCCTCTCTCCCTCTCTCCTCCAGGATTCTTTTTTACACAAAGAGTCAAAAATTTAAAGGCAGAGCAAAGAATAAAGAGACGAGAGCGAAAATAAGAATCTAGAAGAATAGAAGCAAATTTTTTAGTCCGAAGGCCATCAGTCAACCCAGAAAACAGCCCTCTCTGACTTTTCGCTCTCTCCCCTCTCTCTCCCTCTCCTTGCTCTCCCGGTCTCGATCTTTTAAGTAAGTTGCGCATGTAAGTTGATGACGATGGCAGAAAAAAGAATGAAAACAGAGTTGCAAAAGCCATTTCTGAGAAAATAGCAACAGCGATACTTGTACATTGTTTCCTAGGAAGCACTGGGAGGAAGAGGCAGCTCTCTGCCTCTCTTCTCTCTCTCTCTCTCCCTCTCCCTCCTTGTATATCAGAGCGAAATACGAGTTCGGCATAGACGGAGATCGCTCCTAGTGTAATGGCCTGAGGCTCCAAGTACACTGTACTCGTAGAGTTGAGTTTTTCGAATCAAGAGGGAGGAAGAGGGAGAGAGAGGGATAGAGAGGAGAGAGAAAATATATTGACAGAATAGCTGATGTGGACATGGAATGAATTTTTTGCACGCTTGTCATCGGCCATCTTTGGAAAAAATGCCTAGCTCTTCACTTCTATCTCTCCCCTCTCCCTCTTGCTTTCTTCCTCTCCTTCCCTCTCTTCCCCTCTTCCCTCTTTGCATTTTCTCCAAAAAATCAACATCCGGCTGTAAAAGGAATCTCTTAACGTGTCATAATCGATTACACTACTCTGTGAAAGACGCGAAGGAGCGAGGGAAGAAGAGGGGAGAGATAGCGAGGAGAGAGAGAACTCCCTCTTGGAAGGGAGAGAGGGAGAGAGAGAGGTGTATTTCGCGAAAGAAATTTTCGATGATTCCACAACTATTTCACAATATCATACGCATTTTTATCGCATAAGCAAAACTTTGGAATGCTGATTCATGTAACTGCAGTTACTATGACAGGAAAGAGGGGAGAGCGGGGAGAGAGGGAGAGGAGAGAGCGCGACAGGGGATAGAGGGACAGAGTCTTATACAAAAAAGGGTGGATACGGTCTGTATACTGTAAATTGTCAGTAAAGGCTTCTCTCTCTCCCCCTCTCTTCTCTCATCAATATGTTTGGCATGGCGAAAAAAGGAAGAAGAGGGGAAGAGAGGAAAGAAATCCTTGAATATTTTTCTAGTATAATACAAAAGCAGCGACTGCGCAATAGAGCGCTTTTCGCATGCTCTTTCTCTTTCGCTCTCCTCTCTCCCTCTCTCCCTCTCTCCCTCGCTTTCTCGATTTTCAGTCTAGTTTGCCCGCCAGTCAGTTTCGGCTCATGTAACTTTGTGCGCTTCTCTCCCTCTCTCTCTCTCCCGACAGCAAAAATATATTATATATAATATATGTGTAATATATATTACACGTACAACAGTGTTAAACGTAACCGCAAATACCAAGAATTTGAGTGATTTCGCGCAACTCCTTTCTCTCCCTCTCTCGCTCTCGTCTCTCTCCCTCTCCCCCTCCTCTCTGTAACACTGTAGACTCTGTGCTGGTTTCCATCGTAATTCAATGTGCGCTCTAGAGAGGAGAGCTCGGATGAGGAGAAGAAATTCCGGAGAAAAACAAACCTTGACTTTAATTTATTTCACACTCACAGCTTTGTTGGTGTAATTGAGAGAGTGAAAATTCTGTGTGCCTCTCTCTCTCCTCTCCCTCTGTCCCTCCTCTCTTCCTCAATCTCTTGCTCTCGTACTCACTGTCAATTATAGTGTGTTCTGAAAAATTGTGTCATCTCACTCGAGGCAGAGAAGAGAGGCCATCACGTCACAATTTCAACAATCAACAATTCGAGCGAGACAGTGAGAGCAAGAGAGGGAGAGGGGGAGAGAGAGAGGAAGAAAGTGAAAGAGGGACAAAACGATTTCCGTTTCAAATTTTTGGGAGGGAAAGTGTCATAACAAACTTTGCATCTCGTGAACCTGTGTGACCGAAAAAAACCCCAGAGACAGTGTGACCAACTTCCAAGATGGCGCCCGAGGGTCAGAGTGAAAGTGTGATCCGTTTCCGGCGTCCGGACTCCGTGGACACTTTGCTGGACAATTTCCGAAGACTCCGAGAGGAGGAACAGTTGCTGGACGTGAGCCTGGTGTGTCAGGGCAAAGTGATCCGCGGCCACAAGCTGCTGCTGGCGGCCACTTGCGACTACTTCCGGTCGGCCTTCATCTCCCTGGCCAACACGACGTGTCACACCACGGCCGTCATCATCAAGGACATGTCCTACGAGGACCTGGAGAACATTGTGGACTTCATCTACGATGGTCACATCGCCATCCGGGCCACCGAGGTGCCCTCATTTATCCAGAGTGCCGAAGCCCTGCAGCTGACCGGCATCTACTATGACTCCAATTGCCGGGATTTGAGTTCGACGACTTCCGGTAAACCTTCCGCCAGCAAGCTGTTCGCCAATGCGACTACATTGGCCGCCGATTCGACTAACATGCTGATTGCGAACTCTTCCGCCTTTAATCTGCGGAAAATTTTGCCAACAGCAGCGGCAAACATGATGAATGGCAGCAAGTTACTGCCATTCATAGCAAATCACGACGAGTCAGCGGAATTAAACCAACAATATCACCATTTGCTGCTTCCTAAATCCAATTACAAACGGGAAGCTGACAATAAATCTGGCCTGAAACAGTCTTACAGCTCGCGGCGCACTTCCAAGGAGTCCGACTTGTCCAGTGGCGTGGGCGGCGGCGGAGGAGGAAGGCACGAGCCGGACAGTGGCCAGAGTGGAACGGCCAGTGGTCACCATGGTCACCAGGATGATGATGACGATGACTCGCTGTCCGACGGGGAGATGATGATTGAAATGCCAGCCGGTGACGGGGAGGCCACGGACAGCCGTGGCGGCGACAGTGACCATCATCAGCTGGGCGGCGGCGGTGACCATGGGTCACCATTAGCCGAGGCCAGCTGTCGCAGTCGCCCCTCGAGTCAAGGCTCGGGTGTCGGCGGCAGTGGTGACAATCAGCAAATCGGCTACAAAATGGTAATTGAAGAAAAATTCAGCGACGAGGAGGAAGCCACTGGAGGCCGAGATGGCAATGACGGAAGCGATTGTGCAAAGGATGTCGAATCGGAGGAAACAGAAAACGTTATTGACTTGAGTTCAAATGGTAATTCCAGTAACAGCAATCAGGCCAATTGTGGCGAAGTGTACAAGCATAAAAAGCTCAAAATCGCCTCCAGGTTGCGCAATGACACCAAGTCGCTGTCGCCTTCATCGCTGATTCGGCAAACTACTCAGAATGGTGGGAAAGCAAGTGACACCGGAGACAATTCCAAGGCCAGCCTCTACCGGGCCTGACCCTGGGTCAGTTAATTCAGTTCAGAGTCAAATACTGGCCCTGACCAGTCGGTTCAACCAGAGTGCATTTCCGCGCAACCTGGACCAGGATCCGGCCACTGCGCGGGCCATCGCCAACTCGACCACAATGGCCCTGATGTCCAACATACTGGGCAATCAGTCCCAGAATCAATTCAGAGACGAGCCCCTGGGCGAGCAGTATGCCCAGTTGCTCTTCGCGCAGGACAGTTTGTACAAAATAAGGGGCCGAGGTCGACCGCCGAGGTACTCGATTGACGGCGAAGACGAAGCATCTGGCAAATGTAGGCCATCATTCAAAGTCAGACCCATTCTCCCGGCCGGCCCAGGGCTGACGGCAGGCCTGGCTCCGGTCGCTGCCAACGCTACGCCACTGCAGCTGGCTGTCAACATGCCTTCAGCGGAGCCGGGTGTGAGTCAAGTGAAACGACTCAGACTCTCGGGCGAGCCCTACCCGGCCCGGGGCCGGAAGCCAAAGCCAGTGCCACCGTCGAGGGAGGTCAATGGCAAAAACAAGTGCCCACACTGTCCCCAGGTCTACTACTCCACTCAGGCCATGAATGACCACATCAACAATGTCCACTCCATGAATGGTCAAAAGTATGTTTGCTCCATATGTGCCAAAGAGTTCAGCTGGAAGATCAGCCTGAACAAGCATATGCGCAAGCTTCACAACGAAGACAACAATGGCGGCCCCGTCAACTGTGACACCAACAATGCGGGCCCACACAAGCCCATATCCACTGCTATTCCCATGCCTGTCTAATTGTTTCAGTGTAATTGCTTTAATTGACCCTTGTTTACCCCATTTCATGGCGCCAAAGTTAGGGCTGACAAATGTGTCCCTTATACATTTATATATATATATATTTATGCTGAAAGCTCTCGCTGATTCGAAGACAGTGATTAATCTGATTGTGTTTTTCTTTGTGTTGCTGTCACGAAAAGCATTAACATAACTCTATTTCTGTAATGAATCATAAATTTCATTTTGCTTACTCGTCGATATTACAGCAAGTATAGGCAACATACACGTGTATGTAAGTGTGTACACCTTTTTCTCGGAGCAACTTTCGCCGATACCTTCAATCTATGCAGTTTTCTGTCACACAGATTTTATGAGAACGCCATCATTTGCCTTTGTACTCTGTATCTTTGATTTTCCTCATTAAAGAATCAATTTGATTGTAAATTTCTCTATTTCGGTTCAGTGTGCACTACTCGGCTTTGTCAACTAAATGCGCAGTTTGTGAAAACTGCACACTTTGTTTACCAAGAAATGTCATACGGTCATGCTGTAAAAAAACAATAAAGCTGATAGGTTTCAGAAAGCAAAGAAAGAGGAGATGATAAATTGGCACTTGATTTAGCAAACAAATGATAAGACATTTTTATTAGTAAACTGAAATAGCGAAGCTAGTGCGCATGTGCGTAGAAGGAAAAGCGCGCCTCGGCTTCTGATTGGTCGTCGGCTTTCCCGCTGTTCAGCAGCACATTTTCACTCACACTCTGGTCGTCATTGTGTCTCTTTTTCATCATAGTGCGTTTTTGGCCATTTGATTGTGATTATGGCCGATTTTCTTGAGTTTAACGACATATCCAAGGAGGACCGAGGTGCCCTGGTGAGTGTTTAGATTGTGACAATTGATTTGCTTAGCTAATACGTTGCATTGTCTTAGCAACCCGGTCGATTCAAGATCACTGCCCAGGGGATTGCTTTTAAGAATAGTAAGACTGGTAAACTTGACCAGTTGCAAGGGCATGACATTCAGAGTATACATTGGCAAAGAATTGCTTCCGCTCATGGCTTCCGTGTCATGACGAAGAATGGCAACATCTACCGGTTTGGCGGTTTTAACGAGACAGATCAAGACAAAGTGTCATCATTTTTCAAGCATCAGTTTGACATCAGTGTTCGAGAGAAAGACTTCTCGCTGAAAGGTTGGAACTGGGGTGTTGCGAACTTTCAAGGAGCTTCTCTTAGCTTTGACGTTGACAAGTCCAGCACGGCGTTCGAAATTCCGCTGACAAATGTTTCACATTGCACATCTGCGAAAAATGAAGTCACCCTGGAATTCCATCAGAATGACGACGCACCGGTGGCGTTGATGGAACTTCGTTTCCACATACCTAATCCAGTGGACTCGACTGAGGATCCTGTTCAACTTTTCCTGGAAAAGGTACTCGCTAGAGCAGATATCATCCAAGCAACTGGTGATGCAATCGCGACGTTTGCTGAACTTCAATGCTTGACGCCGAGAGGTCGTTATGATATCAAGCTTTATCCTACCTTCATTCAGCTTCACGGTAAAACTTTCGACTACAAAATTCCGTTGACAACTGTGCTGCGATTATTCCGTCTACCGCACAAAGATGGTCGTCAGGTCTACTTCGTACTGAGTTTAGATCCACCTATAAGACAAGGTCAGACAAGATACCACTTTTTGATTCTGCTGTTTAACAAAGATGAAGAAACCAAGATTGATTTGAATATCAAAGATGTGAGAGACAAGTTCGATGATAAGATCGATAGTACAGTTGAAGGCAGCACGGTTGACGTCCTGAGCAAAGTGATGAAGCTCTTGGTTCAGCGAAAAATCACTCACCCTAGTGAAACTTTCGGAGGGAAAATGCCAGTGATTACCTGCTCGTACAAAGCTAACGCTGGTTTGTTATATCCACTTGACCGGGGGTTTATCTACGTACACAAGCCACCTGTTCACGTTCGGTTTGAAGAAATCGCATCAGTTAACTTTGCTAGATCAGGTGGCTCTACTCGCTCATTCGATTTTGAGATTGAGTGCAAATCTGGATTGGTTCATACATTCAGTTCAATCGAAAAAGACGAGTATGGCAAGCTGTACGATTTTGTAGCGAATAAGAAGTTGCGTGTCAAGAATACTGGCACACAAGGAGGAACTACTAAACAAGCGGAAAATGATGATCTTGTGGATTCTGATGATGAAGACGAACCTGATGCATATCTGGCTAGAGTGAAGCAAGAAGCCAGAGAGCGCGTCGAAGATTCGGATGAGTCGGATGATGACTTCAATCCTGAAAAGGAAGAAAGCGACGTTGCAGAGGAATTCGATTCGGATGCTAGTGAGTCAGAGTCAGGCTCTGAAGCGGGCAGTGGAGATTCTCCGAAGAAAGCAAAGAAAAAAGAAAAGAAGGAAAAGAAGAAGAAAAAAGAAAAGAAAGAAAAATCAAAGCCGAAAGAAAAGAAGCATCGTAAAAAGAAAGATGCTGATGACGGAAAACCAAAGAAACCGATGACTGCTTACTTTTTGTGGATGAACGAAAATCGACCCGTTCTGAAAGAAAAATATCCATCGCTGAGTTTAACTGAACTAACCAAGAAAGCCGGAGAACTTTGGAAAGAAAAAACCTCGTCAGACAAAACTAAATACGAAGAGGAATATGAGAGGCTCAAGATAGAATACAAAAAAGCCATGGCCGAATATGAAAGTCAAGGGGGTGCCGCTGCCGCCAGTAGCAGTAAGAGTTCGTCTAAAAAGGAGAAGAGTAGCAGCAGCTCTAAGAAGCCAAGCTCGTCCAAGGCGAAGGAAAGTTCACCCTCGAAATCGGCGTCGTTCAAGAGCAAGGAATTCATTGACAGTGACGATGATTCCTCTTCAGATGCCGGATCAGAAAAGAAGTCTAAGAGTAAGAAAGAGAAGCGCTCGCCTAAAGAGAAGAAAGGCAAGAAAAAGCAAGAATCTGACGAGGAGATGGAGAGTGCAGTGTCCACTCCGGCCTCTGAAGAGGACTCTGATTGAATGAAATGAAGCGATTATCGTCAACTTCTTTATTTGTGTCATTAATTCAACAACAGAATTGTCTGAGTTTAAACTTGTACTTGGGTTCGCCTTTTCACAACTGAACACTGGTTAGTAAAACTAAATTGGCATAAAATTATAGCTCTTCGAAAATAGATACGCGCGCCTTTGTGCTTCCTGATTTAGTTTTCTTCAATGTAGAATATTTCGTCTCACCGCGAATCATGTTGTTCTCATAGATTCTGTCCATTGGAGACAACTTTTCTTCGACCTTCATGACTTGAATCTCTGATTTGAGGTCACGCAACTGATTGTGCAAGTGGCGACTCTTTTCGATGTAATCCATTCGTTCCTTCTCAATTTCCAGGGCCAACTTCTCAATGTCACCTTCGGTCATCAGGTCACTTGAGCCGGACGAGTAATAGTTGTTGGCGGCACTTGTGGTCAACAAATTTCCATTCAACTGGGGACGGTAGCCATTGGCTGACGGCAAACTTGTCGTCGATACTCTAATTGTGTTCAAATCTTCGTTCATGACGGCATACTCGTGCACAGAGCGATAGTCGTGTAAGTCTTGTGAGTTGAATGAATTGTGTATTTGATGGCGATAGTTGATTGGCTGCGACAGTCCTGTGGACTGAACTGAATTGGGTTCCGCGTTGCGAGTAAAGGAACCATTACTTTCGTGGTGAATGTTGGCAGAATTTCCTTTGATATAAATGCTTGTACCATTGGACAGACTTTGCGATGGCTGATGATAATTAGCAGCATAATTAGAAGGTGGCGGCATCTGATGATTAATAGCTGGTTGGCGAAGAAGCTGAATGAGCTTTTCCTTTGCTTCCTTCTCGGCTACCTTGGCTTTTATTAATTCCATTCGCAGAGCTTCGGCTTCTCTAGCCCTACGATCGCTCTCTTCAACCATGCTAGAAGCCAAGCGCTCAGCTTCGGCAGCCTTCCTTTCAATGTGCATCTTTTCTTCTTCAGTTCTGATTGCATTCATTTTAACCCTTTGAATCTCAGCTTCCGCTTCCGCTGATTTTTGTGATAAGAGCATAGCCTCTTCTTCGGCTACGCGAACCTTGCCAGCTAGCAGCTCGGCCATCTCTTCCGACCGGCGGAGAGATTCTTGAGCTGCTCTAGCTTCTTCCTGATATTGTAATAGCCTTTGTTCAAGTTCAGCTTTGTCTCGTTCAGCTTCTTCGCGTAATTGCTTTTCACGAATTAATTTTGCCCGTTCAGCCTGTCGACGGATCTTCTCCTCTCGGGCTTGGGCTTTCATTTGCTGAATTTCCATTGTATCAGGCTTTCGGCGCTTGATGAATAAATCATGATTTCCGATGCAAAGATCCAGTATTAACTTGTTAACTCGAGTTTTCGATGAATAAAACTGAAAATTTGGCGCACTTTTGTCCACTGGTTTTATGGTGAATCGTTTATCGTCATATGAGATGTTTCGAATTTCACTCCACAGAAAAGTTATCTTCGGGGTCAACTTGTTAGTTTTCTCGTAAATACTGAGGCCGACCGATGTAACGCCAAGCCATAGCTCAGATTCCTTCTTGTTGCTGATGGGGAAATAGTTGACTCCAAACATGTCAAGGTCTTGAGCAATTTTCAAATATTCCATTTCAGCCTCGTCGCGAGTCATCCCCTTGTGATCGGCATACCAGACCTTGATTCTTTCTTCCCACATTTCAGGTGTTAACTGGTACTGGTCAATGACTTTCTGTGGTAGTAAGTCTTCGGCTTCGGCCAACATACCTAGCCTGTAGGTTGCTTCATCGTAGTCACCGTATTTCGCTTGGACTGCATACGAAGCCAATAATACTGACGCTTCGGGAGGACAATATACGTCCATATTAAGTATGGCTTGCTTCACCTGAAGGAAGAATAATCGTTGTGTTATTTCCTGTATCAGCTCTTCAGCAGCATCTTCAGGGTAGAATTTGGCTAAAAACAGAAAAGCCATATGATGGGTTTTCTTGGCCTTAGATTCACTGTGCTTGGAAGACTTTGACGAAGTAGAAGCAACTGTGGACATAGATGATGTAGAAGACATTGCTGACGCTGGTGTTGGTGACTCTGATTTCGTGTGAACAGCTACATCCTGGTCACTGATCCTCTTGTCGGTCTTCAACCAAGCAATGTAACCTTTGCTGTCGGCAAACTGTAGCCCAAAATACCAACTTTCACGAAGACCAATGGTTCGACAAACCAATTCGAACAGATCACGACCTAATGACTTTGGATCAATTTCGAAGTCCATCTGAGCATCCATGGTCAGGACCTCGACAGAAATTACTTTCTTGGTGACTTGTCTCTTTAGCGTCTTCATCTTTGCAATATATTAAGGGAGCAAACTAAACTCAAACTATGTGGCTCATATATTTTTCGAAAAATATTATATTACTTTGGCTACATAGCTATGAAAGGCACACATACTTATTATACACATCACGAAAAAAGATAATATTAACATAGCAGCAAGTTCACAGAGTGAAATTCCTATTGCCAGGTGGCGCTGCTGGCGCTAAATTTGTTATTTCAGTCAATGACTGTCATTGTGTTTACATGTGAACGCCTTGAAATTTTTCACTGATTACCCTTAGATTCGACACTTGGACGAACGTCATCTCAGTTGTTAAGCCATGAGTGACTCTATTACCGACCTTCTCCAGCATTTAAGCTCGGATGAGCTTAAAGAATTACTTAACGACGATGGTCCCAAAATCGAAGACATGGTTAAGGACTCTGCTCAGGTTTGCTTTGATGATATGATTCACAGTGTTTATGACGCTAATGGAATTTTTATTGCTATGCTGGAAATGCTGTAGGTGAAAGCTCTGGAGTCAGAAAGAGAAATGTTAATTGCTAGCAACAAAAGTCTTGCGGAATTCAACTTATCGAAAGAGCCGACTTACCAACAACTGAGGCAAAGTTTGCTCGATTCTTACAATGAAGCTGCTGAATTGAAGAAAGGGGTAGAAGCTAAACGTGACAAATTGAATGACATGGCAAATCAAACGTCTCTCGAGACCACGTTGGCGTTGCTACAGGCGGCCGCAGCGGAAGCCGAGGAGGAAAGCGACCAATTTTCCGAAGATTTCTTATTAGGAACAATTCCACTTGAGTCATTCTTGTCAAGTTTCCTCGAGAAGCGAAAATTTGCTCATCTGAGACGAATTAAAACTGAAAAGCTGATGGAACACGTTCGAAGTCAGAACAGTAGACAGCAGCAAGAAGGCCCCGTTCGACCAGCTCCAGCACCTCCGGGCTCGACAGGCAATCCCTTGCCTTATCCAGTAGTTCAGCACATGCCATATCCTGGTTACAACAACAACTACCCATTTGCGAATGCTTACCCTCAATAAGTGATACTACAGCTCGTCGCAAGTCTGACAGTATTTTTCAACTTTCACTACGCTCTTCAACGGAAGGCATACTGTCATACTTTGCGATGAGCTGTATGAGACAAATCATAAACTATACAGATTTTTATTGACAATCATATGCATAGTGTCAACTTTCTTTTTTATCGAACCAGTCATCTCTCATTCGCTGCGGTTCATAAACAGTGTTCACAGTCAACATAACGAAGCCAGTCAAAGTCGCCAATAGCAACAAAGAGCTAAAGCCTCTAGACTGTTGCTCTTCGGTGGCTTTACGTTGTCGCTTGTTTTGATATATTCTAAAATCACTTGCTTTCGTTTGATGGCTCGAGGAGAAGGAGTCTTCAAAACTATATGCTTCGACAGCTTTTTCGGCCATGAAACCAGGTTCAGCTTTCATCCGAGTCACTGATCTAACTCGAGTAACACCTTCCGACTGCCTCCGTTTATAAAACTGAGTGTAATCGAAGTCATCGGTTCCCAGGTCAGCATAAAAACCTCTTGGCTTCTCTCTAAAGACTCGCGATGTTTCGGTTTCTTGAGACCTAGATTCCCGTTGATTAGCCGGGAACATTCGACGGTCATAATTCCTTTTTTTGTCATAATTTCCAAGCGTTTCATATGCTTCACTAATCAACTGAAAAGTTTCCACGGCACCTTCACTTTTATTCTTATCAGGATGATATGCCATCGACAAGTCGTAATATGCGTTCTTGATTTCCCCAGAGTTTGCTTTGCTATCCAAGCCTAGAACATCATAAAAGTTCGTCTTCTTGTCACTAACTTTGGCGTATGTTCTTGAAGAAGACTGTCGAAGATGAATAACTCTAAAATTATTCTTCGCGTAAGATCGGCACGAATGCATCGGAAATGTCCTCTGAATGACTGCTTTGAATTCAATCACAGGATCCACATGACTTGGTTCATACTATCCGCATACACAGGTCAAATCCTGTATTTGATGTCTGGTCTAATCTTGCGTCAAAGTGTGGATGATATTATCTTAGTGAAGTTAATTAAATGGATAGAATATATGAATGAAATATACTGATGACAAACAGTCAGCTGTGAACCACGCAAGGTTAACTCACCGCACTACGGAAACGATCCCTAGCGTCGGCTTGTTTCCTTTGGATTTAGATGAGTGGCTCGTCTGTCTGTGCGATGAATTAAATTCTGTTGACTAATATATATATTTATTGGAATTATTTGTCATATTTGCAAAATGGATGATTTTGAAGCTTTTAAACAGCTACAAGAAGATGAATTGACAGCGTTGAAGTCAATCCTGATTGAAGGCGTGAAAGATTTACGCAAGAAAAAAGGCAAAAGTTGGACGCCATTGGAATTGCAGATAAGTGTCGAACCCCAAGAAAGTTTTTCGCCCAACAGAATAGTCCATGCAGCTGTAGATCTCATAATTAAGTGCGATGAATTTTATCCCGCCAAGAAGCCTGAAACCATTGAGCTCGAGAACGCCAAAGGATTGCCGCATGCTGCCATCACGAAGCTACGTAATGAACTGTTAGAACTTGCTAGTAAGCATGAAGGAGACGAAGTCATTTACATCCTCTTTGATCACAGCCGTCAGTTCTTAACACCATACAACGTATCCAGTCACAAGTCTTTCTACGATGAAATGCTCAACAATCGCAAGATTGAAAAAGAGAAAGAAGAACAACGAAGAGAAATCAGCATTGAAGTGCGGCGAATGAAGGATCAAAAAGAGAAGCGGGCCTTGCAAGACGAACTGCAGCGCAAAGATGAAGTTCTGAAGTTGGAAGCTCGACTTAGAAGAGAATCTACTCAGCCTTCTGAAGAGTACGACATTTCATCAGGCTTTCATTCCATGGCTTCCGCGAGTGATCATGTGTCGTATGAGAATGTTGCTGTACCTTGTCAGGTTGAACATTCTGCATTACCTGTCAAACTGAAGGCTCCACATGGTGAAGATAGAGTGTTTCTAAGAGGACCGTGTATATACCATAATGGTCTGCGAGAATCAGTCGAATACCTAGGAATAGAAATAGAGAATGGATGTTTCAGCAATTTTTTCATAAATGAATGGAAAGTCCGTTGGAAAGCATTTGGTCAAGACACGCTATCTAGGTTAAACGAACTAGATGCAGTCAGTGAAGAGATACTGTTGCGATCAGATAAGTTCAGTCACTCAAATATTCAATTCGCCATAGGTGCTGGATACTCGCTAGAAAAAGAATACATAAACATAAACCTAGTCCATCCATCGGTTGAAGGCATACGGCTAACAAATTTGCCGTACATTCTCAAGGGAGCACCTCTGGAGCTCCCCATCATTCGTGAATATTGTCATCAGCTTCTAGAAGCACTCAGTTATTTGCACCAGCGTTCAATTTCGCACGGTGACTTGAAGCACTGTAACATTTTCGTTGGGTCTAATGGAAGGCTGCAAATCAACGGTGCAATTTGGGACAAGAAACTCTTCCAGTTTTATTCGGGCATCGTGGACAACGGCTCAGAAAATGATAGCATTAATAACCGTGCATCTCAGCGCATTGACATCAATCGTCTCGGTCTTATTTGTGCTTGGATCGCTAGCGGATGGAAAATTAGTTTCGAGCAGCTGTTGCAATCAAAGTATATACCGGCCATCGCCACGTCTAATGAGCTTAATGATTTCATAGCTGTCAGTTCATCGCAAGAAGCTCCTACAGCCGAAAATTTGTTGTCGCACCCCTTCATTCGTTCGAAAACCCCTTCACGAAGGTCCGATATAATAGTTGATGATGATTCATTGGAGAACTTCGAGCTCAAAGCCAAAAAACACCAGGCTCCCTTACTTCCAGTAGCTGCGAACTCTAGACTAAATGAATTGTTTGAAGTCGAAGAAATCATAGGTAAAGGTGGGTTTGGACAAGTTTTCAAAGCGAAGCACAGGATTGACGAAAGGTATTATGCAATCAAAAAAATTCCGCTGAACTTATCTCAGAAGCTAAAAAATAAAATCAACCGTGAAGTCAACTTATTGTCTGGGCTGGAACACGAAAACATAGTTCGCTATTTCAACACATGGATCGAAGAAGAACTACTGGATGACACAAATTCAGAATCTAGCAGTTCACAAGCCATTTCAGTCATTGATAGACTTAAGCCGGCAAAAGAGTTGGTACAAAAATCCACAGTTTTAGATGATAGCTCGTCCGAAGAGGAAGAAGACGATGGAATTATCTTTGGTACCTCTTTTCTTGTCGATCGAGATGTTTCATCCGAATACATCGTTTTTGATAGTGACAGTAAGCTGTTATCAGACACGAAAACTCCATTGATCGAAACATCAACTCCAGAGTTCGCAAAAGCGAAGCCCTCTTTCGTTCGTTTCATGTATATTCAGATGGAATTATGTGAGAACAATACTTTACGCACAGCTATCGATTCCCGCCTTCTACGTGAAAACGATGGTCGAAAACGTCGACTATTCAAAGAAATCATCGACGGTTTGGCATACCTTCACGAAAGAGATATAATTCATCGTGATCTAAAACCGGGAAACATCTTTTTAGATTCAAAGGACCACGTGAAGATAGGAGATTTTGGCTTAGCAACTACTGACATATTTTCTCGTGATGCAAAAGAAGATATACTGGAAATTGTTAGAGCCACTGACATGACCGAGTTGGACGTTTCGAAGCTCAAAACGACTGGACTTGTGGGAACGCCTTTGTATGTCGCACCAGAACTCGTAGAACAGTCTGTGGATCTCAAGACTCTGAAAATCTTATACACTCAAAAGGTTGACATTTATAGCCTCGGAATCATATTTTTCGAAATGTGCTACCCTCCACCAGTAACTGGCATGGAAAGAATGGAGATCTTGACACATCTTCGCAGACCTGACATCAAATTTCCTGTTAATGCTGAACAGTTTCTCATCCAAGAAGAGATTGATCTACTGAGACAGCTACTTCAGCACAATCCCAAAGACAGGCCTTCGTCGAATGACTTGTTAGATTGTAATTATCTGCCGCCGCCAGAGCTGGAAGAGAAAGAGAAGCAGAACATCATTCACCATGTTGTTTCCGATACTCGCAGTAAAACCCACAAGTTTATGTTGAATCTGCTGATGAGCAAGGAGAGCACTGTGGTGGACGATTTTGTTTACGACTATGATAGACGAAATGATGAACTAGTTCCAGCTCACAACCACAAGCGTGTCCGCAATATACCACTCGACAAGCGCCGAATCTTCCAACATGTCTGCTCAATCACAGAGAATTTGCTTGAAATGTACTCAGCGTGTCGATTCCTGACACCAACATTCATGCCGATCTACTCGAGCAAAATGTACGGCAATGGTGAGCAGTTTCACGTTATTGACAGAAATGGCACTGTTCTGGCGGCGGCATACAATTTGAGAGTTCCATTTGCTAGATATCTTGCCAGAAATAATGTGAAATCGATGCGGAGATACGCAATAGAAAAAGTGTTCCGTCAAAGAAAAGCCAATTATCACCCCAACGAGCTGTGGGAGTGTGCTTTTGACATTGTTGAATCTACAGAATCAAATCGCGACCAGATAATTACCGACGTCGAGGTTCTGTCATTCCTGAAAGATTTGGTCAACCAGTTTCCTTGTCTGCTATCAAAGCCATTGACTCTGCGAATCAATCACATGAAGCTCTTGAAATCCATTCTGACGTACTGCGAAATTCCTGAAGACTCTCATGAAAGCGTTCTTCGCATTATATCAGAACTGTTTGGAAGTATCCGGGCGAGCTCTCGGGCCGAAGACGAAGACACTGAGCCGAATCCTCTTAAAGTTCTTCTCGAAGAAAGACTGATCGCGGAGAAGATAAATCTTGACAAGAGTAAACTTACTACTTTGTTCATGTTGCTGGACACGGAGAAAAGTAGTGTCGCTGATCTTAGAGAAGCTCTAAAAACACAAATGCGAAAGAAGACACCAGTTCAGTTGGCAGCATTTGAACGTGCTGGTCAAACGATTATCGAGTTGCGTCAGATCCTGCAAAGCTTCCCTGTCGGCACTGCGCTGCCTTTCAAGTTCAAGCTCCAGCCAAGTTTTCTCCTGGGACCTAATTCGACTAAATTCTCTGGCATGTTCTACCAGCTTGAGTATGAAGTAACAAGAAAGACGAAAGGCGTAGGATTGAATAACGTTCACGTGCTTGCAGCTGGTGGTCGCTATGATGAGCTCATCAAGTCGTTCAAAATGGAAAGTTTTCGCGAAGATAATGCTGCTGACAACTCCTTTGTTGGTGCAGTTGGCGTTAGTGTAGAAGTCGAGAAAATTGTGCGTCAACTAATGGAAGACGAGAAGATTGGCAATATTCCTGCGAGTCTCATAGATGTTGCGTTGTTTCCGATCACTCTGTCTGGTGACGATCCTGAGAAATCGCAAGTTCTGTACAAAGAGATGAGTTTCATCGCTCAAGAACTGCGCTCTAGTGGCATCTCCGTCGCTTGCTATCCAGAATGTCGCTACAAACGAATCGAAGACATCAGCAAATTCTGTACTGAAAATGTTGCCAAACATGCCGTAATTCTCAAGGAAGCCAAGGACACGGAAAGTCGAAGTTACATCTCGAGCAAAATACTGGTATTCGAAAATGACAGATGTACAGAAAAGAAAAGTGGCCGATTATCAGCGAATGAGATCGTAGAGTTCATGCGAATCACATCTTTCCCGAGATCCGAGTCTCAGAACACTGGAGAAAGTTCGAACAAATCAGAAAAGACGATCTCAGGACAAATGGCCGGAGATGGGTCAAGCAGCAGCAGCGGATACACTTCTCTCACAAGTTCCACTAATTTAACCTTCTTGCCTTTTGAAACCAAACTCACGCCTTCAAGCAGGAAACGCCACAGTACTCTTGTTCTCAATCTACTTTCTTCTTGCTTCAACAATACAATTCAAGCCATTGCTATGGAATTGCCTTACAGAGTGATTCGAAGCATTGCCGGTGAACTTGAAACGAGTGACGATCTGGTGGAAATGAAGTCGGCCATCGAACAAGCAACGGTTGTTCTCACCGATAAGCATCCCAGATATCGCAAATACATTGCACTTGTTTTGGATACTATTTTCAACACAAAATGTGAAAAGAAGGCATCTCTCATTGCTCTTGTCAGTTACACTGAGATGAAATTTATCATATTGTCTTGAGCCAACTATTGCTGTTACGTTTTGTACCTAAGAGTCTCAATAAATTTATTCTATTTTGCGAGTAGAAGTTCATAAGATCAGAACTTCAAAAAAGTTCGCACTTCGATAACGACCCCCAAACATTGTGAAGTCTGCCAGCAACACGTTCGAGTTGCGCCAGAACCTGCTTTGAATTGTCCAGCGGCCCGACAAAGCCTTCGAGTTCTATCGATTTTCCATTGTAATGTCAGCCCAAGTGCAAGCTTCGAGGAAGCTTCGTTGCGCAACATTCTAACACCTGATACGTCGTTCTCACAACCGCCCCTTTTTCTCGTCAGTCAACAACTGCAACAAAATTAACTGTTACATCATTCAATAGATTCTGATCACGTTAGTAGTTGGTTGTGCATTTCGTGGCTAACAGGGATCAGTCTTTCAAAGAAGCAGCAAGATGGTAAGTTTCTCTATTCACTTAATAGAAACTAATTGTCTAAATTGCAGTCGCGACAAGCTAAAGCAATTTCTTCTCCGACGGACACCTTGGCTATGTGTAACAGGGCCGTAGCCAATAAAAATGAGTACGGAAGTGTGCGACATATCGAAGTCACAACAACTCAAAATCGGCAATTTGTCTTCACGGTCGAACCCTATGACAAAATTTCGGAGGGCCAGATTGCCTTCAACATGCCATCGGTGAGTGTGAGCCTAAACGGACACGTGATCTGAATCTTCTTTTCAACAGAGAAAATGGGCAATGTTGTCACTGAACGAGATGCTGCTAGTGAAGCCATACGATTTCAATCCTAACTCGCAGTACGTCAGCAAAATCACGTTAGAAGTACAGTTTCTCCAGAAAAACAATACTACTCCTGAACCTTACGATACTGACATCATGGCCAAAGAGTTCCTGGCGCAGTTTCCCAATCAAGCGTTCACTGTCGGACAGCCAGTAAGCTAATCATTCAACTGAGATTCAATTCTAAATATTTTTTTAGTTCGGTTTCCGAATTCCTGACAGGAGAATAATTTTGCAATTGACAGTCAAACACATGGAGTCTTTATGTCTTGCAGACCTGAAGTCAGGTGAAAATACCGGAATCAAGACAGTGAGAAGTTTCTTTGTTAATGATAATTCGAATTCATCCTAGTTCTCTTTAGACACATATTGGTCTTGTTACTCCCAACAGCTCTGTAGTTTTTGAGAAGGGCGAAAATTCGGGCGTCAATCTGACCGGAAAGGCAAAAGGAAAAGCTCAGCAACAATCAATCATCAATCCAAACTGGGACTTCCTTGATATGGGCATCGGTGGTTTGGACAAAGAGTTCAACTCCGTTTTCCGCCGAGCCTTCGCTTCCCGAGTATTTCCTGTGGAACTGGTTGAACAGTTAGGGCTGAAGCACGTTAGAGGAATTCTACTCTATGGTCCACCTGGTACCGGTAAAACTTTGATGGCTCGTCAAATCGGACAAATGTTGAACTCACGCGAACCAAAGATTGTTAATGGTCCACAAATCTTAGACAAATACGTTGGTGAATCCGAAGCCAACATCCGAAGGCTTTTTGAAGATGCGGAAGCAGAGTTCAAGAAGATGGGCAATAACAGTGGTTTGCACATCATAATCTTTGACGAAATCGATGCCATCTGTAAGCAAAGAGGGTCCATGGCTGGTTCATCGGGAGGTGTCGGCGACACAGTGGTCAATCAGTTACTGTCGAAGATCGACGGTGTTGAGTCTCTGAATAACATTCTGGTCATCGGCATGACTAATCGTCGAGACATGATGGACGATGCGCTACTACGACCTGGTAGACTAGAAGTGCAAATCGAAATTGGTCTTCCTGATGAGAAGGGTCGAGTTCAGATTCTGAATATTCACACAGCCCTGATGAGGAAGCACGAAAAGCTGAATTCCGACGTAGATCTGAACGAAATCGCATCACTGACAAAGAACTTCTCAGGTGCCGAACTTGAAGGTCTGGTCAGGGCTGCTCAATCATGTGCGATGAATCGCTTAATCAAAGCCACACACAAAGTGGAAGTGGACCCTGATGCTCTGGAGAAGCTGAATATCACTCGAGCAGACTTTATGCATGCATTGGCACATGATGTGAAGCCAGCGTTCGGAGCGTCTTCAGATGCTGTGGAGAAATTACTCACCGGTGGCATCATCAACTGGGGACCTGCAGTCAACCATGTTCTGGAAGATGGCGAACTGTTCATCCAGCAGGCCAAAGATCCTTCTAGCCGTGGCCTGGTCACCCTTCTACTGGCAGGACCACCGAACACCGGCAAGTCTGCACTCGCAGCCAAGTTGGCCATCAGCTCGGAATTCCCTTTTGTCAAATTGTGTTCTCCCGATGACATGGTCGGCTATACTGAAACTGCCAAGTGCATGCACATCAGAAAAGTATTTGACGATGCTTACAAGTCAACAATGAGCTGCATCCTGGTAGACAATATTGAACGTCTTCTCGACTATGGTCCAATTGGTCCCAGATATTCCAATCTGGTACTGCAAGCTCTCCTTGTTCTACTCAAGCGAGAACCTCCTCTAGGTAGAAAATTGATGGTTCTGTGCACGACAAGCAATAAGGAACTACTGGAACAAATGGACATGTTGTCTTGCTTCACGTCAGTGCTCCATGTGCCCAACATGACGGAAGATTCGCACCTGCTCAATGTCCTAAATCATCTATCGGAAGGCGGCGGATCTGGTTATTTTGCCCGAGATGAGCGCCATCAGTTTGCCACCAAGATCAAGGGGCGCAAAGTCTGGGTCGGCGTCAAGAAGTTCATCGCCTATATCGACATGGCTAGACAGGTATGTTAGACGCCATTTTAGTCAGAGTGCTCATTTACTGATTTGCTTTGTTTTTATTGCAGATGGACACTCAGAACAGAGTCTGGAAGTTCATCGCTAAACTGGAAGAAGAGGGCTGTCTGGAAATGATGTAATCGCATGGTTAGAGATTGAAGTGTGTGAAATACAATGCAAGTTTCTTGTCTATTGATTGTGTTGTCAGCTGTCGTCGTTTCGTGAGCTGCGTGATTCGACTTCAGCCGTTAAGTTATTGGTATGCAGAAAAAAGTACTTTGACAAATCACTCTTGTATATCTTTCAAAGTCTATATTGAGTTGAACGTTGAAAATCATCTAATTTCGCAGATAGATAGAAGAAAAACTATTAGAGATTGTCTCCGATAATGAATGACTCAAAGAAATCTGTTAAACATTCCCGTACTGTTTCGAGACATGTTGGAAAAGAGAGCTATTCTAACTCAATTGAAAAGTCTGATGTCCTTGATGTTATTGTCCCTAGTATTAAAAGAAATCAACAACCCCTTCACTTAAAGTTCCATGACTCGCACCCTCCCTCTCTCATCTCTCTCTCCCTCCCTTTTTCTTCTCCCTCCTGTGTTGAAAGTTAATTGGCTGAACTTGAGTATCAAGTTGAATTAGCTGCGGAGGAAGTTGATTGACTTCCTCTCCGAGGCAGGAAATGAAGCGAGAAAAAGCTCCTAATTGCATCATGAGTCCAACTTCTCGGCTTCCCAGTTTAAATGAGGTCAGAACAAGAGTTGGTCAACGCAAAGAATTAGCTAAATGAGGTTTCGGATCCCAATGACAGCTTAATTGCCAGGTGCGTCTTGAGGATGACTACAGGATGGCCATTGTGTTTATATTTGGTACGAAACATCCTCTTGAGAGGCTGGATACAGCTCAAAGAAGTTATGGTACAAGTATGAGTGAGGGGAGAGAGAAGGAGGGAGAGAGGAGGGAGAGAGACTGAAGCAGAGGCAATCGAACAAAGGAGCCGAAGAAAAGTTTTCAAAAGTTCTTTTTTTCTTCTTCTGTTTTCTCTCGCTTCACTGGTTGTAACTTTACTTGTGAGTGCCGTTCTTCTCTAGCTCCGGAAAAACAAACCAAAGTCGGATAACTTGTCTGACTTGTTGGCGCTGTGCACCATGAGAGGCGAGAGGAGAGGAGAGAGAGCAAGAGGGCGAGAGAAGAGCAAAAGCAAGGAGAGCGAGAGAGCGAAGGAACGGTCGGCGACTCAGTTGAAGGGAGAGAGCCGGAGAGGAGTCGAAGCACTCCACGTAGCTGTGGCCGGGAAACGCAGTGGTTGGCTGGGCCTTGATCCTCTCTCCCTCTCTCTCTCTCTTCCTCTCTCTCTCCCCTCTCCCGCCTTGCATCTCTCTTGGGCTGTGTTTTTGTTTCGCTTCCTCTCAGCCGCAGTTGGCTCTTCAGTTCCTTCTCTCGTCTCTCTCCCTCTCTCTCCCTCTTGCTCCCAGTGCTTTGTGTGATCACCATTGTTTTCCTCATTTGAATATAAAATAATGGTGCTTCTCTATCATTTCCACGGTAGACACCTTTCCCCGTAATGAAGGACGACATTTTGTAAATTGACGGCTCAAATTTCCCAGCGCTGCAAACTGAATCAATTCCCAAAAAGGAGGGGAAATTCATCGGTTCGGGAAAATTGGCTCACTATCTGTCGTATCCACTCGTTCCATTTACAGTCAATTGACCTTAACTGCAATACAAATTTACCAACGGTGGCCCGAACACATCCTCGTTTCAATCCGATGTACGATTTACTAAATCAATGGATATTTGACATCGAACGGAAATGTAAGTAAACGCCGACCAAGCTAGAATCTTCCCTTGATGTGTTGCAGCTCTCTTCCTGGTTCTCGCATTTAGCTAATTAGCACATTGTTTTCTTTGGCATGTGTTCACAATGTGTATTTCCTTTCCTCTCGTGATTTACAGCTCAGATTGTGAGGGTGTAGTTATTTTTAACTTGACAGCGAATTCGAATTTTCAACTCCCAGAGTTGGCGCCGGAGGGACTCTTGAGAAGATGACCAAGTTGGAGGTCAAGTGAATTAGTAAATCAAGAGGTTTGAGAGCAGCTGCCCGCTTAAATTGCCGTTGAGAAAGCAACTAGTTTCCCGCGATGAAGACAGGTCAGTGATTTCACAGAAATTATCACTCTTTACTCTCAGGTGATAAATTTATATGATCCCACTAACTACCTTATACAACTGATGAGGTGATTTGCTGTTTATTATTATTGCATTCCTGCCATCATTGTGCACATGATTTACCGATGGCCTGTTTCTTGCCTGTAAACTTCTCTGCTCGCATCAATTGATTCCTTTTGGTGCTCAGTGACCATACAGTGGTGATAATTCTTGTGTCCTCGACTTCGTATTAAGGAATTTTGAATCTGATTCCACTCGCCATTTTGATTTCGAAGGAGTATATGATTGACGCCGAATTTTCTCTCTACTTTTACAGAACAAGCAACGCCATTGTGAAACGCTGACAAGACACTGCCTGTCAATCGAAGAACGAGAAATGGACTCACCCTCGTCAGATCAGCCTGACTACAATGGGGACCATTCATCCAAATCCAGATCAGTTCGAAAAAGGAGACACCGAAGAGGATGCTGTGGGTGCAATTGTCAAATATTTTGCTCCTACATTCTGGCCATGATCTCAACTAGCTTAGTGGTTGGCGGTGTCTATCTGTCTCTACTCTACTGGGACCGGATCTGGTTAATTCTCTCGGCGGCTGGTTTCGTGCTAGTTTTGTTTGGTTCGTGCATGTATTACTGCGGAGTGAAGACATTGTACAAATATGACTGTGAGGAGGATGACGTTCCCAACCAAAGAAGACGTCGCCGGACACGTCGAGGCAATTACAGGGACTGTGGATCGTCCGGTGAACTAGTCGCAGCTAGTGACAGTCAGTCACAACTGTCCCTGAACATGATACCGCAATACTTCAACCCGAGAAACGACTCTGTGAATCAATCGGCGCCCAATCAGACTGCTTTTAGTCAGATAATGAATCTGAATGGCCAAAGCTTCCTGGTAATGCCACTGAATCCGACTGAACCGGAGAGTGATCAGGTTTCCGAGCAAACAAACATTCCTTTGGATAATGATTCAGAAACAGTAGAAGCGCTGCAACCAGATATCTTCAGGTATGTTGTGCTTACAAAGTGAATTTCCATAACTTCATATATCATTGTTATTTCCATTCCAGGAAACCTGGCGATTCAGCGCTGAACGATGAAGAAGTAGATCAAATGACTGTAGATGTTTCAAATTACTTCAGCCACTTGCGAGTGCGATCAGAAAGCAATTCATCCAAACCTGCCGACTCCGAGACCAACTCAACTCCGGCAGTTCCCGCCAATAAAAATAGACGAAGTCGCCAATCTACACGCAATGCACGGCAATCGAGCCGCGAACCGGCTCCCTGTACATCGGTAGACACAAACAGCTACTTCGTCTCATTCGACCAACCTAGACAAAGTGGATCACGTGACTCTCAAAGGTCGGCCCAGAATGTGCCCCAAGTTATTGGGGCCACCGTGAGGACGCCGCTGCAAAGACACCGAACATTTCGCCAGAACAAGAGCACTGTCATTCAGCTGATGCCATCGTCGTCCTCTTCGGACGGTCAGCGCGAACCTTCACCCTCCACAAGTACCACCACTGCCGAAGGTTCAAGTACAAATTGTGATAATTCGAGCCCTGCCTTAAACAACAATTCATCTCAGGCACTTCTATCGTTTCAACCGTCAAACGGAAGCGGCGACGAACTGCCCGTGTTCACTCCCAGTGCCGACGATGACGATCGGCACGAACTGTACATTGGCGGCAGTGAGACGCCGCCGCCCAGTTATGCCGAAGCTTGTAAAACTGTCCAAGTTTACCGGACACGATTAAGGGACAAGAAGGGATGTGGCTTTTTGTTCTACTTTCTCTAGTGGTGACCTCCACATCTCCCTTCGACGCGTCATTGATTGTAGTTCAGAGTTTTTAGAGAATAATTTTTCACACATTATTGTTGCATCATCATATCTTGCCACTCTTGCCTTTTTAAAAGTGACACTCTGAAAGTAGATTCCATTATCAACCTTACGACTCAATGAATAAAAGATAAAATTCAACGAGGAAAGTGTTTCCACTTGTTATCAAGGTGAGAAATCAGTGAACACACTGACTGAACCCAAGTCGAACCATTAGCGAAAAGGTTCGAAACGAGCTCTCTTCCGGTTGACTGGCTTTTCTCGCCTTAATCAGCTGAACATGCAGATCAGTGAGTGACCGGTTAATCGCAGTTTAGAAACGGTCTGATGCTAATCACCGGTTGAGAAGGAAACGACTGGCTAGTCGACAGAGGGTGTTGCTAAATCCAATCAACTTAGCGTCATTCAAGGTCACTAGCTCTCTCTCTCTCTCTCGCCTCTTTTTCCCTCTCTCACCCTCTCTCCCTCCTTGTCTCGTCCTGTAAGTTGAATGCGTTGCAGTTTTTGCCAAAACCGGCTTCAAAGCTAGATAACGTCTATTGCATCGAATATTTAGCTGTACTTTTCCTGTTCCGACACTTTCGCACATTCTCAACTTCTCTCCCTTCGTCACTTGTTTGGATCCAAGTTCCTACTGATTTAGTCATTTTTTAAACCCCATTGTTGTCCATTCAGCAAATTGTCACCTCATCCCAGTGGCACATATTTTGTCGATTCGATCGGAAGGAAACTTTGGCTTTTTGTTTGTTGCCCATTATAATTGTCGGCTTTTCAAGCTTTGTTCTTTTTTTGCCAGAATATAAAACCACAGGGAAACGTGAGTTGTTTACCAATGACATTCTACTCTTCGATATAATCATTAATCATTTTGCTCCCTAGACTAATTAAAAATGGCCTCCTCGCTGGAACAGCTGCGTAAGCACACTATCGTAGTCGCCGACACTGGTGACTTCGAGTCAATCAAGACCTATCGTCCCACCGATGCCACCACTAATCCGTCGTTGATTCTGAGCGCTGCCAAACTTCCCCAGTATCAGCCACTGATTGACAAGGCCGTGGAATATGGAAAGGCAAATGGCAACAGCGTGGAGAAGACCATGGACTACCTGTTTGTTCTGTTTGGCGTTGAAATTCTCAAGATTGTCCCTGGACGAGTGTCCACTGAAGTTGACGCTCGACTGAGCTTCGACACTCAGGGCTCCATTAGCAAGGCTCACGAGCTGATCAAGTTGTACAAAGGTCTAGGTATCGAGAAAGAGCGAATCCTTATCAAGCTGGCCACCACTTGGGAAGGCATCAAGGCTGCCCAGTATCTGGAAGCTGAAGGCATCCACTGCAACATGACTCTGCTCTTCTCGTTCGGTCAAGCTGTTGCCGCTGCCGAGGCTGGCGTGACGCTAATCTCTCCCTTTGTTGGCCGCATCTACGATTGGTACGTTGCTCGTACCGGTAAGAAGGACTACGAGGACATCTACGCTGACCCCGGCGTCATCAGCGTGACCAAGATCTACAACTACTACAAAAAACATGACTACAAGACTGTCGTCATGGGCGCTTCCTTCCGCAATACCAACGAAATCAAGGCTCTAGTTGGCTGTGACTTGTTGACCATCTCGCCAAATTTGCTGGAGCAACTGAACAACGAGACTGGCGTTGAGCTCAAGGTTGCACTTGACGCGAGCAAAGCCAAGCTCCTAGATGGCCCAGAGTACGAGAAGCGCACCTATGATGAGAAGACATTCCGCTGGGAGTTGAATGAAGATGAAATGTCCACCGACAAGCTGAGTGACGGCATCCGAAAGTTTGCTGCTGATGCAATCAAACTAGAAAACTTGGTCAAGGAGAAACTTGGACAAGCTTGAGCGTGATGTCGTAAATTTTATGATTTTTCGTATCTACAGAAAGATGCAATAAACATTTTAGGTGTAAGTGTGATTCGTCATGATTTTCGTTTCTTCCTTTTGTGTTTGGACTTTTTAGATTTATGACGCTCAGATGATTCCTTTCGATGTTTGTGTTTCTTCTTCTTTGACTTCGGCAACGACTCTTCCGATTCTGACTCAGTTGTTGAATGCTCACGCTTCCTCTTTTTCTTTTTACATTCTTGTGAGCTCTCGGAAGTTGAGTCACTCACTTCAGAGGACGATGTCTTGAATTGATCAGGATACAGTTCCTTGTAGCCACTGTGACCCCAGCGACCTTTGTCCTGTTCTTGAGCAGTCACTAGCTTCTTCAGGTAGTAATTGCTTTCGGATTTCTCGTCTCGAGGCACTTGATGACGATGAGAACTTCGACTACTTGAACTTCGTTCGCGGTCTGATAGCAACGAATGTTTGGCTTTGGCATCTCTAGAATTTTGTGAACTGTCCTTCACCTCCCACATCAGGCGCTCCTCGTGAACGCGATTCTCATAGGTTACATTTCTAATTGTGTTGGCAAGTAAATCTTTACCTGCCTTAGATACTCTTTTATTCATCCTCGAAAAATAAAAATAAAAACATTTGAAGCCTGTAAACGCTGGACAGAAAACAAGGGACCGTTCCAATAGTAACACGCTACTGAGAAACCCAGCATTGGCCGCCAGATGGCGCCTTAAATCTTGAATGTCATTTTTTGTCCACAGAATTTATTTAAAGAGTCCCAATTGCTGGAATTAGTAGAGCCACGTGACAGTGACTAAAAAGAGTGGTCTGAAGAGAATATAAACTCATGGTCATTAGAAAAATAACGCTCTAGTTGTCACAAGTTTATCCTTGATCATAGATAAAGATGACGCAAGTTACTAATTACGCTGATATATGTTATACTTTTTAATATAACTTTTATCTGATCTTGCTCTGCCATTTCTAGGATTGTGGCAAATTAATGGTTTCTTGCAGAAACGAGTTTCGAGAAGTGAAAGTTACTTTTTTATTTCATTTTGTGTTGCGTGACAATTAAGCTAATCATGATTTGAGACAGATATCAAGTGAAATAACAAATTTTCTAAAGAAAAACGAATATCTTGTGTGACTGAAGAAGCACCGGAGAGGGTTTTTTCATTTGGATTTTACAACCAAATCGATTAGACATCACTGAGAACAGTCAATCATCGCCTTTGATTCTGTGCATAAATCGTGTTCTGTTGAACTCAAAGATGCGTGTTTACATTGTTTTACATTTGAGTACCTGTTTTCTCGTCAGGTATTTGTTTCGAAGTAATTCTTCTTGCTTGCTCCGGAAAGGGTGTGAGTATTTGTTAAGTACTTTGTAATTGCGATTACTTCAGTTATAAGCTCCCCAGTGATGAGAATGATGGTGACCAGTGGCCGAAGCGGTGGCCGACGGTGTCGCTGGTGCCGACATACCGCCACCCGGAGCGCCATTCTTGTACAGATGGTGGTAAGCGGCGGCATATGGGTCAACTAAATGATGGTAGTGATGGGCAGCATGATGATGGTGGGCATGATACGGAGGTGTCACCACTTGTGGCTTGAGAACTGGAGGAGTCTCCCGTATGACGCTGATATGACGCAGTAGGTTCGAAGCCGATGGCGTGACCTGCGGTGAGCCCGACTGCGAATGGTCGTGACCAGGTGTCGATGGATTGGAATTATGGGGTGAAGGTGACTTCCAAGGTCGAACGGGACTAGAGGTGAATCGCCGTCTCTTTGAGTCCGGACCGCCGCCCGTTTGCGGTGAGTCGGGTGATTCGCTGGAATGCTGAGACTGCACCGACGAGGCCGGTTCTGGTCGAACTCTCGAAGGCGGCGTCGGACATGGTGATGAGCCGTTGTTTTGCTTCGACTGGCTCAGCTGTCTCTTAGGACCAGTGGAGTCATTCAAGAGCGGACAGGCGCCAGGGAGTTGGTTGGCATCCATTATCACATCTTCGACTTCCATTCCGCTGAACAGTTTCGAATTGGGAGAGAGGAGAGAGCAAGAGCAAGAAACCATTACGAAAGGTTAAATAATTCAGTACATCATATTTTTCTTCTTCTTCGTTCCCATACCTAATTACATAGTTGATCATGATGATACATTGCTCCTGGTCATCGGCTTGACTGGCAGTACTGCTCGAACTTGTACCATTGGCACTGTTGGCCGCTGACTTTGATGCCGCACTGGCACTACTGCTACTAGGTGAACTGCATATCAATGTGGCACACGACTGAACCCAAGTGAAGCCGCCATTTTTGTTCATCAGGCGGTAATATTTAGACATAACTTGTCCTTTATGGATCACTAGAGACAGCGAGAGAGGGAGGAAGAGAGGAGAGAGACAGGTAATTATCACCAATGACCATCTGCGCCATTTTTGTTTCTTGTTTCTCTCCACTCACAATCAGTGTGCCATTTTCTGAGTTGCAGGGCATCCTGTCCATGGACGAGTGAGTACATATTTCGTCCTACAAGCTCTTCGGAGGAATAATCCAGCAGCTCTGTCACCCTAATGCCGCCGTGAGAAAAATGATGATCAATGTCAAACCAGTTGCTAATGATGTGTGCGTTAATTAAGAGAACTTACCTGGGCTCACAATGCATAATTTTCAAATCGAGTCCAAGCCTGACTACGAAGTGGTCCGACTCAAGCCGAAGTTCATTGACTGAAGGCGGTGGTAAGGCGATGGCAAGGCCGACAAGACCTATTACCTTGGGCGTACTTCCGCCAGAGTCTCCTAATTAAGATAAAAATTAGATTACACTATCTGTCTTCTCCTCGGAGTAAATTGCTCCTTTTCGTTTTCCTTTCGCCTCACTTTTCCCTCTTTTCCTCTCTTTTTTACTCACTTCGTGACTGATTCTGTTGATTGGCTTCCACTCGAAGATGGCCGACAACGTTGACGACCCGGTAGCCACTGGACTTGAAATGTTGACAGCCACGCTTCGTGAGAGTGGACTTCATGCGAATGCAAAACTGTCTCTCAAGTGTGTCCAGAGGTCCGCTCACGCTCATCAGGCTCGTTGCACTGGCATAGGGAGTCGACTCTGACTCACTCGAGCCCGTGGAGCCCACCGAGGCCGGGGGCAGAGGGGAGGCCAGGCCGGCCGAGCCGCTGCCCGAGCCGGGTGTGTGGATGCTGATGCCCAGCACCTCGGCCAGTTCCGAGTGGTCTTGCTGGTGGACATAGTCGAAGATACTGGAGCCCGTTAGTTCGACCTGACTCAGGCCCAGATAGATGGACACTGTCTCTGAAATGTACAAAAAGCGACCATCGGATCCCAAGGCAAATGCAAAGCCGTCCAGTGACTGCAGAATGTGCGTTCCTTGGTGCACGTCGAACACATTATCTGGAGGGGAGAGGAGAAGAGAGGAGGGAGAGAGAGAGGAGAGAAAAAGTGATTAAAGTCACAGCATAAATGTTAAGGATATGGCTTAATTACATGGTAACCCTTTAGACTCGAGTAATTGGCAGCTAGTGTGTATAAGTCGATGTCGTGACATGCACCAGCTGCTGTCTCTCTCTCCCTCTCTCCTCTCGCTCTCTATAGCCAAACAAGAAGAGCTAAAATGAGTAGAAAATTCGTCGGCTCATTTGAATTTTAAAGGTCTAGTTAAAGTCTATTCAGAGCGATTCATTCTCTTTCTCCCGCTCCTCCCCTCTTGATTGTACAAAAGCGCCAAGAGAGCGAGAGGAGAGAGCGAGAGGAGAGAAAGGGCGAGAGGAGGGGATAGGTACAATTTATAAAAGGACGATTCAACGGGAAATCAAAGGCGGAAATAATGTGATGGATTGAACGACATTGCATTGAGTTCATCGCTGTGGAATATTAGCTCACAACTGGCGAGTCGCTGATTAGTGTCATTGTCTCTCTCTCTCTCCTCTCTCTTGCCCTTTCTCTCTCCCCTCTTCCTGAATAAGCAATAGCAATGATGAGTGTGACCGAGTCACCCAAGTCTACACACTATGGTCGGCGACATATATTCAGTGGCGTGCTTTCCTCTCTCTCTCCCCCTCTCCCTCTCTGTCACTTGCCCTCATCGGGTCGACCAGCCCCATATTTAGCGCTTTCAAGCGTCAATAATTGGATTATTTGTGAAATGTCAACATGGCAACGGTTCTTCCATCAATCATAATCAGGTTAACTTACTTGGCTCAGACCAGAGACAAGGGGAGGAAACTGAGAGAGGGAGAGAGAGAGAGAGAGAGACAAACTAAATCCTTACTATATTACATTTTCGTCTTCTCGACTGTAGCCTTAGATTGGTTGGGTGCGGCGAGAGGGAGAGAGGGAGAGAGAGAGAGACTAACGATTGTTTCTCTCCCGCTCACTTTTCTCTCGCTCTCTTCCTCCCTCTCTCTCTCTCTCCCTCTCCCTCTTCTCTCGTCGCTTAATGTTATTCACGTAGTCAAGCCAGCATTTGGTTGATATTTCGCTCCACAAAACAGCACAAAATATATATGGCAAGAAAATAAATGGGCTCTCTTATCACCGAGCCGGTGGACAAGAGGGAGAGAGGGAGAGAACAATATAGGCAATCGAGAGAGGAGGGCGAGAGGGAGACAGAAAAAGAGAGTAAGAGGCCATCGGTGGCCGATTTGTGAACGAGAGGGAGAGGAGGGAGAGAGACACTCACTCTGTTTGCACAATTTGCTGCTTTTTAATGAGTTGTTGTTGAGCGAATTGTTACACCAACTGGGTTCACCGAGTGTCGAGAAATCGCGAAGCTTCAAGTAACTTATCGTGAGCCGAATTATTGATGCTTTGTCTGCGGAGAGGGAGAGAGAGAAGGGAGAGCAACGTTAGAATGAACTCACTAAGGGAAAATTGAGGAAAGGAGCAAGAGGGGGCCGAGAGGGGGACAAAGGGAACTGCTAATGAATCAACTAGAGTGACAGGCCAGAGAAAATAGGGGACATTCGCAGGCAAACAAGCACAGACAGTGGTCAGTTCGTTAGTGACGTTCAAACTAAGAGTTCTAATGACCTATTGAACAGTTTGGACATTATTTTTCGACGGGACACAGACAAGAGAAAGTAAAGCAATGTACTCAACTCATAATGCCTAATTGTGATGTGTGATAATATTTGATATTCGAGAAAGAGACAAGGAGATGAGAGACAAGTTCGTTTTTCCGAATCGGTGAGAGAGATAGCAAATAAATGCACGAGGTTGTTCGATTTTTTTTTATTTGCCGTAGAAATACTCACCTAATTGCGACGTAATGGCGGCCGGAAGCGGAAGCATCTTGGCCAGCTCGTAGAATTCGTGGTTCTCTTTTCCCCTCCGGGAGCGAGCGGCATCGCGGCTCTTTTCTTTTCTCATCTCAAGTATCCTGTGGCGAAAAGAGGGAGAGGGAGAGAGAGAAGATATGATTATTACAAGTGTTCTAACAAAAAGGTTCGACAGTTCTGGAAGTTCAACAAGTTCTGAAAACTGACACACATGCGGTTTCAAAGGCCAAGGTTGAACATTGACTTAATTTGATTGTGTTCAAGGGAGTGACCGCTAGGAGTGGCACAAACATGTCCCACCATTGCCCCTCTTTTTACACAATGTGGTAAAATCGTGGCCTCCCAGTTGTCTCTCTCTCTCTCTCTCTCTCGCCTCTCTCTCTCCTCTCCCTCTCTTTTCAAGATCTCATAGGAAATGTCAGTCACATAGTTGGGCCGTGAGTACTTGGGTCTGAATTTTGAGTAAAACTTGGGAAACGCGTTCTTGAATCTGTCCAATACAGATACGAGAAGAAGGTGTTATAGAGGAAGAAGGGAGAGAGGGAAAGAGATGAAGAGGAAGAGAGAGAGAGGGGAGAGGGCAAAACAATAATGGAAAACCACACTACGAGATGAGGAAGTATAAATAAAAACGTGAGCAAGATGAAGACGCGCCTAGAATTGTGGGCCAGAGTTGGCGCCTCTTGATATCGAATTTTTCTGAGAGACACGTCCAATGCAACACTACATTCTAGAACCTGCTTTTGTCTATCTCCCTCTGTCCTCTCCCTCCCTCCCCTCTCTCGCTCTTCTCTCACGCTCTCGCAAAGAGAAGGCAAAGAAACAACTGATCAGCATGCAAGTCAGACCTTCCTTGTATTTCATCTTCCTGAGAAGCCATAGATCTCATTCGGGAAGAAGGAGAGAGAAGGAGAGCGAGAGAGGCAGAGAGAGGGAGAGGAATGTCTGTACTCTTAGAACGCCTACGAAACAAGCTGCAGCTTTGAAATGCAAGTCTCGTCCCAAAAAGAAAACGGCAGCATCATCAGCTGAGTAGAGAACGCAATGTCCATTTCCAAATAGTTCTTGGACAGTTCTACACACGAGTTGTCCATGTATGCACTTGTTATTCTTGAGTTGAACCTAATATCAAGCGTACCGAATGTACAGCAAGGCCTCTCTCTCTCCCCTCTCCCTCTCGCTCTTCTCTGTCCAGTTGCATTTATTACATTTGAATGCATAACATGCACATTTAGTGGACGAGAATAAAAGAAGGAGAGAGCGCAAGAAGGGGAGAGAGCGAAGGGAGAGAGCGAGAGGAGAGTTTGTCGAAGAACTGTTCAGTGTGTACTGTAGGTTTGCAATGCGTGACCTGAAAGTTGATCACGAACACATGGAACATGATTCCATCTCGACAGCTTTTCTCCAAGATTCTCTTGACCGGAAAAATTAAGCGCCGGAGAAACAAGATTTCTCCTCTCGCCCTCTCCCTCTTCTCTCTCTTCTCTAATCAAACTGCTCTGCACTCAATGAAAGAGTCCAGTGGAGTCGATGACGAGTGAAGTGACAATTGGAAATCAAGTCGATAGATTCGAGAACGGACGCAATTAACGCCCTCGGCTCCATTGAATTGTAAATTTTGCGACGGCCCATAATAATGACCAGCAAGGGATCACGGACAGAGCGAGAGGGAGGAAGAGAGGGAGAGGGAGAGAGAGAAGGGGCGAAGGGTCACTTGACATAATCTAAAGGGTCCAGTTGCCATTCCTATGGAAATAAACACACACTGACCACTCTTCGTTCATTCAATACTGGGAGAGATATATTCGAAATGTACTGAAAGTGTGTTTATGTGATCCGGGTGTCAATTGAGTGCGAAGGAGAGAGAGAGGAGAGGGAAGATAGAGAGAATAGAGGGCGAGAGGAACAGTGGCGGCCATTCAAAGGGCTTATCCGGCGTTAAGTATCTCTCGGGTGAGTCCAGGGCAAACTCTCAGCCTAATGGCTTCGGCCAATGGCTGTATAATGCAAAGCCTTGGCCACTGGATACACATGGCCTCCTTAAACAATAAGGGCCATCATGACCATCATGGCCGCCATAGGCCATTGCCACCTTCCGCCCTGCGTTTCGGACAGTGAGAGGGAGGAGAGAGGGGGAGAGAGGGGCGAGAGGGAGAGAGGATGACGAGAAAGGGCGAGAGGAAGATGTGAGACCATATAATCCCTTGGCCAAAGTGAGTAATACACTTAAGGGATCTCGCGAGAGCGAATAGTGATGGAAAGAGAGAGGAGAGGAAGAGAGGAGGGAGAGAGAGGGACAAAGGATTCTCCGAGTCAATAAGTGTTGAGACAACTCTTTAAAAGTAGCCATAATATAACTGGATTAAATAAATGACCCCGCCAACTGCACTCCGTGAGCCGGCTCTGGAAAGCCTCCCTCTCCCTCTCTTCCTCTCTCATGGTCTTGTTCCCTTCAGTTAAGTCGATTGCGTAATATATTTACGACTCATTGGCTGCAAAGAAAAGAGGGGACAAATGTTCGTGCTTGTCCAATTAATTAGACTTATTTGTCTAAGCAATGAGCCAAAGAGATGACTTACTATACATTTTGCAATTAAGACTGCGCTGCTCCTAATTGCGCAACATCGCTTAGATAGAGGGAGAGAGGGGAGAGGAAGAGAGACGAGAACACACCCTTTGCCAACAGAAAGGCGGACAGTATTCGGACGTGCGGCGCTTGCTCTCTCTCTCCCTCTCTCTCTTCCTCTAATACATCCTTTCTCTTAACGTGCCTGGACCGTTCGTCACGTAATGCACGCACTTGAGAAGTGATACAGGACTGACGGGAAGCCTCTTCAGTCATCTCTCTCTCCCTCTCTCCTCTCTTCTCCCTCTCACGTCGCTCTACTGTTTCTTGGCTCTCCAGCTCTGCAAAAGCAAAATTGGCGTTAAGTTAAATAAGGCGAAGCCAAAAAAGGCGGCTCGTAATTTGGTGCGGCCGGTGTTCACTGTCCATAGGGAGACAGAGAGCGAAATTTCCAGCTGGTAATGCCATTACATTCTCTCTCCTCTCTCCCTCTCTCTCTCCTCCGAATTGAACAGTGTGCAGTAATAGTGCAACAGAAAATAATACGTCAGGAACCAAAAAAGAGAGTCCAGAGAAAAGACGGTCGAAATTGGCCTTGGACTTGCTCGCCGCTCTTTCTCTCCCTCTCTCCCTCTCCCCCTCTTGGCCAGCTACAGCTCTCTCCTCTCGCTCTCCTCTCCCTCTAAGGAAGACCCATGACGGGGCATCAACGCCTCTGTCCATCTTCGCCTATTTTATTAAATCATAACCGAAGGGAGACTCCAGCTCAGGCCTCATGACCATGCAGTGGATCTAGATCTCCATCGAGACTCTTTTTAGCATCTCGCTCTCTCTCGCCTCTCCCTCTTCGCCCCTCTCCCCTCTCCTCGGCCTTGGACTCCCGCTCGCCAGTCCGCCATCAATTTGCTCCTACTTTTTTCCTCTCGCGTATTATGCGATACGTACAATCATTCGTAGCTCGGAACATTTTCAAGGAAATGGACAAACGAATCCCTGAAGCATTAGTCCATAGCCCAACGAGTTTCTCTCTCTCCCTCTCTTCCTCCTTCTCTCGCCTCTTTCTATCTCTCTTCCTCTCTCGCCTCGTCATTTGCAATTCAGGCTAAACAATGGTAGCTGACTAGAGTCCGCAAAACCAATATTTTCACTGAGGGTGCGAAAAAGTCTGAACAGTTCTGAAATGTTCAACTTCGGCTTCTTGAGGTCAGTCCGCGATGAAGAGCGAGCTCTGGGAGAACAAAGAGGGAGAGAGGAGAGAGAGATGACGATGATAACCGGTCTCATGTCCATCAGCTTGTCCATGCATATGCAATGAAGGGACAAGACTGAGGTCAGCCTAAGACCTTGCACCACAGCAACAGCAGCACGAAGAAGAGAGGCAAAAAGAGGAGAGGAAGAGCAAGAGAGCACCCTCTTGACTTCGAGAGATGCCATTGTGGAAAAGAGGGCGCCGAAATTTCTATAATAAATCCATTAGGCGTGAGAAGAGTCATTGGGCAAAAACATTGCTAGAAGTTCTCGGCAACACATGCACGACCTCCAGACAATCATTACGCAACAACAGGGAGGGAGAGAGAGAGGGGAAGGAAAGCAAAAAGTTGAACATGGACAAAAAAGAGAGAAAGAGAGAGAGAGGGACGCTCTTGGCTTCTCGAAAAAATCATACTGCCCTCGAACATGTCCAAAACAGAATGGCTTTGTTGTTGTTCAAAAAGACCATTTGCAATTTATTCTCCTCGCTCTTCTCTCCTTCTCTCTCCTTCGCTCTCGCTCTCTGAGCCTTCTCTGAGTCTTGCTCAGGCCATAAAATTATCATATTTTTATTATTCCCCATATTGTGTGTCCATTGTAATGCAAAGTGGAAGCAATTTGTTGTATATTGTCCAACACTATGCGGTAGACCTTAAAAAGGAGAGAAGAGAGGGAGAGAGAGAGAGAAGAGAGACAAGTACACAGAACCCATTCCAGAGGTCATTTAGTTCGACAATATCGCAAAATATTATTCCTGACTTCCAAGATCTCTCCCCTCTCCCTCTCTTAGTTTCACAAGTGCCAGTAATGGTTCCTCTACATGTTGTGTAGCAGATACATATTATATATAATTCTTTTCTAATAGTTTCCTTTTACCGACTTGGGGTCAGCAAAGTAATGCCTAGTATTTGAATTTATATTGTAAAAATGGCTATTTTATACAACTGTTCCCCTCTCTCCCCTTGCCTTCGCGCTCCCTCTCTCCCCTTCGCTCTCGCTCACTTTCAAGCCCTCTCTCCCTTTTCCCTCCTCCCTTTGAGTCCCCGTCCCCGTATCATATGCCATGTATGAATAACTGCTTAGGCAATTCTCGAGAGCGTCTCTCTCTCCTCTCTCTCTCTTTCCCTTTCAGAGCCAAGCTGACTAAAGCGTTTTAAAGTGAAATTTGAAAAAGAGCTTCCCTTCGCTAGAGAGGGAAAGGGCAAAAATCAAAAATCTATGCAGTGGAAAATATATGCCACATTTTCAGGGAAGACTCACGCAGAGTAGAAAAGATGCCGAAACTATTTTGCTCTCTCCCTCTCGCTCTTCCCTCTCGTCTCGTCTCCCTCTCTCTCTCTCAAGCTATTCCGTGCCGCTCTCTATAGTACGATGTATGGACGCTACGGCAAACAATGCGAGAGAGTTACACGTGACTCGGTCTGAAATACCTTTCTCCTTCGCACGAAGAGGGGAGAGGAAGGGAGCGAGAGAGGGAGAGCAACGAGAGGAAGCAAGAGCTAAAAGTAGACTAAATCAACACTTTTTTCCTTCAAGTTGCATGCAAAGAAACTGTTTGTATTATGAGCAGTCAAATGACTTGACGTCAAGTCACGGCTTTTCACTCACCTCCTCCCTCCTCCTTCCCTCTCTCTCTCCCCCTCTCACTCGCCAATTCCGTCAAGTATGCTAGTCAGTGAGAGCATGATTGTATACCTGGCACATGACAACTAGCACTTTTGTCAGAAAAGTACAGGTATAGACAGACTGGTTCGTACAACGCAATGAGAAAGAAGAGAGGAGAGAGGGAGAGGAGAGCGAAGGAGAGGGGAGGAAAATATACATAGGCGACAATGTGCACCAGTGAGAGGCAAGTGGTGTCAGCTGTCAACCGTAACCTGTGTCGAATCTGAATTGCTATTTGTCTGGCCCGAGAAACCAGATATGTACAAGTGTAGACAAGAGGAGGGACAGAGAGGGAGAGAGGGATCTGATTGACATGATCGACCAGTTAGGCGGAGTGGAGAGACATCTCTCTCCCTTTCTCCCTCTTCCTTTCTCTCGACATTGCTGTAATCACTGTGTAACAGTGTAACACTAGTTGACAGATATCGAAATTTAGTTACGTAATCAACAGAACTGATAATGACGCCGAAGGCTTCTCGTGCAAAACAAGGCCGAATAAAAACCAACATTTCAACACCAGAACGAGAGGGGAGAGAGGAAAGGGAAGAGAGCGAGAGGGAGAGAGCCACAGTTCTGTAAAAGGTATGATGATATTCCATATGAAACTTAGCTCTGACTCTGTTTCACTTGATGAATATTTTTCAGCCTTTCAGGTTTGTAGTTGAAGGTCGCCTAGAAAGATATGCGCAGCCTGAGGGCAAACTCAAAAGAGTGAAAGAGGGAAAGGGAGAGAGGGGGAGAGATAGTGTTTAAAAGCACTCTCGCTGCCAAGCTTTTCCTAAATTAAGTTCAACTTTCACTCTCTCAATGATTCATACGAAAGAGAGGCTTCAAGTCAAAAAACCACACATTTGGGTTTCTCTGCAAATTCCATTTATTCAAATATCAGCCAGTAAGTAGAATATATTCCTAGTTCACTGATAAAATTTGCTTTGAGTACTTTCCTATTCTCTCTCCCTCTCCCTCTCTCCCTTCACTCTCCTTTTCCCTCTAGAAACACATCTCTTGATCTATGCAAATCTAGTAATAGAATAATAGGCCGATAAATAAGAATTTTGAACTTTTCGAAGACAGAAAAAGAACAGAGAAGAGCGAGAACAAGGGAAATGTGTCAGAGACTAGAGAGCAGAGGGAGAGGGGAGAGGGAGAGAGAGAGAAAGGTAAAAGTTTAATGCGACTCGGCTTTTTATTCTATTTGACACGACCACAGCCAGTGGCTACGTTTCTCGGCTCCTGGTATACTTGGGCAAAGTATAAAAAAGAGCTTAGAGCCCACGAGTATGGGGAGCCCGAGAGAGAGAGAGAGAGAGAGAGAGAGAGCGGGAGAGAGAGATGGCTCACGGCCATGAGGGCAAAAAGAGGCTTACTCTGGAACTGAGCCATCAAAGTATTGACAATGATGAGTCTCCGAGCGCGAGTGACGCTGCTCAGATTTACTTATTTAACAGAGAGAGGGAAAGTTATGAGTAGAGCGCGAGAGGGAGGAGGAGAGGGGGAGAGAATAAAAAACATAAAAATATACAGAGCCTTGCCATGGCAGTAAAAGTATAATAAAGGCGTTATTATGGGACACGTGCAAGCATGGTCCGAAGGCACCTTGTTGTCAATTCGTTAAATGGCCCACAAAGGGAAGTGGTTCGTCTCTAGTGCTCTCTATCTCTCCCTCTGTCTCTCTCTCCCTCCCGCTCTCTATTTCATTCCAAGCAACATCCAAGTCATATTTACTGATTGCTCCAGGATAACCCCACAGTATTACATAATAAACACAATACAAACAACGGCGTGCACCGAGGCACCCATAAAGGGAGTCTCGGCACGCACTGCAAATCAAATCAAGCCCAGCCCACTTTTTTCTGGGCCCACATTCTGTGCCCACTGCACATTGTCTCATGAAAAATGAATACCATGACCACTTGGCAGGCCAGTCATTTTTTCTGTGAAAGTCGCTTTGCCCATTCTTTTCCATTAAAGAGAAAAAAAAATCTCGGCAGATAGAGGGAGGGGGAGAGGGGAGAGCACCCTCCCAGCCCTATCGGTCGGACATGGCGTCACGTTGCCCTCTAACTACGTAATTGCAAGAAGCATATTTTCATGCCATTGCCTTTCATTGTGTCATCACTGTCGTAGACGAGGGAGCGCAAATGGACAAAAAAGTGGATGAGAGAGGGAGAGAGGAGAGGGAAAGGGAGAGAGAGATGTACGATGGGAAGACAAGTAATCATTTGTTCAAATAGCACCGAAATGACAAAGACGATTAGCTACATTGCTTCTGTGATAAACATGTGAGACACTTATGCAAATATGCTACTCGGAGCTACTGTGCAAGATAAATGTTCACCAAATGTTGTGTAATATATCAGCATGATGAAATTAGCGGCAGAGAGAGAGAGAGAGAGAGAGAGAGAGAAGAGCAAGAGGGAGAGAGATGGAAAGGAAAAAGAACGACGAAGTCGTATAAAAAGACAATTCAAGTTGAGTAGATAGATGGTTCTGTCAACAATTAGCAGCTGCATTTTTACCAAATTAACTTCGGGTCTCTCTTTCTATCTCTCTCTCCCCTCTCTGCTCTATAATATACATGAATTTTTAGCGCCGTTTGTCTCTCTCTTTCCCTCTTTTCCTCTTTCCCCTCTTACCTGGTCTGGACGGCAGCAGCCTGAGCCGCTGTTTCTACACTTTGATGATGGTGATGGTCTTTTACTCCGCCGCCGACTCTGAGGACGGTGATGATGTCCGAAGAGGAGAGGGAGAGCGGGAGAGAGCGATTGTTACGAGAGGCACCAAGTTGAGCACATGTAAGTCAGTTGTAGCCCATGTTTCAACATGAAAAGGAGAGAGGGAGGGAGGGAGAGAGGGAGAGAGAGAAATTGTAATGAGTATTTGCAGGCAAACAAAACTTGGGTAATCGATGGTTCGTCTCTGTAGAGCTGATGATGTTTTTGCGGCGGCTGGCGCTCGGCGACTGTCGCTCACTTCATCAGAGAAGGAGAGCGAGAGAGGGAGAGAGGGGACGAGGGAGAGAAGAGCGAGGAGAGCGCGGAATAACTAAGAAGGAAAGTCCTCTCTCGCAAGGGATCGCACTCAGGCTCATGGCTAACCTCTGTCCCGGTAAGAAGCAGGTCGTAGACGGGTGGTACTTTGTGGCCAGACAGCCTTCAAACGAATACATCGAGAGGAGAGCGAGAGGGAGAGAGGGAGAGCAAGATCTTCTATACACTTCTCAAAGTCTTTTCTACTGATACTAGCTAGCGACTAGTTTTGGATTCATCGCTAAATGCTCACAAGGCGAATACTTCTCAGACTGTACTCTCTTCTCTCAACTTGCTCAAGATGGTTCGAAGGCGAGAGAGGGAGAGGGAGAGAGAGAGAAAGCAAAAAGCGAAACCTGTTCGAGTGAGCGTTGTTTCACTTCCTAACATATTCTTTAGTTGGAATCTTGTTAGCATTATATACAATTATACCCGAAATATTAGCTTCGTGAATGTGAGAGAAAGAGAAAAGCAAGTGCAAGAGACACAAAAACGAAACAAGACTCGTGCTGTTGTTTTCTATGGAGATCATAAATTTTCACTTGATCCATTCATTACGCAACTCATAGTCATCCTACTTCTCCTCTCTCCTCTCGCTCTCTTCCTCTCCTTTGCTTCGCAGCCTTACCTGTAATAGGGATGAGCATAGGGATTGTAATGTTGACTGGGGTCCATGAGGGCAGCCGCCTGGTGGGCCTCGTGCATCGACGGGGCAGTGGCGGAACCACCTTGACAATAAATGCACGGACATAGAGGCGAGTGAAGATGATGCGGTGCAATGTGATGAGGGTGATGATGTGAATGGTGATGACTGCCTAGAGCAGGATCCGAGTTGGCCAGCTTGAAGGCCTTTTTAATTAGCTTTCCGGTCGCGGTTCAAAATGGGGAGCGCGAGAGTGGGAGAGAAGGGAGCGAGGGGAGAGAGAGAGCTTGTAACTTCTAAGAACTGTTCAAGGGAGAAAACTTTTCGAGTGACGGCACGCACACTGAATTTGTGACTAGCGATTTTGACTTGCACGATTCTTCCTTTTCCCTCGCTCACGTTCTTTCACATTCGTAGGAACGTTCTATTCCACTTCTCTTTCTCTCTCGCCCTCTCTTGCTCTCTTCAGGTCTTTTCAAGTCACACGCAGATACAGTGTACTGGCTAAGGGCAAGACGACTAGAACCAGCCACGTGGGCGGAACCGTTCGACGTGAAGCCTTCTCTGGTTGGTTGGGTCCGTTTTTCGATCGAGTTGAGCCAAGTAAAAGTTCTGGAGAGAGGGAGAGAAGAGAGAGAGAGGAGAGAGAATGAGAGAAGGTTGAGAGAGTGTGTGAGAGAAACAAAATGTTCACGTCCTTTGTACATTAGAGCAGAATAAGAAGAACATTAAAATACAATTAACCGGCGAACCATATTGTACGGTTCAGGTGTCAGGCTCGAGTAGGCCATTGTTGTCGAAAGGTTCGTGTCAAGACACAATAAAAAAAGGGAGACAAAAATTGAAATATACGTCCGAACTTGTCTCGTATCTTGTTGGGCTGCGATTTGTTTGCAACTGTTCTAAATGGTACAGCGGACACGATAATGACTCTATTTGGACACAAACACAAAGGAACATGTGACAATGTCCAGTAAACATGTCATAAAAAACAAGAGAGAAGCAAAACGCAAATGGACATTAAAATTTAAGTGATAAAAATATATGGGCACAAAGATGGCGGACAGTAAATAGCCAGACAGTTGGTTTCTGCTGGAAGAGGAGAGAAAGAGAGGGAAAGCGAGAGAGCGAGAGCGCGACGGCGAGAGGGGGAGAGAATTAAGGGAAGAGGGAACTTTTGTTTTTACATTAACCACCCCTCGGAAGTGTGTCTCTGGCTTGAGTGTTCTATTTCGCTAAATCACAACAAACCGAAAATGAGCTGCAGATTTATGGGTTGACAGTGAAAATGGAAGGAAGCTGGAGAACGTTGAATTTATGGTCACGCTAATATTCCTTTGAAAAGCTAGATTATGGTTATGGCTCAAAATTACGACTGGATTTCGTGAGTGTTGCGATGATTAGAGTAGAATGTCTTCCTTTCGCTCTCTCCTCTCTTCCCTCTCTCCACGCCGTGGTTCTCCCTTTCCGAGTCCCTTTCCTCTGAGTGGCCATTAGCAGCTTACGTGTGACTTTGGTTCGTACTTTAAACCAATTTAAGAAAACAGTTTTTCTCTCGGTGGCGAAGTAGAAGGAAAGCTAACTAGACGATCTCAAGTCACGAAAGGGAAGCTCCGTGTGTCTCGGAAGAAAGAGGAGAGGGCGAGAGAAGAAAGGAAGGGCAACTGTTAGAAACGTTTTAGTTCGTATTAGAGCTCCAGCTACTCGTATTAACGATTTTATTTAAGCTTATCTGAAAGTCAACCGTCTCTTTGTTATAAAAATGATTAGGTTTCCTTTCCATTGCCCTGGGCGTGAAAAGAGCAGCTTGAAAAAGAGGAAACTCAATGACCAGAACAGGTGTGTGACAAAGGCTCCTCTCTTTTCTCCCTCTCTCTCCCTCTCTCATGCTCTCGTTAGAGTCGTGCAGCCAGAAAAATAGTGATATAATTGCTATGGCTGACCAAAGTCAATGTTTCAAGAGAAAATGGTTCCTCTCAGAAAACCGGAGGCGAAGAATTGACGGCAAGAGCCGCGAAAAGGTTGCATGACTGCAGAGGGAAGACAGCCGGCTTGATGTTGCTCTCTCTCTCTCCTCTCTCCCTCTATCTCTCTGATAATGGGATGTACATGAAAGTGTTTATCAGATTATATAGGTAGTGTGAGTAGCGGTAGTAGTGCATTGTGAGAATGGAAGTTGCGAGAGAGGAGATGAGGAGATATCGTAATTACAGCCACTCATCGAGAGAGGAGGGCGAGAGGGTGAGAGCGAGAGAGAAAGAAGGAGAGATGGAAAGATTATTATCAGCGGAAGCTTCGAACAATTACGACTGACGTTAAAACAAGAGCAACATATAGAACTAGGCTTTGTTGCTGCTGTTGACTTGTATATATAGCTTTGAAGTTGCCTCTAGAATAAAGAATGAAGCAACGTACCACGGATAGGGAGGAAGAGGGGAGAGGGAGAGAGAAGAATGGCCGTCATCGTGTACCGACCAAGACAAGTGGGCCGGCTGTTTAACTAGTGAGAGAGGGAGACGGCAATCCTCCCTCTCTTCTCTCATCCCTACTATCTCGGCAGCTTCATACACTGGGCTTTTCTACCTTTGATTGATTAGGAGGAGAAGAGTGAGAGCCTGTCAGAGAATGTGCTTCTATTCTCTCTCTCCCCCCTCTCTCTCTCTTCCTCTCTGTATTATAGTCCCATAACTCAGTCATACTACGCAGCTACATGTGAGTTGATATACACTCGTGTATAAAACTTGAGGTCGACCATTTGCTAAAATTTTAATTTGTCTTAATGGTTCTTTGTCATCCCTGGCTGCGCTAAGGATATTCAGAAAAAGGATTCCGAGAGGGAGAGAGCGAGAGGAGAGAGAGAGAGGGAAAGAAAGGAGAGGAAGAGGAGCCAAAGGTCCCCTTTTTCTTTCTTGCCACTGTAATAATGAAGATAACTATAGTATGTAAAAACCTTGTGATCATTATACAGTGCAATGATGCACCTATGTTTGCGAGAAAGGGAGAGCAGAGAGGGAGAGAGCGGGAGGGAGAGAGAGACTGAAAGTCACTTCCGGCGTGAAGCTCGACCCTGTATAATATTACACTCTTACCCTAATGTATGTACACAGAAAAATATATGAAATTTGCTTCCACTATTAGTGCAAATTACAACTCAGTCTCATGTTTATCGTAGAACGTAATAGAGCGAGCTCTTGGAACACACAAATGCCGACCTTTGTTGAGAGGAAGTCCCTCTGCCTGTGAAGGGCACAGACAGCCCCTCGGGCTCTACGGCGGAGAGGGGAGAGGAGAGAGAGAGAGAGGAAGGGAAAGGGTTGGTAATGGATCATTATAATGAAGCATTTTGCACTTTGAAATGTCCTTTAGGAAAACTTGCAGCTGAATGAACTGTATTTTATCAGGCCATAAAAATTGCGAGTAGGTTGATCAGGTTTTATAATGTGTCTCGAGAGCGAGAGAGGAAGAGAGGGAGAGCGAGAGAGAAGAGTCACGATGGATGATTTTGTAAAGTCGTAGTTTCTTTGACTTTAAATTAAAGCTCAATTATCGGTTATGAAGAAGAGCAAAGATCATTAATTTCGGCGAGCTTTCCAGAGAAGAGAGAGAGAGAGAGAGAGATTTGGACCCTTGATACTTGTTAAGTCTTCTTCAGAGACTCTAATGGTCTATCTCTCTTCCTCTCCCCTCTTCCTCTCTCACAAGTGGAACCTCTAACATATGACCTGCATATGGATAGGCTTCACCAATATGGTGAAAGTGTACAAGTCAATGTACACTAGATGGTTTAGTATCAGGTTACGTAATAATGCCTAATCACTGGTCTCGCCATTATGTTAAAGTGAGCATCTGGTCTCTCTCTCCCTCTTCTCTCGCCTCTCGCGCTCTCTTTCTCTCTCTCCCTCCCTCCCTCCTCTCAGTCATCCTTCCACTTCAGCTAGTTTAATCCTTTGCATTTTTTGCTCTCAACTTAATTTGCATTATAACCCATTTAGCCACGAGCGGCTGGAATCATGTAATGCTGACTGCACGCAGAGAGGGAGAGGAGAGAGAGAGAGAGAGAGAGAGAGAGATGAGAGGGAAAGAAAGAGAAGTTCTCTGGTGTACTGGGCTACTGAGTTGTGAGGTTCATTTTCAGGTTTCACAGACAACACTGAGTGAGAAAGGAAAAGATATAATTTAAGAGAACTATTAAAATTAGGCAAAAAGCAATAAAATTAATGAGCTTTTTATGATAATTGGCATCAAAGGAGACAGAGAGTGAAAGCTGGAGAGAAGGCGAGAGGGAGAGAGAGAGAGAGAGAGACAGAGAGACCTTGTGAGCCCTATAACCATGACTTGCTTGGCTTCCTCGGCCCACTTGGCCGGCCTACCTGGGCCCAGGTATGTTGCAATACTAGTCATAACACAAGGTCCCCTATGGTTATAAATAAGTCTATAAGCGTACCATGTGTTCTCAGTGTCGGGTTATGAAAACTGCGCAGCAAAAGAGGGGGAGAGAGAAGGGGGAGAGATGAGACAGAGAGAGAGGGCTGGCGCCGCCGAGCTGTCGGGGAGAGAGGGGAGGAAGGGGAGAGAGCGAGAGAGCAAAGCTGCCTCACTGCGGTCAGGCCTTAATAATGTGTAATGCAGATATATATTGCCATAAATTGGATTATCATCTTGGCTGGCTATGAGTGCGGACATATACTACTACATACGGGCAATTCTTTCCCTATACTCTCTTTTCATATATATATATAAAGTGTATCCGTTGGATTGAGCTTTCTCTCTCTCCCTCTCGCCTCTCTCCCTTCGTCTCTCCGTTCGCTCTGTTCTTAGTCATGATTCGAATTGGATTAGCGGCTGAATAGATGATGGAAGAGCGAAACAGAATAAGGAGCCCTTGCAAGCGTGACAATGACATTTTCGTTCAGTGGTAAGAGACGAGGATGCCGAAAGAGGGAGAGAGAGAGAGAGGAGGAGAGAGGGAGAGACGAGAGGCAACGGTAACTTGAACTTGCTTTGAAAACTAAAGTGGCTCATGTATAATTTTCGTATATTCGCTAAGCCTGAGGCTATGTGTGTATGTAAAAAACTAGAGTTGAATCTTGAATTACCGTGGGTTGACCATACTTGCCGGCAATTAAGGAACAGGATGGTTGACAACGAGAGGGAGAGAGAGAGGAGAGAGAAAGGAGAGAGAGAGAAATAAAGGCGAAAGAGCTCGATGAGATACAGTTTTTCAGCTCCATAAAGACATTCGAAGTGCAAAATACTTCGCTGTAATGGTCCATTAAAACCCTTTCTTGCTCTTTCTTTTCCTCTCCCCTCTCTCTCTCCCTCTCCTTCTTTCCCCTTTTCCGTGCCCCAGGCCATGTCTGGGCCTTGGTTGGGCAAGGTTAAGGTTCTCCCTCTCGACGAAGGTCTGAATGTGTTTCAAGAGCTTGCTCATTCAGAAATATGGTGATCATGATACTAAGTTGCAATTTGAACTCCAGAAAATTTGCTTATATGAAAACTACAAGTTTCTTTGCATACACAAAAATATTAAATATCTTACAAGCTTCAAGTGTTCACCGGAAATGGCTTTTTATCTTCCTCTCCCAGTCCCTCTCTCCTCTCCTCCTCTCTCCAGCAAACAAAGGTAAACCTTGCATTGTCTAATGACCACAAGCTTTTTACATCAAAGCTATCACCATTATCGCATTCACAAGGGACCTTTGGCTTCTCTCCCCCTTCCCTCTCTTCCCTCTCCCCTTTTGAGAATGCTCTCTGCATATCCTCAGCGCAGTCAAGGATGACAAAGAGCCATTAGTAGGAAAGTATAAATTCTAGCAAATGGTCGACCTCAAGCTCCTTAAGCTAGTGTATATTTTGCCATTGATATAGTGACTATGGCTAAGTTATGGAACTATCATGAGGGGAAGGAACCGTGACAGCCTCTCTCTCTCTCCCTCCCGCTCTCCCTTTCGCTAATCAATCAAAAGTATAAAGGTATAAGAAGCCACCGACATCGAAGAGGGAGGACTGCTCTCGCTCTCCTTCTCCCTCTCGCCACTTAAACGCCCAGCCTTCTTGTCTTGGTTGGTACACGATGACGGCCATTCTTCTCTTGCCCTCTCCCTCTTCCCTCTCTCTCTCCCTCTCCTTGGGTTGGCTCAGTCTTGACGGCAGTTGCCTTTGTCTTAACTTAATTGTTCGCAGCTTCCGCTGGAAATAATTTATCTCTTTCCCTCGCTCTCTCCCTCTTCGCGATGACTAGCTGTAATTACGATATCTCTTCATCTTCTCTCTCCCTCTCCCCCCTCGCTCTTGAAACTATTATTCTCTCACAATGAGCTACAACTCCACTCACTGCCTATATAATCTGATAAACACCTACATAGCATCACTATTGTAAGATATATGACAATATCAAGCGGCTCCATTTTCTTTGCCGTCATGCAACCTTTTCCGGTTAATTTGTCTCCATTTCATAGACGTGACACTAGAGATGGGCGTTAACCGTATTTGCGTCATTTCGAATTTAAATTCAGGGGTCATCTCTACAGTTTCGGTGAAAAATCCCCGAAATTCAGTTTTTCACCAACTGAAGATTTCCCTCGACAAGCAAGTTGAATCAGCTATATGAGCCTGGCTGAAAGCCCATCTCTACTGGAAGAGACATTTTCTCGGAACATTCGTTTCGGTCAGCACCAGCAATTATGTCACTACTTTGGAGAGGAGAGAGGAAGAGGGAGAGAGGGAGACCTTTGTCACACCTGTTCTGGTCAGTGAGCTTGCTCTCTTTCAAGCTGCTCTTTTCTTGCCCTCGGCTATGAAAAGGAAACCTAATCATTTTCCTCTATAACAAAGAGACAGTTGTCTTTTATAATATGAACTCAAAATATCCGTCTCTCTCTCTCCCTCTCTTCCTCTTTCTTCCTTCTCTCTCTTCGTCCCCAGGTTCGTTAGAGTTTTAAAATGTTCAAGACAAATACCCTTGAGCTAGCAAAGAGAACGACTCGCTGTTTGGGAGACAATTAAGGGATTGTCTCTATTTTCGACCCGTGCGACGACCTGAATGACAATGACTTGAAACAGAGAGCAAGAGAGAGGGGAGAGAGAGGGAGGAGGAGAGAGCGCGCTTCGCCGCAAGAATGCGCCAGCGCACTGGCATATGGCGGCTTTCTGTTGAAACTGTTCAGGTTTCAAATCGAATTGTGACCGAAAAATTCTTTCGGTGATTGAATAGTCGCAGCTGAGAGTCGAGGGAAAGAGCGAGAGAGAGAGAGAGAGAGAGATGCGGTCAAACCTGAAACTTGGGTTTGTCGCTCTCTCCCTCTCGCTCCCTTGATCTCCTTCGCCGCTCGGGCCGTGAAATGTCGATCGCTCAATTCGTCTCCACCTATTTTTCAGGTGATTTAAGTCACTTAACAAAGTAGACTCAATTCATCATATTTGTTGAACACAAAGGTTATCTCAGTCTTGAGACCGAAATTCTCGCCACTATCGGCTCACTGTGTGTCCAAATGCAGCAAATTGGCTGCTGAGTGACCTTTGAGCTCTCGGGGCTTATTTTTATGAAATCAACATGATCGGCAGAGGGAGAGAGGGAGGGAGAGAGGGAGAGGGAGAGAGGAATAGAGAGAGAGAGAAGGCAGTATGGGCGAAGCTGGGCGAGGAAATGAGTGGGCAGTTCATCAGATCAAAAATTGGCGGTGATGATGATGGAGAGGAAGAAGCTCATGTGCGATCTCTCTCGCCCTCTCTCTCTCCTCTCTTTCTCTCTTTCAATCAACTTGAAGCATCTTAAATAGCTTCTCACGAGTCAAGTTAAGCATCTTCGACAAGCAAAGAAGAAAAAAGTTGACGTGTAATCATGTGCGAAAGAGAGGGAGAGAGAGAGGGAAGCCAATGGGTGAGGGTGCGCTCTCGGGCTCTTGTGAAAAATACTAATTAACTCCTTCTACCTGGCTCTTCCCCTCTGCCCCTTCCTCCTCCCCCTTCTTCGTCCCTTTTGAAGAGCGGTCGGCTAATTAATTAATTGCACATCAAGAAAAGCAATTTACGGAAAAGGGTGTGAACAGTCACGTCTTGGTATATGTCATAACACTCTCTTCCTTCCCTCTCCCGCTCTCTCTCTCCCTCCTCCTCTACCTCTAAGCTGGCTGAGCGGCATTCATAACGAGCCTTTCAAAGTACACATAGCCATAGATATTACATAATATTATACATCGCCTACTCATTAATAACGTTCTCCAAGAATAAGAAAAGTTGCATTTTTTCTGCTCATATGTTGCAAAAAAGTGAACAAATTCAATTTACGTTTTCAAAAAAGTCAAAGAGAGAGAGAGAGGGAGAGAGAGAGGCTGAGAGAGGGAGAGAGAGAAAGATGAAAAATATGGCGAGAGAAAATGTTGAAATAATTCCATTTTTGCTATTTAAAACATGGCCTCCCAGGCAGCTGGGTAACTTGTGAGGTCAGAGAGGAAGAGATGGAAAGAGGAGAGGGAGAGAGAGAGAGGAACCGCTCTTTCTAGCGAAATTTGCGGTTTTGCAGAAAGGAAGTGTAAGGCAATTAAAAAGCCTAATTAGCAGGACTTGGACTTTGAACCTGAAGCTTATTTATGCTTAATGAGAACTTACCTGTCGCAGGTGACTGGGATGACACACACAAACACTACGAGTAGCCGAAGAGAGGGAGAGAGCGAGAGAGAGAGAGAGGGAGACCAACGTCAACGGCGGACTGTCACACAACTGAAGGACATTTGAGGGAAATTTTGTGGCCGTTAATTAACGAGTCTTCCTTAATGGCGGTTAAAACTGATTAGCATTTGTGCGTCAAATATGGTTAAGTTGCAACTCTGAGAGGGATTGGTGATCACTGAGAAAAAGTGGTCACGAAAGAAGTTTGCAGTAGCTGGATGTCCTCGAGAAGACCGTTTTAGGGAGTCTTGAGAAGACGAATTGGTATGAAGGGAGAGAGCGAGAGAGGGAGAGAGAGAGAGAGGGAGAGCGAGGAGACGAAACGTAAACGAAAGGATAGAGTTAAACGTCTTGATGTTTATCACTGGTAGTCAACCTTCGGATAAACCGAGCGAGAGATATATTATAGTGATATACGAGACCAATGACAAGGTAGAGAGATACCGAATAGAGGATGAGGGAGAGCGGGAGAGAGAGAGAGGGAGAGCGAGACTTAGAAGGAAAGAGTAGGTCTTGCTAGCCCCGAGGCTACGAGTTCTGCAAAGGTATTCGATCACTGTGACGCAACATACAGTCTTGACGAGGGGACACACATGTGTGCAAGGTACATAACCACACAAGCCGACAAGAGGAGAGAGCGAGAGGGAGGGAGAGAGAGAGAGCAAATTTTACACTGGTGAAACCCAAATGATAGTCTTGTCTTTCATCTCCTCATCCGGCCACTGGCTTCAAAAAAGCAAGCCCTGAGAGGCTTTGGACACAAAGGCGGAGAGGAAGCGCCGAGAGCGGGTTGTCGGACCGGAGCGCCTTCTCTCTATTCAGGCTTCGATCTCTCTCCCCTCTCTCCCTCTCTCCTCTCGGTTAGCTGTCTGTGGTGTTGTCAACAAGGTAACCGCCTACCTTGGCTCTTATTGGAAGGCACAGGTAAATATGCTCTTGCATGAAAAGGGAAATATGGGAGACACGCGCGCGAAAAGAAGAGCACATCCACTCACAAGCCAACGTCTCGTCTCGCTCTCGGTAGAGGAGCTTCTCTCTCTCTCTCTCCCTCTCGCCGCTCTCGATCTCCTCTCGCTGGCTTCTTTCCCCCCTCTCTCCCCTGCTTGTGTGATGACATGCTGCTCACGTAGCCTAGGTTGCCCATTACCGGTGCAGAGCACGTAATACAACACAAAGTGCGGAACCTTATCCCGGCCATATATACCATATATACCTCTAAACGTACGAAAGCCTACGTCGAATTTCTACTTATTTTATATATATTGCTTTTACTGACTGCGGACATTCTTCCTTCAAGCTCTGCTCCTTCCTTCATCTCCATCTTCTCTCTCTCTCTCTCCCTCTTCCTCTCGCTCTGCCGTTCTCTGCCTCTCTCTCTTCTCCTCTCTCCTTTGCTCACTATATAGTCACCTCTCTCTCTCTCTCTCTCCCTCTCTCTCTCTGCTCATCGCCTTCGAGTTCTTCCCTTATAGGTTCGATAGCAGCTAACATGATTACGCGTCAGCCGCTGAACAAAGAGCGAGAGGGAGAGCTATCTCCTCTCTCTCTCTCTCTCTGTCGCTCTCGGTCTATGTTCAGCAATGCTAATTGCAATCACTGAAGCAAAACCGCATCTAGGAGACCGAAGTCAAGCTCGCCACAAACAAAGGCCCGTAATTGGACTCCGACGCATAATTTCATAGAGCGAATCAGAGACGGTTTCAGTTCAGGTTGAAATGGAATGAACGGAGAGGAAAGGGAATGCGAGAGAGGGAGAGGGAGGAGGAGGGAGAGAGACAATTTTAATTTGCAGCCACTATATTAGGGTGCTGTATATTTCATCGAGGACCATCAAATCTAGAGCTCTCGAAGTAGCCTCGGATTCTGTGTGTTCTAAGCTCGATTGTGAACAAGGCCGAGAGTGGGAGAGAGAGGGAGGGAGAGGAGCCAGAGAGGGAAGCGAATGTGTATGTATGTGTCTTGAATACGTGACTGGAGACAAGTGCACGTAGACAACGGAGGATCGGGAAAGAGGGAGAGGGAGAGAGAGAGAACTCGAAGCGTTTCACCGGCCAAATGCTCTCAGCCAACGGTAGTATTTCTTGCCCTTCCATGTGCTCTGTACCTTCCATGTGCATCGGCTCTGGCGAGGAGAGAGGGAGAGAGAGAGGGGAGAGGAGAGAGCGCACAAGCGAGAGGGGCGAGAAGGAAAAAGTAGCTAAATGACGTACGTGCTCTTTTACTCTTATTGCCCTGCCATTATGTGAATGATACTTGGATTGGATCAATTTCAATGGTGAGGTAGGTAAGTAGAGAGAGAGAGAGAGAGAGAGAAGGGGGGAGAGGGGAGAGAGAGCGGACACATAAAATTTCTATATACCTTTAATCGTTGCTTATGCAATGTGCTTGACTACCTGAGATATGGTCTCTCGGTGAAAATACATTAACAAAACAGTATAATAGTGGGAAATATTTGCATCATAAAACTATAATGCTTGTTACCTGATCATTGAACTTTTTCGTCTCTCGTCTCTTCTCCCCCTTTTTTCCTCCCTTTCCTCTCTTTGCTACTTAATTACGACGTCTATTATTTGCTTGCAACTATGTGACTTGACGTTCAAATCCTTTCATTATGAAATATCAGATAACATACTTTTCACATACACCACAACAAGACTCTGTCGAAGCATGTGTGTGAGAAGAAAGAGGAAAAGAGGGAGAGAGGGAGAGGGGAGATCAATGGCGTCTCGCCAATTTACCTGCCGAATGAGGTTTGATTTATGATGCACCTCTTTGACTCAAATGTAGCTTTTCAGTTGTTCCGAGGACGACCTTCGATCTTAATTGCTCTCAGGTATATTGCTTTTCAGAAAGACGTCTTCCTCTCTCCTCTCCCTTCTCTATCTCTCTCCCTCTCCACCAGTGTCATGGCTGGCTACCTACAGCTTCCAAGGCGGGGTTGTTGTTCGCTGCAGCTACCTGACACCCGGTTTCTCACGTGTCACTCCAGCCTCATGACCATCTCTACCTGTGGTCATCATTTCTCATTTTTGATCAACCTTGAGTCCCTTCCTCAACAAAGGTGGAGATTTGAAGTTGCATTCAACGGTTAACCGGGCTAAGTAGGAGATTAATGGCAAGTTTTATACCATATGTACGACAGGGATACGTATCTGCAATATGTGTTCCATATCAACTTTCCCATCGCACTAACCATGCTGTGAATTGATGGTACGCCAAAATATTAATTAATCAATATGGCTCCTGACAAAGGTATGGCGATGGCATTCAATGTGTGATTAAGAGGCCTTTCCTGATGTACAAAGTATGAAATATTGTTGCTCGTATCTGTGAAACATGATGCAGATACGAGAGCCAGATATAATCGGCTCTCGTAAGTATTCTTCGCCCTCAAGAAACTGATAAGGTAGTCAATTATGAAACTACACGAATATATACCACATTCTCTCTACCTGTGTGTGGTATGAAGACACAAATCTATGTCAGTGTCAATCACCATATATCTCACAGGTGTTCACGTGTAAGCGTATTACCATTAATTAGCTGAGACGCACATTGCGTTCCCAGGGCTCGTAGATTGTCGTGTTATAGGATTATTTCCCCAAAATGAACCTTTTCTGACTGGCTTAATGTACCATAAAGTAAATTACACTTGGGACACCTGTTCAAATTGTTCGCGAGAGGGAGAGGAGAGAGAGAGGAGAGGGAGAGAGAGAGAGACAAACCCCTTCTGCGACTTCTTGCTCAGGTATAATAATTTCACCATGAATGACACTCACAAGGTGGTTCAGCAATACAATAAATTTTCATGAGTTCTTCCCTTTTTTGCAGGTAAGAAGGGGAGAGAGGAAAAAATATAAAGTAAAATATTCCAGTCTCATGAATTTACAGCACTTAGACATACCGTGAAGGTTACCTGGCTCTCTCTCTCGCTCTCCCTCTCTCCCTCTTTGCTCCTCTATGGCAATTTATTTTCAACCCATTTAGCTTTTGCATCTATTTCACAAGAATTGAAATGACATGAAAAAACGATATATTATCATTCCTTTAACCGGCACATATATATATTTTTTGGGGCTTCGCTTTTACTCCACATAGCTTCCGAATATATGACAAGAATAGCAAAGTTTGAAGTTGCAAACCACACACAATTTTCTCCTGAAAAAAGGTAAATGATTAGCATTTGTCAAATTTTAGAGTTTATTCTATATCATGTGCAAAATTTATATGGCCGGCGATGACGCAATGGATGGCCCATAACTTTGGGCGCCAATGTCAATACACACGGCTCTGCTATGCCCAGTGGGTGTGGCCAGCAATTTAGTAATTTAGTGTGTACTTGAGGTTCACTGTCTCTGCTGGGCTCGATGGAAAGCAATTAACAAATAGTTAGCTGATGAAAGTGAGCGAATAATGGGAACGTCAATTTCGTGTCTCTCTCCCTCCCTCTCTCTCCCTCTTTCTCTCGCATGACGGCCATTGTTATCGATAAATCGTTGCCACTTGAGTGGATGCGTTGCCCATGGCAACCCTGAACCCTGTCAACGGGCATGACTCAGGGATTGTGACTTTGTTTCCGAAACATGCAAATGACGGATGGCACTCACTGGCAATCTTGTCACAGTCAAGGGGAGAGACGGTGACTGACAAGATGCGACAATATGATGGTACGAGAAGGCTCTGAGCTATCTCTGAAGACGGCTTGATGACAAGCAATTAATTAACCGGCGGGTCAAACAGCGCAACAGCGGAACCAAATTAACCGATGACGTTGGTTGATTGGGTCCTGAAAATGGATCGCTGTGTCGCTTACTTTTATTGCCCTTCTTACTTAACTTAATGGGCAACATTAATTACCCTACACGACCTCTGCCTGATGAGAGGGAAGAGAGAGAGAGAGAGAGAGCAGCGAAGAGCGCTCTGAGAGGAGCAAAGAGGAGAAAGTCTACTTTCTGACCTATATTGAAGGTTTCGTTAGAGTAAGGTTTGTTGATTCATTTGCTTTTCTACCCGAAGTCGAAGTTGTCAGCGGTTTCCATAAAAAACCAAAGCAATATTCTCGAGTACATACCTGTTTCCCTCTATTTCGGGCCTACAGGTAAAAAACTAGATTAGAATCATTTAGATTAATTTGTTGCCCACAGCTTTTTATATGAGTCTCGATTAAGACAACTTTCATCTCTCCCTCTCCCTCTCTCTCTTCCTCTCTTTGACGCTTCTCTCACAAACGGAGATGAAAACAGATCAATACAAATAGTCTCTACGTGAAAGTGGTTTTGAAGGACAAGTCAACGTCCTTAACTACAAGGTTCGTGACAATTTACTCTGATTTGTTCGTGTAAAGGTCAACCGTTCGAACGTGGACATCACCTACTGAATATGATTGCAAGTTTGTGCAAGTCCGCTGCGTGCAAGTGCCTGTGTGTGTGTACAAACGGCCGAGAGCAAGGGAGGAGAGAGGGGCGAGAGGGAGAGGGAGAGAGAGACAAGGAAGAGAGTGTGTTGCTTTTTAAAAAGATTCACGTGACAAGCCGTGAACACATGTAGCTGCTTCGTTTCGTGCGTGTCCGGAAAAGAATCATACTTGATTGGTCTGGTAACCAACAAGTTGGCACATGATGCAAGTGTATCATGTCCGAGGCGACACCGTTGGCATCATCAAGAGCCGAGAGACGAGAGGAGAGGGAGAGAGAGAAAGGCTGCAAGTAGGGAATCAGTGGCAGTACGTTCGTCCAAACTAGGACACTTGAGTACATGTACCAGTTGGTTATGTTCTTGTTTGTCGTCCTGAGGTTCGAAGTGAAAAGTAGTCGCTATTTGTGACATCCAGTGCTGGTTAGCGTGTGATTGCATAATATTCGTCAGTCGCAGCTTGTATGTTACGGGACTCATAATGTCGAAAGTATAACGACTACCTAGTCAGCTCTGGTACACACTTACGTACTCAGTGTCACCTATAGTAATAAAGTAATTACGCTGATGCAATCGAAGTATTACTTGCCAAAGAAACGATTCTGGTGCAGACAATTAAACGCCGGGCATAATTTAGTCTAGTTACGATTCCTGTGAAAGGCCAATTAAGGCGGACGTGAATTCCTTGCTGATTGCATGTTCACCATCAAGTAGAGAGATATTCAATTGCAATTATGAAACCATTATCTCAAACTTTCTGGGCTTCCATTTTTATGTCCAAATCATTAGGAGTTCCCTTTTTAGGGGAAATCGAAATTGTCAAGCTTGGCTGCCTATGAGAGAAAAGTGGAAAAGTGTGTGCTTAAAAAATGGCGTAAAGTTGACTAGATTGATTTATATCACAGAGACAATCTTGGTGCAAAATGGCTGACCTTGTTGAATGTTAATTGCGTCGTCAAGATTCCTATCGGACTGCAACAGAAATACCACTTTACTGTATTTACTTTTCCTCATATAAGCTGCAATGTTGTTTCATATTCTAATCCTTTCCAACTAACTTCATTGCCTAGCTCACGGCAGTCTACTTACGTTTTTTACAGTTGCCATGAGAGCGAGAATGCCCATATATGTCGAAGTTGTTAACCAGGTGGTGGATACTTTCTTCCGTCGAGCGCCATCTCGGGGTTCGAATTGTAGTTAGATCAACTCGAAGATCAGGTGACATGGCATCAGGGTTTTTTACTTTCTCTCGAGGACGGGATTACAGTTGAATTACATCCAGCGCCACCTAGTGCCGAAATTCTTAAAGTTAATCAGTTCTGTGAAATTGTTCTTTCGAACGGTCGAAACTTATAAGCTTTTGACCTTTGTTGAGGAATTGGCGGACAATGACACCACTGATTAGTATTAATCTGATTCTCTGATTTAGCGGCCCGTTTAACTTGGTGCCAGTTGTGGTCAATGTCCAAGGTGTCGTTCCAGTGAAGTGGACATGCCCGGCGGGCAGTTCATAGACTACGCTCCCGCTCAGGTTTGGCAGAGGTCAGTGGTCTTATTAAAGGATTAGACCTCTTCCACTTTAACTAATGCAAATTTTCCATTTGACAGCTAGAGCAGCATGAACTCCAGGAACAGACCCATACATGCTCAAGGCGTAAAAGGTCACCAGCTATATAAGTCGAAACAAAACTTCGGAGCTATTCAGTGCGTGTGTGAACTTGAATACATCGCTTTTCCCGTTGATACCAGTGTCCAGTTGGCGAGGAATTCAGTATGTTGAAGATTATCTGGGTGGTCACTTTTCTCGCCTTCGCGAGTCCCCTTTCGGCCGTTTCGACACTTTCCGTGCCCGACAAGTTTAACGAGACCGGAAATGCCACCGAAGACACCTCGGAAGACAGTGACACTGTCATGCACGTCCACTTGGCCAACTTGACCGAATTGGTCAACTCGACCAGCATGGCCCAGACACCGATCATGATTATCGGAAGTTTCTTCAGGGACTTATTTTTGAAACTAAGTTTCAACATGTCTTTCAGTCCAGTCTTCTCCTTCAGTCCTGTCATCACCTTGAATGGTCCCGTCAGCATCTCTATGAGCCAAATTCCTCCAGCACCTTCCAGAAGCCGACTCCAGCGCTTCCCAATACGTCGACTCCAGCAACTGGAGAACTGGTGCCTAGAAATCAACCAGCTCTGGCAGGATCCAAGTTGGTTCCCGAGCTAATCACAATTTGGGTACACCATGACCTGGAAGACGCCAAGGCATACCTTAAACTCACTATCACGCTGGACAAAGATGGCGAAAAGCTCATTTCGGCTCCGTTGTTATTTGACAACCGTGACATGTCTCAAGTGTACCGAACGGTTGTCTTTCGTACAACAGTTTTCCCGGAACAAGAAACATTGCCCGAAATTTCCCGAAATTTTCAGCTGCGAAAAGTTCTCAGCGGGAGCAATGTAAAACAACTTCTCAGTCACAAGCAGTCCAGTGAAAGTTACCTCAGTACTATCAGCTTGACCGGAAGTGGTGCTCACAGGACACCATTCAGCGCGAAATGTTACTACTGGAAATCAACAGAGAGTTTGGACGATGTTGAGCTCTTTGACGCATCTAATGGTAAGTGAAGTAAATTGTCCGTCTTTCTTCTCACGTTTCGCTTCAAGGTACAAGTTCTTGCTGGTCTGGTCCCTCTACGGCGTACGCTGTCATGGGTAGGGACAAGATGGACGAAGTGGCCTTTACGGCCATCGTGGCGGGAAGCTCTCTAGGACTGTCGTGTACCCATTGCATTCATGGAATGACTGCACCCTCGCACCCAGAAAAGCAATTTGTGATTTGTGACTTTCTCCGAGCTTCCGCTGATGACTGCTAGGTTTGGAAACTTTTTTTAGTATAGATTTCAAGTTAAATTTCACAATAAATAGGACATTCTACTGGCTTTGTTCCCATTTATATCTGTTCAATCTCGCTTAAGATCTTCTTAAAATCAAATGGCTTGATACTAGTGATTGAGTGAAGATGGTCAGAATCAATTTTTCAGGGATTTGAGAACAGATCGTACTTCTTGCTGTATTGATGAATATTCTACGTCCAATTGTCCAGACAAGTCGTTCTCTTTCTGCTTGAGCTCAGCGTAACCAGCCTTGACTTTGTCCAGACCATGGGCAAGTTCTTTCAGGTCTGAGATAATTTTCACCGGGTTCATCTATGTAACGACAACGTGAAAATGGTGGTTAATCGCAGCTTGTAATGTCTACATGCATACGTACTGCAATGGCCGATTCAAGATTGTCCTCTTCCTGATTTTTCTGTTGCTGATTGTCGTAGTCAGCAAAACACTTCTCCACTTCACATAGAACCACATTTAACTTGGCTTCCGAGTTTTCAAACTACATTCAAAACAAGTGACATGTTTATAATATTCCCTTCAACTTGCAAAACAATGCTTGGTCGCTACTAGAATTGTCAAACATACCACAGCCTGAAGAGTGTCCACAGTGTGCGCCATTCTGCATATATTACTTCAGAACAGATTTAGCGTAGTTAGAGAAAGCAAGTGATTAACTTAGTGAATTAAACAGAAAGAGTTTCGCGCCTGAGTACAATTCAAAAGTCATTGGCAATCCGAGCGAGCAGAGAGTTGAAGGGAAGCAGACGCATCGTCGGCATGGGCGTGGCTAACTTCAAACATCCAACTCAGCAAGACGGGTGACCGGTGTTCCCTTGCGCCATCTGTTGCCCAACTTTCGGCAGCAGTGTACTAGTCATTGTGACTCATGTAGTAGCCAAAGTTCACTACTAGAGGCCGCTTCTGCCTGCTGGCGTTTCTCTCTGTGGTTTCTCGCTCTCTCTCCCTCTCGCTCTCTATCTCCCTTTCGCTTAGAGAGCTTCGCCTCCGTAGTAGCCGTATTTATTCTACTTTCTTCACTCTGATTGTCAATCTTTTACACATTCCGTACAACCAAATTACTCAATCTGGTCAGTGTTTAATTGTGTTTGAAGTTGAAAGTGGTTAGCCATCTGAAGGCGAGGCATTTGTGACCAAACACAAAATGGCTCAACAGCTCCCCATAAAATTCCAGGAGCACCTGCAGGTAAGACTCTGGCCTCTGGCTTGTTACCAGTTGGTTATATAACCGGTAAAAATGGCGATTATTGTGGGCGTTTTCTGAGTATACTGAAGACGTTGACACTGTGAATAAGCATAATTAAGTGACTGATTATGGTAGAACTAATGCTCATTAACTGTATCTCTAGCTCACTGCTGTTGGTATCAATGCTGCCAATATCAGCTTTAACAACCTCACCATGGAGTCGGACAAGTTCATATGTGTCCGTGAAAAGGTTGGTGAGTCGGCCCAAGTGGTCATCATTGACATGGCAGTGCCCCAGACACCGATTCGTCGACCCATTTCGGCCGATTCGGCCATCATGAATCCTGCGTCTAAGGTTATTGCGTTGAAAGCTATGCGAACATTGCAAATTTTTAACATCGAAATGAAGTCGAAGATGAAAGCTCACACCATGAACGAGGATGTGGTGTTCTGGAAATGGATCAACCTGAACACGATTGCCTTGGTGACTGAAAATGCCGTTTACCATTGGGGCATGGAAGGCGATTCCCAGCCAACTAAAATGTTTGACCGGCATGCATCGCTGAATGGCTGCCAAGTAATTAATTACCGTACTGACCACAAACTCCAGTGGCTGTTGTTGATCGGGATCTCGGCTCAGGTAAGCGCTGAATAATGAAGCAGGTCAGAATCAATCTGAGTTTATTGCCATTTTGCAGCAAAATCGGGTCGTTGGCGCGATGCAACTTTACTCTACCGAAAGGAAAGTTAGCCAGCCAATTGAAGGTCATGCAGCTGCGTTCACTCAATTTAAACTAGAGGGTAATGCGGAAAAGTCGACACTATTCTGTTTTGCTGCTAGAACTGCAGCAGGAGGAAAGGTAACTTGAACTTTGAACCCCTTAGTACGTGTAGTAAAAACACTTTCTTCCGCAGTTGCATATAATTGAAGTCGGTCAACCAGCTACTGGCAACCAACCTTATCCAAAGAAAGCTGTCGATGTCTTTTTCCCTCCAGAGGCTCAAAATGATTTTCCTGTCGCGATGCAGATTTCGGAAAAGTATGACACCATATACTTGATCACCAAGTATGGTTATATACACCTTTACGACATCGAAACTGGCACCTGTATCTACATGAATCGTATAAGTGCCGACACTATTTTCGTCACAGCTGCTCACGAGCCCAGCAGTGGCATCATTGGCGTTAATCGTAAAGGCCAAGTTCTGTCGGTCTCGGTTGACGAAGAGACAATCATTCCTTACATCACTACCACGTTGCAAAATCCAGATTTGGCTCTTCGTATTGCCGCGAGGAATAACTTGCCCGGCGCTGAAGATTTGTTCGTGAGGAAATTCAATACATTGTTCGCTGCTTCTCAATACGCCGAGGCGGCTAAGGTTGCTGCTAATGCACCGAAAGGTATCTTGAGGACGCCTCAAACCATTCAACGTTTCCAGCAAGTTCCGACTCAGCCTGGTCAAACTTCGCCGTTACTGCAGTATTTCGGAATTCTATTGGACCAGGGCCAGCTGAACAAGTATGAGTCGCTGGAGCTATGTCGCCCTGTTTTGCAACAAGGTAGAAAACAGTTGCTCGAGAAATGGTTGAAAGATGACAAGCTGGAATGTAGTGAAGAGCTTGGAGATATGGTTAAGGCCATTGACCCAACTTTGGCATTGTCAGTTTATCTGAGAGCAAATGTCCCAAACAAGGTGATTCAGTGCTTTGCTGAAACTGGCCAGTTTCCGAAAATTGTGCTCTACGCAAAGAAAGTTGGATTTCAACCGGACTATGTAGTGTTGCTGAGACAGCTGATGAGGAGCAATCCCGACCAAGGCGCTGCTTTTGCCCAGATGCTGGTCCAAGACGAGGAGCCAATGGCTGACATCAGTCAAATAGTTGATATTTTCATGGAGCAAAATTTGGTCAAACAATGCACTGCTTTTCTGCTTGATGCACTAAAGCACAACCGACCGGAGGAAGGACCCCTGCAAACTCGACTTCTCGAAATGAATTTGCTTACTATCCCGCAAGTCGCTGATGCCATTCTTGGCAACCAAATGTTCACTCATTACGATAGACCACACATCGCCCAACTCTGTGAAAAAGCTGGTCTTCTTCAACGAGCACTGGAACACTATACGGACTTGTATGACATAAAGCGGGCCATCGTTCATGTACATCTCCTGAATGCTGAATGGCTAATCAACTACTTTGGTTCTTTGTCTGTCGAAGATTCCATCGAATGTTTGAAAGCTATGCTGACACACAATATCAGGCAGAATCTGCAAGTTTCGGTCCAGGTTGCCACCAAATACCATGAACAGTTGACAACAGCTGCACTGATCGATCTATTCGAGCAATTCAAAAGCTTTGAAGGGCTATTCTATTTCCTTGGATCTATTGTTAATTTCAGTCAAGATCAAGAGGTCCATTTCAAGTACATTCAGGCTGCTTGCAAAACTGGACAAATCAAAGAAGTTGAACGAATTTGTCGTGAAAGCAACTGTTACAACGCCGAGCGCGTAAAGAACTTCCTCAAAGAAGCCAAGCTCACCGATCAGTTGCCGTTGATCATTGTGTGTGACCGGTTCGATTTCGTCCATGATTTGGTCCTTTACCTGTACCGCAACAGTCTGCAAAAGTACATTGAAATCTATGTGCAAAAGGTTAACCCTTCGCGTCTACCCGTTGTTGTCGGAGGCCTTCTTGACGTTGACTGTTCCGAAGATGTTATCAAACAACTGATTCAGGTTGTCCGAGGCCAGTTTTCAACTGATGAACTTGTCGAAGAAGTAGAAAAGCGCAATCGATTGAAGCTGCTGCTGCCCTGGTTGGAAAGTCGATTACATGAAGGATCTGTCGAACCTGCAACTCACAATGCTGTGGCGAAGATTTACATCGACAGTAACAATAATCCAGAGCGATTCTTGAAAGAAAACCAGTTCTACGACAGCAAAGTGGTTGGAAAGTACTGTGAGAAGCGCGATCCTCATCTAGCTTGTATCGCTTATGAGCGTGGATCGTGTGACATGGAGTTGATTCATGTTTGCAACGAGAATTCGCTTTTCAAGAGTGAAGCTCGCTACCTTGTGAAGCGACGTGACCCAGAACTTTGGGCTCAAGTTCTGATCGAAACAAACCCATTCAGGCGCCAGCTCATTGATCAGGTTGTTCAAACCGCATTGTCCGAGACTCAAGATCCAGAGGACATTTCTGTGACAGTCAAGGCTTTCATGACCGCTGATTTGCCGAATGAGTTGATCGAGTTATTGGAAAAGATTGTTCTCGACAATTCAGCTTTCTCTGACCATCGCAATCTCCAGAATTTGCTCATCTTGACGGCCATCAAGGCTGACAGAACTCGAGTAATGGAATACATCAATAGGCTAGACAATTATGATGCACCAGATATTGCAAATATTGCTATTGGATCCGAGTTGTATGAAGAGGCATTCGCTATCTTCAAGAAATTTGACGTCAACACTTCGGCAATTCAAGTCTTGATAGACAATATCAAAAACCTTGATCGTGCATATGAATTTGCTGAACGATGCAACGAACCTGGTGTGTGGAGCTTGCTTGCAAAGGCTCAGCTGAACGAAGGGCTTGTCAAGGAGGCGATTGATTCGTATATTAAGGCTGGTGATCCTTCAGCTTACATGGATGTCGTTTCGGCTACACAGAAAACCGGAAACTGGGAAGACTTGGTCCGCTATCTTCAGATGGCTCGAAAGAAGGCAAGGGAATCGCATATCGAGTCGGAATTGATTTATGCATATGCTAAAACCAACCGCATGGCAGACCTCGAAGAGTTCATCTCTGGCCCGAACCATGCAGACATCTCGAAAATTGGCGATAGGTGTTTCGATGATGGACTCTACGATGCAGCCAAATTGCTTTACAACAACGTCTCCAACTTCGGTCGATTGGCCATCACATTGGTCCACTTGAAAGAATTCCAAGGAGCTGTTGATTCTGCTCGGAAGGCCAACTCGACAAGAACATGGAAAGAAGTATGCTTTGCCTGTGTTGAGAATGCTGAATTCCGTCTTGCCCAAATGTGCGGTCTACACATCGTCGTTCACGCTGATGAACTTGAAGATCTGATAAATTATTACCAGAGCCGAGGTTATTTTGAAGAGCTGATTAGTCTACTGGAGGCTGCTTTGGGTCTTGAGCGAGCCCACATGGGTATGTTCACCGAGCTCGCCATTCTATATTCGAAGTACAAGCCGTCAAAGATGAAGGAGCACCTGGAGCTCTTCTGGTCACGAGTCAACATTCCGAAGGTCTTGCGAGCCGCAGAGCAGGCCCATCTCTGGTCTGAGTTGGTATTCTTGTACGACAAATACGAAGAGTTCGATAATGCAGTATTGACCATGATGAACCACCCAACTGAAGCTTGGCGTGAGGGACACTTCAAGGAGATGATCACGAAAGTGGCAAATATCGAGTTGTACTATCGAGCCATTCAGTTCTACATGGACTACAAGCCAATGCTTCTCAATGATTTATTGTTAGTTTTGGCTCCCAGAATGGATCATACTCGTTCGGTCAACTTTTTCACCAAGGTAAGCTTCGAACCAACTGCTGCAATAAGTTAACAAAACATTTCTTTCCAGACAAATCATCTTCCACTTGTTAAAGCCTATCTGCGCTCAGTGCAAAGTTTAAATAACAAAGCTATTAATGAATCATTGAATGGTTTACTGATCGATGAGGAAGATTACCAAGGACTGCGAACATCGATTGACGCTTTCGACAACTTCGATAACATTGCATTAGCCCAGCGTCTCGAGAAGCACGAGCTGATCGAGTTCCGACGGATCGCTGCATACTTGTATAGGGGCAATAATCGGTGGAAGCAATCAGTTGAACTCTGCAAGAAAGATGGACTGTATAAGGATGCCATGGAATATGCCGCTGAATCGAAGATGGCCGATATTTCTGAGGAGTTGCTTCTTTGGTTCCTAGAGAAAAAGAATTACACTTGTTTCGGCGCTGTTCTGTTTCAGTGTTACGACCTTCTCCATCCGGATGTCGTCATGGAACTGGCCTGGCGCCATGGTATCATGGACTATGCCATGCCTTATTTCATTCAAGTCATGAGAGAGTATACTTCGAAGATTGACGAACTGAGAAATACCGTTGATACCAAATTGGAAGAGTCAGCTCAAGAACAAAAGAATAGTATGACTGTTTATAGTAAGTGCACAATGATGAAAGACGAGTATAACTAATTGCGTCTCTTAATTAGACGAAGCTCCGCTGATGATAACTGGTTCAGGAATGGTTGGCTCAGTGCCCGGCGCCGGTAACAACGCATACATGGCTGGAGCAAGTCCCATGCCCGGTTCCTACGGTTACCAAGGTTACGGAATGTGAAGTGATGGAATTAGGAAAAACTGAAAGCTCATTCATTGACCGTAGGAGAAGCGTATGGGATAGTTTTTTAATTATATAAAACCAGACCAAATCAAAGGACTGGAGTCGGACTTCTGTCCGATGATATACATCAATTGAAACGTACTTTCTCACAATTAAATTGAAAAAGGTTAATTTAATCATTCCACCACCTCTCATGACTCGAATGGAATATCATGGCGAGAACGGCAGTGCGGTTGGCCATCGCTTTTTTTTGCAACTGAAAGCTTGATCAAGATCAACACTTTGACACTTCACCCTGAAATCATTCGGTGCCCAGTTTTATCTTAAACTGGATTACCTTGATCTCTAAATAGTTTTTTTGCAAACACTTTATTTATACTCTCATAAATGGCTCACGTGAATGTGCTGCCCAGTGATGGTCCATAGGGATTGCTCAAGTCTTGGCGAAGTAGAGAGTGTCTGAAACTTTGCTGTCATCATTTTGTTTTCCTTTTGATTCCAAAGCAGGAAATTTTGAGATGTATCGGAGCCATGGAATAGCCAACTTTATTTTTTTGAAGACTGACCTTCGAAGATTCTTAACTTTCCTTATTCGAATCAACTTGCTATGATCCTGCTGAAAAGAATTTATAGCCTAATTCTGATGAACTTGAATACAAACGCTGAGATGGCTATGCTCATGTCTTGTCGCAACCTGATCTGGACATGGGATTTGAATTTGAAGCCAAATCGATAAGTGGTTTCTCAATGGCAAGATATAGTCAAGGGCAAGTTTTGAGTGGTATCAGTCAATCTTTATTGAGCGTTGAATGATTTAACCTTTGTGACTATGTGGCCTGCGATGCACTGCGTTTCCTTTTCAGTCATAATGAACCCATGTTGGGCGTCTTCTAGTCGAACATCAGCGGCAGGAAACTTCTTTTTCATATTGAGATAGTATTCATACGGAGCCCAGCCGTCGTCTTTAGCGTAAATAAATGTCAATTTGTTGATATTGTCTTCAATCAGTCTCTCGTCTAGTTCTTCTACCTGGATGAATTCGTCTTCGGCCATATATAGAATGTTCTTGGCAATTTTCGGGCTGATCAGATCAAGCGATCCTTCTTTCAGGCAAGGGTTTGCTAATCCTATGGATGGTTGAAGGAATAGTAGGACTTTTTCTTGCGTCTTCCTGCTCAGTTTTCCCACAACGTATAGAAATAGCAAAATGATGTACTTCATGTAATTGTTTATCAGTGAAATTTTCTTAGAATGGTCCAGAATTCTCATGCGTTCGATGGCAGGAAAGAGAAGAAAACTATGCTTTACGCGTTGGCTACTCAGACTTTTCATTACTTGCAATGTGATATAGGAACCAATGGAATGAGATACAAATATAATTTCAACATTTTCCGGCACATAGGTGTGAATCAAGTCTAGTTTGTGATTAATTTGTCTCGTCACTGTGATATTTCCCGGGACTTTCGACAGCTGGTACGGAGTGTGACCCACGTGAGAGAAACCAATCACTGGAACTTTCAAGTTGCTGTACAGAGTTTGCAAAAAGTGCTGATAGCACTTCACTGTGCCAGGATTTCCTATAAAGCTATGTTAGTAAGCTAGAGAGCTCAGAGTGATACTTTACCTGGCACGAAAATGATGACGCGCTGAACACCTTCGAAAGCGTTTCGATTCGAGCCAGTGATCAGTTCAGGAAGACCGAATTGCATAACATGCGTCGGTCCGTACCTGGACAGGAAAAAGTCCTCCAAGCACTCATCAGTCATTTTCAGTCTTCGAAAAAAAAACAAGTTTCGCTTTTGAGTATGACTTTGATTCAGCACAGAATTAACTTGACTAGTGCTACACTCGAAGGGAGATTGTGCAATGTTTGGTTTCTTCACTCCAGGGAAACCGAATCCCGCGACGCGTAAAAAAGGAGAGCAAACCTCAGCGCCATCTATGAGGATTGATGGATGGTTACGAAAACTATAAGGTAGCACAACCTAACCTCCCTACACTTAATATAACCTAAACTTTTTTAATCTAGTCTTTAGTTATAGTTAAGCTAATTGTAGATCATAATTTAATCATGATTAACCTAACCGGGCCTAATCGACGCAGAATCTCCCGACGCTTAAAAAAGAAAGTCAACCTTGAGCGCCATCTATGATTGAAAAGGTGGTTTGAGGGGAGAGCTCGAATAAAAACAATGTTTTGGAATTGCTAGTCATTAGGCAACACTGTTTGCAGGTCATCATGGCTCATGGACTGTTTGTCAACAATGAGCAAGAAGCTGCCTTCAGCTTCAAATCTGCCTTTCAGTATTCAAGGGTGGCGGGCTGTGAGGCGGACATGAACGAGGACAAAACTGGTGAAAGCAAAGGTTCTACCGTGGCTCGAACTGTCATGATATCCCTTGTCTACGCCTCCTTTGCCATGACGTTTCCCATCTCTGCTTGGTTTTGCATTAAAGTGAGTTGTTCTAGAAATTTGGATTACAAATCATGCTTGTTTTGTTCCTCAGAAAATCAAGGCACTAGAACGCTGCATCATCTTCAGACTGGGTAAACGCCTACCTCTGAAAGGTCCCGGACTGGTTGTTACGTTTCCCTGTATCGACGTAGTGGACACTATTGATCTCAATCCTTCGGAATATGTGGTTTGTGAGAATGAACAACTCTTGACCTCAGATGGTTCGGTGGTCGAAATCACCAGGTTCGCAGTGACGCTGTCCGTCGCGAATGCCGTTCGTTCCTATACACAGTTGAAAGATTCTCGAGCCAATATACAGCAATTTATCAAGTTAGCTTTCACCAATTTGATCACAAGTGCTCACGTTGAAGACTTAGAACGTAAGATAGACTGGATGATGAAGGATTTCTTCAGCGATTCGAATCGTGATATCGAGAAATGGGGATGGGACATGACGATGAACACGATGTAGGTTACTTCGCTGTGTGAGCACTATGACTAATTCCCTTATTTAGTCCCAGAATCAAGGTGATCTCTAGAGCTGATCCAGTCAACCCACTGATGAACGCAATCAAAGGTTATTTCTGTCCCGGAGATTCTAGTCAAGAAAATGCAGAAAGTCAACTAATCAACTTAGCAGGAAACATTGCATCGCACAACTCAGACAACGGTGACCCTTTCTTCACTGAAATGCAAACTGTGGCGAAAAAGTACTGTTCCCTCAGTATGCTTGGTTTTGACACAGTCACACTTCAAGCGGAAGTCAAAGGAGTCGCTGTTTATAATTACTCATTTTCGACAAGTACAGGTATGAGAAGGATTATGAAATATTCTATATGATAAATTATCGTAAATATTTAGGTGAACTAACGAAGTTACCAAGTGGCGAATTCAAGGCAGCACAGCTGAAAATTGTTGCCAATAGCGTTGAGGATATTAAGGACTACATCAAGAACGGAGAATCATCGAGAGTTGAGATCATAAATAATCTGTTCTGAAACAAGCTGAACAAAGTAATATTGTTTAACTTTTTGTCTTGAGTTTCTCGTAAATCTGGTCATCGTAGTCCGTCTCAAGGTCCTTGCCCCCGATGGCGTTTCGGCCCAACAGGGATGCCAGCAGCCCGGGGGCCTTTGTTTCACTGACTTGGAATCCCGAAAAGGAACCGAATGCTCTGTTCACGCTGTTTGACTCGTACATCTCACCTTGTTCAATATAGAGATACACAATATCATCTTCGGACAAGGGAATTAAAGTACTCCCGGACACTGCATTGTAGTTGGCAGCACCGCTGTAGACAGTTAAAACTGGAATGCGATTCGTTCTCAAGGAAACTCTCAAGTTCTTCTTCTCCGGAGACATCAGCGTGAACGAGAAGCTATAAATTCCTGGTGATGTGCACTTGAAGACACCGTAGAGCGGATTAAAGTCGGCCTAGTAGTTTGTTCGGCAATTAATAAACCAAAGAGTGAAAAGTTACGGCAGCACTTACGTTATTGTTGACTACCATTGCCTGAAACGAGATATATTGTTCATTGCGTCCCGCCTTGATGGCCGTAAAGGCAACTGGATCATCGACGCACAAACTAAACGAAACACTAGCAATTAAGACTAACCATCGCACAAAAAAGTGGAAATGCAACATGACTGGAAATCACTCGCGTGATGGCCAAGGGTCAGCAAGACTGAGAGCCAATTTGCTACAACTGTGGGCTATATATGGGCCTCGATGACCGGCTATCTGTTTCAGGGCTCAATTGACCTTTATGGGCCATTCTGTGTCCGGCTCAGCTGTTTTCAAGGTTACTTATTGCCATGGGACCCGAGACGAGTGATGCGGAAGTGACCTGAGGTCAGTGAATGTGGACCATGTTTCCAGTAATATTGGCCCAACCATTCCTCAAGTCGAGGGATGAGCAAGGGTGATGGACTGACCAAAATGGGCCACAATTCACTTTTTCTAGTAGGAACCTGATAGCCGTTTAAATCGGCTTAAAACGGAAACTGAATTTGTTGCACATAATGCGCTTAAAAGGCGCCATCTTTGAAAAATGGGAGCAAAGTTTCGATCTTGTCCCAGAGCTCGTCTTTGCGAAGTGTATTTCCCAAAGTTCTTAAATGTACAACTTCGTAAGCTGCTTCAACTTAAGAACTTTACCTTCACAGTTCAAAATGCTGATACTACTAGATGATACCCGTTGTCGGGCCAAGAAAAGGGAACAGCATTTTATCAAATTGTTTAATCCGGTTTTGCGCGATACAATGGATTGCCATGACTTTACACTTACACTGAGTAGCAGTATTACATTTCCTGGGCAAGCTTTAATAGTAGTAGAGAAACCGGATCAAAGGAACTTTGCGATTTAGGCGAATAGTTGCTCAACGCTGTTTCCTAGAACCGGATTAAGATTTACAGCTACGATAAACTAAGCAAGTGGCTGCCAATGGTGGGCTCCGAGTCTGTGTGATCACGATTTTCGGTTCTAGAACCTTATTTGTCGAGTCATGAGTTTTTCGTTCTGTCGATTATTCGAAGGAAGAAAGATCAGGGAACTAGTAGTTAGACTCCAATTAGGAGGAGACAAATGAGTAGTATGGTGATTTAAAAATGGCGCAACCAAGAGAGCGCTAGAGAGAGAGAGGGGGAAGACAGAGGTTGACAGAGTGTCCTCAGTAGGCGAGACCGTTTCGAAAGTTCGCAGTTCGAGCCTTTCGAGTTCTGAGACACTTTCCCCACCAGGAGCGTTTCTTGCAAATGACTTGACGCTTGAAAGTGAAACATTTTGTCTGGACGACATTGAAGAATAGCTTGCCCACCAAGTTTGTTGCCCCTGTGTTGGCCCTCTTCAAGCACGACTTGAATCTGTCAGAGGGGAGAGAGGGAGAGGGAGAGAGAGAGAGAACGGGAGAGCAAAGAGAGGGGAAGAGGGTGGGCAGAGTAGAATGGACGCAATCAGTTTGAGTTTCGCTCTTTGGTCGGCTCCTCACAAAGGGAGCCCCGAAGAATGGTTTTCTCGGTGCGGCTCTCTCTCTCCTCTCTCCCCCTCTCTCGCTCTTTCATCTCCCTCTCATATTCACTAGGCGGCCCTTCTCGTCTACCAGAAACCGCAGCTCGAATTCGAGAATTATCAGATTAGCGCTAGAACCGATAAGAGAGAGAGAGAGAGAGAGAGAGAGAGAGAGCATAAAGAGTTGTCTAATCTGTACATCGGGTCTTATTCATGAGGCAAGTTGGGCATTAAAGTAAAGAGATGACGAAAGGGAAGAGCAAGAGCAAATGTATGGCATTCTATTAGATTGAGTCAATGGCTAACATGATCAGCACAGGACTCCCAAAGCCGGTTACGAGATGTTCTTGAACTGTACTAGAACAGTTCGGCTCGTGACAAGTAGAGCCGCAGTAATAAACGGGCTCTGAAACTGACAAATATGACCAGGACCCCTCGCCCTCTCTCTCTCTCCTCCCTCCCTTCCTCTTTCCCTTGTCCTGCATATTGTGCACTTGACCGCAAGTATAAGATAAGGGAAAATATGGTCAACATTGCCGAGCAATCAGTGGACATTGAGAAGCGAAACCGATTGTGTTCCGTTACATGCAAGTCCCTTGCCTCCCTATTATCGTACCGACATAATTGCTCTGCTCAACCGGATTTAGCGGCACAATCAAGCCCTTCATGTACTGGTCAGTCCTCTCTCTCTCTCTCTCTCTTTGTCCTTGGATACGTTTTCTCCGAAAAGTGAATGGCTTACAGCTTTCACTGAGAGACGTCTATCAGGTTTCCATTAATTTCTGCGTGGTCTCTCTCTCTCCCCTCTCTCCCTCGCTCCTTCTCCCTCCCTCCCTCTTGATAGCACATCGCTTTCTACTACATTTCATAGAAAATCTGTCAAGCATGTAGAAGAAGCTTTTTCCTATACTCTGCTCGGCATACCATCACTGTCAGAATAAAAGGGCGCGTCTTATAGGCAACTCTCTCCCTATCAATAAGACCACTAAGGCCATGTGATGACTAAGACATCTCTCCCTCTCCTCCTCTCTCCCCTCTCTGAAGCTTTGGTCAGAACGTACTAATCATGCTTTAGTGCAATGGCGATCGAATATATTTTGCCGCTCACAGAGATACGGTTATAAAAGGCAAACCGGCGAAAGGTTAAATTGCTGTGAAAATTGGCCAAACAAGGCAAACAAGTCGAGTGGCGGCCATTTTACAAGGGACATTGGTTTGATTACCGAAGTGTTCTTGAAGTCGAACAACAGAATCAAGTTCGATAAACGGAGAATGTCACAGTGTACATACCTCTCATCACAGTCACAATGACTGACAGTATGGAACCGATAATTGAATAGGCGGTACTTTGTCGTGAACGGCGCAATGGTGTGCTTGCAGTGGTCATGGTCACGACAACACCGATCGGCGGCCATATTGTGTCCCAGGTCACTGAAGCCTTTGCTGGTGCTGCCACTGCCACACCAGTTGGTGCCTGGAAACAAGGCCCTCCTCGAGCGAGTCTAACAGGAGGGGAAAGGGAGAGAGAAGAGAGAGAGGGAAAATTGTGACACGAGTTCGAACCAACTTGTCACTTAGCGGTCCGTTCTCTGATCTGCAGAGTTCGAAGTAAGTCCAGAACAGTTCTGAGCTGTGGGAGAAAGACGCAAAAAACAAGGACTTGCCTTTGTCCCGAGATTATGTTTGTAGTGTGAAAGAATTCGCTCGTGTAATTGGCTGCATTTGCGAACCAGCAGCTCTGTACTGTTCAACAGTGACAGCTCGGGTGGTAAATTGTTAATCCTTCCAAGTGTAACAGTCATGTTCAGCTCATCATCCGAACTGTCTGAACAGCTTCAAATGGGCAATTAAGGGGGGAAAGGCTCGAAACAATTAGCGAACAACTTACTTGCTGCATCTAGTTCGAGAGGCACGGCCAGGCCTCTGGAACTGGTTAAGCAGATTGTTGATAGAGTCAACATCATCGTCAAATTCACAATCAACCAGTTCGCCATTTGAGAACCATAACTGAATCAACTCCGTGGCGTTTGTTAGCTTCGGATGCGAAAGATGAAGTTTAAACTTAATTAAGAAGAGGAGACGGCGAGACTTACTTGAATCAAACTGTAACCACCGACACTCGTTTGAATAGCACTGACATCTTCGTAATGAACTTTCGTAATCAACTCGCCGTCAGCTTGTCTGATTGTTTGTATGAAATTGTGATTAAAGTCCGCCAAGTTGGACTTTATGAAGCTGAACACGAAGGGGATGACAAGAAGATATTTGTACCGATAGGACATCATCGCGAAAAAACTTGGTGTTACGTGAGCCGCTGCACAGACATGAGGTTTTACACGAGCGAACAATCTGTTCTAACAATGGTTCGCGGTTCGCACAGCGGGAATAAAGAGAATGGTTACAGAGAGCGAGAGAGGGGGAGCGAAAAAGAGAGGGAACAAGTTACAAGTGCTCAATAGGCACCAGACATGCGTTAAGAACTAAAGCCATGTTTCACAAGAATCGTCAACGAGTGAGAGAGAAAGAGGGAGAGGGAAAGAACAAGTCAGAGCAAGAGCTTGATTGCCGATTGGCTGTGCCGCTCCCCCAAGTTCTAAGCTAGGAACTGACGGATATCGGGTCTAGTTAGGCTGAGCCCAGACTCATAAAGTGTTTCGGATGACTGCACAGAAAGAGGGAGTTCTGTGGCTGGAGCACAATACAAAATTGAGTATTCAAACACTTGACAGCTTGACCTATCCAATTACCTACTATTGTCGTGCTCTTGCATCGTATTCGAGTGACATTTGATACATGTCAAAGAACTTTCAGTCATGTGGTTTCACAGAACAACTTTATTTGCCCTATGTACAGCGGTCGACGTTGCTTTTGCATTTTTCAAGCAAATTAAACTTCGTGAACTTCAAGCTTGCTGTGTCTTGGCAGCCTTCTTTTCAATTTCCAGAGCAATCAGCTCTGCTCGGGTCTTGTTGTTCTTGCGAGCATACCTCAAGTTGCGGACCAGCTTGGGGCAAACCTAATGGCAAGCACATAGTTAGAAACAACAAAAAGCTCATCCGAGTGATAGACCATCACACTGGTTTACTTTACTTACGCCTTTCATGGATTCCTTTCTCATCCGCTTGGGCTTATGGATTCCATTTCGATGGTCCTTTCGGTCTTTAGAGAACAGTAATTAAAATCGTCCCGGCGGCTTGTTTACGTTTGCACTTACTCTGGTTATGCGCTGTGTGATTCTTTGACTTTGCCATCTTTGCAAGATGTCACGGTTTTCTTCAGTGCTCTAAGAACAATAACGAACAATTAATATTTACAGATCACGAAGAAAATTGAGATCAAAACTCTACCTTCAGTGTACACAAAAACACGTTAGAGACTAAAGCGGAAAAGGAATGGCCGACGGACAGAAAACAAGGGGGACCGTTTGCTTAGTGCGAACGTCGCAGAGGCAAAGTTGCAAGTTGAGCGGCGGCCAAGAAAATTGCGAAAGGAAAATAGTACAAACTGTTCTAAAATTACCAACTGCAGAGCCCTGGATCTGCACAAATGCAAAGGTTCCAGGTGTCGGGGAAATAGCAGTCATAGGTTGGAAAACAAATGGCTGTCGCGAAGCCAAAGACTCGCTTTGCAAAATGTTGCCACTATTGTCGCATCGTGACTACCTTCCTCTTTTCTCACGTTGGCCTTTGTGCACTTGTACTCGCCTATGCCTTTGGTGGTGCATTCACCTTTCAGTATTTGGAACATGGTTTCGAGGAAACAATTAGAAACAATTCAAGGGACAAGCGGAGCGAACTGGTCGACGCTTTGTGGACACTCACCGACAATCAGACAGTCCTGGTTCGCGATGCTTGGATTGCCGAAGCGAGACTCAAACTGGACGACTTCGAGGAGTACATTCTGAACGCAGTTAAGAAAGATGGATATGATGGTTAGTGGGAGTGGTTCAAGAGACGAATCAGTTCTATTTTCCTTTTGTCTTAGGAAATGAGTACGGTGCTGACGCCCAGTGGTCCTTCACGGGAGCGATGTTATACTCCATTATCGTAATTACTACAATTGGTGAGTAATCAGTCCAGTCAACTTGATCTAACAAAGATTCCCAAGGCTACGGCAACATTGCCCCGAAGACATGGGTGGGCCAACTGGTGACAATGCTGTACGCCATTTTCGGCATACCGCTCATGCTGCTCTGTCTGTCCAACATTGGTGACGTCATGGCCCATTCTTTCAAATTTCTCTACTGGAAAGTTTGCTACACACTGTGCATCAAGAAGAAAAAAAGTAAACGCCATCGCAGACATAAGCGACACCAGAGACAAATTATTACGCAACAGCCAATGTCGAGCGAATTTCCGGAGATGATTCCCATGACACCCCTGACTCCTTACCCGGGCTTACCCGGTCACCCATATGGCCCAGCGGTGGCGTCGTACACTCTGCCTAGTCGTGGAAGAGCTTTTCACCAGCAATCCAGTCAGCGATTTACTGATCACCACGAAGCCAACCGAGTTCCGATCATCTCCAACAAATACGCTTTGCAGAGCGATGTTCACGATGAACCCCTAAATCCAGCCAATCGGTTCACATTTCCCGGCTCCCACTTGCCCTTTTCCGGTGCCAGCACCCTGCCGAACCGGATGCCTCGACCACCGCCACTTGTGTCGCCCTTTCCGCCAGTTCATGCATATGAAGCTGAGAGCTACAGCGAATCAGAGGACAGTGACGACGACAGTGAAGATGGCGTCCCGATCTTCATGATAGTGGGCCTAGTAGTGGGCTATATCTATCTCGGCGCATGGCTGTTCCGTCAATGGGAAACCAGCTGGTCAACTATGGACTCGGTGTATTTCTGTTTCGTCACACTGACCACCATTGGCTTCGGGGACATGGTGCCCGGTTCTGCGGTCATTTCCGGCGATGGCAACCAAACACTGATCATATGTGCTCTCTATCTGCTCTTCGGCATGGCTCTGTTAGCCATGTCTTTCAACTTGGTGAAGGAAGAAGTGGTGAAGTCGGTTAGATATATAGGCAAGAAAATTGGCATCATTTCAGCCCAGAACAAAGCCAATTAAGTTTGTGTTTATAGGCTAGAATTAGAATCGAGCTGTAGAGTATACACCGGGGTTTTGCCGCCTAAAATGTGGTCAATTTCGTCGACCGAAATTTTTATACCTTTCTCTTTGAATAGTAAATACTTGCGCAACACATACTGATTGAACCCTGACAGTTCTTTGAGTGCCTCTTCCATTGGCAGCCACTTGACAGCTTCGATCTCGTGAACACATTCAGCAACATCAGTCTTGTCCGTTGGTTTGAGCGAACAAACAATGTAGATGTCGCTCGCATCGAACTGAAATTTGTGAAGATGGCGGAAAACGATCACAGATTCAAATTTAGTCTTGACACCAGTCTCTTCCAACACTTCTCTTTCGGCAGTTGTGTAGAAGTTTTCTCCTTTGTCAGCATGTCCACCGGGAAACTTCCACAATTTTTTAGCAACAGGTGAATATTTCTCTTGAATGACCAGCACGTTGTTTTCATCGTCAACGACAAGGCCACCCACTCCTATATTGGTGAATGGATACGAAGGAACGTTGCTGGGCTCTTCCTCGCTAATCCAATTCATCATTGCAACATAACCGGGTTTAGCGTGATGAAAGACAAACTTATTCTAAACTGAGATGTCAGACTTGAATGAAAACTGTCCACTACTCACTTTGACTAGTGAAGGGATGTACTCGGACTTCTCTAGAGGCACGTAACACCAAACTCCACGCAATCGCTGCTCTTTCCAATACTTAACTGAATCTAGTGCAAAGAAATCTTAATTGTTGAAATCTTGTTTCAAGGCTAGATTGATTACCTTGCATATGAGATTCAAATAAGGAAGGGTCTAAATCTTGAACGGTTAAAAGCTCGGCTAGTCGAATCTGAACACATCTAAAGCGGTCTATTTTGAACGTATTTTCGGCAAACGTCGCCATGGTTGAAAACTGGTGAGCATTAATGGATAATTTTAATGGAAATTTGAAAAAACGCCTCAGTTGACGTACATGTGTATGTAATCGTTCGATAAACATTATGAAACATAGAGAGGGACCGTTTCAAAAGTGCGCTGTTGAACTTGATCAGTGATCAGTAATATGTTTTTCGATTGATGGAATGATTAGACTCTTTTCCAGATGCAAACCAAGTTGATATTGGTGGCTGCGACCATGTAGTTAAGGTCCGAACTAAGTGCCATGCAGTTGATGAAAACCTACGTAATAGAGATCTTGATTAGCTTATTTAAAATTATTTCACGAGTTACTGACCTGCTTGGTTTCATCCACGACTTTCCGTTGTTTCAGCTTCGGATTACTTATCTCAGGCCAAGCATAGACGGCCAAGGGTGAAACATCGGAGCTAGATGGCACATTTTCCTGAGCATTGAAATGCATTTTGCTGGTATCATATAGCCAGATACTGCCTTCGTCATCGCCGCAAACCATTAATCCTGCTTGAATCGCTGGATATATGTAATCATTTCGTGTCAATGCATAATCGAGTGAGATATGAGTGTTCAGAGATGCCTGACGGAATGAATTTAGTTTGCTTCGAGTGTTTGATTTGGAAAGATCAGCTAGCAGCTCAGGGAGAGAGGATATGGAGACCTTTCCAGTTCTAGACTGCTTGACAAGAATGTAATTGGGATTCTCCGGTATAATAGCAACGCCGTCAATAACCTCCGGGTTTGAACTGTCAAACACGATTTGACCAAATGTTCCCTGCCTGATATAAGAGACGAATTAGATATCAGAATTTGAACTCATGAAATGATACTCACTCAGCACTCGTGTTGACATTGTGCCAAACAGTTAAACCATTTTCACCACCGGCCAATAAGCAGTTGTATTCGATAGAGAAACAAAATGTGAGCAATTCGTTTTTGGTGTCAACTTTAATCAGTGGTGCATAATCCATGTCTTTCAGTGAACTTCTCTGGATATTCCAGATCTTGATGTAGTGATCGTAGCTTCCGCTAAAAAGCCAATGAGTTCGCGTAGGATGAAAGAGCAATGCGTTGATGTCTTTGTCATGTGCCTTGAATTTGTGGTAACAAGAGAAGTCTCTAGTCGAGATAAGTATGATTGATTTGGTTAGACCAGCAACCGCCAGAACGGCGTCTTCAGAACCGTTTTCAGTCAGAACTGTCCAAGCTAGGGCATAGAAATTTTCACCGATGTCACTGTCGGTATACCTTTGCTTAACAACAGCTTCATCACAGTCAATAAGACAAACAATGTTTCCGCCGCAGGTCGCGACCGTGGCATGTTCATCAGGATTCGAATCTAGCTTTGGCTTAAATGCTGCTTTCCATATTTGAGTCGATGAATCTAGCGGATTATTCTGATGGCAATGGCAACGTATAAATAAGGTGGCTTCATAATCTACGATCCCATCTACTTTTTTCTTCTTTGGTTGACTTATAGCACCTTTGGTTTTACGTTTAGGTGACTGTTTGACTTTGGCACAATTATTTTCAGAGTCCTCTTCATTGACGTTGGCAGAACTGATCGTTTCTTGGCCAAATTTTCGTTGCTTACCGACAGCAGCTCGATTCTGCTCCTGATCGACTTTTTCTTTCACTTTTCCGTCAACTAAAAACTGAAGAACAGTCTGCCAGACTTGGCCGAATTTCAGTTCGGCCTTAATTTTTCGGACGCATTCACGGATGATTTTTTCAGAGACATCGTTATTAGAACGGGAAGCCTCCCTCACTTGTTCTGAGAATCTGTTATTCAACCAAATGAGTTCTAATTTCGAATCAATCTGAGCCTTCATCTTCTTAATGGTCTCTTTCGTTTGACTACACTTCTTATTTTCAAGGATCTGTAGAGTTGGAATGAGTTCAGTGGCCAACATTTTATCACTCTCTTTTAAGGGATTTCCTGACATGTTCAGTTCTGAGATCGGCGGCAGTAGAGAAAGATACAAGACAGGTTTCTGTAAACAGTTGTCTTGCAGCTCGAGCTTCTTGAGGTTATTCAGAATCTGAAACTCACTTCCTATCGAGCGCAAGCGGTTATCTGACAGTTTGATTGACTCGACATTGGTCAGTCCAACAAAGGCGTCCTCGTCAATTCCTGACAGCTTACGACCGCTTAGACTGAAAAGAAAACGAGTTAACACAGAGTATCCAACATTGTGTGCTATTCTCACTCTAAATGTTTCACATCTCCAGGTAAAACATCACCAATTGCTATCGATACATCCGTTTGAGTCAGATTAACAGAATCTCCAGCATCGCTATCACAATGAAAGGTATCAACAATGAACAGGATGTCGATGAAGTTTGACTTACCTTTTACTCATTTTGGCACAGTCACGAATTGAATCAAGTCATATAATCTTACATGTGAAAAATAGAATCTAACTATGAGAGAGATTTCAACGTAACTGAGCAAATTAATGAGTGAAATGCACATGAAAACATTAAAAACAATTGGCGGGCTTTGTGTTGACGGCGACACCTGGTGACGCTCTTATCAACCTTTTACTTTTGTCAGCTGTTTGTGCGTCAAAACAACTCCTACTACTTTACGTTCGTTGTTAAAAATGTCATCTCTGAACTTATCCTCGACTTCAGACTCTGAAGCAGTCACTTTCGCTTGTCAGAGATGCTGTAAGCCGTTGAACATACAGTCCTCGTTCGAGGATTTGGAAGATGACGCCATTCAAGAATTGACAGGTGGCATGCTAGGTGAAGGCAAGAGTCGAGTTAATTCTGAAAGTTCTAAGAACACTGAACATGGTCACTCGAGGCTTGGTATCGTGAAAGACAGCATGAAAGACTCCGAAGGCGAATCAAATGGCAATGGGTTCCTCGTGATTGGCGACGTTAGGCAACAAGTGCAAAGAGAAGAACCGCACCTGAAGTACAGATTACAGGTGACAAGCAGATTGTTCGACATTCTTTCCGACCAGTCCGAAGTTAATCACCCTTTATGCGAAGAATGTGCTGACATTGTCATAGATGAAATGGATTCCAGGTTGCGACAACTTGAAGACGAGTACAAGGACTACAAGAGCTTTCTAGATCAAATTGAGAAGAGTGATTCTGAAAACGAGATCTCGTTTGACTTGAAAACCGACCAGCTGCAAGAAGAAGTGAAAAACTTACGGCTAGAAGAGGCAGAATTGCTAAGTAATTTAGAGTTGCTAGACAAAGAGTACCGAAATTTGCAGGATGCAACTCAAAGTCAGCGACAAGAGTTGGAAAAAATTCAGAAAGAAGAAAAATCGTACTGGCAAGAATATAACAGTTTGAAAAGAAGCTTCTATTGTTGCGACGATGAACTTCAAAGTGTCAACAATCAGCTACGCTACTGTCAGTCTCAGCTGGATAAGCTGAAGCGAACAAATGTCTTCAATGCAACCTTTCACATATGGTGAGTGCTCTCTTCTCGCTGACTCATGAAGACGTGTTTTAACAATGTTTCCTAAATGTGAAAGGCACAGTGGTCACTTTGGCACAATCAACAGCTTCAGACTGGGCCGTCTACCGGATGAACCAGTGGAATGGGCGGAAATTAATGCCGCTTGGGGTCAAGCTGTTCTCTTGCTCCATTCGCTGGCAAAGAAAATTGGCCTGGAATTCAAGCGCTACAGGCTTGTTCCATATGGCAACCATTCATTCCTGGAATCATTAGAGGACAAATCCAAAGAGCTGCCACTGTAAGCTGATTCTAATGTATTATTATGACCATTCATGATTTATCTTGCTTGCCATTGTTCTTCCTCTCGCTCTCTTCCCCCTCCAAAGATACGGCTCGGGTGGCTTTAGATTTTTCTGGAATACCAAATTTGATCAAGCAATGGTGGCCTTCCTTGACTGTCTGCAACAATTCAAGGAAGAAGTTGAACGCGGCGATTCGCAATTCTGTTTGCCCTACAAGTATGTGCTCCTCTCTCTCCTCCTCCTCTCCCCCCTCTCTTCATACATGCACGCCATACTGTTTCTCATTGAGCAATTAGCAAGTCTTGTCTATGGCTTGTTCATTACACAAACAGAATGCGTAATAAGGCTCTCGCTTTCTCTTCGACAGGATGGATAAAGGAAAGATAGAAGATACCAAAACAGGAAATTCATTTTCAATTAGGTATGTTTCCAGTTAGAAATATTCCTTGCCCATCTCTTCACAGCGTTACTTCATACCCTGAGTGTAGTAGTGCTGATAAGTAGCATATTTGCGTTAACCCAGAGATACCATTGTTTGAAGCTGTGGCACATCCTTACGACTACAATCATATCTCTCGAAAAAAGTGATCACTAATCAAGGGTACTTGTTAATGAGGAGAAGAAAGTACACATTCGCACCAGGGAAAAGAAGACGACCCAAATTTGTGCACATGCACTCAAATTGCTTTGTTAACGACATCTCTCTCCCTCCCTCTCTGTTTCTCCCCCTCTCCGTCTCCTCTCCTCTTAACTGTGTTTACAGGATACAATTCAATTCTGAAGAGCAATGGACTAAAGCACTCAAGTTCATGTTGACCAACCTTAAGTGGGCACTTGCTTGGGTCTCGTCGCAGTTTCCTCGTGAATAGTAATGGCCGCCGCATTCATGTCTTGTACATCTCTGGCCGTTAATTGGCCATATCATGACTGGGTGTGCAAGTGTATGCTGAAGCTGTAATGTGCTGTACATTTAATTAAATAATAACCAATTAAGACTCGACGGGCATTATTTAAACGTATTCCTGTCTATGCGCTTGTGTTGACTCGAAGCAAGCTTGATGGAATATTATTTTACAGACATATGTATGTATGATGGCCGTCTATGTTAGGTTTTAAAGTTGATGTTTGTCTGTTCAACTCGAGAGCAATGGTGGAGAGAGGAAGACAAAGCGCGAGGGAGGAAAAGAGAGTGAGAGGGAGAGAGAGAGAGAGAGCGAATTGAAAAGTGTTTACACACAGGTTGTGCGTCAGTTGAAAGCTGCAATAATATGGAAGGCAAACAAAGGATTACCGGCATTGAATTACCTATATGGCTTTTAACTTTTATACACAGAGATGGAAAGGGCTCTCTCTCCCTCTCCCTCTCTCACTCTTTTTATCGTCTATTTGGCCGAAAAGTGAACTTCGCGCCCTGGGAGTTTGGAGTGACGAGGAGGGAGAGGGGGAGAGAGGGAGAGCGAATGAGACCGGAGACTTGGAAAAACATGTCTAATCACGGCGTCGGGTTACCCCCGCTGATTCAACTGAATTAAACTTGATCGGAACACCTTCAGCTCGTACTTCATTCTGGAAACGCGAAATACGAGCAACGTTTGAAAGTGGACGCCATCTTTGTTTTTCGCTATTCTTCGGCTTGACAAGCATTGTCTCTCTCTTTCACTCTCTTTGCTGAGTGTTTCAGACACTGAGAGGCTATAAATTTCTCTTCTCCCTCTCTTCGTCTCTCTCTCCCTCCTCTCCCTCTCCCTCTCGCCTTTTGCCGACACGGCTGATTCAGTGTTTTCCACAGAGTTACGTCATCGTTAAAGTGAATATACTCTTCACACCGTACTGTCAAACAATTTCATAGCTGCGGGCCAATATTTTGTTTTACTATCATGGCCAGGAATGTTTCACTATAGGTGAATTTTTTTTGAATGGCATCTACAGAAATTGTTTTAATGACTTCTATATCGCAAAAATCAATCCGTATACAATTTGTGTTCTTTCTTTATCGACGGCAGTCTTAAGTAGATGATAATCATTTACAAGGAGAGCGAGAGGGAGAGAGAGGAGAGGGAGTGAGAACGAGAACCGAGCAAATTGGGTTTCTTATTAATTACGATGATGGAAAATCATATTTTCCGATTGGAATTTTTTGCCTTTTCCTTCACTCACAGCTTAATTGATGTATTACGTAATGTGTAAGACACTTTTGCTATCTAATTAACGAGATTCGTTGAGACTTTGCATTTGAGAGAGAGAGAGGGAGAGAGAGAGAAAGGCGATATCATAAATTACAACATTGCGATAGAGGAAAAATATATATCTAGATATGTTTGTGTGTGTGTCACTATGTGATGTCGTATACGAAAGGGGGCAAAAACTGGTACATACAACTTTCAGTTTATGGTCACGTGATCAATGGCGGTGTGACTAATATTTACAAGGCAATCTCGGCGCCGTCCAGAGCCGAGAGAGACACACACAAAAAAAACAAGATGGCCGCTGGGAGAAGAGGAAACAATCGAACGGCCAGTTTGCGAAAGGTTCTAAAATGTTCTGCGAAAGGTTCTAAAGGCACGTGTGAACAGTTTTCCGCGTCTTGCAAATGGAACACTGAACAGTACAACACCAATGGAATGTACAATTACACCTCTCGAGCTCCTCGCGAATTTCCGTCTTGTATCCCCTTCCGCAGCACATGAGCTCACAGCCGTCCACCCCGATGGAAGTGTCATTGCAAACACGCCCCCTGGTGCCGGGCACACCAAGCTTGGGGTTGGGCGAACAGAAATCGGGCGAGGGCTCAAAGTAGACCAGGTCCTTGCGCGTGGGCGCCTTGTGACTGGGATCAAAGGGCTTCAGCTGGAACTTGGCCTTCTTCTTGAAGGTCCTGAAGTTGCCCTGGTTGCTGACCAGCACCCGGGAGGCCCCGTCGAACCGGTCCTTCAGGTTGGCGCCCACTTCGCGAAAGGTGGGCAATCGCATCCAGCAGGTCTTGACCGTACAGCTGCCAGACATGCCGTGGCATTTGCATTCGCGTCTCATCTCGTGAGAAACGTGCTAAATGGTCCACAGGTAAGCGGAGAGAGGGAGAAGAGGAGAGAGGGAGAGAGAGAGAAGAGGAGAGGGGATGGTTAGAACAATAGGTGTTTCACGCGTGAGTGCCGCTTGCAGTCAGCTCTGTAATGTGTCACAGGAAACGCACGTCAGCTTCTTCGCCAATGGAATTATTGTTTTTGAAAAGAGTGCTTTGCAGATTTTTTCTCGACCGCAAAGCCGGTCATGGCTGCCTCTTGCTCTCCCTCTCCTCTCGCTCTCCCTTGCTTTTGCCTTCTCTCCTCTTCTCCCTCACCGGTGGCCGGTCTAGCAAGGACCACACACGTGTCCTTTTCATTAAGATTACATCCGAAAGTGAAAAAACTTATCAAGTCTCTCGGGGATGCACTTCGTGTTTTGCGTGCAGCTCGCTCTCGCTCTCTCCTCTCTCTCTCTCCCTCTCGCTCTTCTCTCGCGCCATTCCTCTCGCCTCTCCATCTCAATCAAAGGTATGCGTAAGAGCTTTCTCTTCTAGGCTACTGTCCGGTGGCCACAGGTAACAGCGGAGGGTCATTTACTCTATTTGTACCTTGCCTCTTAGAAAAGAAGCGACGAGAGAGAGAGAGAGAGAGAGAGAGAGAGAGGAGAGAGAGAAGAAAGGCTAATAGTTATTTGGTCGCCATGAAAAGGCTCTCCGTTTCTAGCCGGAGGCAAAAAGAGCAACTAAAGTGAAAGAGCGAAATATATACATATATCTTCATTGAGTCATTCCGTTTCTCTTTACACTATCTTGTATGACAATTTAAGTCACTATAAACACTAATTACGTTGACCCACTGTGTGTGAGGAGAAAAGGAAAAAAGAACAGAGAAGGGAGAGCGAGAGAGGGAGAGAGAGAGAGCGAATGGCAATAAGATTTATGCTGGCTCGAAGGTATACTAGACTAGTGTCGGCCATTAAGATGTTCACTAGTCAACCTGATATTTTTCAAGACGCTTCTACTGAATTATTCCGGAGAGGAGAGAGAGAGAGGAGAGAAGAGTGAGAGAGAGGAGAGAGAGAGGAGAGAGAAAGGCATAACTATCAGGACCGCGTATCACTGCGAAGTGGTCACGGCATAAACAACAAGAAGGCAGCTGGCCACAAGCAAAAAGATGGCTTTCGAGAGAGTGGCCCACAAGTGGCCCACTGTCAGGCCCACACAGGTACTCACCAGTCGGCCGGCTTCGTTGTTGTGCAAGTTCATGACGAAGCGCAAGTCTCTGCCCTTCTCGGCCGCGTCCACGAAACTGCGGGCAAACTTGTAGCCGAACTCAATGTTGTCCGAGCAGCCGCCCCACTCCCAGTCCAGCCCATTGGGGCGCCGGTTGTTGCGGTAGTCACAGGTGCACGTCTCGATCTGACCTTCGGAACATGCCCGGGCCACGGCGTGCGCCACTCCGGCCGAGGTGAGGGCATAGACGAAGGCCGTCTCACGACAACCTATAGCCAGGGGATGAGAGGGATAGAGATGATGCCGTTTATACAACAAACACATATGCACACCATGTATGAAGGTACAGGTATGAGGGAGAGAAAAGGTGAGGGGAGAGTGAGAGAGAGAGGAGGGGGAAGAGGGGAGAGGAGAGAAGGCGAGAGGGGACCACCCGGTTAGTGCGAACAAACTACTCTATCAAGCCGCCGCTTAATGAAGACATTTTCTTAGTTGGGCCGCGTCATGGATCCGGGGGCGCCGTCGGGGACAAGAAAGATGAACAGAGAGGGAGAGGGAGGCAGAGCGAGAGGCAAGAGAGGCGAGAAGAGCAACTGCCCCTCTTCGCGCCCGTCTCTCTCTCGCTTCCCTCTCTCCTCTCCTCCATCATTTCCATAAGCGCGTTAGGCAATATGTATGCAAAGGGCCAATTAGGCTTCGGCATCTGACGCTTTCTTTACGAGGGGACACATTTGAAGGTACATAAATGGAAAAGGGCATTGCCACCTCGAGAGGGAGAGGGGGAGAGGAAGGGACCAGGTGAAAAAGAGAGAGAGATGGAGAGGGAGGAAGAGAGAGCGACAACTTACCTCTCTGTACAATTTTGCCGAAGATGCTCTTGCCCTTCATGAAGTCCTGGGTGGGACAGTCCCACCGGCGGTCCTTGAACTGGTACTGGCACTCGGTGACCGCCATCTTGAGCCCCTTGACGATGGCCAGCAGGATGCCCGGGTTGTCACGGACTAGCCGCCGCTGTTTCCGGCGCAGGGGCACCGTCAGGCCGCTGCCCGTCGCGAAGGCGGCCTCGATGGCCCTCGGGTCCAGGACGGAGTTACTGGCTTCGCCCGCCGACGCCAGGCCCCTGGAGAAGGAAGGAGACACGAGGGGGAGAGAGGGAAGGGAGAGGGAGAGAGAGGAGGTGGATACATGAATGTATTGTACTTTGGTGTGTCGTATCAGGAATGTGTACAAATAAGCCGATTCATTGCCCTTTTCGACCCCAAGTGCTGGTGGCCGTGGCGGCGGAGAGACGAATTGAAAAGAAGGGAGAGAGGAGAGGAGAGGGAGAGGGGGGAGGAGAGGAGAGGCAACAACTTACCACCAAACTGAGTGGCTGACTTGGCACATTATTTGTACACAGAACCAGAGAATTGTGATGAAAAAGTGCAAATCCATGTGAATGTATGTTAACTCGAAAGAACCACAAGGTTAACTGTCACGCTATTTCAAGTCGCATCGGCACTACTTTCTCTTTCGCTCTTGTCACTGTCTCTCCTCTCGCTCTCTCCCTCTTCCTTTCTCCTCCTTCTTCTTTCGGTGGGCCCCGAAGCTTTCTTTCGTCTCCTCTTCCTCTCTTCAGCAACTTTGAGCAAGTCTCCGTTTCACTTGAAAATTCATGGAACTAATCGCCAAAGTTTAGGACTTGACAATTTTCACAACCTGTGCGTGAGTCACTCAGGAAAGAGAGGGAGAGGGAGGGAGAGAGAGAGGCTTCTTCAATTACTTGGTCTTCCTTCCTTCTTCGTGTCCGTGTCTCAGTGTCCGTGCCCTTTCACTTCCCAGCTCTAAGAAGGGGAAAAGAGTACCGTGAGAGAGAGAGGGAGCGAGAGGGTGAGAGAGGGAGCGGCGAGAGGAGAGGTATATGATAGTCTTGGAATGTATATTGCAAATTAAGAACAATTAGCAAGAATATGTAGAGCACATGGAATAAATTTAAGGAGCCAAAGGGCAAGGAGCAAGTGTCACCCTTGAAACTATATGTAGATATATCGAAATATATATATTATATTACAAATTTTCGACCAAGTACTAAACTAGTCAAGGGTCTTGTGAACACTAACACAGATGCCGAAGGAAACAAACTTAGGGTGAGTATTGAGAGAGAAAAACTTTGCGAGTCAAGTTGCTGCCGCTCTCTCTCTCTCTCCCTCTCGCTCTCCCTCTCTTGAGGTGGCCGAGACTCCGCCCACGTGACGGTCATTCAGCCAATGGGTCTATATTTCGGCCGAACCCGTTCGAGGGGACAAAGCTTTTTACTCGGCTCTCCTCTCCCCTCTCATGCAAAGGAGGAGACTGCAAACATTTCGTCATTCGTTCCTTCCTCTCTTCATCTCTAATCAAGATTTTTAGGAAACTTACCTGGGCTGTGGCTATTGAGCATGAGAGGAGAGGGAGAGAGAGAGAGGGAGAGATATGGTGAAAGATGCGTAAAGAATGGCAAAGTATTAGAGAAGCTCTTTGTTTCTCGTCTTTGCTGTTAGTGTGCGAAATTGCCTGAAGCTCATTCCTGATCGGATTTAAAAGTCAAGTAATAAGACATTTGTTTTCTCTCTCTCTCCCTTTCTCTCCCTCTCCTTCTCTATCTCTCCCTCTCTCCTTCTAACGCTGATAACGCTACTGTCGCTATAACAAATACAGCATATACTTTTTTGTCTACATCAGGTAACATAGACAAGCAAATGCTTCAGACAGTCACCATTATCCTTGGCTGTGATCTCTCTTCTCTCTCTCTCTCTCTCTCTCTCTCTCTCTCTCCTCTCTCCCTCATTCTCTCTTCTTCGTCTCTTCTTGGTGCACTCGGATTTCAGGTATACACGCTTAGTAGTACAGCTGTAGTATCAGTGGGAGAGCGATTGGTAAAGAGGGAGAAAGGGAGAGAGAAGAATGGCCTGGCTACACTCATTTAGCACAACGGCTAGGACAAGAAAGGAAGAGCGGCAGAGGAAGAGAGCGAGAGGGGGAGAGAGAGAAGGAGAGATAGAGAGAAGGCATATATGTGGCTGGGCCTTGTTCCTGGTTTCATTAGATGACTGGAATGAGAGGAGGCCGGCCCGGACCTACCTGAGCGGTTGCCACTTCTCTCTCGCTCCCTCTCTCCCTCTCGCTCTCCTCTCTCTCTCTCCTCACTCTCCGTCGGTCTCGCTCTCTTTGCAATATCCCGACTGAGCCTCTGGCTGTGGCCACCGCCGAGCGAAGACACAGTCAAGGTGTGTTAGCAAGTCCATTCTTCTCATTCTCTCTCTCTCTCTCTCTCTCTCCCTCTTTCCCTCCCTCTCTTCCTCTCCTCGCCGCAGTAGCCCCTGGTCCGAATTGTCGTCGACTTGTAAATGCGGTGCCTTCGCACAAAAGTGCCCTTACAATGCCCACACACGCTCTCTCCCTCTCTGCCCTCTCCTCGCTCTCTTGCCCTCTCTCTCTCTCGCGATCTGCTTTCAGTTATTCCCTAGTCAAGATGGTATCCGAAAGAGCGAGAGCGAGAGAGGGCAGAGATGTCTCTCAGAGTTTTATGGCACTACCGTCGACAAATGACCTTTGTTTTGTCCGCGGTTAAAATACCTTCGGAACAGGTAGAGAGGAATATTTTGTCACTTGCGTGTGACGTGTTTGCAGGTAATTGGCGCGAAAGGCTACCACTCTGCCATCCTTGCTCTCTCTCTCTCCCTCTCTCTCTCTCTCGCCCTCTCTCTCTCTCTCTCAATTTACTAGATAGAGATCTCACAAGGTGCCCTTTAAACTGCCCGCAGCACTCAAGTCACGCTATGTCTTAATATAGCAAAGGTGAGCGAGAGCGAGAAGCAAACTTTGAAGGAAGACCAAGAAGAGGAAGAGAGCAAGAGGGGAGAGAGGGAGAGAGAGAGAGAAACAAAGCACTTTTCTGACACAATAATCTCGCCTTGGTGGTCGTGTTGCTCTTCTCCTCCTACCTGAGCTTGTATGGCTTTATGGTTTGAGCTTCTTCTCTGTCGAGCGGTTTCTCTAAATTACAGGCCCTCTACATTTTCTCTCTCGCTCTTCCCTCTCCCCTCTCGCTCTGTCTCTATAACATTCTCCATCTTGCTCTTACCATACCTTCTAACGCCTTGACCAAAGCAAAATAACATACTCGGAATAAACTTTCATGATTTTTGTGTTTAACGTTTCCACTCAGATTGGTTCCGAACCGTTTTGAACCTATAGACTTAGTTCTATGACCACCAAGACTTTACTCAAAACTGACTGAGAGAGAGGAAGAGGGAGAGAGAGAGAGAGAGAGAGGCAGAGAGCGAAAGAGATGTAGTGTTAGAGAGAAGGTTTGAAAGTGGCTATTAGTAGGCGCATCATAATTCATAGCTCTTTCCTTCAGTGAGCTTAATTGAAAAAGGCGCCTTAATTGACAGGGTTTCTTGCAGCTCTCTCCTCTCCTCTCTCTCTCCCTCTCTGCCCCTCTCTCGCTCTCCTCTCTCGCTTCGTGTTTACTGGTAATGACCGGCCGTAAGCGATCATCATTTCTAAGGCCGCACAGCTAGTGCTTCTCACCGACTAATCGGCAGGTAACAATGGCCAACTTCGGCATCCAGGACCTCCTCTTAGAAATGTCTATGTTCGTAAGAAGATTACCCTTAGGACCGAAAGAGAGGAGAGAGGGAGAGGAGAGAGAGAGGGAATCGTTACACATATGGCCGCGTACTGGTCAGGTAAATGCTTGTGATAGCGTCTCTCGGGCTGAAAAGAAGCGGGAAAATAGTTTGCATATCCGCAAATTAGTTCGCTTCGTCTACTTTCCGTGGTCAGGATTAGCCACGGATCCGGTGTATTCGGTACAAGGCGATTACCTTTCATTGATGTTCACGGGGCAGACAATCCTTGCTTCAATAGTGGCCTTCTCTTCCTCTCTCTCTCCCTCTCGCTCTCTCCCTCTCGCTCTCTCCCTCTCCGGGCTGAAGAAGAGGGAAAAGGGAGAAGAGAGAAAGACATTAGTTGGCGACACATGAATGTAAGTCTGGGTGTCTCTCTTGAAAAGATGAATAGGCAAAGTAGGAGAGAATGGTTCTCTCTCTCTCTCTCTCTCTCTCTCCCTCTCCCTCTCTTAGAGAGAACGGTTCAATCGAGTGGAGACAGGAAGGGAAGAGACAGGCAAGCGAAGGTACTATTCAAGTTTGAAGCAACCGGCGGGGGCTTAGCCTTTAGTGTCAAAACTGGACAGGGAGAGCGATAAAGAGAGAGAAAGGGAGAGAGAGAGGGAGAGGGAGAGAGACAACCAGAGTGAAAGCGGAAAATAGCTGCCAACCTCATAAAACACACTGAAGAGTCTTCAAAGAAGAAAAAAGAACAAACCTGACAATGCCATCTCTCACTCTCTCTCCCTTTCTCTCTCCTCCTCGCTCTGTATCTCTGCCTCTCTGCCTCTCCCTCCCTTCATACCGTTGAACCACGAACCTTTTAATATGGTTTCTCAGTAGTATTCCAGTGTATTCCTCTTTGCCATGTAATATTTTTTTGCTCCTCTCTTCTCTTTCCTGAATGTCTTGCTGTTCGGTGAAGTTGAACAATAACTCTCGTAATATATTTCATCGGACAGAATAAGAGGCGAGTTCACGAACACATTCACATGTCAGATAAGAGGAGAACATGATGAGCAAAATGAAAAAGACACTATTAGCTGATTGTGTTCCGAGAGGGAGAAGGGAGAGGGAAAAGAGCGAGAAGGAGAGAGGGAGAGGTAGAGGGAGAGAGAAGAAAGAGAGCTAGCCACCAAGTCTACGCAATGACTGCACAATGAATAAGAATTAGCCAGCTAGAGAGACGGTAGGAGGTAGTGGATCTCTCTCTCTCCCTCTCTCTCTCTCTTTCGCTCTCTCATTCTCTATCCTCCATTGCTATGCACAGTATAGAGTACAATAACATGATACACCGAATGAGCGACATCGTGCGCTCAAAATCGTCTCTAGGAAAAGATATTTTCTCTTTTTATTCCCTCGCCTCTCTCTCTCGCTCTCTCTCTCTCTCTCTCTTTCTCTCTCACCTAAAGTATAATCTGCGAGAGACAGAACGAAGACAATGGCTTCTCTGATTAGTCTGTGTAAATTAGCTGATCGATACCAGTAATGGATTTCACTTTCGTCGTCTCTTGCTCTCACTCTCTCGCTCCTTTCTCACCGTCTCTCTCTCTCTCTCTCTCTCTCCCTCTCCCCTCTTCCTCTCTTGAAACTACAATGATTGTTCTGTCATAGATGTGCGAAAAGGAATTATCGGATGCCTCTTTGATTAGCTTGTTGAACATTCACAAATACCCATGTTGACTATATTTTCCAGCCTTCCATATCGGAATAGTAGGGAAAAAAAGATGGCCGCCAGCTCTTGGCGAATTGTGGTCAAATATTGGACTTTGTTCTCTCCACCCCTTGAGCATTTCCTGTTCCGGTCTATTAGACTGAATGCCTTTGTCGGTCTCGCCGTGTGTGAATGAAGCCTGTTTGCCGGTGTGTGCACACCGCTCTCTCTCCCCTCTCTCTTCCCTCTCCCTCTCCTCTACTTTTTTAGCCGAACAAATTACAACCTATCAGCGTGTCAATGTCAATGTGTTAAAACTGACAAAGTCGCCCTTTTTGAAAAGTTTGTCTTTGAAAAGAGCGAAAAGTACATAATTGCTTCTCTCTTGCCTCTCTCTCTCCTCTCCTCTCCGCTCTCTCCTCTTCCTTCGCTCCAGGTAACCTGACAGACAAGGATTTCATTTTGTTGTACAAAGTGTATACTTCGCTGTTTCATACCTAGACACGAGACTGGACGTGCTAATAGCCAGTTGTTATACATTTCACATATATACAAACATATGTGAAAAATACACATATTGCTCTCGCGAGTCTGAATTCCTTTCCTTAGCTAACTAAGATACATGTATATAAAAAAATACTGGCGAATATGTTTCGCATACCTTTGGAAACACATTGCCTCTCAAGACACTCACCTTCTTGCTCTGACAAACCATAACATTCGCTCTCCCTCTCTCTCTCCCTCTCGCTCTCTATCCGTCTCTCTTCGCATTTTATCAAACGCCTAATCGTACATTTAAGCTGAAAGTTTTATCAACAAATTAATTGCGTCAAGTTAAACTGATGAACTTGCAGCTAAACGAGTGAAGAGCTGCCTTTCCGTACCTGCACTAACTTTTACCTCGTATTTGCTAAATGATAAACTAGTGAGAGTGTGAGCGAGATACAGAGCGAGAGAGGGAGAGGGAGAGAGGTGTCTCTTATAGTGAGTGAAAATGGCACACATGTACTTTCCTCTTTTCGGAATTCAAGGCTAAAAAACTCGCCACAAAATCACTGCGCGCTCCCTCTCCCTCTCTGTCTCCTCTTTCTCTCTCTCCTCTATGCGATGTTGTGACTTACAGTAATCATAATGCCATCACTGGACTTAATTCTACTATTTGCAGAAAGCCTAGCTTGAGAGGAAGAAGCAAATCACAGCGAAAAGCCATGTACATGAACTGATACTCGAAATGTGAAGAGCGAGAGCAAGGAGAGGGAGAGCGAGAGGAGAGAGGGGACTCGAATGACTAAATAGCCACAGGGCAAGACAACTTTTCCCACACTTAGTCACTGTTGCTTGACGTATCTTGATCAAGACTTTAAATAGGTTATAAATTTCTTTATTGCCAAATATTTCTCTTACAGAACAATTAATCATTGCACAGCTTCGGTTCGCTCATTTGCGTCATCTAATCTTGGGTTAAAACAGGCAATTACACGTTATCGCGGCACGTCTCGAAACACAGAGAGCAAACAGTTCTCTTATATTGTCACTCTTTGCCCGAAAAAAAAACTAGAGCAGAAAGTTCATCGATCGAAATGTTCTGAGCAAGAACATTGTCCAAAGCCGACTGCAAGCCGCTCGACAAGATGTCAACAGCCGCCTACGCAAAGTAGTGCCTCCAGCGGACACCAGGTGGCGCCACGTGACGCTGTCGAAGGAGTGGCTCGCTCGTCAGGCGGAGTAGCGCCTGTTCTGGTGCAGCAGAGCCGAGAGCGAGAGAGCGGGAGGGAGAGCGAGAGGGAGAGAAACGGAGAGGAGAGAGAGAGTGGCGACATACACACAGTGTTTCGCTCTCTCCCGAAACCTAATGCAACCGAGTTTTATCCTTGTAGACAAGTATTGCTGTTCAATATTTTTTTGCTACAGTTCCATGTATTTCGTCTATGTTGGATAGAAATTTGATACGCCAGAAAATTGACTGTATGAAGAGTTACGATGATAATGTTCGCAGTTGAACAAGCAATTAGATCACCGAGTAGAACTGAGAACCAACATGTTGTTTGTGCATTTGCTCTAGTCAACTTCAGAACCGTCGAGTGAACAGTTCTGAAAAGTCGAAGCTCCCCTGTGTGTATGTGTGTCTCTCCTCTCTCTCTCTCTCCCTCTCTCGCCCTCTCTCGCTCTGGTGTACACTCTCTATGAGTTCGGGCATTTGTGTTTGTGTACGAACCAACTAGTCTGTCCAAAGGGAGAATATTTGTAGAATCGGTTCAGAACAAAAAAGGGAAAGTGCAAAATGGCGGACCTGGAGGCAGTTCTGGCCGACGTTTCGTACCTGATGGCCATGGAGAAGTCCAAGTCTACGCCAGCGGCTCGGGCATCCAAGAAAATTATTCTTCCTGACCCAAGGTATTGACAAGCGACTAGAACACTTTCGAATATGTACACTTTGGAATGGCAAGCATTCGATGTTTTTCAACCAGAGCTACAGGGAGAGAGAGGAGACGTAAAAAAGGAAACCCATCCGTTGGCGCGACCTCCTCTTTCCTCTCTCCCTCTGGTTTTGACACTTGCTCTCTCCCCCTCTTTCGCTGTCTCTCTCTCTCCCTCTCTCTCCCCCTCTGTCTCCTATCTGAACTTCCTTTCCAGCAAATAGAACACACACATCACTCTTGACCTGACATTTATGAACCGTTTTCTCTCTCATCTCTCTTTTTGCCCAATTCTTTTCACCACTAAACAGCGTTCGAAGTGTGATGCACAAGCACCTCGAGAAGCTGGATGACGTGACATTTGACAAAATTTTCAATCAAAAATTAGGTGAGTCATTGGAAAGTTCTGTCGAGCACACAGAAATTGCTATTCGAAAAATTTTGCGGCCAATTGCAGTCCATTCTTGGCTTGGCCGTGCGTGTTTTCTTTAGATGATGTCTCTCTACCTTCTCTCTCCCTCTCCATCTCCCTTCCATGTCATTCGTTCTCTTTGCCGCTCTTCCGACAAGAAACGAGCCTTAATTGTTCACATTCTTCTTTCCCTTCGAGTTCTTAGGCTCGAAGGTTACTTTGGGTCTCGGATTACGTGTACACATGTCCTTAGACAGATTTCGCTTCGTGTTCGCACATACTGAACAGTTTCCTGCTAAGAAGGATGAAGAGAAAGAAGAGAGGTCATGCCCAGACAGAAATGCACACAAAATCGTTTATTCGCTCTTCCTCTCTCCCTCTCGCTCCCTCTCTTTGAAAGAGAGTCTACTTTCGATCACTAAAGAACGTGGCTGTCGAGGAATTATTGATTTGTGCAAATTCGGATGAAGCATTTTCCGTCGTCTCAGTCGTAATTTTACAACCAGAGCTGCAGAGACGAAGTCGCACAGTCTCCAAGCAACTGTACCGCGCTTTCCGTTTAGTGTTCGAGTTCTAGAACTCGAAGAACCCGAGCACTGGTTCGAAAAGGAAAATTTGCGTTGATGATAGGAAGGCAACAAGAGCCCGTTCTAATACGATGAAATGTCGTTAATGGAATTATCGTTAATTATTCTGGTGTCGGATTCTTCATTGTACTCGAAGGGGCAAGGGCGACGATGAAGGGAGAGAGAGAGGGAGATAGAGGAGAGAGAAACGATTTTTAGATCCCTCGCTCTCTTTCACTCTTGTTGCCTTGGCGCTCATCGTTTTGGAACTTTAAAGGCACCGCCGACTTTGTACATGACGTTGTGTGCCTTTTATGACTCCTTTCCTTGTCAATCATAATCAAAAGTCTCTTTTTCTGCCGTGAGAGAGAGGGAGGGAGGGAGAGGCGCTAGAGAATATTGCTATTGTGCCATATCTTTGCTTCGAGTTCTAGTCATGTTCTAGAGGGTTCTCTTCGAACTCTATAACTTTAAACCTATGTAAGACTCTGAGTGCTTTCCATTGTAGTCTCTCTCTCTCTCTCTCTCTTTCTCACCTCTCTCCTCTTCCTCTCTTTCCTTCTTGCCGAGGTTCTGTCTCTAACTCTGTGCCGCTTCTTTACTTCCAATTTTCAGCTAGAAATGATGCTAAACTCAAGAGTCTTAGAAGTATAATGTAGACGCCACTGAATCCAGAATGATGAAGATTGAATGCAGAGAGCAAAATAAAGGATGAAGGGCCGAGAGAGGAGAGAGAGAGAGGAGAAAGAGAGAAGGCAAGAAGAGATTCATTCGGTGTCCGCTTGGAAAGGTTCAAGTGATGTGAAATTTCAACTGCGTCCTCATAGAACTTAGACATACCAAGAAGAAGTTGGTTCTGTGAACGGTTCAAGAACTTTATTCCCCTTTTCTTTCTGTCAGACATTTGCCACTCTGGCTCCTTCCTTCTCTCTCCCTCTCTTCCTCCTTCCTCTTTTTGTTTGATCGCTTGAACATTCAGTTTAGCCAGTCATCGATTTGATACATGTTTACGGTTTTTATTCGCACCTTGAACTGAGAGGGAGAGAGAAAATTTACATAATTGGCTTTTCTCCTTCTCGTCGACTTTATCTATCGGAAAATGCGATGAGTTCTTCGCCTTGAGTTATCACGACTATAATTAATATCGACCCGAATGCTCTAAACGTCGAGTTCGCTCTTCCTCTCCCCTTCTCCCTCTTCCCTTTCAATCCATCTATGGATGGTATGGGCACTGTATGCTTACGTACATCATTATGTCATCTATGGTGTTGTTCCTTTGCTCTTGCACATTACACCAGTAATTGCAATGTTCTAACGCTGTTCTCTCTCTCTTTCTCTCTCGCCTCCTCCTCCCCTTTCCTTCCTCTCCAGGGTTCTTGTTGTTCAGAGATTTCTGTGAAAATGTTTGCGACGAAGCAGTACCACAATTAAAGTTCTATGAAGAGGTAAGTTCATTACATAATGAGCCCATTGCCGTACAATCACAAGCCATCTTCTTCTACGTACCTTTGTTGCGAGCTCATTTGGCCCTTCTCTTTCTATCTCTCTCCCTCTCCCTCCCTTCCTCTCGTTCTCTTTTATTATTCTATCTTTCTATTCATTTCGCAGAAATTTCGCTCTCTAATTTGCATAAAAAATGATCGTGTTTTCCTCTCTTTTTTTGTCTCTGATTACCTTCCATTCTGGGAAAAGTTCAATTAGAGAGTATGACTGCCCCCGAAAATACGGATCAACTGTTCTTTCTCTCTTCCTCTCCCTCCCTCGCCTTCCTCTCTCCCTCCTCTCTCCCTTTGCCTTATATAACAAAGTTTATACTTATACTTAAACTTGTCTCTGATGTGTTTCTTTCAGATTAAGAGGTACGAGAGCCTGGAAACGGTGGAAGAGCGTCGAACTGCAGCCAGAGATATATACGACAATTTCATCATGAGGGAACTACTTTCACATACTCATGTGAGTCTCTACTCGCTGCCGAGAAGAGCAACAAAAAAAGGAGAAAAGAAAATACGGGACAAGTGCGTCAGAGGAGGCAGAGCAAGAGGGACGATGGGAGAGAAGGGAGAGGAAGGAGAAGAGGAAGATCTACTGAACGTAGCCTATACTCGTTATGATGACGTATCGTTGCCGGAAATGAGCTCTGTGTTATTATTATTATTTTTGCTTTGCAAATGACTGGAGCGCTATATTGTGTTCGTCAGTTCATTTCCTTAGCTTTGAATGATGTGAAGTGAGCTTCGAGAACCCAAAATGAGAACAGAAATGTCAGTCCGAAGAGAGGGAGAGATAGAGATAGAGATGGAGCGAGAGAGAAGCCAGGCAGGCTAGTGAAGGGAAGCCTGTCATACTTTTCCTTGTCATCGTTGAGTTGTATCATGTGTTCTTTTTTCCCATCCTTTATCACCATGTTCGAACATGTGGAATTCATTGCGCCTCTTTCTCTCTCTCCCTCTTCCTCTCTTCCCTACAGGCTTACCCTAAAGAAGCAGTCAATCATGTTCAGAAGCATCTAATGAAAAACGAAGTCCCAATAACATTATTTCAGCCATACATTGAGAAAATTTTTAGTCATTTAAGAGGGGATATATTTAGGAAATTTATTGAAAGGTAAACACGCACTTCAAATTAGAGCAAGCTTCAGGAATTACACTAATTACCCTCTCTCGCCCTTGCAACACTTAGTGACAAGTATACTCGATTCTGCCAATGGAAGAACTTAGAACTGAATATTCAATTGACCATGAATGACTTCAGTGTCCATCGCATCATCGGCCGAGGTGGCTTCGGCGAAGTGTATGGTTGCCGTAAAGCGGATACGGGTAAAATGTACGCTCGTCACCCATATCCCCTTTCTTCCCTCTCCGCCCCTTTCCCTTTCTCCTTGTTCCTTCCTCCTTTCCTTCGAGTGCAAGTGACCAATTAGATAACGGTCGGTCAGGCATAGGAAAGGACGGAAGGCTGACCCAAAGACGAGCTGATGATATTGACTTTCGTCTCTGTGTTTATCGTTCCACTTTCCTGTTGATCTCATCTCTCTGTCTCTCCTTTCCCCGTTTCGCTCTCTCCCTCTCTGGCTCTACGCCTTCTAGGTACGCCATGAAGTGCTTGGATAAGAAGCGCATCAAAATGAAACAAGGAGAAACTTTGGCACTCAATGAACGCCTCATGCTTTCCCTAGTTAGCAATGGCGTAAGTAAATTCGATTGTCTCCCTCCATTTTCCTCTCTTCCCCTCTCTCTCTCCTTTCTACTTAACTTCAACTTAATTCTTTGTCTCCGTTCAAATTGAATCGTTCTTCTCCCTTCATCTTCATTATTGACCTTTCCATCTCTCTCTCTCTCCCTCTTCTAATCCCACAGGAAGACTGTCCGTTCATTGTTTGTATGACGTACGCCTTTCAGACACCTGACAAATTATGTTTTATACTGGATTTGATGAATGGCGGAGATTTACATTACCACTTGTCGCAGCATGGCATATTTACGGAGGACGAGATGAGATTTTATGCAGCGGAAGTGATACTCGGTCTTGAACATATGCACAAGCGATTCGTTGTGTATCGGGATCTCAAGGTACGAAGAGAGAAAGAGGAAGAGGAAAGGGGATAAGAGGGAGAAGGGGGAAATTAAAGCGGGAAATGAAAGGAGAGAAGAAGAGGGAAAGGGGGAGAAAAGAGAGAAACGGACGCCATATGCTTCGTGATGAATGTGCATCATGATTCATGAAAGAAATGAGGGGAAGGCGCCAAATTCGAATTGTGCGCTTAATGGACCATTTTGTTCCTTTCCGCTCTCTGTCTTTCGTCTCCTGTCTATTCTTCTCCAGCCCGCTAATATACTGCTAGACGAAAATGGACACGTCAGAATTTCCGACCTGGGTCTGGCATGCGACTTCTCGCGGAAGAAGCCTCACGCATCCGTGTAAGTTTTCATCATCTCTCCTTCCAGCTGAAGCCAAGTCGCGGCTCTCTCTCCCTCTCTCCCTCTCACTCGCTCTGGAAATAACTTGCCTCAGAACTACTAGACTAGAACGGTTTACGCTTCATATCATTCCATTTCTTTCTCTTTCCCCTCTCTCCCTCTCTCCCTCCCTCCCTTCGACAAATGTAGAGGAACACATGGCTACATGTCTCCCGAAGTGTTGGCCAAAGGAGTCGCCTACGATTCGAGCGCTGATTGGTTTTCCCTGGGCTGCATGTTGTATAAGTTGCTGAAAGGGTAAGTGGCCACCATTTGCCACCGATTGCTTTTGTACATATCTAATTAGAGCCTTTGAGAATGAGAATGAGAGGGAGAGAGGGAGAAGAATTTAATTTTGCTTCGCTCCAAATCATGCTCGACCAGTTGGAGCGAACATTGTGATTAATGGCATGCCATGTCTGTGGAGACTTGTTAACCCAGAGATCTTTCCATCTCCATGTTTCTCCCTTCATTCTTCCTCTCTCCCTCCCTCTATGTGTGTCTCTCTCTCTCTCTCGCCCTCCCTCTCATGCGCTCTCATTATTTTGCTCTATAGGCACAGTCCGTTCCGCCAGCACAAAACAAAGGACAAACATGAAATCGATCGAATGACGATGACAATGGTTCGTACATATTGTTTCCTCGGCTCTCGTCTTCGCCTCCTTCCCTCTCTCAATGGTCACTCAAAGTAGGCGAGAGAGATGAAGAAAGAGGAGAGAGAGAATGCGAAAGAAAAGAGCCCAGATGTGTATATATGTTTTTGAGATGGTCTCGTTCTAATCTCTGCCATCTTGTTTTTATTGCCTCAGGACATTGAGTTTCCCAATTCGTTCACGAATGAGCTGAGACACTGTCTGGAAGGATTACTTCACCGAGATGTTGACAAGAGACTTGGCTGCAGAGGCAAGGGGTGAGTTGTGAATATATATCTTTGGCACCGAGGGGGAAAGAAAGAGCGGCAAATGGTGGGGGAGACGACTGAGCACGCTTTCAATCAACGTTAACTGCTAAAGGCCGTAGTATAGCATCAAGTGTGTCATGTCACGGTGTCTAACTATCACTTTCTCCTTTCCGTACCGAACATTAATGCAAGCCATAAACCTTTACTCCCTACAGAGCCGAAGAAGTGAAAGAGCATCCCTTCTTCAAGGGACTGGACTGGCAACTGGTCTACCTGCAAAAGTATCCGCCGCCCCTGTTGCCACCGCGCGGCGAAGTGAACGCCGCCGACGCCTTTGACATTGGCTCCTTTGACGAAGAGGACACCAAGGGCATCAAGTTGACTGACAGTGACCAGGATCTGTACAAGAGTTTCCCCGTTGTCATTAGCGAGCGATGGCAACAGGAAATTGCCGAAACTGTGTTTGAAACCATCAATACGGAGACGGACAAGACTGAACAGAAAAAGAGGGCAAAGACGAAGGGCACCAAGTTGTTCGAGGATGAAAAGGAGTCCGATTGCATCCTTCATGGTTACATCAAGAAACTCGGCGGACCCTTTGCGTCAGCTTGGCAAACGCGTTACAGTAAACTGTATCCCAACCGATTGGAATTGCACAATGAGTCCGGAGGCAAGCCCGATGTGAGTCTCTTTGTTCCTTGCTGGAAGCTCCGGCTCGGCCATGATGTATATAAAGTCGACTCAATGCGAATTCTTGTCTTTACAGTTGATTTTCATGGAGCAAATCGACGAAATAATGCCAGAGTACGTGCAAGTGAAGGGTGAACAATCAATTGTACTCAAATTAAAAGGAGACAAAGAACGAGATGCCAAAGTCGTTCTGACAAACTCAGTAAGTAAAGCAGAGGCATGCCTTTCGAATCTATCAAATCTACTTGTTCTCCGTTTGCTGACCGCTCTCTTTCACTCTCTCCCCTCCCTTTCTCGCCGTCTTTCTTGCTTTTCCTCTCTCGCTCTCGGCACTTCTCTTTCAGGATGAAATTGGACTCAAGGAATGGTACCTCTCACTTAACTCAACACACAAAACTTCCGCAGAGCTGCTCGGCTCGATGGCAAAGAAAGCCACGAAGATATATGGTTCTGAGAACCGTTCAACAGCAATGAATTCAGCCATGACACAGAATGTCGCGACATCGCCATTGGTCACCAGTAGAAACAGCAACTGACCTTTTTTACAACGTCCTCTCTCCCTCAAGAACTTTAGACGTGACTCTGTGTGCACAACAACTGCAAAACTCGACAAGCCAAGTTTTCCAATAGCACGAGTTCAACCACTGTTCGAAAGAGCAAAGTTCAGAAAATCTAACAAAGAAATATATCTGCCGTGAGAAGTGTAATTGCCAGCTGTGTTCGTATACGAAGAGAGAGAGAGAAATTCCTGATGAAGAAAAATCACACCAAATTATACGATTTGAATATATACATATAAATGGAGAAAGCGTTGTTCTCCGTTTCACACATTCAACATGTCCTCTCTCCTCTTACATGCATACGTAATGACATTATATATATACAAGCATATATACTTATTAACGGTCGTTACTCATCAGAGACGCCTTGTGAAGCAATCGTTGCCCTTTTTACACTCATGCGAAGAAGAAAATCCAAGAAACAAGTGAAAGCCACATGAAATGAAAGTACCAATTAATTCTTCAGTCAAATCAAACCTGTCCTTTCAGTTTTTTAATTGGACGCTTAGTTTTCATCCTCATCATCATCAGAACTCCTTAATGTTATTCTCGCTTCTTTTCTCTTCTCCATCCCTCTCTCCCTTCTCCCCTTTTCTCCCTCAAGTCAGAACCCGAGAAAAAGTAATCAAGTTTCTATTGTGACATGAAATTATCTACTTCATTTTTTTCTGGGGGCAAATGTGTAATAATGGGTTTTCCATAACTCGAACTCTCCAGCCAATGTTCTTAGCTGTTAATTTAAATTATTTATTGATTCATTCAACCAAGATAAATAGCAAAACAGAAAACAACAAAATCCAAGCATTGTCGCCATCTTGGTTTGTACATTTGAGCCCAAATGGTGAACCTCATTTAGGCCATTGAGCCCAAGAACCCAGATTTGCAATCTGATTGCGGACAAAGTTCTTTTCGACTGAAAGAACCTTGGATCTCATATGATGTATGTTCAGTGTTTATTTCTCTCTCTCTCTCTCTCTCGCTCTCCTCTCAGTCCTCGAAGCTTAGTGTGGTGAACAGCTGTTTATGATCTAGAACAATTCTAGGGGTTGTAATGGTTGCCAAAAAGTGTATCCAGCTGACGAAACATTCACAGAAAACAAACATGGCGGTCATTCGAAAAAGTCGCAATCCAAGTGTATAGAAAACAAAGGGACACAATGGCCATTTTTATCATGTGCTAATTGTTTTTTAATTAGTTTTTTCCAGCCAGTAATAAACTTCAAGTATGGAGATCGCACAGAACAGTTCTATTGTCGAGGTTCGTGTTTACTGCCTTAATCCGGTCACTTGATAGTTCGATTTAAGTGTGCATTGGTACATAGTACTGCTTAGAAGAGCGATGCGATCGAAGTCAACTTGCCGGGAATGTTTGTTGCGAAAGAGGTTACATAAGGAATTCGAGAAGGATAGATAGAGGAAGAGAGGGAAGAGAAGAAGGAGATGGAGAGAGGAGAGGAAGAGAGAAGAGGAAGAGAGAAAGGCAGTGATTTGGAAAGAGTAGAACTCACGTTGCCGTTAGTTCGAGCTTGGAGCCGATGGTTTCTTCTTACCTGCAAAGTATATCGATCGCATTTCAGACTAGACAAAGAAGGGAGAGGGAGGGGAGAGGGAGAGAGAAAGGGGAAAGATGTGACTGATAGAGAACGAGGGGGAAGGGACACGGAGATAAGGCGCTGTGAGTGTAGTCACGAATGTTCTCTCCTTGGCTACTGATACGTGGAGCCGATATTCTTGGAAAACCCGGAATTGATTCTGGCTCGAAGGGTATCCTTCCCTCTCTCCTCTCTTTCCTCCTTTTCCTCCTGAGCACACTCTTTTTATTTTTGCAATCGTTCTCTCTTTTCGCTTCCACTTGAAAGACATTCTTGGAATTCCACGTAAAAGTTTATGCAGGTTATTGCAATTTTAAGTATTTGAGCATTAGCTTTGTGTACACTACGTGGACCTTCGCATCAAGCTTAAAGCAATCAAAGTTTGTCTCTCTCTCTCTCCCCTCGCTGAGAGGAGCTCTCTCTCTCTCTCCTCTCCCCTCTCTCAACCTAGTAGACATACCATACTCGACAAAGCTTTACGATTGAAAGCTCTGCAACGGAATGAGCGTCTTGCATATGAACGCATCACATTGCGTAAGATGACATTGAAACAGGAAAGAGAGCCAGAGAGGAGGGAGAGGGAGAGAGGCGAGAGCTGTGCACTTCATTTAATGCGATAAGGCGGCTAAATTGATACGTTACACAGTGACACAATTTCCCTTTTTCATGTTTCGCAAATGAAACAATCTTTGGTGTCTCTCTGCTTTCAGAGAAGACCGCAAAAGCTCTTTATTCAAATTGCGAAAGCAATCTCTCTGGAAAGATGGCTCTCTGCGTAGGTTGACGTGATTCGATTTTGCTCTTTGGGCACAAAATCATTCCGAGGCGAGTTTGGCAATGCCGATGATACCGCAGGCAATTCTTCCTCCCGAATTTCCCGACTTTCTGCTCTCGGCGTCCAGGCCGCGGCCGAGGTCGTCTTCCTTTTCGTGAATCTGATCAGCAAATGAAATGGTGGTCATCACAGTGAACTGTACACGCACGAAGGGGAAGGGAGAGAGAGAGGGAGAGCGAGAGAGCTACTTACCACAATTGATCTACCAATAACGGAGAAGGGTCCGTTCAGCGAAATGACATTATCGTTAAGGAGAAACTGCGCTTTGCCATCTCTGTCGACTCGAACATTACCAAGGTCACCAACATGGCGCACCGTGTCCCTCATGTCCCCGTGGTCCAGGCCAAGGGGATTGAAATGTTCGCCGCCGGAAGTGCAGCCTCTGGAATGGTCGCCATGCTCGTGAATGTGGAACCCATGAAGGCCACTGGGTGATGGCTTCAAGCCATGCACCAGTCCGCGAATTTGCACATGGTCGCCAATTTGGGTAAATTCGATTGAACCAATCGTCGGCCCCGAGCCGCCATTGCCCTGAATTACGGCAATTGCCTTCTCCACCTTGGGCACTGGACTGTTCACCAGCAAGTACGAACCGAGCAAGTAGAACGGATAGAACAGACCCATGGTTTCTTCGGCAACTGTGACAGAGCGCTTCCAGCTACTTGACTGAACTGAGTATTGCCTTTGTTTTACTACAAGTCATCAAATGAGCAATGATAGTCACGAGCCGCTGAGATGATACATGTTGGCCTGGACCTGACTGAGGCAACTTTTAATCAAGAATGCAATCAAGGCCTCCTTTGATTTGGATGCCGCAACCAAATTGTGCACTCGTCACACATCCGGCTTTCCATCCAGTGCCGAGGGAAGAGTTGCTGTCACTTCAAATTTTTCAGTTCCGTCATTAACTTGTGAATTGCACACAATATTGATTTCGTGCGCGAAAGGGTCTTTATCGCTTGGCTTTCCCTCTCCCTCTTCCTCTTTCGCCCTCTTCTCAGTTCCAGTCAGCCCACTATCGCCAGTAGTGAATGTTCAGCAAGGCATGCGACTCATTATGACAAGGCCTTCATGGTCACAGTAGGTGACAACCTCAGCATTCCGCAGAGATGTAAGGCCGGAGATAGTACACACTGAGCGTGAATAATGGACGGTTTGTGCGTCACTGAGCAGCGGCTTCGAATTATTCTTTCTTGAGGATGATTTTGAAAAGAGAAGGGACAACTAGTGACTTTGGGAGAGCTTTCATGGCAGAAATTTGTCTTTCGAAGCAGCAAACTCACACTGCTTGAGAGCACTGCAGTTTTATGTTAAACTCATCTCTCGAGGTTTCCGTACACAGTTTCATTCCCTGAGAATACATACAGTAAAAGCCAATATTGTCGATAATATTTTACAGTTCAGTTGAGTCCGCACTTACGATTTATATTCATTTTTCAGCTTTATTCAGAAAAAATACACATTACTTAACTGGCTTGAGACGCCAAAGCCCATCATTCAGATAATGGACATTCTCGATGGCGATGCCCTTATTTACTTTCAAACTGAAATGGAAAAAGAGAATGCAACTCGTTAGTCAGATCACGTAAACGACACGTGAGCACTCACATTTCCTCTGGAGACATTTTGAGGACACCAACTGCTAAAGCGTGTTGCTTTCCCTCGGCAACAATAGTTACTACTTGGCCAGCTTTTAGTCCTGGCGTCATCTTGCCACCTTTGGACGTTAAGCCTGGAGCCATGCAATTAGCACCACTGAGCATAAAGTTAATGGCTCCCTTATCCACCTGCATTAGTGGACATATGAATGGGTCTGTGATTAAAACGGTACTAATTAGACTAATGTGTTCCGGTTCACAATATAAATGACTCACATTTATGGACAAGTTTCAGGGAAGGAATGAACGGTCCGTCTCGTTGCTTGAAGAACAAATGTTCGCCGCTTGCATTTACCATGATTTCAACGTGTTCATGGCACTTGGCTATCTTTATCGATTCCTTTTTAGGTAGAATTTCATCAATGTAGTCTTCCAGGACAGAGTATTCTTCTACAATTTTTGTTCTGAGACCTTTCTGAACGGAGGACTTCAACTGAGTCAAACCGGACACGTTGCTATCTTCGAATCTGTAGAAAACGATATTTGCCTGAATATTCGTAGAATAACTGAGAACCAATAACTTACTTTTTGAACATCTTCAACTGGGTCAGATATATCAAATGAAATCTACAAATGGATCAAAGATATGCAAGATACAGGGCTGACTGAAAACAAACAACATGTGCCGGCTGTCAGCTGATTTTGGCGCGCTATTTGAAAAGTTGAAACATCAGTCGAAAACATGTTGATTGTTAGTTTAACGACACTTTGTCTCGTGTCGAGCTGTTTAGCACACCTGTACCAGGAAGAATTTTCGGAGGAAGCATTTGCCAAATTTACTCGAGATTACCTTTCGCCAGCGTTGAGACAGTCAGGAGTGCACATGATTCCATGGAGGAATGTTTCAACTCGCAAAATCAATGATGTTTCTGGACTCAGTTTAACAATGCTTTGTGACCAAGATGTCTACCGTGACAATGAGACAGGCAAGATTCTCTGGTACAAAGATCGCCGTCGCATGAATGAAGTTCTAATTCGAAGGGAAACGTCGAACCGAGTCAGCGTCAACATCAAGAAGAAGTTGATCTTTATTAAAAAGCTAATTGAAAGCGACACTGGACTGTACACGTGTGTCTCTGGGAAAAACAAAACTCAATTACTTCATTACGAAGTGCAGGTCGACCCGGCGACGTACACTGAATTCAGACATCCGGCAACACTGATGTTTTGGGGTACATTTTTCGTAGTGATCACATTTGCGCTCATCAACCTGATGGATATTTATGCCAGGAAACAAAATCTGTGATTAAATGCTTCGATCAAAATAAAATGGCTGCTCATGCGGTGAGAGATGGAATTCCACCAGCTTCGACTTTGGTCATTTCCTCCTTATATTTACCAATCATGTCCTGTGCCTGCTTCAAACGTTCCTTCAAGTCAGCAACCTCGTGGCGAACTTTATTCTTAGCCGTCACCAAAGAGGCGACTGTTTTTTCTCGCTTTTCCTCGAAATCCACTTCATGCTTATAGCTGCCCAACGTCAACTGGCGAGTGTTTGTCAACAACTGATTCATCATGGCTGACGGGTCTTGGAAGATCATTTCATCGTAGAACTCGGAGATCAGGCTTTTCTTTACGTTGATGGCTTTGCTAACTGGATCTGTTTCGAACAACTTCAGCAAATGATAGATGGTGACCGGCTTCTCATTAGGATCAACAAAGAAAATCTTGATCACAACTTCAAATTCACCCCAACCAGTCTCAGTTACTTCGTAAGGAGGCTTCGACACAACTCTCGTTTGATTCGCATAGCTTTCGTGCAATTTAAAACTGATCTTCTTGATATAAACACTCATATCTTCATTCTTGTAGGGTTTGACATAAACGGTCCACTGATGAGTGTGGCCATCTTCCTCGCGTTTCTTACCAAAGTATCTTGCTACATTTCCATAGACAATGGGCTTCACGATACACACTCCCTTCACCCTTCCGCCGGCATCGGGGCCAAAGTCGACATTCTTTCCTCCGTCGCTCATTCTAGTTGATTCAAATCAACACATGCAATCACCAAAACAGAAATCCTGGCGCCACCTATCGCAAGAAAGCGGAGGAAAACATGGCTTTCTGAGTGAGGATATCTTTTGTCGCCAGGTGTCGCCTTCGATTGACTTGGAATAATCAAAAGTCAAAAATCAGCGATTTAGTTGACTGAGAAATGAATTAACCATTCAGTTCCTTTTAATGATCAAGATTGTCTCAAGCGCTTGTTAAGTCTTTTTTACTGGGGTACATGTGATGTTAATTGATTAGGCTAATTCTGGCTGGAAGGTCGTTGCAAAGTACATTAAAATGTTGTAATTAAGAGAACTATCCGACATCAGTAAAAGTTTGAGATGACGCCTCAGCCAAACAGTTTGTCGAAGCACGGATGGCAGTAAGGCTTGTCATTTTGTTCCTTAAAAGTCCCTTTGTTCAGTTGCTTGAGACAGAATGAGCAGACAAAGTGCTCCGGATGGAATTTCCTGAACATTGCAGTAATACAACGGCCCGTGATTGGCTTGTGGCAACCGGCGCATAGGGAGCCTCGCTTCATGTGGTAGTGAGTCTCACAGTAGGGGAAGCCGTCCAGATCGAAGAAACTTCCGCCCACAAAGGGACACCGGCATTCCTGGGTGGAACAAGTAGACGATTGTGCAATTTAGTTTACAGAACAATTAAGGGCTGTTTACACTCAGACTACTTACTCGGCAGACAAAACAGTCGGGATGCCATTGCGAGTTGAGGGCCGAGACATAGTTGTCAGTTATGGGATTATTGCATCCGCCACACTTCGGGGCAAACAAGTCAAAGTAGTCATGGCGACAATACGCTTTGCCATCCTTCTCGTGGAAGCCATCGTCGCCAAACTGCTTGCCACAGTGGGCGCAGAAAAAGTGCTCGGGATGCCAAGTTTGATCCAGGGCTGAAACGCATTTCTGTCAAAAGCAACCAAATCAGTTTATATACAGCTCAATCAGTCAATTTTTGCCAGGAAACAAAATCCGCTTCCAGGCTGTGTGACATTTGTTCAACGACACGTACGTCTAGAATTGGTTGGCTACAGTATGCACACCGGGGAGAGAACAAATTGTGGTAGTCTTCCTCGCAGTAAGGTTCATTGTCCCTTTCGAAAAAGTTCTTTGTGCCCAATTCAGTTCCACAGTGAACGCACGTAAAGTGTTCCGGGTGCCAAGTCTTGCCAAGGGCGGTCACCACCTACAAATTCGAGACAAGTCAGCATTTAGGACATGTTCGCGGGAGAGGGAGAGAGAGGATCGAGTTTCCGTCTCTTCACTGTCAAACTTACTTGGCCTACAATTGGTCTATGGCAGCAATAGCAGCATCCTTTGGCAACAGTGTCGACGCCATGTTTACTCATATCCGATTGCAAATTGCCAAGCATCGAGTCTAACGGAACTGCGTTGGCGGCCTTCGGCGAGTGCACTTCCGGCTGTTTGTTTTTCATCTGAAAAAGATCTCTCGCTGAATCACCTTCAACAATTCACTCCGTGCCGGATCTTACTTTGAAATCCGATAAAGAAGCCATCAAGTCGTCCAGTTCTCTGGTTGCATTGGAAGCCGACTTGGGCGTACTTTGGACCACATGCTGCGGCGATGATTTCAACTGAATAGGTTCCGAGTCACGATTAGCCGCCGATGTGCTCGAAGTGTGAGTCGAACTGTAGAACTTGGTCAAGGTTATGGGTTTGACTTCGTGCCCATGGGTTTCCCATCTCGTCACGTCCCTAATAAGGTTGTGAGGAAAGATTAGTTGAGGCCCACCGAGCAGCGACTCCGCGCTTCACCACTCACTGTGAGTTGCGCAAATTGTGCTCCAAGTCCTGAATCAGCTGATTGACGCGACTTCCGCCTTCTGAGTTGTCCCGGAAACGTGGTGACGAGGGCCCGTTATCGTAAGCATTATACCTGGCACTGCTCAAGTCTTCCAGCAGGTTGTCCAGGTCAGACAAGTTGGCACTGGTGGGCTTCTCGGGCTGCGGCGAAGAGGGCACCGACCGAGGGGAAGAAAGGGGCCGATTTTCAGTGAGATGAGAAGGCGATTCGGTTCTTGACGAGCTCGACGTCATGACATTATTCTCGTAAACATGCTGCATGCGAAGTTAAATTTAGTAGACTAGGTTCTTTGAACTTCTACACAGGCCAGCTTACCTCTCGGCTCGAATACGATTTCTTGGTCGATGTGGCATATTCGGTATACTTTCGGGTCATGCCCACTGTGGGCCCGGCGGACAGGATGCCATTTGACTGGCTCAGGTTGAGAGACTCCAGATTGGACATTCTTGTCGGCGTTGATGGCGTCGTCGGCGTTGTGGGCTTCACGACAGCCTTTTCCAAGTCAGCAAGTAAATTGTCTACGTGGTAAAGAACACAGTACAGTAAGACAATTAAGTTGAATCGCTAGATCACGTAAACAGTGAACTATCGGCCGTGTTCGCAGAAAAACAGTGCGCCCGAAATAGTGTCAAACTATGCCGAGGCGCTATTCTGAACATGTACTTTGAAAAGAACAAGCCCTCTCTCTCTCTCTTCGCTCTTCCCCTTCGTCTCTTTTCCTTCCCTCTCTCCCATACAAATTCGTCCTCGAACAAGACTTTGCACACGGACTACTTGCGAGTAGTTTCAAGACACCCACATTATCGTAGTCTCTCCCTCTCTTCCTTTCCCTCTCGAGAAGTTTGAGTTACCTAATGCTTTTGAGTTACTTAAACAGGTTTAAAACAGTGACGTTGTTTAACAAGCCTTTTATGGAATTATTACTATCAACTCCTAATGCAGCATGTTCATTCAGAAAACTCAATTTGAGAATTAAGAATTCAGTCCCCGATTAATTGGAGATTCAGGCCATTTATGAGCACATCCGAGTACATACGTGTCTGCAAGCTGACATAACTGTCTAATTACCGCAATTAGAACAACAACCGATCTCTGTCTGATCTTGAAAATAAAGAATAGCAGAATGATTCTCACCTAGTTCGTCCATTTTGACGCCGTTACGTAATTGATTGCTTTAGGATTGCACTGAACCTTCTATTTTTCAGTTTTCGGTCCAAGAATGTGATTTAGGAACTAATTGTTGTCCAGGATGAGTCATATGAATATTTATTGCACCTTTCCTTTCCCAGATTGGCGAAAATTTGTTTTTCTTTGCTTCGTTTGATGATGATGATGACTTCTTAGAGGTTCACAGTCTGCAAAAGCGTAGGAAGTTGTTCTATGAATATACAGTACAGACAGTGATGCAGTTGCTTTACAAAAATTCATTACAGGTCAACCTACACACGAGAGAGGAGAGAGAGAACGTACTTCAACGTAAAACAGAACCAAAACAAGAATGACGAAGGCCAATAGAAAGAGAGAGGGAGAGAATGAGAGGGAGAGAGAGATAGAGCAGCTGCTACTGGCTTCAAGAGCGACTTGCTCTCAGGCTTACTGCAAAGTGAGGAAGAGAGACTTCACAGAGCTCAAGTGTTTCATTTCTAGAGACTTGAGAAGAGACATTCTGAAAATTCGCTTCCTGTTCACAGAATCGTTCTCTCTCCTTACCGCCTGTCGTCCTATAGCTAGGGAGAAGTCAAAACTCGAAGAGTAAAGAACATCATGGCCTTGTTTCCACTTCTATTTTTAGAGAATGCTCTTGGCAGACATAGGCAAAAAGTATTACGTTACTTTAATGACAATGAAAAATTGAAGTAATTGCTCATGCTAACTCATTCCCGTCAAGTGATCTAATCCAATTTGTAGCAGCAACATGACAATCAATAAAAAGGTTACATAATGGTTGAGTAGAAGAGATCGTCAAAAAATCAGTATGGGTTCATACGGCGATCGCTATCATGGCGCATCGGGCCGCCAAAGCCGCCGCCTCTGCCACCACCGCCTCTCGAGCCACGGTCAAAGCCTCCGCGGCCACCACCTCGTCCACCGCGGTCAAAACCACCTCGGCCCCCACGGTCGCCACCTCTGTCTCCAAATCCACCTCTGGGTGGACCTCTGTCAAAACTGCCACGGCTACCACCACCACCACGGCCTCCTCGGAAACCACCTCCAGGAGGACCACGGTCGAAGTCTCGTCCAGGTGACCGACGGCCACCATCGTCGCCAGCGCCACCATCGTCAGGTTTGGGTTCTTGGCATCGGTTGCATGCATTTCTCCAAGAGAAATTGTTATTGTTGCAGTCCGGGTTGGGACACCTCCAGTCGCCTTGCCGGCCACCGGGACCGCTGCCAGGGCCACCTCCGCCTCGTCCGCCACCAGGAGGACCTCCTCTGTCAAAGCCGCCACGGCTTCCGCCGCCTCCACCTCGACCTCCGCGAAATCCACCAACGGAACTACCACCTCCGGCGCCGTCCTGATTATTGAATTTTCATTATTTCACAGCATACACATAGGACGCGCATTTTCAAAACGGCCAATTACCCATTTCTTTCGTTGAGCGAGCTCCACCTTAATGGGAGCGCCTTGAAAGAGCTTGCCATTGAACCAATTGATGGCTGAACTGGCCGACGGAGGATCGTCAAAGGTTACCGTCGCTTCTCCTTTTCCTTTGCCAGTCATCTTGTCTTTGTAAACCCAGATCTTTGGCTTCTGAAGCCGCTTGTCAGTCTAAAGACAGACTTATTAGATCCAATCAGCAGAGATTAAAAACATACCTTAATGATACCGATGGAGCCAAAATGATCAAAAAGATGCTGTTCTTCAACAGTCTCCGGGAGTCCAGATATGAATATGGTATCAGATTGTTCCTCTAAAATAGAACGATCCAATTAAGCAAGCAGAAAGAAGACAAAAAGTCTCAGAACTTACCAATGGCACCGCCAGGGCCGCCACCACCACCGCCACCAAAGCTACTGAATCCGCCACGTCCTTCATGATTGCACGAAAAAGAGAAACAATTAGTAAAGGAATCGAAAACGCTTCGCAAAGGCATGCACAGTTCCGAGTTCCAACACTGGAAGTCTATTGCCACCATGGCATACTCAAGAACTCTGAACAAACTGAGAATTCTCATACAGCAGCAAAGTGCCTGACTTGCAGAGTAAAAGTGTGTGAAACCAACTCTTTGTGGCCCTTGTTTGCATAATATAGTACTGTAATGAAGAAATGACGTATTACAAGATGTTACCTTTATCAAAAGAACCTGGCGGGCCGGAAGAACCTGCGCCTCGGCCTCGAGAGCCCCCTCTAGATGATCATGAGAACAAGGGAAGAGAACCATATTTATAACCATGTGCTTAAGTTACTTATACTTCACGCTTTTTCTGTTTTTCAATTGCATCGTGTCGACCGAGAGATTAATCAATGGGACATGTTTTTCTCATTTTTGATTTTGCTTTTTCATTTAACACTTGACTGAAATAACAATACTCCACATTTCATCACAAGCTGGAGAACACTTCATGTTCGTTATCTCTTAGGATTTGGACACCTTAACACTTCATAGGAACAAGAACATTTCATTATTGCAATGGCGCGCAGAACCACCCCAAGACAAACCAATAGTGCGAGTTACACAATCTCATAATACTCTACTTTGTTTAAGCATTAGTAGAGCAACAAATGCGACACGCTAAATTTTTCTCGCTATAAAGATTACTCCTTTTTAACCGCTCACAAGCTACATCAGCACCCAAAGACATTCGACCGTTAGTCGTATACCACTACAACACTCAAAAAACTCTACACGCATTTGCTCAGCTATTAACCAAGACCGGGAGAAGCACCTATCATTTTTCTTCACTGCATCCTCTCTCACTCTAAACACGATTACTAGACTATTTGCGCAGCAAACTTTTTATATTACCTGAAAGAAGGTGGACCTCTTGACCCTTGGTCAAACGAACCGCTTCCGTACGAATCTCCACCATAACTGCTTCCGTTTCCCGATCCATATGCGCCAGAACTTTCGTAGCTACTTGAGCCCGATTGCCCGCCTTGAGACCCATATCCACCACCGTAAGATGGATTCGCCGGAGGATATCCGCCACCGCTTCCATAAGTCGCAGCAGGTGGTGGAGCAGTTTGCGCTCCATTTCCGCCAGCAAATTGACTCTCTCCTAGAATTATCGATAATTACTTCTAGGCGAGTTGAATGGTAAACTTACCATACTGACCATACTGGCCACTAGCAGGGGCAGCACTAGAACTGTATTGTTCGCCGCCGCTTGGGTATGAAGCATTAGCTTGAGACCACTGAGCGGCTCCTGGCTGGGGAGCCGAGTTATAACTAGACTGGGCACTGCTTGCGCCTGATCCGTAACCGGATGAGCTGTAACCACCACTTCCATAGTCATACGATGATGAATAGCTACAGAATTCTCTTAGTATTGTCCAACAAGAAGCGTGTCGACTTACCCTGCACCAGCCGCTTGTGGTTGGGCTGCTGATCCCTGATATCCATATGCTAGTAAAAAGACCTGAGCTAGTGATATTCAATAACAGTAGACATACCTTGATCACCCATGATTTAGGATGCCAAATATTACGAACGTAAATCACAAAACCTTTGTCCGCTGCCGGAGCACTGTGCGAGATATGGTTTTAAAAATGGCCGACAGAAGCCAGAGACATCTAGCGATGAGCTCTGGGTCCCGAAAATTCTGACGCAACGATCCCTAAACATTTGCTACATTCTTAACGAAAGCGTGTATCACTTGTTTTGACACAGACCTGTACTTGAATCAGTTTCAAAATGTCTAACATATTCACTCCTACAAATCAGATCAGGCTGACTAATGTAGCTGTTGTTCGCATGAAGAAATGTGGTCAACGGTTTGAAATTGCCTGTTACAAAAACAAGGTGATATCTTGGAGGAAGAAAATGTAAGTCGCATTGCAAACAACGTTATAGCTACGACAACTTTTTCTCAATTATAGCGAAAAAGACATCGATGAAGTTTTGCAAACTCATACCGTGTTCACGAACGTCTCTAAAGGTCAGGTTGCCAAAAAAGAAGAGTTGACGAAGTGCTTTGACACCGTTGATCATGACAAAATCTGCATTGAGGTAAGCTGTAAATCACAAAATGGTCGTAATGAACCTGATCTTTTCATTCAGATTCTCGATAAAGGTGAGCTGCAGGTGAGCGAGAAAGAAAGGCAGCAACACCAAGAGGAAACTTTGAAAGAAATAGCCACTATCATTTCGGACAAGTGCGTGAATCCAGAGACCAAGCGACCGTATCCCGTCAGTATGATTGAGAAAAGCATGAAACAGATCCATTTCTCGGTGAAGCCAAATAGAAATACTAAACAACAAGCTCTGGAAGTTATTGGAAAGTTGAAAGATGTTATTCCAATAGAAAAGGCCCAGATGAAGATTCAAGTGATCTGCAACAAGAAGCACCGCAAGGCGCTCAAGGAGCTTGCTGCTGACATTGAGCAAGAGGAAGTTTCTGGCGATGGTGTCTTAGATATGGCAAGTAGTCACGAACAAAAGCGATAATTTATTAATAGAATTTATTGTAGATATTCTCAACAGACCCTGGAAATTATCGGGCAATTGATCACCTTATCAAGGACACACCAAAGTCGCAGCTGCACGTCATCTCGCTACGAGAAGTCACGGAAGGAGACGATGATCTAGGAAATTCTTAAGCCTCCTTGGCCAAGCGTGACAGACCAACAACTGAAATCTTGCTTCTCTAGCTCCGCTTGCAAGCCAGTAATATCGCTTTCGGTCATTTCTGAGAGCAAACAATGGTTATATTTTATTGGAATAGATGTATACTTACCTGGTCTCAAATGAACAATAACACATCCACCGCCACCGGCACCAGTGAGCTTAGCTATACAGTTATGTCTTTTCGCTGTTTGGACAACAGCATCGATCGAGGAATGTCCAGCTCCGAGGGCTGTCAGTAAGCTGTGGTTCATTTCGGCTAGGGACTGAATAGATCCTTAGTTCGGAAGAGCACGATATGTATTGTTCGACTTACATTCAGACTGCCTGGGTGTACTTGTCCTTTTTTCAACAGCGTCCACATGGACTGGCTAATAGAATCAATGGCACCCATGATTTGGCTGATTACGTCCGGGAATGTCTCTCTTCGCTTGACTACAGACTCTACCAATGCTTTCGTATTTCTTCGTACATTGGTGTAAACCAAAAGCGTTTTCAGTTGCGGCGGCGATTGCAAATGTTCCAAAATCTTTCCCTGTTTGAACAGCAAAGTTCCGCCAAAGGTACAGATTGAATTGTCTATTCCCGATGGTTTGCCATGGAACATGCGCTCACACTGGTAAGACCAGTCGCTAATGAGCTGCTTATCACTGGTATCACATTTGAGAGCCTCGAAGATGGCGCCGGTCAGAGAGACACTGAAAGCCGCCGATGAGCCAAGTCCAGCACCCACTGGGAATTCGGAGTCTACGGTAACTTTGAGAGCCTCCTTGAAGGAAGAGCTAAAAGAGCGAGTTAGATTTTTTCTTTGCATCAAAACCCACCTGTGGTGCTGACTGATTCCAATCAAAAGAAAAAGAAAGGCATTTGCGGAGTTAATGGCATCACTGCTCGCCACGTCCTGGAAGGGGCTTGTGAGTTTTTCAATTAGTTCCTTGATGTCGTTATTGAGTTCAATGACGCCCTCGCCTGAATCTTAATGTGGAATGGATGAGTATGATGACTGCGGTTGATTCACTGTTTACTCACCAGGAAATAACAGGGTTTGCAGTTTAGCTAATGGCCAGGTAAAAAGTTGGTCAAAACTCTTCAGTTCTAGGGACACTTCGTTCGATTCGTCACCAACTTCGATTTCAACGGTTGTTTTCAAGCCCACCGTTGTTGCAATGGCGTGCTGATGAGAAACAGAATGGTGACAAATTCCTAATTGCACAACAAAAGCGGACTAACCTTGTCGAACACAACAGCATATTCACCGTGTAAAATAACCTTTCCCGGAGCAATTGATATAACTTTCCTCATGGTGGTAGCTCGTTCCGACCGTTACCGTATCTAAATCAATGAATAAGAGTGGTTAACAGTCATCACTCTTCGAGAGGATATCCTGAGCTCAAGTTTCATCCTACTTCTAATTTCGCGCAATCTCATACCTATCAATTTTTATTCTGATTTCACTCAAGACTGACGAATCAAAACTAAACCTACCGTACCTTCAGGTGTGCTCTTGGTAAATTGAAAAACGGAATACCATGGTACTTGAGTGAAAAATAACTCAATAAATAACCAAAGTTGTAAAACAAGACTCAACTTGAATTTCTTGTTTGTATTTGCTTAAGCCAATAGCGTCTCTCGCTCTAAAGCCGGTGGCGCGCAAATCGCTCTCTTCTCTCTTTTCCTCTCACTCTCTCCCTCTCGTCTAATGCTTTCGTCTTCCATTATCAAGTGCCCAGTTTCCTATGACCAGTCAGGGTTGCCATTATTTGACCATGGGCTTAATTTTCAACACATGGTATCGTATTGTTAACTCTTGCTTAAGCATGGTGTTTGGCACCAAGTACAAGGCACACCTTGAGAAGTGGTCCGAAATATTGACTGTGATACAAAAGGTAATTAGGTTCGATTGTCAAAATCATGATTGACATTCACTGCATGCTTCCAGGTCAGCAAGGCAAATTTAAGTCTTGAGGATAGACTTGACGAAGCTTTGGCCAGATTAGCCACGAGTGACGCAATGGTCCGCAATTTAGCTGAAGTGGTTGCGCAACTGGAAGACAAAGTCCATCACCAAGCCAAAGAAATCGAAGAACTGAAAGCTCGAGCACTTCAACCTCCAGTACCACTTCCAAGATCGGCCGTGCCCATTCCGCCGCCACCACCGCCCATGCCTATGATTGCTGTAGTTGGTCCAAACAATGCTGACACTACAGACACAAAGAAAAGGAAGAAGGCGAAGACTCAGAACAATCAAGCGAAGACACCACTTGAAGGGGAAAAGACATCGCAGCAACTTCGGTAAGCACCGAACTAACTCTGGTCACCACTAACTCCATTTTAAGTGATCTTCCAGTAAGATCTAGTCTTGCTTGGAATTTATTAAAAGTGGGCTTTTCAAAGCCCACAGTCTCTGAAGAGGTACTTGACTCCCTTCTATCTCTAGAACTGAAACAATTTCCCCTCTTCACAGTCCTTCGAGCTCAGAACTTCGCAGCCGTCGAGGCCAACTTCGCCCAGTACGCTCTCAAGGTGGAACACCAGTGGGCTCGAAAAAGCAAGGCAAGAAAGGTTCAAGAGCTAACGAAGACGTTCCAGATCTCATTAATAAAGCTCTGAAAGAAAAATTCAGCCAGGTAAGCGAGGTGAGCGGTGAACCATGAAGTCTAAATTGAGCTTTTAGAACTTCCGCCCACCATTCCTTCCTGGTTCTCCTAATAACATTATCGGGGAAGAGCAAGAATTTTCGTTCACTACATAATCATTAGATCTCATCAAGTGCCAAAAAGATATCACTGTGACGATGAAAACTTTTTTATTCGGAAAATATTTTTCAATATTATCATGTTATACTTTTATACTCAGTTGGATGATTCGATTTGCAATAACCTAAAGACAAGACAAATAAATTGCACGAAGCACTTGAGATGCATATACTTACTCATGAACTGGTTTACCACGACCGACTCGCCATCACTTCGAATTGAGCCAGTAATTTCCTCATTTGCAACAAGTGGCAAAAAGAGATTAAGGAATTCCGGCGAATACGGCGTCGAAATGATGTCGAGCACTTCAGTCACGAAGTAGCGAATGAGCGAGACGTCAGTGTCCTGCTTTTCCCAGCACAACTTGACGTAGCTGATGACAGGTACGACGCAACCCTTGCTCAGCAAGTGTACCATCCTGTCAATGAGCATCTTCTTGATTTCCATGTAAACAAGAACGTCCAAACTGTCCTGAGGCGCTTCGAACAATTTGGTAAGCAGGTCCAACACTTTCTGATGCAATAACGTGTGACAAGCTGTCACCTCGTCCAGCAGAGCCAAATGAAGGGGCGTATGTTCAGTTGACAGCTGGAAGTAAGTTTTCTCCATGACAGTATATCGGACCCATTCAGTGACTCCGAGAGCGACTACAGGACTCATTTTGATACACTGATAAAGCGAGCCCAGTTCGGCCAATAGTTCGGCCGAACCTTTCTTCTCGGTGCAAATGCTGTTGACTTTTTCTATTGCCTGCAAGGTTCCTTTCAGTTCTTCTTTGTTAACGATTTTGCGAGAATTGGCTTTCTTGCCCTGAACTTGCTCATACACGCTGGAGGCATATGACAACAAGAAAATGTACTTTGGTTTATGTTCATGATGTAACTTGGAGCCAGGCTTGAATAGAGCCTCTAAAAGCAGGTCCAAAAACTGAGGCACTCGAAGCAATTCAACTGGCGGCGGATCGGGGGCACTGAACATTTTGTACAGAACAGTAATGTCGGCCGGGTTCAAGCTGTTCTTTGCCAGCATGGCGGACAGTGCTTGAGCTACTTTCGGATGGCCGTTAGCTCCGTTCAGTGCCATCATAATTGGAGTGGCATCATGGCCACTAGAAGTCAAGTAAAGTTAATTACGCTCCATTGGCGAGTCGCTGAGCGCTTACTTTTTCAAGGCATGCTGAGTTATTTCTTGGTAGAGCCTCTTAATGTTACTGCCGCCCTTAGTTTCTTGTGACAGAATATGCAACAGCGCTGAACTGTACAGCATTGTGTGTTCTGAATGACAGACCATTTTCTGTGCGGAAGTTTACTCGTGAAATGACCCGCATAGAAAAGTAAATGAAAAACTCAACTGTAAACTCGGAAAGATTCTTTTCCATGTCTTTTTCATTTCCGACCAGAAAGTTGTTCACCGATGTTTTCATTACTCTTGCAAAGACTTCAAGCTGCTGCGAAGCGGTTGATATGCTCGTGATTTCTCCTTGAAACCCAGCATCGGAAATCAACTGAAAATGAGAAGTTTTAGCTGGAAATTTATGAAGTAAACTTACTTTGATCGTGAAGGTCAACATCAAACAATCGGGATAATCTTCGGCTAGTTTATAAATCAAAGATCTCCAAGTTGCATGTTGAATCATCTCAGTGAGCCATGCTGGGGTCTATGACTCGAGAAATTAATTAAATATAAATGACAGACCTCATCTCACCGTAGCGGACTCATCTTTAAAGATGGAATCAGCCTTGTCCGGCTCAAAGTGTTTTATTATCAATTGCTTCAAATGATCTTCTACCAGAGACTGAACCTCTGCTATTTTCATGCCTATTGAGGAGATTGGTCATTTATCAGCACTGGGAATAAGTAGAACTTAATACCTGTCATGATCAACCATTCGGCAAGAAGATTAACCGATTGAGCGACGGCGTCGTAGTTGGCCGATAATAGATCTATTACTTTCTCTGGGTCACCATCGGCGGAGAAATATCTGCAAACATCATTTCGTAAAACAATTCAGAAGGAGATCTCCTAAAGTCACCTCTTCAGCTGATTGATGATATCAGGTTCCATAATGAAATCTTTTCTTTGAAACAATTCAGTACATTCGATGACAACATCTTCTTTTGACATTTCTTCCTCATCTTCATCCGCCATGGGTGACTAGCAATTAGAACAGCAATTAGACAGTGTTCAGTGAATTAAAATACTTACATCACCCCCGTTATCTTCTGGGTCAGTGTCTCCATCGTATTCGTTCTCAGTATCATCGTCCATCTTGAACAACAAGCAAATCTGATTTCGTGATGAAGTCCCGCTTCAAGCAGCTGACAAATGACAGCAACCGGCAGGTGGCGCTTCGTTCAACGTTCACCGAATGTTTTCGTAATCCGAATAATGTGTAGATTCAGATTAGCACATTGTTCTAGATCAGATTCAGGTTCAATTCATTCATACTTTTTATGATGATGAAAGATGATCTCAAAGTTCAAAGGTCTAGTCATATTTGAACTTTGAGCCACCCAGTTGGTGGCTTGTTACTATCCTTCTTGTTTTCGGTAAAATCCGGAATTCTCCGTCGGGAAAGCATTTTCATCATGTTTTGTTTTCGTCACATGACGATGTTTCAGACTCTGCTTTGTTTGCTTCGTTGATTTGTTGTCGAATTAATCTGGAATTTTTCAAAACGCCACTTTACCAAGTGCAAATTGTGAAACCTCGTCGTAAACATGGCTGTTGACAACGGTAGGTCAAAGAGAAGGCAAATGATGGAAATGGACCTCGCAGTTCAGCGCATGGAAGAAGTGATCAGACCCATGATTGTGACAATGAACGAGCTGCGAATTGTCATTGATCAGGTAAGCTGGGAAGCAAGCTTATTTCTTGAGTGTAACGTAATCTCCGAACAGCATCGTTTCTCGCGAAACTACACTGGGCTACATAAGGAGCAGCTCAAGGCTAATGTTGCCTTTAATCAACTTCAGAATGCACTGCGAGAGCTACAGAGCTTAGAACAACAGTATTCCGAAGATGAATCGAAGTACCTCATGAAGAAGGTTGAACCTTTGAGGAAGCAAATTAAGAAGTGTCTAGATGAATATTCAATTCAAGATCCTCTTCCAGAGCAAGTGCCAAGTTACGACGGCGAGGAAACCAGCGAAGTGGATGAGAACCTAGAGGCAAGGGAGAACCTACAAATTGAGTCTGACCTGAGAGAGCAACGGAGTATACTGAGTAGCTGGAAAAACCTAAATAGAGATCTGGTCGATCTGAACACCACAGTAAACAAACTAGCCAGCATGGTCTTGGTAAGGCTACACATTATGATTATTGCTTTCTTGGTGGACGTGAAATGACATTAATGTGCATTTCTTTCATGCATTATTTACTAGAATCAAAAGGAAACCGTGGATAGAATAGAAAGCAATATTTCAGTAGCCGAGTCATCTGTGCACCAAGGAGCGGTAGTGCTGTCAAGGGTAAGTGTAAATAAGATGAGAAGGGGAGAGGAGGGAGAGATGAGGAACGAAGAAGGCCTGGGAGAGAAGAAACGCATGTGTATATCTGTCTCTGTGTGTGCGAGTCAGAGTAAATATGCGAGAACGAAAAAGAAACATTCCTTAATTTTTCCACTGTTTGACAGATACGAAAAGGCGCAGCTCTTCCGCTGCTTGGGGCCGCCGTAGGTACTGCCGTCGCCGGCCCACTGGGCATGCTGGTGGGCTTCAAGATTGCGGCCGTGGCCTGCATAGGCACAGCTGTCGTCGGATACAAGACGGGAAAAGTGGCCCAAAACATTGTCAACCTGCCGACTACTGCGATGATCAAGGATAGGCCAGAAAACATGGACAGTTCTCAGACATGACTTGTCTCTGTCCTCTCCCTCTCTCACTCACAGAGATTGCTTTAAACTTTTTGCTCATCCATTGTTGATGTACATAGTAAAGGTCACTCACTGCCGTGTACTCGTGAAAAATAAATTGACGTTACTTCTCATGTTCACTGCAGTAAACAATCGCGGGCAATGAATAGTGACCATTAAGTTGTCCCATCAAGAGTCCCAAGGCGCTCTCTGGATGACCCACAGGGAGGGAGGGAGAGAGAGGGAGAGGGCAGAGCGGTGGCTTTACTGTCAAATTAGACGAGATATATTGCATCACAATGGCTCTAATGTGGACATTAAGTCAACTGGACCCTATATGTGGCCCAGTGACGTAATCCACGTAACTCACATCAACCTTTGCCCGAATGGCCCCTCTCAGAGGGGCAGGAAAGAGGGAGAGAGGAAGTGACATTCACTTTAAGCATCAGCGTTTTCAATGATCAGATTCTGTTTTATATGGAAGGTTCCTTCCTTTGTGGACTCAGCGATAAGCAAATCATTTTCGAAGGGGACAGAGATAAGCACTTGTTTCTCTCCCTCTCCCCTCTTGCTTCCCCTTCTCGTGCGTCTTGGCTCTCTACACATACATGACAAATGTGAGCAAGAGAGGGAGAGAGCGAGGGGAGAGAGAGAAACGAAAAACGTTTCCCTCTCGCTCACTTTCAACTCAGTGGCAAAACTTGCATTCCGAGAGACAGGCATGTTCTTGTCATTGTCTCACTTTACTCTCTACACGATCCTGTATCATATACGAAAATGTACAACTTTCGAGGTATGTTCGCAATGTTCTATTCGACTGCATGTCCTAGTGTGCCCAAGCTGCCAATTTATTGCCAGGCAACTGTGTTATGTAACTGTGATTACGGAACGCAGTTGTCTCTCTGTCGACTTGATTGAGAAGCTTGATTGGAAGAGATTGATGATGAAATGCAAGCCAATAATAGCCTCTGGAAATACTTTGAGCTCTAGAAGAGACAGATTTTTAACCTCTCTTTGTTTATCGAGCAAAAAAGCGGATTAGATTAACACCCGAAGCTTGTAACATAATTGCAAAGTAGATTAATTTGCGACCCAGTGTCTTAATTAGACAAAAGTGTCATCAGCTCCAAGAGACAATTAATTGTAACCATGATTCCCTCTCTGTACCCTTTTGACCTAGAACTGGAGAAGAATGGTGACACTTCGTACCAGGAGCACTACGAGAAGCTGCGGAGGAAGGCTGTCCTGGTGTCCGTGGCCTCACTAGTCCTGAATGCCATGTTGGCCATGGCGGCCTTTGTTTGTACATTGCTTCGAAACAGTGCCTCGACGTCGGCCTTTGCGGTGAGTTTACCCTTTTCGTGAACTGTTCTGTTCACGAACTTTGTTCGATTGTCGAAATGCAAACACGCCACCATTCATGTATTGGTTATTTTTTTCATTTCAGGCCGACTGTGCCCTTGACGGTGTTTCCAGCATGATTGTTTTTTGGCGCTATTATGGGTCACATCGCAACATGTACATGCACGCCAAGGAGCAAGTGGCGTGCATCTACCTGGGCATTCTGTTCGTCATATCTGGGGCAGCTGTCATTGGCAAGGCTTCCGCCGACATCATTACTCAGGCACTTCCGTCCTCCGTGAGTATTGACTGCTCTTTATCTTCCTCTCTCGCTCCCTCTCCCTCTTCTTCACCTCTCTCCCTAGACCTGTTGCCAAAGAGCTGGCTCTTCCCTTCCTCCCCTTCAGCTCGTTTATTGATCATCCCTTCTCTCTAGCCTCTGCTTCGCTTCCAATGTGTACAACAGCCACTGACGTAGTCTCTCTCTCTCCCTCTCTCCCCTCTTCTCTGTCCGTTTCGTAATTTTCAGATCGATTTGATGCTCTACTTTGCCAGTGCATCTCTAGTTATTTGCTCTGGACTATCGGTAGCAAAGTTCTGGCTTTACCGGCGAATGAGAAGTGATTCCATGCTTCTAGATGGTAAGCGTTGCCCGAAAAAGGAAGAAAAGGACAGAGACGATGAAAAGAGAGAAAAGAAGAGGGGACGAGAGGGAGATTGCAAATAAAAACAAGACACCGTTTCGCAATTAACGCGTTCTCTCTCCTCTTCATCTCTCTCTCCCCTCTCAGTGTTCGCACTAATTCCAGTCCATACATGAAATGTAATCCATTGTCCTGTTTTCCTTTCTCTTGAAACAGCCATCAATACACTGATCAGCGCCGTATTTGCACTTGTCATGATTGGATTTAGCTTGATGATAGACGGAAATGTGTCTCTCTGGTATCTGGACCCCGTGGCCAGTATTTTTTTGTCGCTGACCATGATTATTTACGGCATCAAGTGTATCTACGACAATTTCCCTTCCAATAATCCTAGAAATGGCTACATTCAAGTCCCTTAATTCAGTTCAATCAACTTCAGCAATTCCCGATGCGAACACTCAAGTCTTCCATTTTTTGAACTTGTCAACAAAGTTTAAACATTCACATATCATCATATATCGGCCAATTAGTCTATTATAAATATGAACCGATATGTTAGGCTTTTAATTGTCAAATTGTTCATCAAGGTTTCTAACTGTTTGCCTTGTAATTAATATTGCAGTTGCAACCGCTGCTGGAAATCACATTAACGTCGATTAACTTAACTACCGGCAATACAATTTCTACATTCATAATAATACATTGTGTTGTATTTTTGATATTTCTCTTTAATGCAAAATAAAGGCTTTTCAATTGACTGGAAGCCAACTTGCTAAACATGCATATTTGAAATTAATTGGATTTTCTCCTTTTTTCCTCCAGCTTCCGCTTCCGCTTTCTGTGCATGTTTGACAAAGTTTATCCTCTCCTTCGCTCTCTCAGAGCTTTGTTTATTATTGTTATTACAACAGCAGCAACGTAACTGTAAAAAAGAAGCATGAACCACCATTGTCTACTCTCGCTCTCCTCCTCTCCCTCTCTTCTCTCCCCTCTCGTCTCTCCCCTCTCTTCAGCAACTTTTCAGCCCTGTCGAAGTCCACATTGACTTTCCTAGATTGGTTGTGAAAATGGTTAAGAAAGTAATACATCACTGTTTGCTTAAGAGGAAGCAAGTTTGCTCTCGCTCTCTCCCTCCCCCTTCCTTCCCTCTCTTCCTCTCGGGATAGACAGTAGACAGAGCGACGCCTCGAAGCGGCACGTTGATATTTTACATCTACTCGGTAAAGATCATTGATGTCCCGCGAGCACTAGAAAACTGTCGTAAATATTGTCACCTTATTACACTACTTGTTTATAAACAACAACGATAGTGATACTGAAAACTTATCACCAAAAAACACAATTAATATTGTCCTAAGCTGGCAAAAAACTTGACACAGCGGTCTTATCTTTGACGCAAACTCCTAATCTTAATCCCATCAAAGGGCACACAAAGGCTCAATCAGGGACAGCTGGCGCCCTCTGGCCGGAAGTCCTAATTTGAGTCTTAAGCGGAACAGCTGTTCTAGACTTGTTGCAATCGGAACATACCTTCGTCACATTGTTTCAGTGCCATTGTGTCGAAAAATGCACAATCATACATTTTGTTGTCATTTCGAAAGGATGACTCGAAAGTAATTACAAGGCCATGGACAAATTCTATGCGCTCGGCGCCTTTGAGACTACAGTGCCGTAGAATGTTCCAAATTCCAAGCAAATGCCGAACAGGTTTCCCTGGAAACTCGAGATACTCTCGACTCGACGGTTCTAGAACAAAGCAACCTTGTCGGCATGACTTTGTGTATCATTTGACGACTAGCAGTCATGGACACAGGTTGTATGTTTAGAAAATCTGGAGCTGCATGTTGACCGCTTTGTTTCACATGGCTGCCTAAATGACAATGATGCAATCAATGGACTCTGTTGACCGGAACGAGCCAGAGCGACACACATGCACAGAGTGAGGGGCAGAACTGTTCTAGAACTTGTTCTAGGTCAAAACAAATACACAGCCCAAACTTGGCCAAACAATGGGCAGCAAGTTATTGTCAAATTCACTTTTCTTGGTGTTAACGTTGTTCTGTTCAGAGAAGTCCACCGTCATGTTCAACATGGTCCTCGGTGCTCCGGCCACCAGTTCGACAAGTTCTAGAACGTCCAGTAAACTAGATTGCCTCGTTGACTGGAGCAAGGGGTGGAAGAATGCCGAGAACATCTACCAGTGCAGTGTGAGTCAAAAATGTTGCCTGGAATACGGAAGGCCGTCGTGTTGTCAGTCCAAAGGTACTTTTCAGATCATGTGAGTGACTTGGTTCTAAGAACTCGAGGGATTGACAATTCAGGCTCAAACAGAGTTGCCTTTTCTTTATTGCTTCCGCTCGCCTTTTTCCATTCTTGTTCCGTTTCGACTCCAAATTCCGGCGCCGAGCACTTTCCTCTCCCTCTCTCTCCCCCTCCCTCTCAGCACGTAAAACTTCCCCTCAAAGTGCTCAACACTTAGAATAATGCACTTCTCCCTCTCTATCTCTCTTGCTCTTCATCTCTCCCTCTCTCTCTCTCTCCATCTCTCTGTACTTTTCGGCCAAATTTCGAACTCAAGTCAAGAACAAGTAACACTCTGGGGCGGACTGTTCGCCATCTTGGCCCTCATTGCAGCCATCGTTTGCTGTCGACGCGGAGACATTGAATGTCAGAACCCGTTTCGAATTTGCTGGGACAGTTTATCATCAATGGCCACCATTCGATCGAACAAAGTCGGTGTCCTAGATTCCCAAGAACACCATCGCACTTCCAACATGACGTCACAAACAAATGGCCATCATAAAGAACATGCAATTGGTCAGCTAAGGACGACTCGATTATGATTCCTGCCTCTTACATCTCTCTCCTATCTCTCCTTGTCGCTCTCTCCCTCTCCCCCGTTTCCCTCTCTATCTTCTTCCTCTCTGTCTCTCAAGTTCTGTCGACTAATAATTCGCCCAGAGAATAAAATAATGTGAATCGATTGGCCAATACAAACGTGAATCATTTTATCCGATAAAATGCTCTCTCTCTCCCTCTCATTTCCTCTCTCGCTCTCCCTCTCTAGCTGTTCAACTGAATTTTCGGTTCACAAGAGCAGCTCGTGGTTCCTTATTGCATTTTCTTTCCAATGACTAGAGTCACGTAAGCAAATGTAACGTAAAGGTAAGACGAACATGCCTAGAATTCGACTCTCTCCTTCCCCTCTCCCCCTCTTTCTCTCTCGCTCCTTTCTTCCCTCTCCTTCCTCAAATTTCCTTTTCGGAAGGCGTGCTCAGGTTCGCATTCAAAACTGCATTCTTCAAAAATGGCTCGAACTTGAGTTGTGTGCTCTCAATATGAGCATCCAGTTGCACAACAGAGAGAGAGAGAGAGAGACTAGAACAGAACTGTTCGAGTCTTCCGCGACATCAACCTTTCGACAGAACATTTTTCGGTCGAATTGACGAGAGCGAACATTTGCTCTACATTTTGATCCAACGGTCAACATACACATTTTGGACCATTACTTGGACATGAATATTTTTTGGTCACTGATCATTGACTAACATGAGCATCACATGAGAAAGATGAAAGTGAGCACCGACAGAGATGGACAAGAGAGGAAAGAGAGGAGGGAGAGAGTGAGAGAGCGAGATTGTTGAACAGTGTTCTAATTATGCAGTTTCAAGCCTGTCATGCACGTAATTAGTAGGCAACTGACAACAAATTACTTGCGTTGCCAAGGAGCCTTCTCTCTGTCTCTCCCTCTCCAGTTCAGCCTCCTGTGAACTTCCGCTTTTCAACGTCTCCGGCAACTACCTTGGTGTAGTCAAGTGTTCTTACCCAAAAAAACTTTGGACTGTTCAAGTTCGAGGGGAGCTTATGATAGCAAACCTCAGGCCATCATGCAAGGGAAAATAAACATGCCTCTCTCTCCCTCTTTCTCTCTCTCTTTCTTTCTCTCTCATCCTGTTTCAAGCCACAGTGACGCAAGCTGTTACTCAACTATCATAATAAACTGAAAAAGAAAGCAATTAGCGGTCTCTCTCCCTCCCTGTCCCTCTCTACTCCCATATTCAGTTTCATCACTTGATATTCGAGTTGATCGCTAAACACACAATAAGCAGTGGCAATCAGTCACTGATACACTTTGCCTCTTTGAAGAAGCCGTCAATTAGTGACAGGTCATCAATTGCGTCAACAAGGCAGCATCAAGATGCACAGTCGAAGACCATTAGCCCAGTATTGCTAATCACTACAAGGAAACCCTCTTTCCCTTCCTCCCCCCTCTTTCCCTTCCTCTCTCTCCCTTCCTTCGCTCCGCCGTTAGTCTAGTCGACAAACAATTTGTCATCAGGGACTCGCTTCACAGAACAAAATGATGACACTAGACTCAATTTTTTCTCCAACACAACTTTCTTTTCCTCGCTCTCTCTCTCCCTCTTCCCCTCTTTCTCTCCTCAGAGCAAGACATTTGTAACTTGCTAAGTATGTCCCTTTGTCACGATATGTGTAACAATGATTCCCTCTCTTTTTTCTTGCAAATAGACATGCTTCACAGAGAAGTACATGCTGTAAAAAGCTATCACATTGGATTAAATGTTCGGAATCATTTTTCAAAGGCGATGAGTTGGATTGAAACATTATGAGGAAGCGTACTCGTTGCTCTCGCTCTCTCCCTCCCTCTCTCTCTTGCTCTTTTTATCTGAATGAGTACTCACGCAAAGCAAACAGTTAACTAGAAGCGGCAAAGAGCACGATATAGAACAGTTCAACTGACGTGTTCATCTTCTCCTCCTTGATGATGACCTAATACGAATCAACGTAACCAGGAAGAGAGAGAAAAAGGGAGAGAGGAGGGGGAAAAGCGACTCAGCGCAATAGTTCAAATGTTAACTGTCCACTCGAGCTTTAACCTTTTCCGAATCAACTTGAAAGTGTTATTGCTCATATAGAGGCTTCGAATCAAGTGTTCTTTCAGGTTCTGCTCTTTTCTGGCCAACGTTATGTCTTGATTTTTGTTTATTCCATCGTGATTGCCTCAACTCTAATGTCAATCTTCCGGAAACTGCACGTCGCCTTCCCTTCACCCTCTCTTCGTTTCTGCCGTAAGCAGTATACTTCAATGTGAAACCAAATTGCCGTCAGAGGGAATCTAATTTGTCGTGCCTTTGTTCTTGTCTCCGGACATTCACGAAGCTTGTTATACACATCATCGTGACAAGGCGATGGGATCAGCGGCCTCGTGCAAAAATGTCACCCGGTCCAAAGCGTCCCTGTCAGTAACCGGATTTGGTCGCAGTCACCTTCGAAAGGTGTTTCCGTCTCCGAGCCAAGGCCATCAAGTGAACAACAACTCCAGAAGCAAGCCATCAAAGTCAAACAAAGATGGCGAGATTCGAAACGCCGATCAAACTTCGAACAGTTCACTGTTGAGGGATCATTCGCCGAGCATCACCTACGAGGAGCTGTCAGCTGATTCGAAGAGACGACGCTTCAAGGAACAATTGAACTGTTCAGTATGCTTGGAAAATTTCTCCAATAACCAAGGTAAAAAGAGCTCTGAACAGTTGACGAAACCAAGCAGCTGCTGCCAACGGTGCTCGAGGCGTTCTGGTTCTAGCCGAGGTGCTTCCGGCGACAACTTCGAACTTGCCCACAATGTTCCAAGGGTGAATGTCATCCAGGCTTCCCTTGAACGTGCGCCGTCCAGTAGGTCATTACAGCAACTGCAAGCCCACTGGGCCGGTGAGTCAACAGCGACAAGTGACGAAGGTAAATTAGATGAAGGGCAAAGATGCGATAAAGGTGACCAGCGACTGAGCGTTGCATTAGACGACGACAAAGAGAATCTTGTCCTGCCGTTCAAAAATAATGACATCCAGTTGGCCAGTAGCGAGGAGAACAGTTCGGATGACGAGGCAAGTTGTATGCACAAAGGAAAGGAGATCTTGCAACACGAGGATCCGGTCGATACTGAGAGAGGGCCGAAGAGGCAAAGAGATCACTTTGCGTCAGAACGAGATACTGGGAATAATATCACTGACGACTCAGAGGATGAAAATGCCAAAGTATCCGATTGCAGTGCCGGCATTATGGCCGTTAGACGACCATCACTGACATCAGGGCCCATTCAGAGTAATACCTTGGTCAATGACGACTATAAAATTGTCTTGGAGTCGCTCAAGAGCCATCTCTTCGGGAGCCTGCCTTCGCTTGAAATTAATGGTCCACACGGAGAGGGAAACATTCAACAGGAAACTAATGACTCTGACGTTGACACAAAGCAACAGCAAGCACCTCATGGTGAGCCAATTGATGAGGATGTTTCACAGGCCGCGCTCAATGCCAGTCCCTGGGAATCTCAGAGCACCAGCTTTTGCACTGAGACCGAAATTGACGAAATGGCCAAATCACTTGAAGAGGACCAGGTCGATGGGGCATTCCAGAGAAATAATGGCGGCAAAGCTTCGGTGCCCTCTTTGACAAGATTCAATAGCCTCGCAGTTGACGACGGCAACCAGTTACTTCGGCGGCCAGCTGATGGCCAGTGTGCAAGTTCAGACTGTGGCCCACTGTGCCAACGGTATTGCCATGGCCAGAGTGACCCCTTCGGTGGGCTTGACGTGGACGTCATGAAGCTGATGGACACTCTGGACAAATTGTCCGTAGTGTTGGCCGCCAAGGAGCGTGAGTTGGCCGCGAGGACAAAGTTGGAACAAGCTGCAGAGAAGGAGAAACAGCTTAGTAGATGGAAAAAACTTGGCATTTCAATAAAGAAAGTGAAAAACGGCAAAAGGCTGATCATTCTGAAAGTAGGATTGAGTCAATACCATATCGAAGGTAAGGAGAATTCCATTAACTTTGCGCTGACGTCATTGCTCGCAATGGTCTATATAGAGACTCGAAATAGTTCTAGGACGCTTTGCAATTGTGCGCCTGTTGACTTTGCGTGTGTCGAAGATAATTTCGAATCTGCGGGACTAATTAAGCGCAAAATCCTTCCCCTCTTCCTACCAGATGCCGTTCCATTGAATTACTAATTAAGCGAGAGCACTCGAGTAACATGATTTTATCAAGTTTGTCTCTGTCTTCTCTGTCTCGCTCTTTTTCGTCCACCAACTTGCCAGCCATTCTGGTTCAACCGAAAATATGAATACTGTTCACAGTGTCATGAAAGGGGGAGAGACGAGAGGGAGAAAGAAAGGGTGTGAAAGATGATGAACGCACAGCACAGTTGCCAGAGCGGAGTCTTACATATTTTAACGAATTGCCGCAGCTGTGATTCAGTCAAATCACTGAGAGGCCCTTCCCTTTGCCGTTTCTAGTCGTAAATTAGATTTCCATTCGTGCATTCCATTATTTGTCTTGTCATGCCTGAGCTCTTGAACATTCAGTGTATTTGCCGATGAAACTGGAAAGAGATGGGGGAAAGAAAAATACACAAAATTAGGCCCCAAGACATAGTTAACAAAATGGCGTCAGGCAGTTACCGGGATTCTCGGAGAGGGAAACAAAGGTGTATCACTTCCAAATGGCTGTTCGAAGTAAACAACGAACCAAAAACTCCCACTTGAATTCCACATGCTGCGCAATTAAATTATTTTCCCACTGAGCTCGGCCTTCCCAAATGCGAACACTGGGTACAATTTGGAGAATGTTCACGGTGTCCTTGGGATCCTTGGAATTACTATAGGTGGAAACCGAGAATGACGATATAGAACAGTTCAGGGACAGAACGGTGAGAGCAGAGCCAACGGCAGAGAGGGAGAGCGAGAAAACGTGCTTCGATTTTCGAAAATACAGCAAGAATGCAAAAGGTTTGCTGGCGACAATGGAAGTGCGCATGCGCACTAAAATTCAATCTTTGGCCAATTCTGTGCATTTTTTAAAGGTATATATTTTCGCGAATTTCGATTTCTCCACTATATTTTGTGTGTTTGATTGAGATACTAAAGTAGTTCTATACAAACTAAAGATTGATTCTATCTCTCTTTTCTCTACATTTGGACTTTTTTGGCCCCAAAGATAGAATCCTTTGTACAAAGAAAGAAGAAACTTGAAAATCATCTTGAAATTCAATGACTTTGCTTTCATACGAAGCCTGTCAAGAATGACACAGCCTTTCTTGCCTACTGATGGGCAACTGTCAGCTCGAATCAGCCCCAGGGCCACTTGTCACTAGAACTTTGGTTGAACTTTGTTGAGTTTGCTTTTGGCATTCTGAACAGTTCTAGCTGGTCCTTGGTGACACTCGTCTACTTGCCTGGACTGAGTAACGTCGATATAAAGTAAACACGGCCCCTTGATGAGACAAATGGGACATTTCGGTCATTTCGCAACTCAGCAACTCTGTGTGTTTCGCTGTCATTAGTGAGCCTGACTGTAATGAGGTTTGACGTCAGCGGAACCCGTTGCCCATCAGTGGCTCCGGAATACGATACGTTTGCAATCCTTTCTACCTTTACATTCTCATATGATCTCTATATTACTTAAACAGTAGGATTTCCTTTTTTGGAATCACATGACTGAGTTTCCCTTTTACATAATACAACCATTACGTCTCATGGTTGACGATGTTTCTTATTTGTAAATGCCTTTCAAGCTCAGAATTGGAAACTTTCCACTGAGCGGAAGAATTAGCAACTGGCTCTCAAATGAACTCATGTGATGAAAATCGATTTCAGTTCTGAATTCTGAAAAGTTATTTCCGTTGAAGTTGCTTTTCTGAAAAGGTGACAAGCCTGCAAATTTCAACATGCCTGCGAATATGTTGCTCATATGCGTAGATATATGACAATGTCATATCTGCTCAGCTGTTAGACTTCAACTATTCAAAGGCAGCTTCCTGAGAAAAGTGGGCTTTGTTAGAGACAGGTTGACAATGAATGCCAAATGAACTGTTCTAACTCGAAGATCTGGAGCTTAGCGTTGACCCTGTGAGAGTTGAAAGGAAGGTACAGTTCTAAAATTCCAAGTGGTCAGAACTCGAGGCTGAGAATACGGTTTTCGAATACTGTGACTATCATTAAATAGAACATTCGAGGGAAGTACTACTCCCGGAGAGGATGATGTATTCAGATGGACTAGTATTGCGTTTCGTAGCAAGAGTGTTGCGTCATGCTTGGACTACTAGTCTTCCTCTCCTCCTTCCCTTTCCCCTCTCATTCCGTCCTCTCTAGTGAAGAAAAACACCCTCAGCTGAATTTTTCATGTCCTCGGATCGAACTCTATTCGAATTTTATTTCGTCTCTTCCAATTGGCCAACAAAACGCCTTGACAGGTCTAGAAAAATATCTGTTTTAAGACGAAATTCAGCCAAACATCCGCCGAGAGCAGCCTTAAAAGTAGTCTTCGTTCATGCAATCTCTTCCTCTCTCTCTCTCCCCCTCTCCCCTCTCTCCCTCACTATTTCTGTCAACTTTGGAGAAATGAAGTTTGAACTGTTCAGGAAAAAAGTTTTCCACAAAAGGAAATAATCGAACCAGTTCTCTTTTCGTGCAACCAATTGCTCCACTTAGTTGTTCGCAAGAAAAGAGGGAAAAGAGGGAGAGAGGGAAAAGAGAAGAGGAAGAGGGAGGACGAGGGAAGAGGATAAAGTGGGCAGAGGCAAGAGAGGCAGCCCTGGGTAGACGTAAAAATGATCCTTTAATGTGAACATTCCTTTACTGGAGAGCGAATTGTCAAGTTTGGCGATGAGGCAACCAGAGGGAGGGAGAGAGAGAAAAGAGAGGAGAGAGGGAAAGAATTCGCTGACTCGTATTGAATTTCGTTGCCGCTGATGCCAAGCAATGGCAGAGCAGGTCATCAGGTTAAAAACCGACAGTCAAGGCCCAAGGCGAACCGGAAATGTGCCGTCTCATCTCTCTTTTTCTTTCTCTCCCCCTCCTCGCTCTCTCCTCTCTTTCTCTCGATCCTTTCTCTCGTACGTTCTGTGTTCTATAGTGTCATTATTCTTACCACCATCTCATCACTCAGTACATAAGAAGATTCCCAATGACGCATCACATAGAGAAAGAGAGAGAGAGAGTGCGATAGGGAGAAAGAGTGAGAGATTACCTTCGCGCTCTCTCTCTCCCTCCCTTTCCCTTTTCCCTCTCTACAGCTTTTAACAGCAATGTTTTTTCTGTTGCTTAGCTAGATTATGGAAGTAATTTTCGCAATATATCACACATGCAAAGTTGCGAGGATAAATCGTAATCTTTGAAATGATACGTACCATTTTTCGCCTCCCAGCTCTCTCTCTCCCTCCCCCTCTCTCCCCTTTCACAAGCACTCCCTCTCCCTCCCTCAATCTGCTCGCTATCACTCTTCCACCCAAGGGTCAGCCCGAAATTGCTGCGTGAAACCAATTTAGCCCTTAGTCACGTAGCCGGTCTCATTAAAGGCAACTTTTTAATTAGAAAAATAGTCACATTACGGTGAAAAAAGGGTTTCATTTTCACATTAATTATGTAGCCAGCCTCAAATGAGAGGGAGGAGAGAGGGAAGGGAGCGAGGGGAGAGCGCGAGAGGAAGAGAGATGTGACACTGGGAGCACTGACGAAGCTAGAGGACCTGTCAAGTATGGTCACGTGACACAGATGTCGCTAGAGACGAATTTCCGTTTGTCGTTTAATGTGTCAAAGGAATGGTACATAGGTTATAGTTCGAACTGGAAGGAAGAGACAGAGAGGAAGAGAGAGAGGGGCTAGGAAGAGAGAGAGGGAGAGAGGACTTTGTACAGAGCACTCCTTAGAACTCGAACTCCACTGTATGACTGGCGTTGGTTACATGTGGTTGCTAAGCGCATGCCGATGCACAGAAAGAATGAGTGAAGGTAGGAAGCGAACGAGAGGGAGAGAGGAGAGAGAGGGAGAAGAGTGAGAGAGGAGCTGAGAGAGGAAGAGAGACGAAGAGAGCTAGAGGAAGAGAGAGGCTGTGGAGTTTTCTCCCTCTTCTCTTTCAAGGCACACACTCACCATTCGTTTTTTTTTCGTTCACTATTTCGCTCTCTGTCTCTCTTCTCTCCCTCTATCCTCTCTTCGTCTTCCCAAAGTCTACTTTTCGACAAAATTCGAAAAGAGGGAATAGACCTGAAGTCAGTCTTCGCCCTCCTCTCTCTTCCTGTCGCTCTCGTTCTCCATCTCTCCTCCGACAGTAGTTCGTGCGGTGCACAAAGTACTCATCTTGTCAACGCTGTGTTGTGTTCCTCAAAAAAGAAATAAAGAACTGTAGTTCGAAAGTGTCCTAAAAGAGGAGAAAACAGTGACAGAACGGTTGCTTCGAATCAATCTATTCAAACAACACACACATACTCACGCTCCTTGAGAGAGGAGAGGAGAGAGAGAGAGAAAGAGTGAAATAAAAAAGGAGGGAGAGAGCAAAGTCGGTGAACGTGACATGAAAGAACAGTTCGACGAAGTCACTTGGACATAGTTCTGAGTGAACATGTGAATCATGACTCGAAGGGGACAAGAGTTCAACAAAAGTGACTTGGCTTCCAAGGCGCTCGACGACAAGGAAGGTGAGCTACAACTGTCCCTCTCTCTCATTTGGACCTTTCGTCAATTAGAACTCGACGCCGAGTGACCATTCGAGTCGAGTCACATTTGGACCAATCAGTGGTCATCTTTGTACACTTTGGTGGCTTGCATAGCGATTTAGGGGAGATGGAGGCAGAACTGGCGGAAAAGAGAGGGAGAGGGGAGAGAGAAGACTGCAGTGAGCTTTGCTACGAGTTCGAAATCGAACAGTTCAGAGCAAAGCCCAAATGTGATGTTTGATACATCTCAATACATAGACGTATATATTTATATATAGGAAAAAAGCCACCAGCATGAGAGCCACGCTGATGACTCTGGTTTCTCAGCAAACAACTCGCTCTCTCCTCTTCCTCTCCCCCTTCCTCCCTCTCCAACTCGATTTCACAAGTGAATGTTTCCTCTCCTTGGCCCTCTCTCTCTCTCTCTCGCTCCCCTCATTACAGGTGCTTTTAAGTATTTCCTCGCTAATGCACAGCCAGCCCTGATGGAAGGTAGTCATGTAGAGCTACAAGATTCGAACTTCTTCATGCTGTGTTCAAATCTATATCGAGTCAACAAAGTTAACTATATACTGTACATTAGCAGCTGTTTGTCACTATGTTTCCAGCTTCCGTTTTTCGACGGTTTCCTGTGACTTTCTCTCTCTCTCTCTCTCCCTTTCCCTCTCTAGTCATCTCTTCTCTACCTCTCTTGGTGCTCTTTCATTAGTTCGAAATGTTCGAAGTAGGGGAAAGAGGGAGAGGAAGAGGGGGGAGAGAGCCAGAGGAGAGGATAGAGAGCCTGCTTTAGCGACGTTTTTCTCGGCTTGACTTTGTTAGGCAGAAAGAAATTCCAACGTTGCCCAGAGCTTAGAGTCATGCTTCGATTGCAATTAGTTCTACTCCGTTGCCGAATTCTGGGACAGCAATTACAGCGCTTTTAAACATTGACAGCACAATTAGCGGACGTAATTCTATATTAAACGCGTCTTAGTCTAATAGACAATATGCAAATCACGGTGCTTTAGTTCGCTTCCAGCCTGGCATTTGCAACTAAACTACTTTGACAGTCATCTAGACGACTCTTGCTTCCAATTGGTCACATGACCTCTCTACGGCCTCTCGCTCTCGTTCCTCTCCCTCTGCCTCTCTTCTCCTCATCTCTGCTAGAAGGGCATTTGTTTCGACTTGGGAACCAATTGGACAGTTATTAGGGAAAAGTGATGTTGCTATCGATTTCTTCTTCCTCGTCCCTTCTTCCCTCTCTTCTCTTTCGCCCTCTCCGCTTCTCCCCCCTTTTCATACACCGAGCTTCAATCAAGCCGCTGTGGCGCGCGTAGGGTAGTTGAAAACCCAGTGTGTGTGTATGCTTGAGAGGAGAGACAGAGAAGCAATGAGCGAAAGAAGGAGAGGAAGGAGAGCGAGAGCCACCTAAATTGCAGTAAGCTGAAGGCAAGAGGAGGCGAACGGCAAATGAAATCAGATTAAGCTGTCAGTGTAGCGACGCTCCATGACCAATAAGCTGCTTCGATTCTTGTCTCGTCCACATTCTCCACATTGTCGCGCTAATTGTACCTAATTTCTAGGCGTTCAATTCTCCATATTACTAGATGAAGAAGACGATCTGTCCGAAGTCCAGCCGGACGCAGTGCCGGACGAAGTGCGCCAATGGCTGGCCACCACGTTCACCAAGAACAATGCCACTCAGCGGAAGCGGTCGGAAGACAAGCCCAAGTTCAGGTCGGTGGCCAATGCAATACGAGCTGGAATCATGGTCGACAGGTATGACAGGCATTAGAGACGGGCATTAAGGCAACACGAGTAACGCTTACCTGGCCTTTGTTCCTCCCTTTGATCTGTGTAGAATTTACCGAAGCCTATGCACTCCAGCTACTATCCAGATGCCCAGCAATATCACTAACATTCTCAAAGTGAGTAGCAGTTCTTGCTCGACGGCGGATGGCGTAATTGAAGTTGACGAACACCTCTTTGTCTCTTGCCATGACCCAGGGAGTGGACAGCTGGTCGTTCGACGTTTTTGCTTTAGGCGATGTCGCCGGCGACCAGGTGCTCAAGTATATAGGATACGAACTGCTAAACCGTTACGGACTAGTTCATAAATTCAAGGTGAGTTAACTTCAGGCCAAACATTAATGGCAGTTGACTCCGGTGTAATGATCATGTCCACATAGATTCCACAGGCCAACTTGGACAACTTTCTCGTTCAGATGGATTTAGGTTACACAAAGCACAGAAATCCGTATCACAACAACCTCCATGCTGCTGATGTAACGCAAACCGTCCATTACATTTTATGTCATTTAGGTCTAGCGGTGAGTGTCATATTCGCTTCTCGCTCTCCACCAGCCTCCGTTTCCATATTTCACTACTCGTATCTGATTCGCCGCCCAGAGCGTCAGTATTATTGCTGATTGCGGTATGACATGGGCAACCAAGCGTTCCTATTGGCTCGTTACGTCACACAATACTGTTCTTTCGTCTCTTCGAACTTGCTGGCAAATCCTGTTGCTGTCTTTTCGTCTATTAACTGATAATGTCTGAGCGTTTGCATTTTCTTTTCTCATCTTCAGAGCTGGTTGTCAGACTTGGAAATCTTCGCCACCATAATTGCTGCTATCATACACGACTTTCAACACACAGGGACGACAAACAATTTCCACGTCATGTCAGGGTGAGTTTATAATGGCGAAATAGGACATCCTCCATGTCTGGGCGTAGAGAGGGGAGAGCCGATATCCTCATACAGAATGATAATCTTCATGGCGTTGCTTCTCCTCTTTGCCATGGCATTCTTCTCTTTTCAGTTCAGAGACAGCCATTCTGTACAATGACAGGGCTGTACTGGAGAACCTTCATATTAGCGCTGCCTTCAAAGTGATCCTACAGGACGACTCAAATATCCTAAAGAACCTCTCTAAAGAGGAATATAGGTAAAGCAAATAATAACCAGTAGCTCTTATGTCATAAAAAGCTATAACTCGAGTCGCAAGGCTAATACCACCTTTTTCCTCCCTTGCTGCTCAACTTTCCCGATGACTTGACAGAGAATTCCGGAACCTGGTCATCGAAATGGTTCTAGCTACAGACATGTCTTCACATTTTTTCCAGTTGAAAACCATGAAGTCACTTATAAGTCACTCCTCCGAACTTAATGTAGACAAAGCGAAAGCACTTTCCCTAATACTGCACTGTTGCGATATCAGCCACCCTTCAAAGCAGTATGATATTCATTCAAAGTGGACCAGTTTGCTCATAGAGGAATTCTTTCGACAGGTAATTTTTGGGTTCACATAATGCTTCTACTTGCACTTCTTTTGATCATGAGACCTCTTGTCTCTTCGTTGCATTCAAAGTAGAGGTATTCATGCGAACAGTTTCATCCTTTTTCTTCTTTTTCTCTTTTTTCCCTACTCTGTTAATGCTCACAGGGTGACAAGGAGAAGGCATTAGGTAAGCACCTCAGTGTAAGCCATTCACTTGAACTATTGCCTTTCTTTCTCTTTTACTTCGTCTCTCACCCAGGCCTGCCTTACAGTCCTTTATGCGACCGCAATACAACACTTGTAGCCGAATCACAAATCGGTAAGGCTTGCATGTTGCATTTTCCCCCTTTCTTTCATGGTGTCAGCTTTGGCAGCATTCACTGGCTTCCTTTGATTAATATATTCTGGCCTTCTTTTTCTCTCTTTGCCCATCTTTTCATACTTTGCTATTTCTATTTCGCGTCCTCATGTTCATGACAGGCTTCATAGACTTCATAGTGGCACCGTCAATGGAAGTTTGCGGAGATTTGCTGGACAAAGTCTATCTTCATACACTCAGTGAAAATAGAAAGGCGCTGTCAGATACGCCACCACCAACCAGTGGACCAAGTCGAACGAGACCCAAATCATTGTCTTCGGTGAAGAGTTCCAGAGTAATGTCGGTCGACTCGGCCGCCGACTCTGCAGCATTAGCAACGAGGTAATTACAGTAGCCGATGCTCTTAGTGTCAATTGTTTTCTTTTCCTCTGTGTCTAACTTCATTTGCCTTTTCAACTGAATTGAAGATCAATAACGACAGCCCCAGTGTCACGCTCATCAAGGAACTTCCATTCCAATTCCAATTTACTGTTGAACATTAAGGACGGCAAAATTAAGCGACCTTGGGCTAGCTGCTTGGAAGAGAACAGGGCCAACTGGCAAGATAGAGCAGATCAAGGTGATTACAGATTTTTTAGAATGATTGCAACATAAAAAGGGCGAATTTAATGATGACTACATTCTAGACGCCAAAGCAAGGGTAAACAAGGAGCAAAAAATAAATGAAACCGACCAACAAATAAGCTCAGAGGAATCCGAGCTGTGACGCTGAGCGCCATCTATGAAGCGGTGCTGAAGCCTAGTGTTCAAAGGAAATGGAACTCTCAGTATTTCGAAACTATCGTTACAAAATTTACATTATTGCTGCTGGTGCAAGATATCCTGGTACACTCAATTTATCTGTCACTTCGGTATTTTGTATTTCTCTCAAAAATGCCAATGTATGCAAGACATAGAGGAGTATCATCAGTATCCTGAGCAGCTGGCACGCCAAACATGGTCAAATTTGCTTGCACCTTGGCTGAAACTATTATCACTAATCGTTGTTACTCAATGTCAACCATTCGAATATCTTGTCAACCGTTGGAATATTCTGTCACAGTTATATTAGAATTGAATTGTAGGTCAAGTTTCACCTGTATAGAAGATACCTGTAAATAAATCTTAAGCTATCATTGCGCATATGATTGCACGAAAGCAAGGATACGAGTTCATGTTACTGGCAAGCGCTTTTATTTCGTACATTTGGAAGGATGATTTTTTTTGCGATCGATGTGACATGATAACTATTCACAATGTAGTCAAGTTACGATTCGCATATCAAACAAAGCGAACGCACAGCGGAGACAGGCTTCACTTAGTACATAACAAGAAAAATGCCGCTTGTGCAAAAAAGATGATGAACTCTGGAAACATCACGACAGTTATATAGCAGTAATGAAAATATTGCTTCGATCTGTTCAGCTTTTCCCGTCTCTCGCTCTCCCCTTCTCCTCTCGCCCTCTCTTCCAGTATTTGATCTGCTCAGATTGGAGAGCGATAGACGGTGTAAACCGCTTTGCATTTGATTTAACTCTTTATGGCATCCTTGTCACGTAGCGTAACTCACGGCTTTCCAGTTGAATAATACTTCAACTCACGAAACGTTTGACACTTAGCTTAAGCTCAGAATTCAAGTTTTAAGGCTTCTCTTTCTATAAATACACAACGTTCCTTCTTTTTCCTCTAGTGTCAAGAGAGATACGTCTTTACATAAACAGCTAAGCGATTCAATGACATTATTGGCTTTTCAAATGAATCCAAGGAAGTATTTGACTAGATACTCGGCTTCTATCATTGCGATTTACACAATTGGTTAAAGATGTAACAAGTGGCAACTGGGATGAGTGATTGAAAAATACAATACTTCAAATGTAATATGTGTTTGTGTGACGCTTCTTTCTTTTTCTCTCTACAGGGTAAACAGTTTTAAAACCTATTCTTCGCACGGAAGGAACAAACATAACTGGCAGTGGGGGATAGTTTAGTAGACTAGGACACTATCTAACACGATAAACATCTCTTCAGGGAATCTTCAAATATATATATATTTTTCTTGTATTAAAAATCAAGGGTTCTTGTTGAGTGTCATGTACACGTTCCGCTTATCGGGTTCCGGGATGATGACGTTAATCACCAGGTGAATTTACGTTGAATCGTAGCAGGAAACAATGGATTCCAGGGCCTCCGGCAGGATGACGCTGGTGCTCAGTTCGTGTAACCTGTGGACACCGTGACTTGACACTGACCTCAGTTCGGGTAGAATGGAAAGAATCTTGGAGAGGTAATTGTGCTTTTTCTGTGCCTCGCTGTTGTAGGTTACATGGTCACGCAGGGAGTTTATTACTTTAGTTTGAAGCAGTTCCACTTTCTCTGCCTCGCCAAGTCCGTGCCGCTCTGTTCGTTCAAAGAGAGAAAGAGAGAGATACAGAGATTCATTTTTTATGAGCCATTTCACGAACGTGACGAAGGCAACAAAGCCAGTCACGATTATGGTAAACAATGCAGAAAAAAAAGAAATATAGTTTACCTGCACAGAGGGAAAGTGCACACAGGCAAGCAAAGGCCGAAATGTCCAGATCGATTTTCTCTAAATTGACTGCCAGCCTTTCCACTTGGTGGAGCCACGTGTCGCCTAAGAGAAGCTCCAGCTGAGGGCGCTGAATTTGAACGCCGTTGGTGAACAGGTATTTCCCGTTGCTGCATTTGATTCTGTGATTTTTACGAAATAATTAGTTTCAACGGTGAGACATTTATTAGACACTTACTGGTAGGCAAAGCGCATGGAGAACAGCTCAAGGGCGGCCGACTGGAAGAGCAATTCCTGGTCGTCGCCGCCAATGTCTTGAAAGCCAGGAACTTTTTCGGTGAAGTTTTTTATTGAATCGAAGGATGACGTTAAGTGAGTTATCAGCTGTTCAGCTATTTCGGATAACTTTAAGTCGGGGCCATCTTCGAATTCCATCTGAAATGAGATCCCCATCAATAACTGTACAGCGGTAGAGTCGTATATTTACCTGGCTGCAGTCAACAACACTCCAGTCTGGCGTGGTGTCAAGGTGAGCTCGGACCAAGGCAGTGATGGTGCTGACCGGTGGCGATGGCGGAGATTCTTGTGGTGACTTTGGTTTCGACGGCAAGCGGCCTCGGCGACCTTTGAGACCATCCGTTCTGACCACTTCTTTGACCATTCCAACGGATAAGCACTTTTGAAAGCGACAGAACTGACAGCGATTTCTTCTTCTCTTATCAACCGGACAATCTTTATTACTGAGGCAGACATATTTGGCTCCTTTCTGAACAGTTCTCTTGAAGAACCCTTTGCACCCTTCGCAAGTGCGCACGCCGTAATGTTGACATGCTGCATTGTCACCACAGACAGCACACAGTTGATTGCCAGTGGGCGACGTATTAGAGGGCGATGATTTAGAGGAACTCGAAGCACTGGGCGTCGATGGTGTGGTGGAGTTGGTCAACCTGATGGCTGAATTTATAGCTAGCGGTAGAGTGAGAGCTGGCTTCCTGGACACTTGCTTCAGGGCTGGTGTCTTCGGCGTCGGTGGCGGAGATATGATACTGGCGGACAGTGACGGTGATGGAGAAGCCAGTGATAAGCTGGATGTAGTTGAATCGTTGATACAACTGGACTCATCGTAGAGTTTTGCCTGATTCTTGCGACTGGCTTCCAGCGGAGAAGCGAACAAGCCGCTCGCCTTACTGTTTACGTTTGATTGCAATGCCACAGGTGGCAGCACTGGTGCACTTTGCGGGAGTGACAATGGAGTTTCAAAGTGATTCGGCAAATCGAACTGGTCGGGTATCTCTTGCTTCAAGAATGGTTGTGTCGGATAGGTTGCACTTGACGTTGATGGGGTTGCAATGTCCATTGATATGTTAGAAGATTGGAGTGAAAATGTACTGCTCAGGGATGAGTCCTCAGCTGTCAAGTCTTCGAATTTGAAGAACATTCCTTGTGAACTGAATGTACTCCGATACCTGGGAGAATAGGTTTCCATGAAGGATGGCAATGTCCCGGAACCTGGTGATGGCTGACCACATGAGGTAGTGGTCAGGACGCAGTCCGACTCAAGTGAACTTGGAGTGGCGATGGACACATTCAACGGTGACGGTGCACTGGAACTACATGTGACCGGCGTGTCCGGGGCGCTCATTGGTTCAAAGGAAGATGAAGGGCGACTGAACATTCCTTCGAACGAAGCTTCGTCTAGGGGGTCGTCTATGGGAAAGTCCAGTAGCTTCAAGTCTTCAAAGGCGTCCGTATCACTGGGTCCAAATGCTGACAAGTCACTACCGAGAATTGAATTTGAATTCGACGAAGCTGGACTAAAAGTGGCCTGCAAGAAGAGAAGTTTTCCCATTATTAGCCAATTTCAATTTGAAACGACGCTGTCAAGTGTTAAATTGTGTTGCCCGCTTCTCGGCGATGTCATCTCTCAACAGCTGCAACTGAAACTTCCCGCCGACCGTTATATACTACACAACTGGCATTCTTCAACTTTGGACTTTGGAGCCCGTTAATTTGCGTGAATCGGGTCTCCCATGGTTATTCCAAGGCAAAGTGGCAAGATACCCTCTCAGCATCTAGAGATACTCTAAACTACATAGTCGAGGTTGTGATTCATTCACTTCCCATTGACGCACGACTTCTTCATTGTCTTCGCAAAGCTAACAAATTAGTACACGGTGTACTCAGAAATAGCTATTTATTGCCACACATGAGCTATATTTGCACTCAAATCGGTAATCTTCGCTAATAATCTATTCGGATTACTGGATTATTTCTGGAAAGGATACAATTAGTAACCTATATTTTCTTTGTTTAAATAGTTTTCTTTGTTTTCTAATGTCAATAATTCTCACTCTATATATGCGAAGATACACTGAAGCTGGCTTTCTACTCTGACATCAAACTTGGCCTCGAGCACGTCAAACTTTCCCTATCGCGTCCTCAACCAGTGTAAACAAGAGCATTATCGAGCCGTTTTTCGGCGCCGAAGTTCAAATTTGCCCTCATGAAGAGTCGAAAGAAAAAGGGGAAGAGGGAGAGAAAGAGAAGAAGCAATTACCTGACTGGGTTGCAATAGTAACATGGCTTGACTTTGTGGATTGGCTGAGATTCCCGTTGCGTTCAATCGTGCCGATTGATGGATTTGATGACGAAGCTGACTTCTTAACTGTGATTGGCTGCCGTGCTGGCCAACCAGGGGCCTCAGAAAGGAAGCGGAAGCAAGTGGCTGCCGCTGGTGGTGACCGAGGTGGCGCTGTTGGTTGACTTGTTGACCAGGACCGTGAAGTGGTCGCTGGACAGTTCGACTCTGGTGTCCCTTGTTCGCGTTAGTTCCGAAGGCTGCAAGACAAGAAAAGGCAATGGCAAACATTGAGCATGACACTGAACTCTGGAATTTGGAACAGTTGATAACAACCCTTTCGAGGAAGAGCACCATTCAAACTACTAGCAGCTACTTAAATGGACGAAAACACTTATGTAACAAGTAATCACGCTTCGACAGAATGGCAAAAAACGAGCTCAAGTGACGTCAGAGCCTGCAAACCTATATATCGATGCCGTATCATCAGCTCTGAGAGAAGACAAGGAATGCGAGACAAAAATGCAAAGAATGTTTTTTCTTACGCAAATCGAACTGACAGTAGCTTTCTAGCCGATTGTCGGAGACACTGAAACTGGAAAGTTATATAAAGCAGAGTGAACGGTGGAGATGTTCATTTCACTGACAAGCAAGAACTATTCAGGACTAGAACTTTTTTGAGAACAGTGTTCATAGAGTATACATATCACCGGAGTGTTCGAATAAGTTTATATCAAGTGAAGTCTCTCGCAAGTCCAAGTTCGAACTGAGTGCTCAAAACATGGGGAGAAGCGTGTTCCAAGTGGAACTTCAAGAGCAACAAAATCGATGCCAGAACTCGATTGCCCAGAACCATTGACGTCATGAGTCTGGGCCAACTTTGTCTAGGTTGTGACGTCAATGGAAACGAGTGGTGCACACGCATGTAGTACCCGCAGAGCGTGTGCGAGAGGAAGAGGGAGAGAGAGGCATGTTCTCAGGGCCTAGATACACAGCGTACAAATATACTGTAGAACTGTTCAAACCTGGGCTCGCTTTCAGGAAGGAAAGCAAAAATCGATCGATTTCCTGACTGGATCGATAGGACGTCAGCGAGTGTACATGTTTGCTAATAGCTTCGAACGATCGCTTTCTCTCTCTCCCTCTATCCGTCTCTCTCTCTCTCTCCCTCTCTCCCTGGCTTTCGCCAAATGAGAGAGCTGCAAGCACAACTGAATCAAAATCGACCGTGGCGGTTCGAACTAAAAATAGACCATTGTGCAAACCAGAACATTCGCTCATTCAACTGGACACATATACGTGACCAAATTCAGTGCCCTTGGTTCTCGGTGCACAGCTGTAATTCGACATCACAAGGAAACAGCTTGCAAGTTCTAGAAAGTTCTGCCAGCTCTCTCGTCTACCGAAGAATAGGAGATGGGTCGCGAAAGTTGAAAAATAGAACGAAAAGTTTATGGCTAATTAACGAAGACGACTTGATGATGAGCACCTGTTCTGATTGCATTGATTATCAATTAACGGCGACAGTAATTAGTGTAGGCAAGGAACAAAGGCAGCTATTCATCTCCATGCTGTTCTGTCTTTACGGTGCTCAACTAATTCCGAAGCACAAACTGAATTTATAAACAGGCAACTAATTCAACAAGCTCGCAAATGAACAACAACTCCTCAAAACTTCACCATGCTTCGGAGAAAGGAAGAAAAGGAACTTTAAAAACCGGAAGTGAACTGAATCAAGACTCACAGTTAGGCGAGACAATGCAATTTGCTCACTGGTTAGTCGTGGTCACAGAACTGTTCAAGTTAGATAATCACTTTGCGGCTTAATTGGTTCACAAACCTGCCCAATAGTCCACTGGCTTGCGAAAGATAACTTTGTCACTCGACTCAATGTTCCAAGTTCGAACTTGTCCACTTGGCGTTGCTTGGTTGGCTTTCAGATAGTCGTCAAGGTTCTTACTTTGCAGCTCTTGTTGCGACTTGTCCAAATTTGAGGACGTGAAACTTTGGATGTACAAATTTAACGTTGAGTTCAAAGGGATCGCCGAACTCGGACAAGTGGGCCTACCTGGGATTGTCGTGACACATGGCAAGACAACTTAGAACTGGTTTTCGCTAAATTTCAACAATTATATAAACAGAAATTCAAAGTAACGCCAACTGCAACAAAACGGCTTCACGTTGTGAGACGAGGTCTAGAACTGACTGAGTATATATTTTGATGCTCAAAGCAAAGCCCACTTTCTCTCTCTCTCTCCCTCTCTCCAGCTCACTCCCTCACCATGGTAACAGAACGTACAAGATGTACGTCAGAACCATTTCATGGTGACGTCAAACGGTGAAATCGATAGAGAACGGCTCCATAGAGAAGTACTTGCAGCCTAGGAAACGAGGTTCTGGGCACTTGAACAGTTTCATCTGAACATTGGCGTAAAGCGACTGACGTCAAAATGACGTCACACGCATTCACCGTCAAAACATGTGCCTGTTGGCGATCGATACAGCAATCGATTCGCACATTCCGTGCCTAGGCAGAGAGCGACAATCGATATATCGATCGCCGGAAACGAAGGAACGAGAAAACAGAGTCAATGCTTGACGCAAGTTGCCATCGATTTTCACTTATCATGAACACGGAGCGACCCTGAAGCAGTTCGAACTTGTACATTGTGCCACACTGTCAATACAGTAAAAGGGAAAACACATGGTGAAACCCGTTTCCAAGGAAACGGAAACGCACATTTCCATGGAAGTCTCTCTCCCTCGCAAATAGAATATGTGTATGTATGTGTGTATGTGTAGACGCAAATGGTTTTGTCGGCGACGCGAAGATGCAACAAGATTCTAAATATAAACTCTAATTTAATAAAAACTATATTTAGAGCCTTCTTTTCTTTTTTGCTCTCTTCCTCTCCCTCTCTCGCCTCTCCTCTCTCGGAACAACAATCATTGGCTCGTGAATCTAGTGCCAATCTCGGAAATAGTGCTTCTTTAATTAGCTACCAACGTAAAAGTGTCCCTTGACTCATTCCCATGCACACATACATCATCAGGGACTGCATGACGCCGAGAGAAGCCAGGCTCTCTCTCTCTCTCTCCCTCTTTCGCAGCAATTAAGCAGCAATTATGACATTGTGACAGTTAAGTTGAACATTAGACAATCTGAGAAGAGAGGGAAGGGAGAGGGGAGGGGAGAGGAAGATTGCACTCACGGTTGCGATGCGGATACGGCCACATGGAAGTGACAATGGCTTGCCTTGCCGTTGATTGCGCTGTGAGTTCTAGGGAACAAAGTTCATCGGTGATACAATTGACTTGCAGTTGGTGTCAAGTGTGTGTAAATTGTAGTCATTTACTGGTGACAGTTTAGGAGTGTTGTATCACTCGCCGTGCGCTCCTCTCTCTCCCTCTCCCGCTCTTCTTCCCTCTCTTCGCCTTCTATCTCGGCTTGGCATGCCGTTGATTGTGTTGATTGTGTTGAACTAGTTAAATGAGTTGGATGACAGATAAGTGCACTTGAAACGTCACAGAAAGAGTATTACTTTTTAATTTCACGCAATTTCTTTTCCTCTTCACTCGGATATCTTTTCACTTCACATAGGTTACCGATGTGTTCGAAAAACAAGTAGCAACTGCTTTCCCCCTCTTTGCGGTTCACTTCAAAGAAACATCAGGGACACTGTCATGATGATATGTCAGAGCACTCATGTCTCCATGTGGTCAACCGGCTGAGAAGTAACGAGAGAGGAAGAGCAAGAGAGGGAGAGACGAGAGAGAGGGAGAGCGAACTGCACTGATTTGAAGAAACTTTCTGGGAACTTTAAAAATAGAAGTCTTCGTCTTTGTTGTCCGACAGTGACGTAGACATTTGGACTAATATAGAAAAGTTTTAATATCAAAGGTGCCAATGCATGATCACTGGCAGTAGGTGAGGTCGATGATGCGAAGTGAGAGCGAGAGGCAGAGAGGGAGAGAGGGGAGAGCGAGAGAGAAGAAAAGATTCACGTATGAAGAATAGAGTTCTACCTGTCCGTGGAAAGCCGCACGCGCCAATCGCTCTCTTTCTCTCTCTCTCTCCCTTCTCTCTCCTCTCTCTCTCTCCTCTCTCTCCCTCACTTTCTCCCTCTGTCTCTCTCTCTCTCTCTCTCTCGCCGTCTACTTCCCAGTGTATCGCACCTTTTCGGGCATACACGTACGTAGACGCAAATGAAAGTCGACTCCTCTCTCCCTTGCTCTCTCCCTCTCTTCACCACTTGCGTCAGCGAACGAGCAAATGAAATGCGATGATGATGATGAGGAGCAACTAGTTTATTATTGAACACTATGTGTTTAGAAGTCACTTTTCTCTCCCTCTCTCTCCCTCTTCCTCGCTCTCCGTTGTTTACTTTTCTGGATGGATTTGTTTCCCAAACTAGCAAATCACTGATATCACATGCACAGTTAACTAGCCGTCTCTAAATTCAGTTACACGGCACTCTGTCTCACAGGTAGCTTCCAACTGGATTAAGGTAACTGGAGAGAACTGAATCAGCGCCGAAGCTCATCTAGATCAACTTCAATGTGTGACACTTGATTCAGTAGCTCTCTGTCACAGAGTTGGAAGTGACGTCACAGTTCTCTTAATTGTACATCTTATTTAGTAACTGAACACTTTGCAACACACAGAAAACAGCTACGAAGCATAAAACAACAATCAACGGCACATATTTACACTAAACATAAACTGCTACTGAACTAGTGTTCATACTTTGCTGATTACCATTAATTAGTATCACATTGTTGGCATCATATTAGGAATTGAGGCACCTGAGATATGTAGCTATGACCAAAGTGCAAATCACAATTGTCAATTGTCGAGTCTGATATGTTGACAGCGATGTTGCTTCACTTCTTCAAAAATGGCGCCAATTCAAACACAGCTCAAGTGGTACAAAGTCACTACAAGTCACAATACGTGTCAAAACATGGGAAACGTTGATCAAATATTGAAATTGCAGCTAGTTTAATCTGAATTTGCAAAAGTGAATCATGCATGATGAAATAATAATGTTTTTTTCTTTATGTGAATCTGATAATTTAGCATTGTTATACATTTTTTTTGATAGATGCGAACAGAACTGGAAAATCCATCGGACAAGGTCCGCCCTTCCTTGGAATCCCGCTCTGCCTCTCTCCTCTCCTCTCCTCTTCCCCCCTCTCCTCTCATTTGCATTCTTCGAAATCACAAAAAGCCTGTCACTGGATTTTGATCGAAAGGAGAATTAAGAGTGAAAGAAACTTTCCCTAGACATAGACGATTACATCATGGAATTCCGAAGACGTAATATGTAACTTGACGCAATATGCTTTCTGAGTTAATTGCAGAGAAGAACTTTTTTCGTCCTTTGAGTCATGTATGTTCTGAACTAATTAAAGAACACACTAAGCCAAAAGTCATTAACATGACGGTCACGTGACTGCACTTGTGTGCTCACGCAAGGAAGCTTGTTCCTTAATGGTGTCCCAAGAATCCCAAGGTTCTGAATAACGTTCACATCGAACTTGAACAGTACAAAGACAGTTGTCTGCCTTTTTTCTCCCTCTGCCCCCCCCCTCTCCCTTTCCCTCTCCCCCTCCAGGGACAGAAATAGCATCGTGAATAACGTGTTGAGCAGCACTTAAATAGAAACTGTGCTAAAATAAACCAAGACAATTGCATGCCTAATGCGTAAGGAGCTCGCGATGATGCTAATCAAATACACGAGCTAATTCAAATTTCCCATAAATACACTACCTATTCATTATGCAATGCAAATACTGGAGAACTTCCTGCAGACACGCTTTTCGAATAGGTAGACAGTGTCACGGCCGGATGTACGTCACACAGTGCCCACAATAGCTTCCAGCAACTCCCAGGTGGGCCAGCGATGCCCACGCCGGCCACTCTGGGAAAGTGTAGCCATTTGTCCTTTTTCGCTTCGATCGGCAATAAAAGAGGAAAGAGCGAAGCTTACGGCAAAAATAAATCTCTCTCTCTCTCTCTCTTCTCCTAGACCTTGATCTTGAATCGCAAGGTTCACTTCGAGCGCCGTAATGTCCTTGCACTAGAACCAAGGCAAGGTGTTCTAACTCATGCGCACTTGGCCCCGAGCCTGGGCTTCGAGAGGCTTCTCTCTCCCTCTCCCCCTCTCTCTCTTCTTTTTGTGGGCTAAAAGCCCGGATCTCCAGTATGTGCGTCGACTATGACGCACAAAACGAAAGAGTCCTAGAACCTAGGACACTTGAATAGGCTTTTATCGCTGATGATGCAATGCCGAAGGTAGAACGGAAACCAGTTATGCCACCCTTTGATGTACATTGGACGTCAACACCTTAAAAATAGAACATTCATTCTATTTTGTTCTTCTTTTTGCTACCTTTTTTTGTTGACTGCATTTTACTTGAGTTGACAAAACGTGACTAAATTCGATTCGATTTAAAATTCAAATATTTTGTCAATTTAGTCTTTCGTTGTGAGCGTCAACACGTGCTTCTCAAGGTTCACATTAATTTCCAGCTGGTGACCATTTTAACCAATGTAGTAAAATTTACTGAGATTCCTTTCAACCTAGACCAAGCTCAAGATAGCTTTCGAAATGCATTTCCGGTCAATGATCACCACAGTGGTCATCCTGAATATCTTGATTTGTACAGTTGCGTGTGAAGAGAGCACGATGGAAGCCTACGTTGCATCATCGTTAAGAAGTGTCCAAAATTTGGCCATCCATGTCCTGAAGAACACTGTCCACATGCTGGCCAACCTGGTGGGCAGCTTGAGTGACGCTTTCGGCATCTTGACCATCAAACTGGGCAGCAAAGTGTCCGGAATGGGCGCCCGGGGCTTGGGTGACAGCATGCACGAGCAGGGCATTGCAATGGTCAGTTTCGGCGAAACGCTGAAGCGATGGTTCGGCCGACAATATGTCCAGTCGTTCAATGTCAACAATTACATGTCCTATGGACATTCGTGGGAAAAATTCGGCAGCGAGTACGTCAAGAACAGGTATAACATTGAAGCCTATTATTCCAATCAAAAATAATTGTGTATTTGGAGAATTTTTGTACAAGTGCTTTGCATATGTTATTACATGAATCATCATTGTATAGTTGAATACATTTTTTAATTGTCAAGAAAGAATCTCACTGTGTATACATATTTTTTTCTAATTGTGAATATCTTATTACTGCTCCATTTCATCATTTTGTGGATAGATTGTAACAATAACATGGTGCAACTTTGGATCAGCAAGGAAACAAGAGTGTGTTTAAGGCAATTCTTCTTTCGTCATAAATAACGTTCTTTGATCTTCCGAAAAGTATATTGGATTTTAAAAACCGTCGAGATCATTTGTGTGGTGAGGTGACTAAGCGTTTTATAAATCTTTCCGCTGCTGAAGTCTACATAGAGAGTAACCGTCTCCCTCTGTCTGTCTCTCTCCCTCTAGGTCAGTCAGGTGATTCTATACTAATATGTGCAGGCGCCGGACATGTTTTCTTTGGTTGATTAGATAGTTTGAGCGACACGGCATTCCTCTCCCAGTCCCGCCGATTGTTTGTTGAGCCTTGATCGAGTTCGGTATTGTTATTGTCTCTTGCAGAGTGCTTGCTGTAGGAGATATTTCCATATTCGCGGAGACAGGGACATATGCTCAACAAGAAACTACAGAAATCCTTTCTCATTCCAAACCACCCTAGAGCACGTGAACGAGAAAAAGCGTTACACAATATTCAGAGAAACGAACTAGTTTGAGGGCATACTTACATAAATTTCCGCCGCGACTTCCAAAGGACAAGAATATCAGAATGGTGAAAGCAAAGTACAATGGTAGACACACCACGAAGTAACTCAGTTCGATTTGAGTCGGCAAGTTCGGCGCAGGTGTTGATGATGTCAGTTGCATTATTGGACCAAATGTAAAATTTCTTGGTGCATTGTGGTCAAGCTTGTTGGACAAGAGAACCAAGAACAGTAGCAGAGGCAACGTAATCAGCGAATATGATACTGCAGAGTGGAAGCTTGCTCTTCGCTGCTCGGCAGCAACTTCCGGTGTTCGAAGTAAAATGGCGGCGAAAATCAGGGCATAGAGTACGGCTATGATTGCTAAGCACATCACTATCCAGAAAGGCACGAACACTACCACCCAAGACCAGATGATGAACTTGTCCAGTCGTAAGGCGATGAAAACGAATTGTAACAGGTTGATCGAGCAGAAAAGTTCCATCTCAAATCCTCGGTCATTCTTTAGCGACCATACACAGATGGCAATAGAGAGTAATGAAATAAATATAAGCGGAATGAAGGCCAGTGTCCATAAGTGACGTCCAGACTCGAGCTTGTCGCAAACCAGTAGCTCGAACATGAGCAGCAATAGTTGCAGCGACAAACTAATCAGCATTGATTTGAAATGTATATACGATGTTTCCGATAAACGGTACTCCGGATTCCTAGCCCAGACAATGGAACCAACTAGAGCCCCGGCAACCACTGCAGTCTTCCACATGTATAAAGGCATAAAGACGGTCCAATATGACACTTTTATGGTCCCATCCATCCTCAGTGCCAGCATCACTGTAAAAACTAGGAGGCAAGTGTACACCAGGAATTTACTGTAATAGAGATTCTGGTCAGTTATAAAGCTGTCACCGTTATCGAAAAGCATGTTCATTTCTCTACTGACCTTGGATTGAAATCCTGAAACACTTTCTGTAAATTCATCATGGAAATGGGCTCGAAACGAAAAGCAGAGCAAACCTATTTCTGACGCATCATTTTAAAATAAATGAAGATTCAGCTAATTGAGCATCAGTATATTGTAGCTAATTATAGATTGACGATACCAAGACATCTCGTTTGAAGTTTGACCTTTGCAACGACAGTTATTGCATCGAGAATAATTTATGCCTGTGTTATCTGAGATGAGAGAAGTAAACAATATTGATCACAAGGATCTTAAGTAGGCTAGTTAGAGGCAGAGAGGGCGAACTCAATTAGATTAGAAAGAGCCATCACTGTAATTTGTTGATCGTTCATTGCAAACAAACACCACGAGGGAGCGCTCAAGTCAACAAGCGGAACTTGCCAAACGGTCCCTCAAAATAACGTCATTGTTTTTTCAACGTTTTCTTACTGCTATTTCAAATTTCTGTGATATACTGCTTTTAATTGTCAGTCAAGATGAGCTCATCGCGAAAAGTTCCTGTTAAAATTGACCTGCAAATGAAGCTGGATATGTTGAAAGCTGAAGACGAAGGTCTTGATGTTGATGAGATAGCGGAAAAATTCAGTATAACCCACCCAATATACGTGACCAGAGTGTTGGACAACCGAGACAAGATAATCAATTCGCCAGGTAAGTTTGTGCTTTTTGAACTTACAGTAATAGCTTTCTCAAGATGTCAGATTGCTCGCTGGAGATGAAGATGTAGGACGAAAGCGAAAACGAAACGAAAGCGGACAAGTGCAAGAAGTTGTAAATATGGAGCTGGATGAGGACGATGAGGAAGAACCGACACCTCGTAAGAAAAGGGTAACTAGGAAGAATACAGCGGATATCCCAGGTAAGTTGTCATTAACCACGAAGCATCTGTAATTAATTCAGTCTTAGAAATTACAGTTGAGGACAGTCCGCCTCGGAAGCTGGAGACGCCATCCAAGACTAGCCGATTATTTGGGAGATCGACTAAAAAGAGTACAAGAACTCCCGCTAAGACTGTGGTATCTGCAATCCCAGAGGTGAATTACCAAGCTGACCGAAGCTGCATGGCTGTGGCTGATACCAACGACGCCATATCTTCGCCCTTCAATCCGCGCCATCCTGATATTTGCTACGTTCTTGACCAATCAGTTCAGACAGACAAGAATGTCTATTATGAAGAGGAGTACATAGTATTTTTGAAGGAAAGTTACGAAAGTCGTATTGAGGAGAAGGAATACACTATCTCACAGCAGCAAAAAGAGATATCATCTTTGAAGAAAGAGATCGAAGTTTTCAAGGCAGATCTTCTTGCTGAGAAAGAGAAACGTGCTCTTGAGAAAGGATGGAAGAAACATTTCTGAAGGTACTTGCAGTTCTAATGCACTTGTTAAATCTTCAACTGACTAAGCACTAGTCCACAACTTTAAGGCAACTGTCGAAATCAAATAAGCTAAATATTCTCTACAGTACCAATAAAGATCTTTAATAATTCGTAAACTTGAATTTTGAATGACTAGGTTTTCACATTGATTTTGGAATAGCTTTCATCTGGAGACCACGACCTTCGTCGGTCAAATGGACTCTGTGCGTTTGAAGTAGAAATGTTACATGCAGATTGAGTGAGAGCATTGACTATACTCTTGACGCCTCCAGGCCGGATGCCGAGTATATTGTCTACAGGTGTGACCTCGTCGTCGCCCTTTGAGTTCATCAGTTTAGGTGTCGGCGACGAAGCGGCTGATGTGCACGTTGAGCTGACATTTGTTTCTGACTTCGAGCGCCATAAACTATTGTGTCGTTGTTTACTGTAGATAAGTTACGCTATTAGCATAGAAAGGGCAATAAGTTCGGTGTAGTAAATACCTAGCGTTTAAAATTCCTTGATATACTTCAAGTTGCTTCAGAAAGTTTTCGTTGGGACGTATGCAGTTTCGCTTATTTTTAACGAACTGAAGGGCTTGTTTCAAGGACCAGTTCTTTGATTTCATAACGTACGCAATGACCACAGATGCTGACCGACTAATCCCCATTTTACAGTGTACTAATACTTTGGAACCTTCCTCCCTAAAATGACGCCAAAGAATTAGCAAAATTAGCAATTGCGTAATCAAGCTTAAAAACCTACATTGACTTGTAGATATATCGATATGTCTTATCCCAATGTCTAATCATTTCGGTGGAGTCGTCGTCATAAACTCTAATGTTGTAGTAATCAAAGGCTCCAGGATAGAAGTTGTCTACTTCTCTCGTGACATTGAGAATTTTGCCAACTCTGAAGAGGGAGATTAGAAAACTGATCAACAACAACATGAAGCCTCACCCTTTTAGTTTGAGCTCTTCAAGGTTTGATGCATTCCATTCAGAGCCGAGGTACAGGTACTCAAATATTTGCGTTGCCGTTCCCATTTGCCCGAGAATGGTCAACATTTCTTGGTCAATGTACGATTTGTACTCGGTCAAGTTCATGTCCAGTGCTTCTTCGACTTTTGTACGAATCTATAGAATGTCATCATGAATTATAGACGGATTTCACTGCAGCACCAACTCACATATTTGCTTGTCACTACGTCAAGATCTACAGATGTCATGATCTCTTTGAGCTTCTGTTTGATTAGTTCTTCGGTGGCTTCTTGTTCGACTGGCTTTGATCTTAGATCTGGCGAAGAGGGTCGTTTGGATATCAAATCATCCATTGCATGCCACTCATTCAGGCACGATCTGTTAGAGAATATGCGTTCTTTATAATACTGTGCCCACTTATGAGATGAACCACCAGGAAAGAAGTTGAATTTTCGGGCAGTCTTGCAGCCACTGTGGAGGGTCTGAAGCGATGACCACATAGCTTGCACCGAGACAGGTTTAAAAATATGGTTCTTGGAAGCGGTAACAATGCTAAAGCCACCGTCACCGTCGAGTGTGATACTTGAATCCGCCCAAATTGGAAGGATTAAGCCAATAGTGGCTTCATTGTCGAAGTCAATTCCTAATATGCAACTCTCTTCAGTACTAGTTTTATCGTCGCACATCACTACGGCCAGATATCTTCGTCTATTTGGATGGACACTTTCTAGTCGAACAGCCTGTGGCGGTAGAATGTCGGATAAAGAAACATCACAGAGCACACTTCCCACTCACCATTTTGAGTGTGTCTTCCTGTCTCAGAAGGTTAAAAATACCTGGCAGGTACATATGTATTTCACTATTTGAATTGGCTCCAGGATAAACGGCCTGAAGGGATAATAGTTGAGTCAGGAAGTGACTAGTGACGAGTGCAACTCACCATTCTATCATTATTACGAAGATAGAAAATCATGGGGACGACTGTAAAAGTACTCTACTTCGATGCTACCGATGGAACAATCCACTTGAAGTCGTTAAAATGCTGCTGGAGACATATTTGGCACAGAATCTAAATTGAAAAGAGCATAAAAATCAACTTTATCTGAGCAAGTGGCCATAGCTTACAAAGCTGGACAACTCCAACCATCAATTCAAGCGTAACCAGCAAACAAATTTCAACCGATTCCGTCAGTTCATCAATTCAAACAATTCAGAATTTAAACTTTCTACCAGAGAACCAGATTAAACTACAATTAACGGTTAAAAATGGCCACAGTCAGTGTTTACGTTTAAAGGCTTTCCAGTCGTTAAGGGGTCGTCTCTTTTGTGCATAGTGTCCGTCGCAGTGTTTATTTTTATTGTCATGCACTGATTTCCTCGTATACTCTTGTTCCGCTGTTAACTCACGTTTATCATCGTTTCCATTCATTTATTATCGTCATATACTGAATACCTCGACAGTTAGTTGAACTACAGGGGCCAGAAGCATGAAATAACCCGACGGTCGAGCGCATATTTCCTCCTCCACTGATGTAGCGCTGGCAACATATTGGGCAAGCCGTCAATCAAATCATGGCCAAATTGGGTGATATAATTCAAAAAGCATCCTCATTGTGGAGCTACTGGAGTCTAGAAGACAAGAGTATCAAAAGCATTGAAGAAGGCGAGATTATTTTCTGCAAGAACAATGTCTGTGTTCACAATGAAGATGGCGTCCACTTACCGGGATACTTTAACATACGTGTTCATAAATTCCTGGCTTCCGCTAATGAAGCGCTGACTTCGACATTGATATTAACTTGGATACCCAATTCTTTCATAGAAAGCAATCCCCGAAGTATTGATCAAACGCCAAGTAGTTCACCGTACAGGATACACTCTATCCACCGCTCGCCATCCATGACATCACAGGAATCAACTTCTAGTCTGAAACTCTCTAGACGCCAATCAATGTATTCAATAGTATCCTCCGGCGAGAATTCTCAAGTCAATCCTCATGAGGTTGCCTCTGCGCTCAATTCCTTCACGGTATCTGGAGACAAGGAAAAGAAAATTAATCTGGTCATTACTAATGATGGTGGACGCCAATCCCTAAGCCCATCTCTATCAATTCAACTAAAGTGTCCTTTCAGGCATTCCTTGTCCCCGATTTCAACTAGTCGCCCTCTGTCAGGGGTTTTCTCGGTGGACTTGAAGCAAATGAAATCATTGAGGTTGTTCTTTGCCTCTCACGAAGGAGCCCTGGATGAATTTGAAAACAACAACACCTGTGGTCAATTAGTAATAGCTAGTCGTGAATGTCAGTTCAAAGTATTCCATTTTCACTACGGTGGACTTGACAAACTAGTCAGTGTTCTCGAGCAGTGGCATTTCCTGCAGAAAAGTTTAACCGATCGTCGAAACGTTTCAGCAGCCAAAGATGACGGACAGATTAATTGCTACCACTTTAGTGTTTCTCGTCCACTGAAACTGACGGACGACGAGTGCCACCCTGAAGAGAATATATATTATCAGCTGGATGAGGATACTTTCTTTAATGGCGTCATGAATGAAGAAGGCGAAGTAGTCGACATTCTTACGCTTAGGAAGATAGTATTCTTTTCTGGAATACAACAAGTTCTTAAAAAGCATGTCTGGCCGTTTCTTCTAGAACGATATAATTATAGTACAACTAAATCAGACAGAGAAAGGATCAGTGAAGAGTCAAGATATGAATATTCCAAGCTCTCTTATAAGAGATTGAACTTTAGCCAAGAAGAACAAGATGAATTTTGGAAACTTGTCGAGTGCACCGTAGACAAAGATGTTCCTAGAACGGACCGAACGAACCCTTATTTTGCTGGTGATACCAATGAAAATATCAATGTCATGAGACGTATACTGTTGAACTTTGCTATTCACAATCCCGACATCGGCTACACTCAAGGTATGTCGGATCTACTTGCGCCCATCCTTGCCGAGATGCAAGATGAGTCGGAAGCTTTCTGGTGCTTTGTCGGAATGATGGAAAAGACGTCTTTCGTATCCTCACCCAAGGACGTTGAAATGGACCACAATTTACGTTTACTTCGCGAGCTGATTCGAGTCATGCTACCCAAGTTCTATAAGCATTTACAAAGAATCGCCGATGGCTTGGAACTTCTCTTCTCTCACCGTTGGCTGCTTCTTTGTTTCAAGCGCGAATTCGCCGAGAAGAGCTCGCTCCGAATGTGGGAAGCTTGTTGGACAAGATATCAAACTGACCACTTCAATCTGTTCATCTGTTTAGCCATAATGAACGTCTATGGTCAGGACGTTCTTGACCAGGACATGAAAACGGACGAAATACTATTTCACTTCAGTACACTCTCAATGCACATGAATGGCGACTTAGTGCTGAGAAAGGCAAGAGGCTTGCTGTATCAGTATAGACTTCGAACTCGTATACCTTGTACCTTATCAGACCTGTGTTGTCCCCTTGGTTCCGAAAATTGGGATTCCAGTTTTGCGCCTTTGGTAGAATGTGTCAGTGAGAAAGAATCTGCATTCGATAAATGCCAGTGCTAGTTGTATGTTTTTTCCTTATGTTGAATTTATATAATTTGTAATACGTATAAAATGATGAAGATAATATAGTTTATACGAGGATTGTGAAAAAATTTCGATCTCACCATCATTGTTCTCAACCTTGAAATGTGGCAAACTTAAATGGTTTCCGAGAAACAGTTTCGTTTTCAGGCTTAATCAAGCACTTCCCGGATGAGACGAAGTTCTTGGTGACGATTCGACCATCAAGGGGATGAACCTTTCGGTAATTTGGCGCCACTGGAACATTGTCGCTTCGGCGAAGTTGCCTGAACTGGGCCATCTGTGCTCTCGAGATGTACTGAACTTTCGAAGACATGACCCATTGGACTTTTTCAGTGCACGGCGGAGTGGTCAAGGAACCGGTGTACATGTAGACCGACTCAGAGGCAGCTTCCGGCAAAAGGTCCTCCAGGGCAAACAGCTGCTCAATGGCCACTTTTTTACCCTCGACATCGGCTATACTGTTCAAGGTGTCCGCTAGAGGCACGTACTCCTTGTTTGGTGGGCCATCAATGTTAACCATGGCAGCGAATACCAGAACACCCAAGTCATTACCCAGCGCAGCTGTGACATTTTGATACTTGGTGTTGTGGTGAACAATGTGCATCTAGATTAATTAAGATTAAGATTTAATTAAAGAGCCACTTGTGCTAACTTTACCTCTAGTGGATATCGTTCGCCATCTATGGTATGTTCAGATCCAGTTTGATCATTGGAGCCCCAGTGGAAGTGCAGCTGTTCGAACTTGAACGTTTGACCTTTGAACTTTAGTTCTGGTATTCGGTGGCCGAGCGGTAAGCGTATAATGTCCGCTTGGTCAGCGTGGCCATTGTTGACAACTTCCCACTTGAATGTCTTATCGTAGTTAATTAAACAGACTCGTACCGACTCGAAAATGACGGAATTAGTGTCAAAGTCGATAGGTGACTGCGCCAATCCTGCGCACTGGGCATCCTCCAGTAGCCGCCATTTTGCCTGCTCGAAGTAATTGATTTCGTGATGAGACAGGCCACCACCGGCTCCTTTGGAAATCAATCAAGAGTTTCAATAGAAAGAATTAACAATAAAGTGACAAATTAAAATCAGTCTTACCATTCACTCGACCAATACTGAATAGGAATGCGACCAGTGTTGCTGTAATTTTAGACATGATTAAGTGAAATGAACTAATGGCAGTTACTGGGGAATCGCATGTTCCATTGAAAGAGCATCTTCACGTTTTTCAAATATGTAGCTGCATTCGAAAAATCTGCATTACTTTTCTACTAGAGGAAACTAGTTGACGTAAAAAAACCACCAGTCGTCAACTTTGATCTCCAGATTATACAACTGATTGCTAATAGATGGCGCACCGATCGCTTGCGCGTTCGTTCGCGATGCAAGGAGTTGACTTTCGATTATCTCACGATGGCTGTTCGAACAGTTTCGTTCACAGAGACATGTGTTCTAACGTCCTTCCTTTCTCTGCACAGAGATGCGCTTTTGTGCCCTGTGCATAAACTGGATCTGATCACGGAAGCAGTGAGTCAGCAAGACTAAACCTCACATTCGTAGTCACGCTAGACACACGCAGCAGTGTGTGGACTAACAGTTCGAAAACGTGTATAACCACTTGGTCGCTCAATGTTCGCCAAAAACTTGATATACTGGAAAAAATATGTTGACTTACAAATCTGGAATGATGTAACGAAGAGTTTTGCATCCATGTCGTCCCGTTCGGTGCCCTTGCTGCGAAAAGTTTATCGACGGTGTCAACAAATGTCGCTCAACTATCGGCAAAGTTTACTCTTTCGTTGCTGTCAACGCTTTCAATTTCGCTATCTATCTAGACCACATTTATCTGTTATTTCCGGTGATTTTGCCGGACAATCGGTGAGTGCGGTATTAGAAGAATTTCTTGGATAGCGCGTGTTTTCTGCGTATATCAGCATCTGTCAGTGTTGATTTCTTCACTAAGGTACATACAATGCCAGTGCTAGTTGCATGTGCTTTTCTTGCGTTGAATTCATAAAATTTGATATACGTATAAAGTGATAAAGATACAGTAGTTTATACGAGTAATGTAAAAAAGGTTTCAGACAGAAAAGTAATACTCTGTTTTTCTTGATCTCACCATCACTGTTCTCAACCTTGATATTTGGCAATGAACTTGAATGGTTTCCGAGAAACAAATTCGTTTTTAGGATACTTAATCGGCCACTTCCGGGACGAGCCAAAGTTCTTGGTGACGATTCGACCATTAAGGGGATGAACCTTACGGAAATTCGGCGACACTGGAACATTGTCGCTTCGGCGAAGTTGTCTAAACTGCGCCATCTGTGCTTTGGATATGTACTGAACTTTCGAAGACATAATCCACTGGACTTTTTCAGTGCACGGCGGAGTGGTCAAGGAACCGGTGTACATGTAGACCGACTCAGCGGCAGCTTCGGGCAAAAGGTCCTCCAGGGCAAACAGCTGCTCAATGGCTACTTTTTTATCCTCGACATCGGCTATACTGTTCAAGGTGTCCGCTAGGGGCGCGTACTCCTTGTTTGGTGGGCCATCAATGTCCACCATGGCAGCGAATACTAGAACACCCAAGTCATGACCCAGAGCAGTTGTGACATTTCGGTGCTTAGAGTTGTGGTGGACAACATGGATCTAGATTTAAAACGTTAATGACAATTAGAGCCAGTTGAGCTGTCTTCACCTCCAGTGGATATCGCTCGCCATTTATGGTATGTTCTGATCCAGTTCGATCGTTGGAGCCCCAGTGGAAGTGCAGCTGTTCGAACTTGAACGTTTGACCTTTGAACTTCAGTTCTGGCACTTGGTGGCCGAACGGTAAGGGAATGATGTCCGCTTGGTCAGCGTGGCCATTGTTGACAACTTCCCACTTGAAGGTCTTATCGTAGTTAATCAAACGGACTCGTACCGACTTGAAAATGGCAGCCTTAGTGTTAATGTCGATAGGTGACTGTGCCGATCCGGCGCACTGGGCATCCTCCAGTAGCGGCCATTTTTCTTGCTTGAAGTAATTGATTTCGTGATGAGACATACCACCACCGGCCCCTTTGGAGATCAATTCGGAGCGATAAGAGAATTAATTAACAATAAAGTGACAAATTAAGACGAGTCTTACCATTAACTCGATCAATGCTGGATAGGAATGCCACCAGTGTTGCTGTAATATTAGACATGATTAAGTGAAATAAAAGACATGGCTGATACTGAACAGTCGCATCCTCAATCTTAGCTGCATGCGAAAAACCTTCATTACTTTTCCGCTAGACGAAACTAGTTGACAAAAAAATCCACCGGACGTCAACTTTGATCTCCAGGTTATACAACAAATTGCTAGTAGATGGCGCGCCTATCGTTCGCTCATTCGTTTGCGATGTAAGAAGTTGGCTTGACTTACATATCTGCAGTAATGTTGCGAAGAATGTTGCTTCCATGTCGGCACGTTCGGTTCACTTGCTGCTAAAAGTTTGTCGACAGTGTCAACAAATGTCACTCAACTGTCGGCAAAGTTCGCTCTTTCGTCGTTTTCAACGCTTTCAATTCCCTATCTATCGAAACCATATTTATTCGGTATTTAGATAATTTGGAGTCCAGGAAGGGATTGGTTCATGCGATAGTTTCATGTTTTCTACTGAAAGAACTAATCTTGGAATACAATCCAACCGGCATGATATGAGGACATTTTATCCAAGACCGGATGCTCTCATTTATGCAACCAAAAATAAGAGATGGACTTGTTTGATTTATGTAACGACAAGATTGAAATGAACCGACATTGGCCATTGGTTCACAAGTAGACCGATCGATGTCTGGTTTTTGATAACTTTTTCGATACTATCGATGTTGCGATACTATCGCCAACACTACAGTGCAGTGCCTTCCGGTTCTCATGGTTTTCAAGAAGCGAATCATTTGGTAAATCATTTCCACTCCACGGCGAGAGTTGTTTCGACTAGAGTTAAATTTTATCAAAGCAAGTCAGAAATTGCGCTAGATTTGATTGTATCACATGGTTCATCCCAGAGCTAGACAGCTTCTCGTCGCCATGGCAACCTCGCAGTATTCAGTTCTTTTTTTGCATCTCTCTAAATACCGTCACATGAATGTCATCCATGATGAACCTGGTGTACAGGTCAGCATTGAAGGCAGCGGCATAGTCTTTAGTGGCTCGTCCGGTCACATTGACCAAGACACAGCCCCAAGTTCGGCCATAGATTGAGTCCAGCTTGTACTTTATGTTCCAAGCCATGTCCTTGAACAGTTCATGCTTCTCCATGGCTGCCTCGGCGATCTTGACCACTTCGAGCTCCATTTCTCGACTCGCCAGCATCCGGTCTTCGTAAGTGATTTTAGCACAAAGCCAATTCGGCATCATGGAAGCTGAAAGAAATATATATTACAATTGTGAATCAACGACTAGTTAAAATGGCCAACGGGATTTGAGACAACAATTGATACTGATTGCATCACCCAACGGCAATATGCCTAAAACATACATGCATTCAAGCTACTCACAAGAGATGAACAGTATCACAAAGTACTTGGCGTCCATGTTTTTTTTGCGTTTTCTACTTCAATACTAAATTACTATCAGTAATGTCTGAGCTGAGCTGCGTTTGAACACTACAGCAAACCTGACACGTGTCAATGCTAATCACAGATTGTCGCAAAGTTTTTCGCTTCATCAGTTCTGTGCAAAGATATGGACCTCACGCGAATCACAAGGTCCCCAGTAACCCTTTTTCAAAGTAGAGTGAATGAAGCAAATCAAGTTGTCAATCTTACCAAGTGTCGCGATACAAAGTTTACTTTGTACTATCAGTTGAAAACAAGTTTAGTCGTATTTAACAAAGCAACGAATGACAAGCCTTTCTATCGTAATGTCTATTCACTCTTCTCTTTATGTATGATCACATAGACGTCGTACATTGTGAACCTGATTACCTGGTCAGCGTTGTAAGCGGCAGAGAAGTCAACTTCCGGTGTTTCGACAATGTCGACCAGGAAACAGCCCCAAGTTCGGCCATAGATTGAGTCCAGCTTCTGGTTGATGTACCCAGATCTGTCCTTGTAGGATGTATGAGTCACCAAGGCTGCTTCGGTGATCTTGATGACTTCCTCCCTCATCTCGAGAGGCATGTAATCAAAGTGAAGGATGAGACTTGAACCGAGTGTACTTGCTGATACGGAAGCTGGAACAATGATACAAATCTGTCAGTTCCAAGAATGCGAACAAGCATCTTTGTTTATAGTATCTTTCAGTAAATAGAGGGCGAAAATAATGAATGATATTAGGGTTTCATGACTCACCGAGAATGACGAGTTCAACAAAAACTTCGAACCTCATCTTGAGTCAACACTGCAGAGACTTGAGGTCTTGAAGATTTTGAGAATATTTCCCTGAAAAAATTAGCAAAGTCAATGTGATATGACAGATCGTCGCTCTTCGCAGCTTCAAGTGAAGTATTCAGCTGTTTTTAAATCACATGCAAGATTCCTTTCCACGTTATCAACTGTGGATACAGATGAGCGGTTGTCTAATCAATTTGCGGAAAACGGATTGATTTTTTTATCTTATCTCATTTTGCTGTCTACTGCAAAAACAACCCGAACAGGTTGGGATTTGGTGCTGTTGCTATTAACAATTAGGAATTCAGTCACAGTGGTGGTCTTATCATCAAGATCCTATTCTCACATCTAAATGCGTTCAACTGTATGACTCTCCTACTAGTGTTGTGAATTTGTCGACAAAAACAAGACAAAGACAACAGAAGACTTAGTCTTTGTCAGACAAAACGAGGACAAAAGACAACTTTCTCAGGAGTTTGTCATGACAAAGACAAACAATACTAGAAAAATGACAAAGACAAACTAAAAGACAATTGTCTTCGTAGGCTTGTACGTGCTATGGCATATTGTCGGACAATTTGTCTATATTGTCTTGTCTCGGGAATAAGACAAAAATCCGAGGACAAAAGACAAAAATTTAAAGACAAAGACAAAAAAAGACAAGACAAAGACAGAAAAGTCGAGAAATTTACAACACTATCTCCTAGAACTAAAAGTAGCGCAAAATACTTAAGCGCCATCTTACGTCGGAACTTGAAAACTAGATCTTGATGAAATGTTTGAGGAATATGCTCCGAGTGATGTATCTACGACGAAGATAATTGTATATGAGCCATCGGAAATTTGAAAGTTTCCAGTTTATCTTCTCTAAAAGCAAATACGAGTGTTTTCTTTTCAGGACAGAGTTGAACAATTAACCGGCTTGCCGTCGGGAAATTTTTTGTCCATTTGTCGATCTCAGCTTTATTATTTATTTATTATCAGTATGTATTTATTATCAGAAAAATCAACAGGCCGGGAAGAACGATCATGTTATATCCCAAGCGCTTTGAACTAATAAAGAATTAGCTAACGAGGAGCCGATTGATAACTGGATTGAGAGATCATACGTGGAAAGCGGAAATTAAAAACTATTCGAGCAGGACCGGAAACTGGAAAGTTTTTCAATGTAATAGATGAAAATTCTTTTTACAGCGGCTATTTTTTAAGTTGTATCGCAGCTGAGTTGAGCTTGAAGCTGCTTTTCCGATTTCTCGCTACAATGTTTCGTTAGGCATCGGATAGATCTAGCTTTCAGATGCTTTGCTGATTTTCTCATCAGAATGCCACGAGCTCTAGGAGCTGGAATGCCGGAAATCCAACTTGTTGTTCTTTCGATTGAAATTAATTTCTGTTCGCGAGCATCTTTAAAATTTTCATCGTCAGCATACAAAGTTTCAAAGAATTTCTCCATTTTTTCAATTTGTTCTTGAACATAACGAGGATCTGGTTGTCTTAGAAGAGTAGAAGCTGACGCCCAAAGCTGTTCAATGTCAGATTCGTGACGAGTTAGTTTACTACACCAGGCTTTGAGCAGTTCGGTGTCTAGATCCGCTATCTGTTGTGTCATTTCAGCTCGCTTCTCGGTTAACTTCTCCAATTTTGCCAAATGTATTCTTATCTTGTCTTCTATTTCGCGAGAAATTTCGTAGTTTTCGTTTCTCACGAAAACAAGAGTCAGAAAAGTTGCCATTTTTCGTTTCTTGCTTGGTGGTTCCTCTTGACTTGGTTCGATTCCCATATCTGCCAATGATGGAAGGCTGAGAATTCTAGCGTCTTCCATATTAGCCACTCGGTATACAGTTCAGAGAAATCAAGAATTAAAATGGAATAACAAAAGATGAAGAGAAGAGATTTGCAAAATGGCGGTTGAAATTTGAGCTCGAATCTAAAGAGCAGGGACCGTTTCTGAAGTGGAAAAGATTAGCTTCTTGATTCGTTCATCACAGTGGAATACAGGATCAGCTATTTTATTTCTTTATTTATGTATTTATCGTGAGACAATAGCGATGTATCTGGTATTTGTTTCGATGTTTCAGTGCAATGTCACCATCGGTCAATCACTAGTCGGCGAAAAGATTTATTTGATCAAATTACAAGTTCAGGAACATTTTGTTGTTTATCAGCCACGCAACTGTTGTGCTAATTAGAGCTTTCTTCAATTTCATCCAATCGTGAGGAGTCCAGGGACTCCGATTCTTGTCTCAGAGCTGGTCTTCATCAGCAACTCAAGCTGGAAGACGTCAATGTGGAAGTTGTCGATGGAAAACTTCATGTAGGGGTCAGCATCGTAGGCGGAAGCATACTCAATGGGTGACCCATAGACGATGGACACGCCCCATCTACCGCCGAAATTTTGGTTCAGCATCGACCTGAGAGAATTAGCCCTATCTCCCCATGTCGAATACTTGTTGATTGCGTCTTGCGTCATCGTCACTATGTCATCTCTCATCCTGATGTTGGGAATTGTTGACTCTTCGATTACCAGTGCTGCCCATAGTGTTTTTGCTTGTAGGCAAACTAGATAAAGACGTTTAGTGGACAGATCAGAGAAGGATAATCACGAAGCAAGAGAAATGTATTCTAGACTATCTAAAACACTGATTAGATATGAAGTTAGTATATCTGGTCTTAGAGGAAACTAGTAGTAGAGTAGTTATACTCTGCTCAACACAGTGAAGTAAAGATAATCTTGGCAATGCGAATAGATCTCCAGTAGAGATTCTCTACTTACAGACCACGATGAGGACTACTGAGTACTTCATATTCACTATCTCAATTGTAGCTTGTAATATAAGCGTATTATATCCACCAACCCTAGCTGAACTGACACCTTGTTCGGGTTTTTCAACCTGTTAAATAGCCAGAGAATGCTATCTTGTTGCCTATTTAAATTTAGAAATCCTGACAAAACTATCCACTCGGCGACGAGGAAGTGACTTGCAGATCTTATCGTATTCTTATTTATGAACAGTAAGCCCATAGATACACAGTGGTATACAGCAGGAATATCGCTAGTTGTAACAACAAATTTTGTCTACTCTCGAAGAATAGACCTGTGATTGTGTGTATCAGTGATCAGTTTGTTTGCTAGCAGAGATAAAGGGGCCATATGAGCGCAATCGGGCTAACTTCCCGACTGGCCCGATTCAAACTTGAGTGCCCATCAACTAGTTAGCTGATGAGCTCGCAAATCCAGTTAGGCTTAATCAACCGTCCGAAACGTTTCTAATCAACTATGGCTGGAAAGTACAAGATAAAGTCCAGCATCGGGATGTTTGTGAAGATTGTGAGACATATACAAAAAGTAAACCACCTTTTCGTCGCCAATGCGCTAACAGTGATTATGTATCAAAGATGGATATTTCAAAATAGTTCGTCCCTGTCTATTTAAACAGCTGAGACAGTCAACGTGAATGTCAGTTCATCCTGGTATCGTTGTCAATACACTTCCGGAAAAGTCATGACACTGGGAAAGATGAACATGAAGTATTCGGTGGTCCTCTTCGTGGTCTGTAAGTTCAACTAACGTCCAAATTTGTGTTTCAATTATTATTCGAATCAGTGCACTCCATCCATCCTAATTATTACAAACTCCGCCATGTTTTCCTATCTGTCGACTAAACATCTACTTCATAGTTTGTCTGCAAGTCCAACCTCTATGGGCATCAGGACTGGTGATCAAATCATCAACACTCCCAAACATTGCGATGAGGGACGAAATTCTCAGGTTGGCTCAGGACGCAATCAACACATACTCAACATGGCGCGACCGGGCCAATGCCCTCAAAGCCCACTTGGACAATGCTTACGGCGGTAGATGGGGCGTCATTCTGGTCAGAGGGTCAAACATAGAGCGGGTCTCTAGATACGATGCGAACCCTTACTTCAAGTTTTCCATCGACGATGTCTACGTGGACGTCTTTCAAACACAGTTGAATGTTGAGAAGGAGTCGAAATCAAGTCTTCAGTTTCCTTCGGTCAAATTGTTTGGATAAAGGAGTTGCATTAATTTAAGGACTAGAATACTAGTTGCAGAGTTGAGTTAGTGCTACAAAACAGTTATTTTTGAATAATACTTTTTGGCTGATATCAGTAATCGACTTGATGGTTTTTTATCATGCTCAAATCCGATCTGCCCCAAGGGGTGGTCTCGATGACGAATGCTAGATGGCGCTGCACCATATTCCTTGTAAGATTTCATCGACGATGACTCTGAGCTTTTCCACAGTTGTCCAGCTTTAAGATTTGACGTCAAGGAAAAGCAAGCACAAAATTGCTTTCAGAGTAAACCTGAAGAATCAAGCCTTCGGAATCACTGCAAGCCGTTCAAAGCCATGATTTCATCGTCAAATAGTAAAATAATTTGACGTACAGGTACATTTTTGGTCGAATTAATATCAGTGGATCCTGACACTTAGAAAATAACCGGTCCACTCGTCGTTTAGTCATGCAACTTGGGAATCCATACACTGTAATTTCTCCTTCCACCTGAGACCATCAATTGTCCGGAGGAGGTTCCTGCGACCGCAGTTGTAAACGATTTTCTAGATTGATGTGCTTCAGTTGAGTACGTGGTCTTGATCATGCCATTCCACAAGTCATTCACAATTAGATCAACTCCTTTGCCACTGATTGAAGGTCTAATTACATGATCATCGGTGAAGAAAACTTGATATTTCACATAACCGGGGGACAGCCGAGTGAGCTTGTTTTTTCGCTTCGCAAAAGCACTTCCGTAATTGACGTGAGCATTGACTAGATTCTTCCTTTCAAATGTCCACAAATTCATTACACAATTCGTCCCATGACAGCTGAGGAGGTGCATCTTGTCCTTCGTAAATTGCAAGCAGGTAACATCATCGCATACCGCGTCACTTGACTTGAGTTGGAGACTGTGTCTAGCGTTCCGAATGTCATACAAATGTAAATAGCCGTATGCATCGCCTACAAATATGCACTCGGAATCGAAATAGTCCCACAAGACTCTTGTGGCACCGTTGCTAGAGTATCCCAAAGGAGATGTAATGGTAATCTGGTGTAACGAGCTCCCGCTTCTTACGTCGATGAAACGAACAGCTGAACTGGCTCCACCAACTACAATAAGGTAGAATTATTTGATTGACAAGATTCCTTTCACTACACGTATGCATACCTGCAATCAAGTTCGGATTGGTAGGACTCCAGTCAGTCCAGAATATGTCAGCAGCAAAGTGGTGTGTCTCACAAACATTCATCGAATTAGTGTCCACTAGCTTAACCTGCCTACTATAAGCCACCTGGAACATGCCCGTATCGGTAGGAAACCTGCAATAAAAACTATCAGCGTATCATAATTAGTGGTGGTAATTAGTTTACCATTGTGCTCTGTTCGCATAGCCTTCGAAGAATCGTTTAACCTGAAGATTCTTCAGTTTTCCGCTCATCTCATCTTCCACGGCTTCCAACCGTACTGTACCATCGTTTTCACAAACAAGCAAACTAAAAAGGAATCATAAACCATTCCATGGATCAAAGTGCACATGTACTCACAATTGCTCTGACTTGTCAAAATCAAACGCGTTGACACTCTTGTCACAAACAGAGTTCGATGATACATTCTGAAACGATCTAGTGTCATGGAAGTTTCTCAGATATTTTCTGCTTAATCCAGTAAGGCCAACATGACTGTATTGACGTAAAATAACATCACTTAAATTCATTTCGTGAACATTCCCTCAGTTTCCAAATACGAGCGGCCAAAACAAATGACACTCTTGCGCAGGCGCAGAAAACAAACGGCAGCCGCTTAATTTCTCGGCGTGCGTTTGTTTCTCGTGTTGTTGTTCTCGTGATCGTCAACTGATTTTCGGGTGATTGTTGGCGCTGAAAATGTCAATTCAGGATTCTATTAACTTGGGTAAGCTTTGGTTTCTTGCTGTATACGCTGTTACATGGTGTACATCTTTACAGGTTTCAGGAACCGCTGGAGCTCACTAAAGCGTTTGAATAACGCAATCACAAGCGTTTTGCTTTCGAAATCGAGCCGCAATGTTCACGAACTTGAGAGCTTGTTGCAGCACCACAAACCTGATCTAATCAGTTTAGCTAGTAATCCAGTAAGTCTTGCATATGGCTAAGTTTTTCTTGGTAACGCTGATGTCTTTACTTCAGCCTAGAAATAACCAACACAAACAACTTGTTCAAAATGCGTCCAAGGATGGCATCACGATTGTCATGCAGCAGCGAAGTCATAAGGAGATTTTATCTCGTGAGATCGTTGAAGAGGCACTGCTCATGGCGGACATGTTCGACTTGAATGAGTTGATCTGTCTCGAGCTCATAATCACAGGAGAAAGGCAAATGCCAAGATATCCAGGTGCTGCTCGTGGACCGGTGGCCGTTATGCTGTATTACGACTCTAAAAGAACCGTTCTCCAAATAATGAAACTATTACTTCAGGGCTTAGGTGGTCGAACTTGGTCAGCCAATTTCCCTAAAGAAGTACAAAAACTGGTTTCTAGTTTCGTCCTAGCTTTGCAAGCCGAGGGCATCGTAGGCAAGGCTTTGGAGAGACTTGAGAAGATTGATACTAAAACTGAATTTGAAATACTTCAGAAGAACAAAGCTCTTGGTCCAGTAAAATTCAAGAAACAAGTATTTGATTTCATCATAGATATCAAAGAGCTGTATGCCGACCTCATCTTCTCTTTTTTCGCTCAATATGACGCAAGCAGTCTTGATTTGCAAAGACTTGTCAAATTACTGGCAACAACTTGTGATCTAAGCTCACGTGGTTCATTGGAAAAGATATCTACCACTTTGTTGATGTCGCTACTCTACGCCATCGAAGTTAGTGGCTTACAGAACCTCGAAAGGTCGGAAGCTGCAGCCAAACAGTATCCGGCGGTCAAGTTCGACACCTTAATCAAGGATGCATTGGATGCTACTGCTAGACAGTCTTTCAAAATCGTTGGAATCACTTCAGTTATAGACTTTGCTGCAGGAATATCGTTAAAAACACTCAACAAGTATGCTGGCAAAGTTGAAACTGGTGAAGATGTAATAGATCGAGCCCTTGAGGCGAATGCCTTCGAAGCAATCAGTCGCATTCTGGCTAAGAACCCATACATTCGTGATGACGAGTTCTACTCAAGGCGTGTTCATGGAATACTAATGGACTTTCAGTTTGTTTTCCCGGATAGAATGAAAGACATGCGAGACAAAGGTGACGAGATGGGACATATATTAGCCATGTATACTGCCGAAGGAATTCAGCCACCAGCTTCCCTTGATCGTCTTTTCGAGAAGTTTCTCCATCTGTTGGCTGAGTTCTACCAGAAAGATCCTCATCATTTAACAGCTGAAATATGGAAGAATTCACTTGAAGACGACATGTTTGCCGAGAGAAATACCACTTTCATCAAGTTTCTCAAGAACACAATTGAAACTCAGTTGCCTCAAGTAATTCACATACCAGTGTTAAAAGTTCTAGCTGCCTTTGCTCGATCTGCACCGTTCCAGATCTATAACCTTCTCAGGCACACTGAACCATCTCAAAAATCGTCATTCAACTTCGACAACTTTTTTCGAATGCTTCACATCTACCTGAATTCTATCCGAGGCTTGGAAAAGTTACCTCTACAAGCGGGCCTCCAGGCTGGTAGTCTCAATCCAGGTGCCATAATCAATGCAACAGAACTTGAAATATTATGTGCCGTCTTGGAGCTCATCGAGGCGATAGCAAGCAACGACCGTAACTGCGCTTTGGCACTCTCTGAAAATCAACAGTTCAATTGCATTCAAACTCTCGTCGGCCTATTGGTTGGTCCAGTGGCAAGAAAAATGAAGGCTACTATTCTATCTTGCCTTGGTGGTATTGCCGAGAAGACTCCTTCTATTGCGCTCAGTATCTGGCTGAGACTCGACGTGGTTTTGCCTAAGCCTCAACTCGCGGCAAGTGGCTTTGCCTCATCACAACAGCAGCGAAGCTGGCAAAATGGCATTTGCATTGAAATCGAGGACATTGAACCTCGGAGTGAAGAGTACGTCATAACGCTGAGCTTTCTGAAAGCTATGAATTCCCTGATCAAGTTTGTCATCTGCAACCGAGAACCTCAAATTCAAGGTTCTATCGAATATGCCCTGAATTTCATCATTAGTGGCGTATTCTTGAAACTCGACTCTCGAAATTACAAGAGCGAAGATGAAAAATGGGAACTTGTTGCAAGCTGCTTGGACCTTTTTGCGTTCTTACTTGAGTTTTACGAACCTTTATCCGACTCTAACTCTATCAGAGCTTCTTTCTCGTTGATGAACCAAATTCTTCAAGAAAGTGGTCTATTCCGTTCCATAATGCGTATCATTGAAGGAGTGACATCGCTTCTGGAGCCTGATGTCGCTGAGCCCAAAGTGATTGACCCTATAATCTCGAAGTATATGCAACAAAGTCTAGTAACATCGTTGAAAATAATGACATCTATCGCCTCCAAGCAAAGCGATTTTCAAATTGTCATCAGCGAAATACCTGGCTTCCCATCAGCAGCACTCGTATCAGTTCCAACACTGTTTGCCAACATCAACCCTAGAAAAGGCGAAGCAGATCGGCTTGCAACTCTGCTGAGAATAGTATCGCTTCCTTTCCCTTTCATTCAAAAGGAAGTGTTGAAGCTTTTGCGATGCTTGATTGTTGACGATAGTTCCATCTCAAATCACTGCCTGCTCCAGTTGCTGCCAATCAAGATTGTCCACGAAGATTATCTATTTCACGGCTTCGTCGATTGCTTGAGCGAAAGCAGTTCTCTGAGGCTTGAAGCACTTCTCATGATTCGAGACTATCTTCAGAGCGACTCGAAATTACTGGGCTCATATGGCCTGTCGTATCGACTGCTTGGCTTCGATTCGAAGAAGAAAACTTTACGGCCACCAGGTTCCCAGGGTCAAACGTTCAACTGTTTCCACGCCATTATATCGTTTGTACAAGGAGAAATTGACTGCAACTCAGAAGAACGAAGCGTGTGTCTGGACATCATTTATTTGCTTTGCTCGGACCCTGAAACCAGTGCGGCAACACTAAGGTTCTTGCGTACTAGCTACGAACTGATTTCATCATATCTCTCTCGAATCCTGCTTGATCGTCAACTCATCTATCAAAATCTGGGCGAAGTTGGTCGTTTTTGGCGTATACTGGCCACAGAAATCAAGCACACCAACGATGCCAATTTACGCTCACATTGCTCGTCTTACGTCAAACTTTTATTGGGAGACAGTGGTTTATCTAAACCAACGGAACTGGTTTCCGAGCATGTCTTCGTTCACGAACAGCCTGACATGCCAACTTGGGAATTCTTTGATGGTACCGAGCTTTGGAAAACGTTGTCAGAATGCTCGAATGTCGAAGGCAGTATCGATGTCAAGCTGTTGCATCAAAAGTTGCTGAACGAAGTTCGTCAACTTGGACCTCAGCTTGGAACTGTTCAAGCTAACCTCATTCAACAAGAAATCAAGCACATACTGGCTTACACTAGTAAACTAAACGCATCGAAAGATGAACTCAACGAAAAGCTCGGCTACTTCGAAGGATGGCGTGAACTTGTAGAAGTTATGGTGATTGTTCCCTGTCTAAATGTATTTGAAGATGGATCTCGGGTCGTAATTCTGTTGGAGCTCATACACGAGTTGCTATTGATCGCATCGTCTCCCAAATCGTCGCCGCTTTTCTTGAATCCCATTTCCTCAGTCATGATGATCTCTGCATCTCGAGTTCTTACCTGCAAACCGGACACGGTGTCAAAGACTCAAATCATTGCGACGGCGAAAGGCAATAGCCAACCTACTCGAAGTACCGTCTTCGTCCGAAATCTGGAGTACTTACAAACGAGCACGAGCAAATTTGTATGCAAGCTTGTTGTACTTGCTTATGTGCTTACCAACCGGATCGTTGATGGATTTTAAACTTTCGCATCGTTTACTGGAGAAGCTCTGCAAAGATACTCTGTCCGGTCAAGAGCTCGTCAAAGTTCTGGCCACCTCTGTTCTAACCGTGGATGAAACAGCTGGCTGGGTTAATGATTTGGCTTCTGACGGTTCGCTCCGTCTCCTTGTTGGAAGTTTAGCGGTGGATGACAAAGAAATTAAGGCCAGTAAATATGAACGCTATTCGAAAGCTTTTTATTCTTTCGATTCAAAAATAGTAAGTGCTAAATTAATCAATATTTAGAACAATTCTAAAATGAGATTTCTTTAGGCTCTACTTCTCAAGATTGCTTCCACACAGAATGGCGCAAGAATGCTAATTCATGCGCGCATTGTTGATGTGTTGTCTAAACTAGAGTGTGTCGAAATGTATCCATTTGTGGTCAATCAGAACGAAGTGTGCGCCAAACTTTTCCAAAATGTCATCCGTCTCATGAATACAATTGCAAGCTCAACACTGCAGCGTGATTATGAACATGTAAGTTTAAAGAACTTTCACTTTGAGTCCCTTAACCTGAATAATTTTGTTACAGTTAAGTCAATTCATTGGTGTTCGATCCTCAGAGTTCTATGACCTCCTGAGACTTTCCCATTCATTTGATCAGTCGGAAGAAGTGAAAAGCATTATCACTTTAGTCACTTCTCTGCTTTCTCGTCTCATACTTCACGCTAACGGTCAACTGCAGAGACTTCTCATTGGTTCACTCAACCGTCACGTTGAAGTGAACTCGAAAAATGATTGTCTCGTAATAACAAATATACTGCTTGCTTGCGTGAAGATGAGTCGAAATAAAGGTGAGAGATAAATCTTTATTACATTTCCCAGTATAAGAAAGCCATTTCTCTAACTCTCCCTCTTCCCCTCTCTGTGCGTATTTATTTAGCGGGCCTCGCCATATTTGCTCCATCGTGGGAACGGTTAGATTCATCCGTCGCACTTGGCCAACCGACCTTGGGTTCACTCGTCTACATTGTTGACAGTTGCCTTGACAAGCCTTCCGCTGAGTCGCATCTTTTTATTAGCGTCATTGAAAGCAGTTTATACTTGATCTGGCATCACCTGAACCTTAATTACAACGTGACTGAAGTTACTGATGAAAACTTTGGTGACATTCAGCGACTCAAGCACAAAGCGGCCGACGTTATGAGTGATGCCTTTTTCGCCAAGTTGCAGTCATCAATTCAAGTGAGTGTTCAACCTTTTCTCACGAAGAGAACATCTAATTGCAAATCAATGTCATGACTCTAAATTGCCTTTTCATCCTCCAGGAGAACCCTTATGTCGATGCATTGATTCGCCGAATTAAGCGCATTGTTCATTTATCAACGGACACCACAACGAGCTCGTCATACTTTTGAATGGATTCCACTTGTTCCTGGTTATAAACAGGATTAGACGTGAATTGTTTCCGACGTCTAATTCAATTTGAGAATAAAAAAAGTTACATATGTATGTTGTTTCCACGCTAATAATATGCTGATGAAATCCATATCCTACCATTAAGTGTGATGCATGCGAAAATTTTGCATACTAGTTGCCTCCGCTTTGGAAGCTCTCCATTATGCAACATCATTGACAAAGAGTGATTAAGGCTCTCTTGAGTGCGCTAATGTGCAGAATCAAATTAGGAGCATATTTCACTTCAAGGACTCTGGAAACTCTAGAGGCTCTCACTTGACTGCATGTGTCAGTAAATTCTGATTGATGCTGTGACCCAGGAAGGTTTAAATTTAAATGTCGTTACCAGCAATTTAAGGAGAATTTCTTGTGCAGTTTTTGGTTACTATTGCAGAGAAACTCTTTGTCCATTCATATTAAAGCTCCTCAAGTGCCGCCCTCCAGCTTGTCTCTTTCCCTCTTCCTCTGAGTGTCTCGCTTTCCCTCTCTTTTCCTCTCTCTCTCTCTCTCCCTCTCTGAAATTTTCAACAATCGGTCCGCTGTTGGAAGAGGAATGTGTCGCTGAATAATTCAGCTTTCGCTTTTTGTAGCATCTGCTCGTTAACTCCATCTTCATTGAGTTTCCTCCTACTTAATTACTTGTGGTGCAACATGCAGCCATTCTGCAATTGACTTGATGTCACCAAGAAATTAGGAATTCGAATTCACAATAACAAGACTTCGGAAGCATGGCCACCAGAGTGAGGAACCACTTGTTGACTCTGCAAAACAAGGCCGGCAGTTTGGAGGATGATTTACCTGAGTCTGCAAATGCTCTGCATCAAGCTAATGGCCACTTGTCCATCATGAAAGCCAACTCATTGTCGTTGCGTGATGTGGAAAGACAGAAAAGTTCTCCCGACATGTCAGAATTTGTGAGCGATGATCCCGTTCTCGAGTCATTCTTTCGACAGAATTCAGGCAAGAGCCGAAGAATATCGAAGTCACTGCCAGAGTTACGTGGTCTAAGACACTTTCCAATGGTCACGACTCAGTACAATACTGTCGAAGAATCGGACGAGGATGACGATGGCTCAATAATCATGAATGACATTCCATCAGCCATGGCCTGGGCTTCCAAGTCAGATTTTATTTTCACTGGCATTGGCTTAGCTCTGGGATTGAACAACATATGGAGGTTTCCCTATTTCTGTTACAACAAAGATGGAGGTCAGTATCGTGTGAAATGTTCAAGCATCATCTCACTGTAAAGGTATAGGTTCGTTTCTGTTCGCCTACATCGTGGTCCTTTTCCTGTGTGGCTTCCCCATTTTGGTTATGGAATATTCAATGGGACAATTGACTAGAAGAGGACCGATTGCAGGTTTCGGAAGTCTGTGCCCACTGTTAAAAGGTAAAGTGTTCGAATTTGGTCCTCGGCTCATCACCTTACTGTAATTGTTCAGGTGTACCCCTCGTGGCCGCTTTTGCAGCTCTTCTACTAGCACCAATGTACAGTGCTCTCAATTCCTGGTCATTGGCATATTTTTTCAAGTCACTTTACTCCGTACCTCAATGGTCAAGGTGCTCGAATCAATGGAACACCGAAGGGTGTATTCAGGAAGCAAACCTTGTTCCCGGCTTAATGACAAACTTGGCCAACGAGTCCATACCGAATCCAGATGACACTCGGTCTCCTTACATTGAAACTGAGATGGAACACGAATCGAATCTCACAGATCTTTCATCCGAATTAGCCGAAATCCCAGAGGTTCTAGACATACTCAACGAAACGATTAGCACAATACCATACCATCAACAAAAACTGCTCTACGCAACCCAACAGTTTTTCGAGTGAGTACCGAAGTGAAAAAGGTTCTCCGCAACTCACCATCTCATTCTAATCAAACTCGAAAAGTTTAAAGTTGACCGAAGTCGACACCGAAACGGAAGCATGGGGTGATCTACAGTGGAAACTAATAATGTTCATCTTCATCACTTGGTTCGCCGTCTTTCTGTCACTGCGAAAGAACATTCTGTTCTCCTCGCACCCGACATATTGCTTGGCAATCGTGCCCACCATGCTGTTTGGTGTGATGTTCGCCAAAGCGATGGCTCTCGAAGGCGCCAAGGCTGGTGTCATGCATTTCCTGAAGCCCACATGGGACGGCATCCGAGATCCGGAAGTGTGGATGTACGCCGCGAGTCTTTGCTTCCATTCCATTGGCAGCATCATCGGCATCAGCTTTGCCAAGGCAACATGCAATAGGGAACGCAATAATTTTCTCAGGTATGAGTTTAGTTTGCTGATTTCCAGATTAAAAATGTTCTCTTCAGAGATGCCATCTTCATCTGTCTCATCAATGTCGGAGTTGTGATGCTCATTGGTTGCACAGTTTACGCCACCTTGGGCTCATTGGCACTTAGAAGGAACATGGACATATCGTCAGTGATTGTTAACGGTAAACAGTGAGCTTTCGACATTCACAAGACTAACTTTAAGTTCCTAGATCCGAGCGTGGCATTTGTCGTCTACACCGAACTACTGTCCACAATGCCCTTCACCTCACTGTGGTCAGTGGCCTTCTTCTTCATTGTGTTCTGCATTGGCTGTGACTACCAAATATCAGTGGTCGCTGCCTTTCTAGTGGCCATTGAAGACGCTTACGGCTTATCTATAAAGAAGACATTCCTTTCCCATCAGTTTTTCATCATCATTCTGTGTCTGTTGTCATTTGCAGCCAGCTTAGTCTATACCACTCAGGTAACCCTTTCTATTTGATTGATTGGCATAATTTGATTGACGGCCACTTGCGTGTTCCTTTCAGAAAGGAACTCTCATGATTCAATTGACTGACCAGTACGTCACTGTGCTCTTGACGCTCATATTGGCATTTTTCGAAGTCATCCTCATTGGCTGGTTTTATGGTATGTGTGTGACGTCAGCGATGATTCAATCTCATCCGGGACTTCTCATTCTTAGGAGGACAAAACCTGTCTCAAGTCATCAAGCTAAAGGTTTCCAAGAACCTTGGATTGTTTTTTCCATTCTCATGGAACATCATCGCTCCATTCACTATACTGGGCATCCTGGGCTGGAATGGCTACTACTACCGAGAACCTTTGTTCAGGAACAGCGTCTCATTTCCGTTCACCATGCAACTCATTGTCCACCTGACTGTCATCATTCTGTTGCTTGTTATTCCAGTCATTGCCTATCATCAAGTGAAGAAGACACCAAATACAAACATAATCATTAGAATCCTCAATGCCTGCAAGCCCAAGGAAGAACAGGCCCAGTCGCAAATATTAGAAATGAATGGCCTTGGTTCTAGGAAGCCGTCTAGCGTGATGTTTGACCGACTTCAGGTCAATGTGCATCCGGGTGTTTCGGTGACGCCGAGTTTCAGAGCCTCGCAGAGCCTGTTGAAATGTCCTGTCACAATATCGCTCATTCAGGGACTTGACAGGGAAACAGATTTATGATGTCCATAAACTTAATGTTACGAGAATTAAATTGTTGGCGAATTAGAAACAGTTTAAATCGCTTCGCTGCATTTCCGAGATTTCGTTTTTTTCAACCCTTCCTTCTCGTAATCGTCATCCACTGTCGCGCTTAATCTGTTCGCCATGTTTGAATCTCTGAAACCTCGTGCAAAAAAGTTACTTCGATAGAGTCGTAAATCAAGGTGCAAATGGGGCGCAGCGGCTGCACAGCTTAAACGACTTGGTGAATGTAGCAATATACTGTACAGAGAACGCGTGAGACAGAACTACAGTGGATATGTCAACCTCAACACTTCAACTACTTAGTTAAATCTATACGAAAACCACGCCAAATGCATGCAATTAGGTGAGAGTTCAGTATAGACAACATCCCGCTTCTAAACTGAACTTTCACTTAATCGAGAGAATTTTCGAAAGAGCGCCATCTAGGGTGTGCTTGTCAGGGTTTTCTTTCCATGTTGCTTTCAGTTGAATCTCGTCCTGGTGAACACAAAAATACCCGAAATATTTTCGTTTCAATATCTCTGATCCACAAACTGGAGAAAAAGTTTTGAATTTCAACAATCGCAATCAACTGATTGGCCAAACGCTCAGAATGATGGAATCGCCCACCGATTTGGTTCACATCAGCGTTTCAGATGCTAATGTAGAACCGGTCGACGAGGAAATGTCGGATGAAGATGACGATGAGCAAAGTGGATTCGGAGGCGATTCGATGAACTCAAGTAAACTAAACAAAAATCCATACAGGCAAAAATACAAAAGAACGTGGGAAATGGATTTAGAACTAAAAGGTAAAAATTAGAGAATCGCAGTGATTAGTTACAGTTAATGGCAGTTTGCAGCGAAGAACTGCTTATGCTCAGAGGCGACATTTCCCTGCTATTCTCGTTTTCTGACGCTAGCCGTAAACATGATCGGGATTTTTTCTCTGACTAAAACACGTGTTTCCGTTCGCTTGTTGGTGGACAAAGTTCACCTTTTTAAGCCTCAATTAACTAATTCTTCTCCGTCTCGATCTCACACAGAGTGGTTGGCTCCGTTCGTCGGGGATCCGTTTGCTGCTTATTGCCGAACTTGTCATTGCAAGTTGCATGCTCATAAGAAAGGTTTACTAGCTCATGCTAAATCTGTCAAGCATAAAAAGCATACAACTGTTGACGTGAGTCAAATCATTAACTAATGTGACAAATTAACTGTTGATTTTGAAGGAATCAATTATAGGTGGTGTGATAGTCGAAGAGAAGCAGAAAAAAGTGAAAAAATCGGTATGTTGCCATAAGCCAATGACTGGAATGATTGTCAAATTTAACTGTTATAGACGTTCAACGACCATTGGATAGACGATCCGTTATTCTCACATTGGTTGAAAAAGATTCCAAATAATTTAACTAAGGCGTTCTGTGTTGCATGTCGTTCGGTGCTGAACGCCGGTAGAAGTGAACTCGTGAAACATAGTCAAGCAGCCAAGCATAAAAAAGCAATAGCTGATGGTATTACTGACGAGGTGAGACATCCATACATCACGTCACCTTTTTTACTGAGCCTTTTCATCTGCAGCCATCAGACATTAATCTCGAGTGGTTAGATACGAATTACGTTCCGCCAACTGTGGTATCTTCGACCGGAATTACTTTGCCCATCGTTGATTTCAGCGGCAGTCAAAACAATCCGCCAAATATGGATGGCGGCGACGATGGAATGATCTTGCAAGATGTAGTCAATCAGCTCAATGAACTTGTACCGCTACAGCTAGCGGAAGGGTGGGATAATGTTGGTTTATTAGTTGAACCAAGTGAACCCCATCGTGTCCGCAATATATTTCTCACCATTGATCTGACTGAGAAAGTATTTGAGGAAGCAGTAAAGAAGAAAGCAAACATGATCATCTCATACCATCCGCCTATATTTCGGCCGCTCAAGTCATTGACACAGAGATCGTGGAAAGAAAAGCTCATGGTCCAGTGCATCGAGAGTCGCATTGCCGTCTACTCGCCTCACACTGCTCTAGACGCTGTCAAAGGTGGAATTAATGACTGGCTAATAAGCGCCTACGGCCATTTGCAGTCTCAGGTAATCACTCAAAGCTGTGACTCGAAGGGTTCGGGCCACTTCTCAAATTGCTTGGAAGTGCTCGTCTCGGAGGGCGAAGACATCACCACTGCACTTAGTAGCGTTGAAAATGTCATCATGACGGTCAAAAGGTTAGTGAAAAAAGAAAATGTGAAGAAGCCAGAACAATACTGACCAGTGTTAATGCAGCAACGACTATGGCTGTGATATTCGGATATGTTGCGACGACAAAACGGTGCCAAAGGTTGTCGAAGTTTTGTCTCAGTATCCGGTGGCCCAGTTGTGCACTCGCATAACCAAGCTGCAGTCGCCGCCACTTCCGGGTGTAGGCATGGGTCGCCTCGGCACGCTCCTGGAGCCGACAACTATTGCGGATGTCATCAACAAAACGAAGAGCCATTTGCAGCTGTCACATGTTCGACTTGCTCTTTCTCCCTCACATAATAACGGTAATTAGGCTCCAATTCGCATGACTGTTTAACCCGACATTCTCTGCGCAGAGACGAAAATCAACACCATCGCCGTGTGTGCTGGTTCCGGTGCAAGTGTCCTGAGTGGTGTCAAGGCAGACATTTACGTCACTGGAGAGATGTCGCACCACGAGGTGCTGGACGCCCAGCACAAGGGCACCACTGTCATTCTGTGCGAGCACACCAACACGGAGCGAGGCTACCTGAGCAACTGGGTTGACCAGCAATTAAGGAGCGTCTTTGCCGACAGAGTGCAACTCCTGGTCTCCGAGGTGGACAGTGACCCGCTCAAGACTGTATAGAACGGAAATGTCTTTCAAATCATATCCTGGATCGCGTGTACAGCTTTAACGTTTACGTACGAGCTTGACGCCTCACAGAGCAACAACGCTAATTTATTCATTGTATTAAACACCAAATTAGTTGCGCGATGACACAAGACTTTCGTCATATCACTTGTTGAAGTCTATATATCCCAAGTCACGATAAAGTGTTCGGCAAGCGGGATGCTGCGCTTGATTTAGTTCATCTAAAGTAAGTTCGTTCATCCATTTCAACGTAACTTTCCTCGAATCTTTCACGGTTGACATTGTGCTATTTGCTTGCCGTGCATTATGGCCATTTAGCTGAGTGTGTTGATTTAGGAACCTATTAACGTGCTCACTGTACTTAAGGTTAACCCTTGCAAACAGTTTCCTGGTCACGAGTTCTGGTTCTGTAGCAATGTCCTCAAACTTGACCATACTGACACGATTAGGCCATCTTTTTTCCAACTCTTTGAAGGCTAGCAGATCTTGTCTCATTTCTTCACAAATGTTGATCAGGCTCTTGCAGCCTTCGTGGCACCATTTTTCCTTTTTGCGTGAGTTGTAAATGCCTCTGGGGTCACGCACTGAAAAGATCACGCTAGGCTCCATGTCGTGAAGTCTGTCCATTACGTCCTCCACGTAGACCATTGGCAGTCGTGTGATTTTCATTACGTAAGCTTTCGCTGAGCGACAGAGTCTGTCGCCTAGCTCGGGCGAAAGTGTCATTGATTCGTTTTTGGTCCAGGAATTCTTTCGAAACTTCCGGGACCGAAGGACAAAGCGGAAGTCATTCCAGCCCAAACTGTTGACCAGTCGGGTGTAGTTGCAGTGAGCAATGGCGTCCAGGACGGCCATGGCTTTGCCTTTGTTTTGCTCGGCAATCCTTTCATCGACGGTCATATACCTGAGCGGCTCAAAGTAGTAGAAAGTGGTCGGACTTTGCTGTAGAATGTCACCAATGAAGGACGACCCGGACCGGAAATAGGTGACCAGCAGCACTAGTGGCTTGCGTTTTCCGGCTTGAAGGCCATCTCCGTGACAAGCTATTCCAAGCAATGTGTAAATTGCTATCAAGTAAAGCCGTCCCATGGCTAGTGGATTGTCTCTGCTCAACGGCCACCGACGAGTCTTGAACTCGAACTGGATTTACTAATGGCTGCCGGTTTCCCTTCATTCCAAATGCGGGCCAACGTCATGCAAAAAGCGATAAACATATGCATGGACTGGAAAATGGTGATGGCGGCAGAGAGGAGAGGAAGAGAGGGAGCCGACGTCTATTTATTATTTATTGCCGATGTCATCTTTCACAAACAGGGCTCACTGAAGCAAGCGTCATATTGTTTGCATGGTTTCCTTCCCCCATCTCGCGCCCTTTCCCTCTCGCTCCCTTGCTCTGTCTCTTTCTCTCTCCCTTCTTTTCGCCGAATATCTAGCCGTGGAAACGTGGTCACGCTTAAGGTGTTTTAAAGTATCAAGTCTTCCCTTGTATCATGAAAATTCTCAGGTGAAAATTTCTTCCCTTCTCTCATCTCTCTTCCTTTCTCTCTTCCTCTCGCTCCCTCTTTCTTGCCTCTTCCTCTCACCTCACACATTGCGGAAGTTCAAGTTTGATCTCGGAATGCAAATCAAGTCTCGAAAAACGTGCCCAAGAAAATCGTCGAGCATATAAGAATTTTATTGTCTTGCTTGTTCCGTTTCACGAGACAGAGAGTAGAGGAAAGAAATGCAGTTGACAACTGTATATAAATTAAGTAAGTTGGAAAGAAGGAGACAATTGATTAATTACACTTTGATTGGAGATAAAAATAAGTAGGCGAGAGTAAGAGAGATGAAACAAAGTAGTAAAATTCAAATTGCATTTCTTTCGGTGTATAAAGTGTAGAATATAGGAAAAAATGATACAAAAATAGCTTGTGTAGAGAAATCCAAGCAGCACTAGAGAAATTGTGTTCACGTCATTGAAGAGAGATAAAGAATGAGTTTCTTCTTTTACAAAATATCACCAAACAACCATAGCTGCCCTTGAGAGGTCCCTTTCCTTCCCCTTTAAGAACACCAATTGCCCTTTCGAAGGTTTCGAACAACGACTCGTCCTTGAATTCTGAGTTATATATACGTTTATCATAGTTAAATTTCGGAATGCGTGAGTTTGTTCTTTTTTGAGTGTGCTGGTCGAATTTCTTGACACAAGGTATCTCAAGTAGAAACTTGTGAAATTGTGTGTTTTCAAGTTTTAAGTCTTTTTTCATGTCTAAGGGGAGAGAGGGAGAGAGTAATCCGCTCTGTTTTTTTCAATCACATGCTGTATTGCGATGTCGGATAATAGTCGGGCGACGGTTCGGCGACCGGTTCCGGAGTCGTGTAAAGAGGATTCGGGAAGTCCGGCGGATGCGGAAGTGGTCCTTGTCGCTTGGGCCTCCTCCTGTAGGCCATTAGCCAGCAGGAAATGGCCACCGCGACGGCCACCAAGGCTAATAGTGTTGTGATGATCATGGACAAAATTAGGCCCAATTTGGGTAGGCAAACGTGATCAATGTCCTCTATTCGCGGCCCTTCAATGTTGGACGAAGGCTGTGGCTCGCGTCTCTCGAAGGTGAGAATGGCATTCGACTGGACCATGATCTCCTCTCGAAGGGCGCCCTCCTTGAAGGAGTCAGTGAGAACGAGGTCTTCGTCACGCACTTGACGCTTCCTGCGTCTTCCGTAAGCGTCGACACCGTCGCAATTGACCGGTGGACAGGATCCAAAGCAGACCCGGATGTTACACTGGAACCTTAAATTGTTACTGCTGGGAAACTTGAAGGCATTGAAACGAGCCATGAGCGTTTTCTGGTGAGGATCATACTCCCAGTTACCAAATATACTTGGGTCAGTTGCGCAGCCATTAGCGTCAGTCACTTCGTACTGGAATTCACCGTCATCCTCCATTGTCTTGGCAACACAACTTCGTGCAAAGCCGCCGTAGATGACTATTAAAGTGAAAAGGAGTGAGAGGGGAAAGAGCAAGAGGGAAGGAACGAGAAAAAGAGAAAGACAGAGGGTGAGAGAATGCCATTAGCGTCAAATGGCTGACTTGATGGAGAGGCAATAGAGAAAACTTACAATCAGGCTGTACATCCACCTTGAGGAGCAAGTCGTCTCCAATTTCGGCGCTGCTAACTTCCTTCCCTTCCAAGGTACAGATTGACATGAGACACGTTGGCGGCGGACCAGTGTTGGCAATGGTGCCCGAGGTGGTGATCATGCTCACATTGAAGCCCAGCGTCACTTCCCTTTCACCGGTAGCGTAGACACACTTGATGTGGTAAGCCCGAGCTCGGTACGTAACTAGCCGCGGGTGCTTTTGAACCACTAGAATGAAGGCAGCCTCGCCCTAATAAACATAAATCAAATGAGTATCGGGTATCAGGGCATTAGTTAAACTGATCTTCTTGCTTATGCATGTACTAATGAGCTTACGTTGACATGAATGAGACCGCATTGACCGAAGAGAACCTTGAAGTCAATCGTGTCCAGCTCGTTGCTGGTCACGATGCGCCGACAAGCGGCATCATTGCTGTGACCCTTGACATAGAGAAGTCCATCGTAGCCGCCGAGCTGCACATTGACCTGGACACCGTCGGCAAGGCACATGACCTGCAAGTCTTGCACCGGCGGAATGGTTCGCACTTCCGGTGGCGTGTCGGGCGGTGGTGGCGTAAAGCAGCCAATGTCCTTGTTGTAGGGTTCGCCAACCTTGCCATGGGTGCAAACGCAAATGGCCTGATGGTCGCTCACCGTGCACTCGGCATCGGGACCACATACGTGGCAAGGAGCTGGCGGAAAAGGGCGAGGATGGGAGAGAGAGAGAGTGTTAATTAAAATTTGCATAAAGAGAAACTATGAGGAAGCATGCAATTAAAGAAAAGGAAGCATGCAATCAGAGAAAGGAAATGACTTGAGTAGCTACTTACAGATGCACTGTTTACTGCTATCACACTCTCGGTCGAAGGGACAGTCATGGTCAGTGGTGCAGCCAACTATAGGCTGACAACCCTTTACGTAAGGGTCACCTATAGTGTCGACAGGACAGTTGCACTCATAGCTGCCCGGCTTATCTTTGCAAATGGCTCCAGGTGCACAGGGATTCTCTTCGCACAACTTAATGGCTCGACATTCACCGTAAGGCAACAGCTCATAGCCGTGCGGACAAACACAGAATCCACTGGCGTCACCTGTGTAAACACATTCCTCGTTGACGGCGCAAGGGTCCTTCGTGGTGCAGTTCTGGGTTCGGATGAAACAGTAGTCATTTTCACGGAAAAAAGTGGGCGGACAGCCGCAAGTGTGACTATCGAGACAAATCAAGTTTCCAGGGCAGTTGTAGGTCACGCCACATTCCACGATTGGCAGGCAAACCTTGTTGGGGTACCCTTCGTGGCCCGGAGGACAATAGCATGTTGGTTCGTGGTTTTCCGTCCTACAAAGGGCATTGGTGCCGCACTTGTGGTCAGAGCAAGGGTCGTAGCACTGGCCGCTAGTTTCGTCGCACCGCTTGTTGGTCGGGCACTCGCCACAGGCAGCTGTGCGCACACATTTTCCAGGCTCGGAGCAAATGTCGCACTCTTGGGTCTCCGTATTACAGGTCTGCTCGTTCGGGCAATCGGCATCATGGAAACACTTGTGCACCAGTGGGTGGCAACCTTCGGGACCGTAGGCATTGCCAATGAGGCCACCAGGGCAAGAGCACTTGAACCAACCGGCCTTATTTTGACAGCTGGCCCCAGGGCCACAGGGGAAGGTTTCCTTGAGGCATTCATTGATGTCCTTGCACTGATTGTGAGCACAGACATAGCCGCTGCCGCATTCAATGTCAGCGTCGCATTCAACGAAAATCTTGGAGCATTGTCTCAAAGGATCACCGGTATAGCCGGGTGAACAAGAACAATGGGCTTCGTGTTTCTCGGCCCGACATATTGTGTTTACGCCGCACATGCCGCCAATGTCACAGGGTGATTGACAGAAACCATTGACGCAAGCCTTATCGTAGGGGCAATTGGAATGGGTTCGGCAACCCACGATGCATTTCTGTTTCAGGCAAATCCTTTCATTGCCACAGTCGTCGTCTTGCCGGCATTCCGGTGGAATTTCCTTGCACTCAACATCCGGATCACCGCGGAAACCGGACGGGCAACTACAGACAGCCACGTGGTCAGATGGGGTACAGGTGGCGCCACGGCCGCAAACGCCGGAAATGGAACAGGCATTGATGCAGCGATTTCGGTAGCAGGACTGTTCATCGGGACAATTCTTCGACTCTCGGCAACCAGGCAAGCAGCGCTCATTGCTGCAAATTTGACCCAATGGACACTGGGGATCGGCCGTACATTCGGGAGGTGGCTTAATTCGCTCACAGAGAGACTTGGGGTCACCGGTGAAGTCGGCCAAACAGCTGCACACGCGGTCATGATTGGAAGGCTTGCAAACCGCATTGATGCCACAGGCGCCGAAAATATTGCACGGATTTTGGCAAACTTTGTTGATACAAGCTTGCTCAAATTTGCAGTTGGCATCCGAGTGACAACCTTCGATACAGCGATTACCATCACACACCTTTCCGAGAGGGCAGTCGGCGTCTAGGTCACAATAGTCGTCGGGGATGGGTTCGCACTTGACGTAAGGGTTACCAAGGTGATTGGCATTGCATTCGCACCGAGGTCGGTGTCCGTAAGGTGTGCACTTGGAATTTGATCCACAAGAATTGGGCAACAGGCAAGGATTTGTACACTGGCCATTGACACAGGCTTCCTGTTCGGGACAGTTGTTGTCAAAGCGACAGCCAAGGAAACATTGGGAATTTTCGCATATTTGTCCAAGGACGCACTCGGAGTCCTTTGTACATTGAGGTGGTGCTTCAGTGCAAACTGTATTGGGATTGCCTCGGAAACCTTCAGGGCATTGACATGTAGTGGTGTGATTCTGCACCAAGCATTGGGCATTTCGGCCGCAAACACCATAGAAGCTGCACGGATTCTGACATAACCGGTTAATGCAAGACTCGCCGTCGGCGCATCCTTGATTGTTACGGCAACCGATAACACAGCGATTGTTTGCCTCGCAGATAAGGCGACTTCCACAATCTTGGTCAATTTCACACTCTCTCACGTCCCGCAGCGGTCGACAATCGACGGTCGGGTCACCGACGAAGCCGGCCTTGCAAGTGCATACCGGTCTGTGAGAATTGGATGCGCAGTTGGTATTCTCTCCGCAGGATGTTCCCAGGCTGCAAGGGTCTCGGCACTTCCGGTTGTAGCAGGCAGTATTCGCAGTGCACTGGTCATCATTGCGACAACCCTCGACACAGGCACCAGTTTCGCAAATGAAGCCAAACTGGCAAGCCGAGTCAGCTGTACATTGCTCCAGCATTTGTACCTCTTCGCGATCGCATACTGTGTTTGCATTGCCCCGGAACTCAGGTGGACAAGAGCACACTGCCCTGTGATTCTCGGACCGACAAAGGGCATTGCGGCCACAGGCGCCAAAGACGGAACAGGGATCTTGACAGCGACGATTAACGCAGGCCATTGCGTAAGGGCAAGTATCATCGGTGCGGCAAGCGTCGATACATTTGCCCGTTTCACAGATAGTACCCGAGCCACAGTCAGAGTCGTGGAGACAAACCGGCGTGACTGGATAATTTTGAGAGAGCGAAGAGAGGTAAGAGAGAAAAGAAAAGTAAAAGGAGATAAAAACGTTAATAACAGTTCTCAGTAAAAGGGTTCTCGGAGAGTAATATGTGTTGAGTCATTATTGTCTAAGTGTACTTACTAGTTGGAATGCACTTTATGTTGGGGTCTCCGGTGAAACCGGCGCCACATGAGCAGTGGGGTCGGTGCGTGACTGCCTGACATTCGGCTTCCTCTCCACAAGCCTCGGGGAAGCTGCACGGGTTCAAACATTGTCTATTTATGCAGGCCTTGGAAGTGGGACAGCTTTCATCGAAGCGGCATCCTTCGATGCATTTCTCGTATTCACAGATCTGACCACGACCACAGGCTTCGTCGGTGGCACATTCGGGCGGCGGTGTCTCGGGAACTGGTTGTGAGAGGGGAGAGCGAGGGGGAGAGCAGAGGGAGAGAATGGTAAGTAAAAGGCGCTTAAGCAATATGTAATGAGGCCTTGATGTCATAATAATCCGCCATTAGTAAAAGGAATGTGGAATCGCCTCGTATTTTGTTTCAGCAACAGCGTATACTCACTCTTTTCGCAGTAATCGTAAGGATTTCCAGCATACTTAGCAAGGCAGGTGCACCTGGGTCGATGCACCACAGGTTGGCAATCAGCGTTCTGGCCGCACGGCGACTGGACAGAGCACGGGTTGACGCATTTGCTGTTGAAGCAAGCTTTGTCGAAGGTGCAGTCAGAGTCAAGTCGACAGCCAAAGAGGCACTGGCCCGCTTCACATATCTCGCCCGGGCTGCAGGATGCGTCCGTTGAGCACCGTTCGTCCTTGTCATGAGGGACATCGTCCACCACCATACACTGGCCATCTTGATTGCATACTTTACCAGCTTGGATTTCTTGACAACCAATGGCTCTCGCCTCAGGCTGTCCAGTGTACCCTTGTTGACATTGGCAGATAACAAAGTGATTGCTGACCACGCAGTTGGCATTTGCGCCGCAAGGATCTTCGGCACATCCGTCCAGACAAACCTTTATTCCGGCGGGACTAAGTCGGCAAACTTCAGAGCTTCGGCAGTCATTGTCAGTAGCACACTCGTCTCTAGGGCGACAACCACGACGCAAGTCGTCGGCATTGCCTTCGAAGCCTTCCTTACAGCCGCAAATTGCTAGATGGTTTTTGGCATTACATTGAGCGTTGGAACCACAGGTGACACCACGACAAGCGTCCACACAGTCCAAAACTCCGGTGGCCATGAGGGCGCAAACTTGGTCCTCTCGACAATCAGTGCTGTGCTGGCACAAATTCGGAGCGCATCGGCCTTGAGTATCATTGGTCATTCGAGTATAGCCAGTTAGACAGTCACATTGGGCTTGATGGTCGCGAGCAACGCAGAAGGCGCCGTCAGGACACTGTTGTCCATAACAGCAATCAACGCAGTCACGAATTCCGTCCTCGGATAAAATACAATGCTTCTCGCCAGAGCACTCAGTGTTGGAGTCGCAAAGATGCTGCGGAGGCTTTTGACAACCGTGGACAGCGTCACCAATGAAACCAGGCAGGCACTCACAGGCAGCCTGGTGACCGCGGCCCACACAGTGGGCATTGAGGCCACAGCGAACATTGTCACAGACTGCGGTACAGTTTCGAAGACCATTCTCCTTACGGCGGCAAGCTTGGTAGTCAGGGCAAGCCGAGTCATCCGAACAACTGGGCACGGCCGGCTGACAGCCCACTCGGGTATCATAGGGGTCACCCTTGAAGGTACCTCGGCATTCGCATACTGGCTTGTGTTCATCACCGCGACATAGAGCATTTGTTCCGCACTTGTAGCCACGGCAGACATTTTGACATTCGCGCAGAGAGTAGGCCTTTCTGTTTGATATTTTAGCGCATACCTCTTCTTCGGAACAGTCTCCGTCTCGGATACAGGAAGGAATGAAGCAACCATTTGTAGCGTCGTAGGGATTACCATCGGAATAGGGGTCAGAGCATACACAGTCCGGCCGGCGGTCAGTCACCTTGCACTCAGCATTGACGGCGCACTGGACATTTTCACAAGGGTCAACGCAGGCTCTAATGCCACTTGGAGTGGTCTGACAAACTGTATTCTCGCCACAAGCATCGTCCGACTCACATTCAACCGACTGCCTGGACAGTGGACTGCAGCCAAATTCAATGTCATTGGGGTTTCCGGTGAACGATTCGTTACAGTAGCAGGAAGCCTTGTGCTCGAGGCTGCCACAGTAGGCATTGGGACCACACTGGACAATGTCACATGGGTCGACACACTGGTTACCAGCTTCCTCGCTGACAAAGCTACAGGCATTTTCGGGCGAACAGAAAGAGTCCTCGGTACAGGTGTCCCGTCTACGGCAGGCCCGGTGGTAGCAAACAAGTGGCTGTGGGCACGAAGAGGTGGTGGTGCACTGGGCGCCTTCCTTGGGCGGTGGTTGACACGATTGCAGTGGGTTGCCAATGGTGCCGGCGGGGCAGCTGCACTGGTAGCTGCCAATGATGTTCGTGCACTCGGCCCCAGTTCCACAGGGATTGGCCTCCAGGCACTCGTTGATGTCTGTGAGTAAGTGAGTTTGGTGAGAGAGAGAAAATGAAAAGGCCGATTAAAACATAATTTCGTTGGTGGGTAGAAATGTTAATCATGTTATATTTTTTCATCTTCCAGGGAGAAGTCTCCCACAGAGGGAACTTTTCCCCTCTCACAGTGGCAACTAGTCAAGCAGTCGCCAGAGATGAGATGAGAGATGAGACAAGCGAGAGCCAGGGAAGGCAATGATGATGAATAAACATTAGTAACCTACCGACACAGCCTGGTTGGTTTCCGGTGGTAGTCATGAATCCTAGATCACAGAGGCAAATCGGTGAGCCATCGGAGTCCAATTGACATTTGGCGTGCTCTCCACATTCCAGCTGTTCACAGGGATCTGCATGAGGTAACGAGTTAAGATTGTATATATTTATCGCGAAAATCACAGAGACAAAGCGAGTGACAAGAAGGGAGGGGGTGACAGGAAATGAGGGGGGAAAAGAGGAGAAGGGGATACTGAAATGAGACTGGCAAGGCATCAAGTGAGCCGTGTCGCGTTTCTTTCAGACATGTCCCGAGATGAGAGATGAGAAACAAGAAAACGAAAAGCTGGTCCCCTTGCATATAAACACAACTTACGTTTACACTCATCACCGACATTGGGAGCCGGACAGAGGCACTTGCCGTCCTTGCAAATGGCGTTGTTGAGACAAGCGTCATCGGTGTCACAGAAATGTTCGGCAATGCACTCGGCAAACGGGTCACCGGAAGAGCCGGGCGGACAGCGACAGGCATAGCTGCCCGGTATGTTGGTGCAGAAAGCCGATATGCCGCACTTGCCATTGGGTCCAAAGTCCTTGGCGCACTCGTCAATGTCATAGCAACCTTGTCTCGGGTCACCGGTATAACCAGTCGGGCAGGTGCAGTCAAAGCTTCCTGGGGTGTTTTGACAGACAGCCCCGGTGCCACATTGGCCGTAGACACCATAGCGGCGGCTACATTCGTCAACGTCTTCGCAAAACCTGAACGGGTCCCCAGTGAAGCCGGCCGGACAGTAGCAATGGTGGCGCCCAGGCACGTTGGTGCAGAGGGCCCCTTGACCACAGAGGCCAGAGGGGCCGTGGCTTTCGTCGCATTCATTAATGTCCACACACCCAGCGGCCACATTGTTGGGGTCAAAGGTGAACCCAGGGTCACACATGCAAGCAGCTTGCAGGCCTTCGTGCACCTCGCAGTAGGCGTGTTCTCCGCACACAATTTCGTCACATGGCAATCGACAACCGGCGCTGGCGTCACCGATGAAGCCTTCGTTGCACACGCAACTATGGCTGCCATCTGTGTTGATACACTTTGTATTATTGCCGCAAGGATATGTGCCAAAGAGACACTCATTGATGTCCCGGCACTTGCTCTTCGTTGATTGGTCAATCTTTTCGTATCCGTCTTTGCATTCACATTCAAAGTCACCGGCCGTGTTGAAGCACTTGGCATTGGGGCCGCAAGTGTTCTTCGTCTTACATTCATCTATGTCTGTGGGAGCGAAGAAAGAGATGAAATTCCATTAGAGAGGAACCGAGCCTAATTTTGCTAGCAGTAATGTCATCATGCATAAACATTTTCATATCATCGTCTCCTTTCGTGAACAATTTGAATTGTTCACACACTCCTTTACACAGACCACACACTGGTGGCCATCTTATTTTTTCGCCCCCTTTCTCCCTCTTTTTTTCTTGCCATTTTTTCACCCCATTTTCGGCCAAATGCAAATTTCGGCCCAAAGTGTTTTATTACACAGACACTCACCCCAACATTCAACCGTCGGGTCACCGGTGAAGCCGAGAGGACACTGACAGTGCGCACTTCCAGGGGTGTTCGTGCAAATGGCGCCACGACCGCACCAATTAGGGTCCAGGCATTCGTCGATGTCTTCATGCAATCGTGAAAGGAAAGATGGACGAGAGGGAAGGAAGGGAGAAGTTTGAATGGAGATGGAACATGGTTATTACCGTCATTGAAGAGAAGAGATAGAAAGAGGGGAGAGCGATGGAAAGAGGGAGAAAGAGAGAGAGAGAGAGGGGAAGAGAGAAAATCGACCAGAGAAAGATTTTGGCATTTTCTCTCCCGTGAAGGAGGAGCAATAGAAAAGAAAGGGAAATACACAGATAGAGAGAAGTGAGGAGAGAGAGAGAGGGAAAGAGGGAGAAGTGATTGAACTTTTCAGCTTACCTGTGCACGATTCAGTTGCATTGCCAGTGTAGCCCGGTTGGCATTTGCACACAAAATGTCCAGGTAAGTTACAGCACTCTGCATTGTCGGCACAAAGGGCTGCCAGGGCTGGTTCCTCACACTCGTTGATGTCTATCAGAGACAAGGTCACGGCGGCCATGTTGGGAGAGCGGTCACGGTGGTTAGTTAATATGCAAACAGGAAGTCAGCGAAGAGAAGAAGAGGGGGAGAGGGAGAGAGATTGGAGAATATGATCAGCATCATTACTTGGCTCAGGCAGTCAATTACACCAGCATATGGATCGCATTAGGCGGCCTTTGAAGGCCACTTTTTCCGATCTCTTTTTTCAAGCTATCTCTCTCTCTCTCCCTCTCTTCCTCCGCTATCTAATTAGATGTACGTCCAGAGAGATAGAGCGGCTTTTCTTACCATGACAACTGAATCCATCTCCATCATAACCCGGAAAACACGAGCAGTAGAAGGATCCCATTGTGTTCGTACAATGAGCAAAAACATCACATGGCCGGTATTTGCATTCATTTTCATCTGTGAGAGAATAATAAGTGAAAACGGTTAGACAAGAAACTGCTAAGGCTCAAGGGGAAATGAGCGAGGGGAAGAGGGAGAGAGGGAAGAGGGAGAGCGAGAATGAGCGGTTTGCCAGAGCTTTGGCCGATAGCATCGCTACGGGCACTGAGACAAATTAGTCTCTCCCTCTCTTCCCTCTCTCTCCCTTTCACTCTCCCTTGTCTCGCCGGTCGAGACGGAAAAACAGTACTTACCGGGCAAATCACAGCCTTTACCACCGAAGCCGTCATCGCAATAGCAGAGACCGTCCAGGCAAACACCGTTGGCGCATTTAGGGATCTTTGGGTGACATTGATCTGTAGTTGAGATAATGGACGAGACAAAAACAAGTCATTTAGCTGAGTTTACTCGGATCACCAGGGACGATAGAGAGTGTCAGGTCGTTATTCTTCTTCAGTGGCGGCCCGGCCACTGTCATGGGTGGCCATATTGTCTCGGCTACCGTGGGTTGGGAAAACACGGAAGGAAAGTCTCTGTACTCACTTCGGTCGGTACACTTGAGCTGGATGGCCAGTTCGTCGGAACCTTTGAAACACTGAGGAATACCATCACAGAGCTTGGACAATTCGAACAGCTGGAGGAAGTCTGCCGAATCATTGACTTGGCAACCAAAGTAACCATCTTCTAAATTTAGTATGAATATTTCTCTCTTTAACATTGGATCGGGCCACTGGGGCCTGTACTGGGCCTCGGCTTGATGGGGAATGATGGCGATTACAAGGATGATGAAACTGACCACTGATGAGATGAATGATGGCTGACGCCATTTTGAATACGTCTTACTAGAGCTGGTGACTCGGCCTGAGCTGTCAGGCCGTCTTGAATTACTGTCCATTTGGTTGGTTCTGGGCAACGGGTTCAGAAAAGAAGCAATGGAATGATCTCATTAAGGCAAAGGGTAATCCCTACTTTCTCAGATCATTTGAATAGAAAACATGGCAATCAAACTTAATTTGTCTTCAACTATAGTCCGTTCATACTTATTTCATCTCTTGATGAGTCCAATTTGACTAGAAAGCTAAAGAGATGACAGCCTCGGGCAACAAGTTGTTTCCTCTCTCTCTCACCCTTTCCCCCTATCAGTCTCTCTCCCGCTCTCTCAGTTGAATAATATCTTGTCTGATCTTCTTCCCTTTTCTCACTCTGACTAGTGATTTAGAGCCTTTTGAGAATTATTTCACCGACACAAATTGTAATTGACTCAGAAAACGTCCTGATTCGGTTTAAGAAAAAAACGACTAAATCCTATTTGGCGGTCGAACCTTTTATGGCGATGAGGCGGGTGTATGTTTTGAATTGAGAGCGAAATAAGGGAGACGAGGGAGAGAGAGAGAGAGAGAGAGCGAAAGAAGGAGGGAGAGAGGGGGAGAGAAGAGAGTGAAAGTGACTGCTCAAGTAAATACGAAGCGAGGCGACCATTTTTGGGTTCTGGTGCAGGTGTAGGCAGTTATTGGTCAAGGAGAAAAGAAAATATTTCTCTCCTCTCCGCTCTCTCTCTCTCCCTCTTTTTTTCACCAAATACATCACCATGGCCTGAAGCACAGAGAATGGCATGGCGAGAGAAAGGGTTTAGCAGAGCCATTTCGGAAAGGAAGAGAGGGAGAGAAGGGGAGAGAGGGAGAGAAAAGGCCAAAAAGAGAAAAAGATGACTAAAAAGAATAGCAGTTATTTTTGCTTTTCGACTTAAACAGCAGCCGCGTCTCGAAAACAATGGTGGCCGAAGGGAAAGGCAAGCAACAGCTGCTCCAGCTCCTCTCTCTCTCTCCTCTCGCTCTCGCCTCTCTATCTCTCTCGGCCAAGGAAAGGCCTGAGAGAGGCGAACCTCTATATGAAGTCACGTCGAGTGTTATCGTGGACAGTGTGTCCTCTCCCCTTACTCACCTGTTGCTCCTGGCGGCTTACATATGGTGGTATCCAGGTGGGACAGCAATCAAGGCAATTAACTAAACTAATTCCTCTGGCAGTGGTATCGTTGGGTCGTCGCCGTTTGATTCAGTTCGGCGGTAAACACACAAGGAGAGAGACACAGTAAAACAGTAAGTGAGGCGGCTTCTCGGCTCCGGCTGCAAGATGACCTCAGCCTTCCTCTCTCTCTCTCTCTTGCTCTCGCTCTCTCCCTCTCGCTCTCTCGCACGGATAGTTGTGTTGTGTTGAGTCAGTAGCACCAGCTGAATGGAAAAGAGCGAACGAGAGGCAAAGTTGCTATTCCACTTTCGCAAAAAGTGAGAGACTGTGTATGAGAGAGGAAAAGGAGCGAGAGAGGGAGAGCGAGAGAGGAGAAAACTTCACTTCACTTGAAAATACTATTACTCTCTCGGCTCTGTCTCTCGTTTTCGGTTTTCTCTCTCTGGTTCCTCTTTTCACCGACGCAACAGACAGACTGCTATACGCAACCCGCATATATTCTCTCTCCCTCTCTCTCTCTCTCTTTCCCTCTCAGACTTTCCGAAGAGCAAAATCGTTCACCTGCGACCAACTTCAAGTCACGTGACCTGACAGAAAAGACTCTCTGATTGGTGCTTCAAGGTAATCAAGGGCTCTCTCTCTCTCTCTCTCTCTCTCTGGTTACGAATGTACGCTGCTCAGGTAACTCGGCAAGTACAGAAAGAGGCGGAGGAAAGAAAGAATGCAACTCTTCCCTCGCTAGAAGGTGATTCACCTGCCCACTGCTTTCTCTCTCCCTCTATCTCTCCCTCTCGCTCTCTCCCTCTCTCTCTCTCTCTCTCCCTCTCTCGCCTCTCTCACTCTTTGCTCTCGTCTCCCTTTATGGCCGGGTCAAGCGCTCTTGATGGACCGAGACTAGTGGACAGGACAGGTTCATGGGCTACAATATCAAGAGTAAAAGAGGAGGAGGAAAAGAGGGAGAGGGAGAGAGGGAAAGATGCTCCGACTTCAGATGTGTGTGTGTGTGTGTCCAGCAATTATAAAGCGCGCAAATTAAAGTTTCCCATTGTTTCCAAGAAAGAGCACTTCACAGCCAACCGCGGGAAACTTTCACCGCTTTCTCACTCTCTCAAGGGATAACGTTAAACGTGCTGCTGCTCCTCTCTCTCTCTCTCTCCCCTCTCGCTCTCTTCCTCTCTCCCTCTCGTATCATTGCCAGGGGCAGCCAGATATCCATCTCACCTCATTAGACATATGCCATCAAGTCGACCATCTAGTATTACTGCCATTTCATTTCTAAAAAGACGGAAGCATCGCATTTGGAATTTTCGCTCTCTCTCTCTCCCCTCTCCCTCTCTCTTTAATGTTTGCTTTACGGGTCGCGAGTAGAAATAATAGATGATTCATTTGCTCTCTCGCTCTCTCCTCTCGGCTCTTTATCTGCCTCTTAAGTTTGATCAGCGACTCCGCTTCCATACTCGCAGTGGCGGGACACAATTTGACAAGAGAGGGAGAGGAGGAGAGGGGAGAGGAAGCTCTGGAGGGAAGGGAATAAGTAAATGCACCAGTTCCATGCCCTTCTTGCATGAGCTGACAAGCCTCGCTCCCTTGCTCCCTCTCTCTCTCCCCTTCTCTATCTCTCTTCTCTACCTTGCTCCCTCCTCCCTCCCTCGCTCTCTTGCCGGTGAAGATGCAAAGCTTACCTGAATGTGGAATATAGTGAAGCAATACTGATACCGCTTTTTTCTCCTCCGAGTTGCTTCATTCTTACCTTTTCTTACCTTTCCCCTTCGCCTCTGCAATCAGCCCAGGCCTGGCTCATAAAGTTTGAATAAATTGCGAGAGGAAGAGGGAGAGAGGGAGAGAGAGGGAGAGAGAGAGAGTTACGAAATGTAGCCCATTAGGGAGAAGGTGGAAGAGAGTTGGTCTGGTTATTCAATCTCTTCATCTCCTTTCATGCCCTTTCTCTGCCTCTCGCTCTTTCGCTCTCTCCCTCGCTCCTCCAAGGCTTCCTCTACATCTCTCTCCCAGTCCGGAACTCGCTTATTACAACGGTACCAGCTACAACTAATTTGTCAAGTTTGAATTCAAGTTTATGGCATCTCCACATCCTCTCTCGCTCTCCCCCTCTCCCTCTCTATCTCTATTTTCCCTTCCTCCTCTCTCGGCCGCTCTCCCTCTCCACGCTGGCCTCACCTTACTTCTTTTCCTCTTTCGCTCTTCCTTTCTCTATGAACAATATACCATTACTGAAATAATTTATTTCCTGCCGAGTCTGAGACCGTTGCGGCCTGACCGCGGGCGGAGAGGAGGGAGAGAGAGAGGGAGAGAGGAGGAGAGGGAGAGAAAGCGTCGGAGGAACAAATCTGGTTCTTTAGTTGTTTCGCTTATTCATTATGACGATGCAAAGCAAACAAGTTGCCTTTGTTGACCGGTGACCTAGGGCTGAGAGTGAGACGAACCATTTGTTCTCGCTCTCCCTCTCTCCTCTTCGCCAAGAATAGAAAGACAGCAATGAAAGACGAAAAGAGAGAGGGGGGGAGAGGAGAAAAGAGAGACGCAGACTGAGAGCAAGGGAAGAGGAAGGTTCTCCTTTTCACAGTGACTTCCATTCATTTGCTGCTTTGTTGATTAATTGAACGTAAATGACGCGAGCAAGTGCGAGAGACATTTTTCTGCGCCACTGACTTATTGAAAAGAGCAACCGAATAAAGAAGAAGAGCACTGAAAGAGAGCTACCTTCTCTCTCTCTCACCCTCCCTCCTCTCGCTCTGGAGACACTAGTTGAGAAAATGTGTCCTTTGTTGCAAAGAAGAAATGTTGCCGTAATTGAGAAGTGGATTCCTTGGCCTCACCCGCCTAATTGTCGGCCACTTGCAGTCAAGTAGTAATGCGATGAAGTTGCAATCCTTTTTTGCTTTGTTATTCAAGCTATCTCTTCCCTCTCTCCTCTCGTCTCTCTCTCTCTCTCCCTCTCTGTCGCTCTCGTCTTTCTGCAGCTCGTTCTGTCTATTGTGAAGCAACCAGGCCTGAAGTCCATTAGAGTGAATCAACCTTGAGTCAGTTCTAACAACGACATGAACAAGGCAATGGCGTTGCTAGTCGCTTTGTACCTCGAGAGAGGGAGGGGAGAGAGAGGGGGGAAAGAGGGGAGAGGGAGAGAGGACATCTTGGTGAAAACTAACTCTTTGCAAAGCACTTCCATTATTCAAAGCCTGGAAGCTTCCAAGATAGTCTCAAATCACGAACACCTCTCTCTAACTTTAGACTATCTCTCCCTCTCGCTCTCTTCCTCTCTCAGACACACTGTTGCTCTCTCCTCTCTTCCTCTTTTTTGTTATGCCGGACATTGAAGGCCAGACAGAGAGTCTCCGCCGGAGAGGCTTTTATGCACTTTTCCTCTCGCTTTTATTCCTCTCAATATTGCCAGCTTGTGTACTAGTTGCATCTTGAGCCCTTTGCGTGAGAATTGAAAGGGGAAGAGAGGGAGAGACGAGAGAGCGAGAGAGATAGAGAGGGAATCTTGTTGACCTGGGCAGTAAATTTTTCCAGGATGCAACAGGTAGAAGAGGGAGAGAGGGTAGCACGAGAGGGAGAGAGAGAGAAAGGAAGAGAAGGTAGCGAAAGAGGGATAGAGAGAAAGGAAGAGAGGGAGAGATGGTCTGTTAAGAGGAGAGAGAAGAGAGGGAGAGGGAAGAGCGGTTCAACATGCGATGACGATCAAACTGATGCATGGCTTTTCTTACGCAAAGACAATTACTGCATAGGAAGCAAGATTAACGAATGACCACCGACTGGTTACTTGTGAATTCACTAAAACCGAGAGCGAGAGAGGAAGAGAGAGAATGCTTAAGTTCAAGGGTCTCTGAGCCAAGCGAAGCGGAACCATGAATTTCAATCTTCTCTCTCTCCCTCTCCTTCCTCTCTCTCTTTCTCTCTGGCCGGTGGAGTTGAGAAAGTAAAAATCTTTTACGATACTCAAACTTATTACAAATTGTAATGCAAGCCAAGCAAGGGTCATTTATTATCAGCTGGCCAAACTTGCTTTCATAGTTATGGTCTCCTGGCTTCGGAAGAGCGAGAGGAGAGGGAGAGAGAGAGAGGAGAGGGAGAGAGAAGTCCGCCATCCATATTACGACCGCAGCCTGTCTTGCAATGCTTGTAATTAATTGTTGCCTTTTATGCCGAACCGTCCTTGTCAGGAATCGCCGTAAATCTTGTTTGGGAAACCAATAAAGCGAAAGGCTATACACTTACCAATGGCCGAAGTAACACCAGCTTATTAATAGCAGCCCTTCGCCCTCTCTCTCTCCCCCTCTCTCCCCTTTCCCTCTCCCCTTCTCCTCTCGTCCAGGATGGAGTTGAAAAGATGTTGCCTGTCACTTTAATGAAAAGAAAGTCCTGAGCAACAAATTTAGCCCTGAATATTCTGAGCACGATGATGAGTGTACATGATGATGAGGATGATGAGGATTATTAGAACGAGATCTTGTTGTGAGATTAGAGATCAACGAGGAGAGTGAATAAAGAGAGATGGGAGAGAGGAAAGACGGACAGGACTGGTTGAGGAAGAGCGTGACCTTGGGTCGTACCTAGCTAGGAAGAGAGGAAGGGGGGAGAGGGAGAGAGAAAGGAAGAGAGATGCTGCATGATGAGTGGAGAAAAGGAGCAAGAGACGTAACCGTATTAACCTCATCAGCCTGGTTGCTACATAGCGGATGTCATTCTCTCTCCTCTCTCTTCCCCTCTCCTCGTCTCTCTCCCCGTCTTCCTCTGCCAGAGCCATCAATCTTTTATTACAACATGAGTAAAATTGAATTAGTAGAATAAGTCACGACATGAAAGGAGTCTCTCTTTCGCTCTTCTCTCTCTCTCTCTCTCTCTCTCTCTCGCTGTATTTATCTGATTTGAATGCATGTGAGGGAAATCTTCGGCGACAGCTTTTTACTGCGATGTGACATATGACACACACGCCACATATAGAGAGGGAAATATATATATATATATATCGCCCAGTGATACATTGTTTACACAATCATCTTTGCACTTATTATCATTAGCGGGACATGCAGAGAGGAGGAGGGAGGGAGGGAGAGAGGGATGAAAGAGAAGTGTATGTGACTTCTCCACGGTTCAACTGGAAGAAGCTTTTAATTGAGACTCAAGTTAGAGGACACGCCGTCTCTCTCCCTTCCTCTCTACCCCTCTCTCTCTCCCCTTTCTCAGCTCTTCGTATCACTCTTTTCTTCCTGACAATTGCAGACAATTTACTTTTTTCCACCTTAACTACCATCTTTCGTGACGCTTCTTTTCGCCATTCTCTCAGTCTTCTTCTATCGGGATTCCTGTCTTCCATTCCTCTCTCCCTCTCTCTCTCTCCCCTAACGAAAATTTCCTTCACAAATCATTCACTTTACACAATCAATACATTTCATTACCGGAACAAACAGCAAGACAATAATGGCTATTAACTTTGCACAGTGATCTTTAATAACTCTTTTTTCCACCTCTTCCTCAATCAGTATAACGTTTTTGTCTCTTCATTCGTCTACCGGTTGCTTTCTATGATATATATATATTTATAGTTCAAAGATTGTATTATATAAGGTGTATATATATGTATGTCCTGTATCACGAGAAACACAGAAAAAACGAAACGATAACCATTTGAGTGAAAAAGAAACAAGTCGATATTTTGTATACAATAAATGTGTAGAGGACGCTTCGCCTTCTCTCTCTCTTTTTCTTAAAATCTTTTCCTGGACATTCTTCTTCTTATCGACATCTACTTTGTATTACACTTAGTACATTACACGTATGCACGAAATAAAACGTAAATTTCATAATCAACTGTCACAATGGAGAACAACTTGTTGCGAACAGCTTTTGTAAGACTGTACAACGAAATAGCAAAATTTTTTCTTCCTCGTATTCGATTTTCATTCTTGCTAGAGAAATATATCTACTGTATATGTATATTATATATTTATATGCTTGGGTGTTTGTCTTGTCAGTGGGATGCCTGTGTGTCTTTAGAGTAGAAGGAGAATGTGGACGAGATTTTCTTCAATTACAGAATTGAAAATATGTGGCGCCATTCTTTTTCTTTGTACTTAAATTTATACTTCGGGTGTAAATGTGTCCTCGATGCCGAGAACAGGGAAAGCCAAAGTTGTGCGCAGCTCATCATTATGCTCTTCGAGTGACGTTTGTGAGTAGTGTTGAACAAGACCTTCCAAGGATTCGTGAATGATGTAGGGTTCGGCGAAACCAAACTTGCCCTCGACATTGCGTATTCGGCAATGTTGCACCTTTCCGTTGGCAACAATGGACAAAGCGTGTTCATTTGTATTATGAGAGAATCGAACAAGAAATGTACCATCAAGTCTGTTCTTGAGAAGTGTTTCAGCTTCCGGCCGCGGAGATTCCCCGACGTACCAAGTACCTCGGTCAAATGCTAATTGCCTCGAGGGCATTGATTGTGCTACGGGCACATAGGTGCTCTCGCCGGGCTGAACGTAGGCATGATCTTGCTCGCCGTTCTTCATGACACTACTGGGGTTAAGTATAGCATTGACTTCATCTTCGCTGACGCCCTTGCTTATTAAAAGTTCCCTGTACTCTTCACGCTTTCGTTGCAATTCTTTCAATTTGGGCTTCAAAGAATTCCTTTCTCGGTCCACTTGCTTAAGAGCGGCATTTGCTTGTTTCAAGTCGCGTTCCACAGAGTCTTTGTCTTGCACCATGCTCTTCAGTTTTTCCTTGAGCCTTTGTCCGTGATTCCGCATAGTTTCCCTCTCATGTACCAGCGATTCATTTGTAAGTGACTCATTCAGCCGGATGTGCTCTTCAATAAGATTAATCATTTCCCTGTATGCCTCAATGTTCTTTCTCTTCTCCTTGATTTTATTAGACTGATTCTGATAATTTTCGTGGTACTGGTCATGCAAGTCACTGGTCTGCAGAAACTTCTCATTGGTTTCCTGGAGCAAAAGCTTCAGCTGGTCGGCAGTGTAATCAATTTGACCATTCAGTTTATGGCTAACTGGCAGACCAAGGCAGATGTCTAGGCCGGGATTGTATTCAGAAAGAGAGTGCATCTTGTAATTTTCAATGAGATCATTGACTGAAGCAAAACGAGTCGGTTCAGAAAATCCATACAGATTATTCCTGCAAATGATTCTAATTAACTTGTTGCTGCCATTCTTTCTCAGGGTCAAAGTATAATCGCCATTTTTGTTTGTGGCGTCACGAACTAGGAAAGCACCATCAGGTTTGTCTCGTAGCTTGTCGTTGGCATCTTCTTTGGATAAGTTCGGCCAATACCAGTCAGCATGTTTTATAGAGTTCTATGTATAGAGCGGAAAGAGGGAGAGAGAGAGAGAGAGACAAGAGAAAAAAGCCAGTCAGAGAAAGGAAAGAAAGGAAGAGGAGAGCGAGAGAGGGACTTGTTGATCGCCATACATTGCTTCTCAAGGGATAGTGAACTTTAAACTGCAAATAGAGATGAAGAGCGAGGTAGTAGACAGTAAGAGCGTTGATGGCGCAAACTATGCAATCGCTTTTCAAAGAGAAAGTTATGACATAGACGAATAATGCCAATATCCAATACGACTTCTACTTTTCTAGTGGGGCAACTTTTTTCTGCCTAAAAATTCCCTGCAAAAAGTGCTCTTCATATCCTTTCGACAGCGAGAGACTATTCTATTCATGCATCTCTCTCATCCTTGCGAGCAAGTAGAAGAGGGAGAGAGCGCGAAGAAAAGAGAGCCCATACAAGAAGAAAGAGCAGATAGATAGAGGGAGGCTAGGAAAAAGGGAGGAAGAGCGAAGAATGCTTCTTTTTTTTACTTTGGATGGGACCCTCGAGAGAAACAGCCCTTCACTGGGCAGCTAGCATTTTGCATTGACAGCAATGCAGCCCAATGATGGACTGCACCTCACGAGAGAATGCAATGTCGTGTAAAAATGAAAAAATAAACAAAAACACTGTTTATGAAAGAGAGAAAGAGGAGAGAGAGAGAGCTCACTGGAGTGACAGACAAGGGAGAGCAAAAAAAAGAGAGCGAGAACATTTCTCAAAGACCACTGAACAGAACATAAAGTTTAACTGATTTGTAAAGCTTGACTCGCTCGACATTTTATACACAGCGACCCAGCAAGAGAAAGAGGGAGGGATGCGAAAGGGAGAGAGCGAGAGAGATGCAACTGGAGACGGATGTCACTCACATCCCGGGCCCAGAGAGGTAGGAAACGAGTGGCAGGATGCGATAAGCGATTCCTGTGAAAAGGTCCCACATTGCTCTCTACCTAATCTACGTCGAACCAGACAAGGATGCCAGCACACAATTGCATATGACTAATTCTCTGAACCGAAAGAGCGAGAGGGAGAGCAGAGCGAGATAAAAGCCAACGGGACAGAATGTGGCCGGACCAGCGGCGACAAGCCCGGAGAGAGAGAGTGCATACGCAGGCAAGCCACTTGGGCATCCAGTGATTAAACATTGCATCTGAGGGTTGACATTACCATTAAAGTGGTGCAATCTGATTGATCCATGGCAATTTACAGCTTGGCTGATGAAGGATCTGCAGTTTGAAATTGCAATTCAGTTAGTCTATTAATAACCTTGAAGCACCGACTGGCAGTCGCCTTACCCAGATGAATAGTGAAAGGGGAAGTTATCACACAATCAGATAATGCACTTGTTTAAAGTCAACACAGACAACGGTATGTTCTAGGCCTACCTTGATTAATGTACAAATGAAGGAACATGTACACCAATCGTGTATAGAACTCGGCGGAATTGCTGCTTTTATTGTCCACAACATGCGTTAGTTAAAACCACATGATTCGAAACGACCTACAGCGCCATCTGTGCGGCGACGCTCGTTTTTTATGTGCCGATGCGCTGAAATTGTTGAACAACTTTCTCGCTAGAGTCATCTGCTGTAATTCAAATGAAGCAGTCTCATTGAATCGCGGTTTATTTTACCGTAATATGAGCTGAAAAAATGGAGCTGCTCGAATGTACAAATCGGGTGAACAATTTACATATGGAAGCTTGGAGCGGACACACTATTCGTCTTATTCGTCCAGATCCTCGTCTCTGTCTTCTCCTTCATCGTCGACATAGTTGCGATTGTAATTCTCGCCAATTTGGATTAGATTCTCTCCCGGCACTTGATCACCAGCTCCAGACCCGGAAGCAATGTCTTTCAGTTTGCTCTCTTCGGCATCTTTCTTGGACTTTTCAGATTCTCGTTTTATCCTATCATATTCCGGCTTGTAATCATTGATATACTCGACGGCCGCTTCTTCAATCTTGTCGAAAAATTCGTCCATTCCTTGACCAGAAACGGCAGAGACGCCGACAGTTCGAACATTTTCGTAGAATGTATCAAGCACTAGAGAAAGAGATCTGGTCAAGTTGGACATGTAGGACGTTTCTTCGTCTAGAGCAGTTTGATAATCTTCGAAATTAGTCATCCAGTTCGAGGCAAACGAACAATCTGCAATATCTATCTTGTTGAAAGCAATTATAAACGGCAATTTCGTCTTGTAGAGAATAGAACAAGCATAGAGCATATTTGACATGAAAGTAACTGGATTAGAACTTCGAACTATATCCATAACATAGACAACAACAGTAGGATACGTAGATGCAAGAGTTTCAGTAATTATAGTGCCGCTGGCTGACCATGTAAACACTTCGATCTGTCCTGGAGTATCGAACAAGACATACTCATGGTCGTTCTTTCTTTTTTCTATCAGATTCATAACTTGATCGAATCGCGTAGCAAAGAGGTTCAGCGAGGTTATTATAGCTCCATTTGGTCCAAGTTTATACTGTTCCATTACTTCCTTATACTTGACAGTGTCTCTGATATCTGAACAGCACTGTCAATAAGCGAGCTAATGGGAAAGTAAGTTCACTTACCAACATTGGCCGGGTACGACAGCTCTAGGCATGCTGGATCTAGGTTAACCACGTAAGGCGGCGTTTTCTCACCATACAGGTTAGACGTGATTCTCTGCATGACGAGGAAAATGTTAACGGCGATTTCACAGTCTAGATTAAATCACCTGGACCAGAGAGCTTTTGCCAGAACCTGCCATTCCCAAAACAACGACACAAACGGGTCCTTTCTTGCTACTTCCAGATTCGGTGGCAGAATTAGAAGGCACCGCCTCGGCTAAATTTGAGGCCATCGCTAATTTGGTGATCAGGTACAAACGAGATTAACCTTAATTGGATAGAATGATCGATCAAAACAAAGCCAAAACGAATTTGTTAAGCACGTGTTCCCCAGAGGTGGCGCTGCTGTTGCTTTTCCAGTTGTATTATGATGCAATTCAGACTTATCTGCGACAAGTTTGCGCCTTTTCTGAAAGAACAATCAAAGTTTTATGAAACAATGAAGATAGTTAGCGTAAGCTGAACCTATAGCAATTTTTAATGTATGTTTTTTTCTGCAAAGGTGGCTGCTAACAAATATCCATAGAACTTTATGCAGTTTAGTATGTTTTTATATATGACATTTTTCAAAATAAGTATATAGAGCTGATTTGGATTACTTGAGGACGAATCCAAGGAGCTTGCGACCAAAGTGTTCGGTGGGCAGCGTAATGACCCACTTTCGAGCGGAAGTAAGCATTACTGCCGTAGTTACAAGTACGGCGCCAATAATTGACCAGATGTCAGGCATCTCTCTGAAGATCAATATCTGGAAGAGGAAGGCGAAGACTACTTCAGCGGATGACCTTGTCACCGGACACTAGTCCAGCTTCTTCAGCTTGAAGTGCCATCGTCAAGAACAGCTGGCCATAGAAACTGAGTACTGCCAGTATCATCAATAACCAGGGCGATAAACCACAATCAGGCATGGTGAAGCCCTTCATCACACCAGTGATGACCGTGGTCTCCAGGATAGCAACCCAGGCAAAGTTGAACAGTATGACCGAGTGGTGCAATCCTCTGACTTTGCGGACGATGATATAAGCCGATGAGCCAATTAGAGTGGCGCCCATGCCGGAAGCCAGGCCATAAATTTCGTTTCTGGCGTTAATTCCAGCCGCTTCCGCCTCTTCTACGCTTGAATGGAAAATAATGTTCAATTTGGTTGTGAAACCAATACCAATTAGAGTGACAGCAAGGGCAACCACGTGAAACAGACCACAGGACTCCTTCAAAAAGATTCGGGCAAAGATGCAAACAAAGACTGGCATACTGAGCACAATGACAGTTGCATCAGCTATGGGCAAAAACTGAAGGGCACAGTAGCGCAGGTACAAGGAGGTAGCCCCGGCCAGGCCGCGCAGAATGATGAAGTGGCGTAAGTGCTTGGGGCCGAAGGGATTCTCTCCGCAACTGACAACCAGAGGAAATGAGAAGAGCAAGATTCCCATGAATCGGAATACTGCCATCTCACCAGGGTGAATGTCGCTCAGGTATTTCACGATGACTGCCGTTAACGAGAAGAATATGCTTGACAAGAAGGCCAAGAAGAGTCCCTTGAACGACTTGAGTGTCAATCTGGCCGTATCCATCGAGTCGTCCATGGATGATGGACTCGAAGTTCCGGAAGGACAGGTCACCTTGATTTTCGGCATATCGTCCTCATTTCCGGCCAAAATGGACTCCGATTCAGGATCGATGTCGATTCCAGTGTTACTTTTTGCAACCATGATGATACTGAACACAGTGGCTTAACAAACTTGAACACTAAACCAAAGTAAACTTGAGACACTGCGGGAGAAAGTTCTGCTAGTCAACGATCTCTAAGTGGGTTTGAAGCTATAAAAACTTTTCTGTCCAAGAAAGTATACCAGAGATGAATGACTCAGAAAGAAGGCCTTCCTTTCTCTAGGTGATTGACACTCAAATTGCACTCGAAAGTTCGCTAGAAGATGGTTCACTATTAATGGCCACCTCTTCAAGACGCAATGGCGTGAGAGCTGTATACGAGTATTGACTGATTAGCGCAATGTTTCCTTACGCTCCTTACCACTGGCGGTCAAATACACGATGTAGTAAAAACTATATCGCCAAAACAAATAGAAAGTCCAGAAAGATACCGTTGCCAAGGCAATGGCGACAGCTTGAAAGCGTCAAAGTGTACAAATTGCTGTAAGAGCGAAACACACTGCCGACCTGATTGGGATTGAAAAACCGACTGGAAGCCCACTTTTCAATTTGCCTTGGAGAGCGAGGGAGAGCGAGGGAGAGCAAGAGAGGGAATAGGGAACGGGAGAGCGAGAAGGTCTCATCTCGTTTCTCCGGTTCTCTTTGCGCCACCTCTGTTCAGACTAGTAATTAGCTGATCTATTATGCAAAACAACAAGACAATGCCTAGAAGCTATGTTGTTGTTTTTCACACTTTGCCAACTTCCAGAACAATTCCAGGTTCACCGTTCGAGTTCATGGTTATACCTTCTAGAAGATACTGACAATTAAATCTGGAAAGCCATGCCATCACAGGAAGTCAAACATAGATAGCCGAGAACTATTCAATGTCAAACTCAGCGACTGGACGGCATTTTAATTCGCTAAACCATCTGATTGCTGCAAGCAATTAAAAAAGGGATACGTGACTCTAATCATGCAGAATTTAAGCCAACCAGCTTCCGTGGCCGTTTAATTAAGTATCTCACTGACATGTGACATTGAAACAAGTAAGGCATGCCGCTCATTTGAATATGTGAAACTTGTACCATAGACATGGTGCTGAATATTTTAAAAATATCCAGGCATACCTTTAGAAAAATTCAAACCAGTAAGGAAAGAAATTCCCTTGAAAGGCACGTTTTCGCCGAATGCATGATTTATAGCCAGTGGCTATTTTTTGCTTTTCGGCCAAACTGTGATCTACATTTGCTCCCCTTTTCGGCCTATTTTCGCTGCAAAGCTCTCACAATTTAGACCAAGATCAGCGTAAACGTTTCACTTTCTATGTGGCCATCAAAAAATTAGGGTCAGAGTAGAGACGATGCGCCTCAGAACACTTTCTCTCTCTCACTTTCGCTCTCTCCCTCTCCCCTTCCCCTCTTTTCTCTCTCTTCTCTTGCTGTATGTTAACTACTTGGAACACGAACAAAGTTCAAGTTTCACTAGATCCAAAATGAAGCGAAGTTCGCAAATGTTCAGGAAAGGTTCTAACAAGGAAGACGAGAAGGGAACGCATGCGCACTAGATTTTTGTCCCATCGATCTTGAACATAACGACTCGAATGGCATTGAAACTGAGCGTTCTATGACATCAGCTGACTCCAGCTATAACCTTAGTAACAAAGTTAATGGTGACTTAAATATAGTTCTTTTTCTCCCTTCCAATGACACAGCCAACTGCATAAAGAACGAACCAAGTCTCTCTCTCGTCTCTCCCTCTCACAAAGGTTCTATTTCAGTTGACGCAACTTTCGAAACCTCTTCACATACACCTTCTCAATTCTACTCAACGGTAAGTCGAACATTTTTTGTCGGCCATTGATTGTAGAACACGTTTATTCGAATCGGAAGCCACTCGAAATTGCTTTCTGATCGAATATCGAGTTACGAAGTATATATTTATAAAATATTTGCTTCCTCTCGAGAGCGTCCTTCCAGTGACAACTTTGTCTCTGATAGCTAGTTATCTCAAACTTGAGAAACTAATGAGAAGTGTAATCAAGCTAATGACATACATTTGTCTGTTCTGTCTGTCCGTTCAACAATAGCAAACAACCATGTCTGGCAAACCTGTCATTTTCATTATCGGCGGTCCCGGATCCGGAAAGGGAACCCAGTGTGCTCTAATGATCGAAAAGTGAGTTCTTTTTCGAACAAAAGTTCGAATGTTCAAACAATGCTCATTCACTGGAATTAATTAACACCGTGATTGCGAAGGTACGGCTTTTGTCACCTGTCCACCGGTGACCTTCTTCGCGAAGAGGTCAACTCGGGCTCTGAAAGGGGACAAAAGCTGAACGCCATTATGCAATCGGGCCAGCTGGTGGCCCTGGCCGACGTGCTGGCCATGCTCAAGGACGCCATTGACAAGAACACCGAGGCCAAGGGCTTCCTGATCGACGGATATCCGCGAGAGGTTCGTGCCAATCTGTCCATCACCATTCTGTCAGCTTAGCTTTTGTGAGTTTGGACAGTTCTAACAATGCGACTCTCTTGCCTTTCAGCTAGAACAGGCCCTCGAGTTCGAGAAGACCGTGACCAAGTGCCAGGGAATCCTGTACTTCGATTGCTCCGACGAAACCATGGTCAAGCGACTGGTGTCCCGCGGCCTGACCAGTGGCCGAGTGGACGACAACGAGGAGACCATCAAGAAGCGACTGGCCACCTTTCACACCTACACTCAGCCCATACTTGACCACTATGGCGATCTGTGCAAAAAGATTCCCGCCGAACGGGAGACGGCGGCCATCTTTGCCGACGTTGTCACTCACGTTGATGCCATTTGCGCCGCAAAGTGATTCGCTTTTTTGTTGTTGTTGACTCTGACAATTGACACCGTCCGGTTTGGTTTGCGTTGATTTACTGATTTTTTGAGTGGCAATTGGATAGCTGTTGAAAAAATGTGTCCGCCATGACACTTTGTCCACAATGCCGCTGAACCTTGAAGACAATTAAACAAATTTCAGTGGAAGCCCCTTTTGCTGTCTATCGGTCAAGTTCACTTGAGCAATATTGACACGCATCTAATCTCTCTTGCTCATTACGTAATCAAGTTAATTGTTTGTTGAGGTTGATTCCGCTTACAGATATAAACAGCGCAATAAATGAATTTAGAAAGAGTTGACTCAAATAAAAGGCTAAAACCTTACAAAGACTTTAATTTGTGTTCAAGTCAACATTGATTTTTTTTCTCACTCTTAAAACGGCTCTAAATTGTTTGTTCCAAACAAAGCTGGATTGAACATAATTTGAATTGACGGCATAATTCACTGATTTTGCTCTCTATCATAATTAAGAAACGGCGTAAGCATCTTGTTTGCGTGAACTTTTGACGAGAAAAGAAGGTTTCAAATCTTGAAATACATTTTTGGCCAATTCAACAAGTGAAGACAACTTTGTAATATGTACAAGTCATATTAATGTACGGCGGAGACATTTTCAAGGGAGATTGTCACAGTTTGCTTTTCATCTCTTTTTAGTTCTCTTCTCTTGATTCGATTTTTGTTTTCGTTGACAAGCAAACACCACAGACTTGGAATGTGAACATAAACATGGCTTCAGAATTAAATTTCACGGCTTCTTGCTCAGCTTCCTTCACCTTCAAGAAACACTTTATGGCTAGGACTTGGCATTTTTTTGAGACCATCAAGAGAAGGTGTTCGGCGTTAATTGTTGTTTTTTTTCTGTTAGCAAAATACACTTCACTGTTAATTTCAAGCAGGGACATAGCGGCTCTTGAATAGATTTGTTTCTTCGAACACGAGCTCCTTCAGGCGTTCTTTGGGGAGATCGTCGAGTTCCATCTCGAATTTGAACGGTTCCTCTGCCACGGGCTACAAATAGGAGAGCGGGAAAGAAAGGAAGAAAGAGAGCGAGAAAACGAGGACAGTGGTGACGAGTTATGTAAATATTTAGTCTGACAAGGAATACAACTTACCTCGTCAGCAGGTTCATAATATTGCTCTAGGTAGGGATGGGCGAGAGCTTCCTCCACTGTAATTCGCTTGTGAGGATTAAACGTAAGCATCCTATCAAGCAAGTCAAGTGCTGTGGCAAGAAACGAAGAGACATAAATAATTGAATCAGTGGTATCAGAAAGAAAAAGTGAGCAACTGCTAACCTTTTGGATCAGCGTCAGGGTAGAGTTTGTTCCAAGGAATTTTCGGCTTCTGAGGAAGTGACTGTAAATAGCTACGTGCTTTGTCATTGATGATGCAATTCAAATCTTCCTGCGTTGGTGAGCCCAGAATGCCAAGGATGTGGTTCAACTGGTCAAGGTCTGCAGGATGAACAGAATGAATTACTCCGAGAAGAACAAGTTGGCAGAACGGATGTTAAGCTAAGTTCACAAAGCGTACTCACAGTGCTTGCCCGGGAAAATGGGTCGATTCGAAATCATTTCGGCAAGAATGCACCCAACTGACCAGATGTCAACTGCAATTCAACGGAAGTTAGCTTGGCACTGGAAATTGGCCTTATCTCAAGCTGTCTTACTTGATTTAGTGTATCCTTTACTGTTCAGCATGATCTCTGGGGCTCGGTACCAACGGGTAGCCACATATTCGGTCAAGAACCCTGTGTGATCGTGATCAGGGTCGGCCACACGAGCCAAACCAAAATCACATATCTGAACCGAGCAAACAGACTTAGTGTCAAGCAGCAAACATTTCGAACACGGTCACCTACCTTCAGATCGCAAGTGGTATTGAGAAGCAAATTACTGGGCTTCAGGTCTCGATGTAGAACGTTGGCAGAGTGGATGTACTTCAGTCCTCTCAGAATTTGGTACAGAAAATAGCATATATGGTCGTTGCTGAGCTTTTGAGTCTTTAGTAACTTGTACAAATCGGTTTCCATAAGACACTGGACAATATACACATCTTTCATGGCATCAATGCTGGTTGACCTAATGATGTCACGAATGTCGATGATCTAAATTGAGGCACAATTTAAGTTCGGCGAATAGAGCAACAAGCAGCTTGGTGTTTACTTACATTCTCATGCTTAAATCTGGTTAGAATTTTAATTTCTCGTAGCGTCCTTTGGCAGTAGGTTTGATGCTCGAACGGCGAGATCTTCTTGATGGCAACCTTTTGTCTCGTTTCATTGTCTACAGCTGACCTGAAGGATCGATGGCAACAAAGGACAATTAATTAGTCATGAAAGCAAATTTAGAGGGCTTAGTCGTCACTAACACCACCATTCCGTAGGCGCCTTCTCCTATGTATTGCAAAGTAGTGTATCTAGGGCCCACTTCGAAAATCTGGCCGCGAACCACTTCCGTCATCTTGTCTGTTCAATTTACTGTGATCACAAAACACACTCTCTCACAAACACTGTCTCTCTAGTTTCGCTCCCTCGCTCTCTCTCTTTCTCCCTCTCATTCACTCTCTCACACGGCTCCCTCTTACTCCACTGCGCAGTCTCCGCCTGTCGAGCTCCGTCAAGAAGGTTCATCCTAGGCGGAGCCCAATGAGGACTGATTCTGTCAAACTTTTTCATCTCTCCTCTCTCTCTCTCTTCCTCTCTTCCGTGCTCGAAATTATATTCGACCTTTTGTCCACGAAAATTTATGTACCAAATGAGATCAAATTCCTTTTTTCGCTTCGGCAACTAAATGAGCAACAAAACACATCGCTTAATTTGACGCCAGATACAATCAAAAATACATCACGAAGTTGGACATACACGTAATCTGTTTATTTATGTTAGACTAGCGTCGGCTTAATTAGGCTAGAAAAGCTGGAGAGTGAGATGACTTTCATTTGCAATTAATCGCAAAGTCACCTTCTCTAATTGATGCGAAATTCGGTTACCACTTTGTCAATAAATACTTTGGGTTTGTTGCGTACGCAGAACTTCTTCGAAAGGTCAGATCTGATTGAATATTACACAGAGTAAGAGCGATAAGAGAGCACCGTGCTCACAAGGTAGGCACAGGAAACAATTAAGCCGAACACCTGTAGTCAAGGGAAATATGATAATGAGATGATGAATAATGAAATGCCTTCTATGTTTCAAGACCCTAACTCACCGAGGCAGCAATTTTTCCAGCGTAGCCATTTTCTTTGGCATACGAGCGTTCGTTTCGAGAGATTACTTCGATCAACAAGATCAGAGATGCCAGCAAGTAGAACAGAAAGGCGGTAACATGGTAGACAACTTCCTGAACAAATTATCTCATCAATATTTGGCTCATCTATTGCAACATTTCCAAAAAACACTCACAAAATTAGTTCTTGATAAAAGTGCCGCTGTGGCGAGTGAAGCAAGACAGCACATCAGAATTAAGGCAGTGCAAAGAGTAAAGGTGAAGGCAACCAGTAGCAGGGAAGTTTCCGCTTTGCCACCACCGAAGCCACCGAGTGTCGAATTTTGCCAACGGTCATAATAGGCGTCACATGAGAACAACATCAACAGGAAGCAAACCAAGCCAAATACCTGAACAGTACAAAACACGATTACGTTCTAGAACAGAACAAATTGGCGTCCAAACTTACCGTTTGAAGGGCTCGAAGAGAACCTTGTAGCGTTCTCAAGTAGCCCGTATTAATTATTATTGCCGAAGCGGATGTAGTTGTAGTCGTTGTCCTGGTGAGTGTAATTGTCTGTGGCATTTTCAGGATTAATTGGACATACGTGACCTATCTACCACAGTATCTAACCAAATTAAGGCAAACTAAAAATAACTAGAAAACGAAAGTGATGGAACAAGTGAGCAGCCGCCCAATCATAGGTGGCGCGCATGCTAATGACTCATCTCTGGCAAATTCTTGCCGATTGATTGTGTTGCCTGGGTTCGCGAAGACTTTGGATCATCAAATAATTATTTTAATTTCTGGAACGAAAACGTGGCTTATATGAACCATACACAAGCTTTCCAAATAGTTTATGCATGCTGAAAAATATGCTAATGAAAATCGCTTCTCAATAGACCGTTAAAAGAATTTACGAGAAAGAGGAAGATTAAGTAGGTAGCATCGAGACTAAAACTCTGCTTGGAATAGTAGGTAAAGGTACAATTTGCGTTTTCGTGCATTTGACCTTCGTGAGATTGGAAATCAGCTGGATTTGATATCGACGTGCCGAACATGGGTCAATTTACCCGTTACTTCTTTTTGTTCTTTCCGCCGATCGTCATGGCTCCTAAGCTCGAGGAGGAGCTCGAAGCACCGCTCAGAACATTGGACTTTTTCAGTCCAAAAATGCCCATCTCATCTTCTAGGCGTTTCCTTTCATCCTCGATGAGCTGCTTCTCGAGCTGGTGCTTCTTTTTCAAAGCGTCAAACTTACTGTGCAACTCTCTTTCAGCATCCTTCAGTTCGGCCTCTTTCTCCTTTACACGCAAGACAAAACCCTGTCTCATTTCTTCCTCTTTCCGCTTCAATTCAGCTAGATGAGTGTTGCGACGCGCCTCAAATGCTTCCTAGGATTCAGAACAAAAATCAAAAGTAGGGCAAAGTTCAGGAAACCAGCGGGCTTCGGCTTTACCTGGAAGGACGAAGAGTCAGTATCTACGGTGTCCCCGAATCCCATTTGCTCCAAGCGAGCCATTCTGTAGCCTTCGTAGTGCTTGGTGTGAGTCGACTCACGCAGGTCCTCCATATTGACACGGAGTAACATTTCTCGAAGCCGAACGAAGTCACAATGGGCTTCACTCTCCACTGAAATTTGGAATCATTATTAATGAAAACAACTCTGAAGGCAGCTCTGACTCAAATATTTACCTTGTACTGTTCCCCAAGGGTACTGACGAGCTCTGACTTGACGGCTTCCTATACGCACAAAATCATTGCTGGCTACAACAGCAAATGGAATCAGATCATTCATTTGGCTATTCACTTCGGCCACTTCAGTGTCGTCAGTCGGGAATTTATAGATGGATATGTCATTGGCTTGAATTTCACCCATGATTTTCTCCCTTAATTTCGTCAACTCATTCTTCGTAATGGTATCCGACTTGGCGACAACTGGAATAAGGTTGACTTTCTTGTCCAGATGTTTCATGGTCTGTAGGTCTACAGAACGTAACCCATGCCCAACTGGTGAGATTAAGTAGAGACAGCAATGGATGCGAGAATCCTCTAACTGCAGATTGGTTGACCGGTGGATTTTCAATTCTTCCTGCAGATAACGCTCGAACTGTTCGTCGATGTACTGAACGATGCTCTTGTGACAATCAGCTACAAAAATTATGGTTGTCAATGCCGTATAAGATTTGATTTAAATTGCTCACTTTTGTCAATTTGATCACCGTAACCTCTGGTCTCGACCACGGACAATCGCATCTTGATGTGCTTCTCTTGTAATTCATGGCTCTGTACGTGCAGGTCAACAGTCTTTAGATTGTGAGTCCTAGCCGAGCCGTCGGGGAATTTAGTATTGAAAAGAGAATCAATCAAGGTTGATTTGCCAACACCGGTGGCACCGACGACTAAGATGTTGAAGACAAAGCCATCTCGAATTATGCGGCTTACATATTGTTCTGGCAACGAATCGAAGCCAACATGTTCGCTAGGCTGTAAATTTCGAATTCCAGCAAGTACTGAGCCAGAGTTGGTTGAACCATTTTCCACATTTTCCGCCGAACCTGTCATGTTTAAAGACGAAGGAAGAAAATCAATCGTGAAAAGAACCTCGGTAACGGAAGAACAAAAACAAGCCAGTAACAGCCGCGCCTCAATGGCGCCACTGCACATGCGCCATGGCGGACTCTACGAAAAGATTCTAAAGCAACCTCTGGCAATCCCATTAAACATTCTCGTTCATTACCAATGATTGCTAAAGTTAGCTCCAGGTCTTCTAATTCCATTCTAAAAGCAGCTTAACACTTGCATTAAATATGGATGCCGTTAGGTTCCGACGGTTAAGCAGTATAAATGGATAGTGTTTGCAAGCCGGCTACTGGAGAGCAAATGACACACATTTTGGCGCATTATCTCTTCTCTAGGAAACGTCAAAAGTAAAACTGATTTGCGCCGAAAAAGTCTGATAACAGAGAGACAAAATAATCTTTACTGACATGTCGAATTTAATCTGAGTCTACTGGGACTGGAGTGGCCTTCGGCGTCTTTTTCTCAGTTTTCTTCGGTTTAAAGTTTGCTTTGTTCGGTCTGATTGATAACAAATAGTCAGCGACTTGACAGCCAGACCTGCGCATCACATTGACAATAGAACGCAATTTGTCGCTGTCTCGTTCCGTGAAGAATGTCACTGCTCTTCCTAGGCGACCAGCACGACCAGTTCTTCCCACTCTATGAATATACGAAATACCACTAGACGGAAAGTCGAAATTGATGACGAAGTTGACCGCTTTGAAGTCAATCCCTCGACCCATTAGTTCAGTACAGATCAAGAACCATATTTTTCCCTGGCGGAAAGCTTGTACAATTCGGTCTCTTTTTTCTGCAGCTCGATCCGAATGTATGCAATCAACATTTAAGCCGTCTTTCAAAAGTTCTTTATGCAACAACTTCGCTCTGTCAATCTTGTCCACGAAAATTAGAACAGGCGCTTCCAAGCCTTTAGCAATGAGTTCTCTAATCGCTACGAGTTTTCCCTATTGACACACATATTAGAGAAAGCTTGCCAGTTATACACTTACTTCTTCGCTGCCAACAAATAGTAGTTCCTGTTGAACTGTTTCGGCAGTTTTGTTTTTCCCGCCGACAATCAAAGTGACAACGTTGTCTAAATTCATGTTAAACCATTGTTCTAGTTTAGTGTCAAACGTCGCACTGAACATCGCTCGTCGAATGCGCTTCGCTTTACTGCACTCTTTGTAAATAGTTGACAGCTCATCTCGAAAACCCATTTCAAAGAGTTTGTCACATTCATCGATAATCAGCCATCGCAAGCTAGAAACAAATCATTTTGGATGAATTCATCTAATTTTTGTTCTTACCTTTTCAAGCTGATAACAGGCGGATCTTCTTCCAATAGCTGAACAAATCGCTTAGGTGTTGCAATCAATATGTCTTTCTTGAGTTTCGATTTAGCACCGAACTTCTCTTTGGCAACTTCAACCGTTTTCAGAATGTCAACTCGCAATCCCGTGCCTGCAGCCATCCATAGAAATTCTCGGTGTATTTGCTTGGCTAGTTCTCGTGTCGGAGCCAAGACAACAGCTCTGAAACCCACACTTTTCGGCATTTTGAGTTCAGCTAGAAGCGGGAGCAAGAATGCCAGTGTCTTTCCAGAGCCGGTAGGGGCAGAGCTTATTATTTCCCTTCGGTCCATCATCAACGGAATGGCATGACTCTGGATCGTTGTCGGCATCTCATAACCAGCTTCTTTGATGTTCTTCAAGACCACTTCAGGTACATCATATCTCTCTGCCATTTGTTCGAATGATTCCAAAGGAGCAGGAATGTCTTCTCCGATGACATCCACTTCGGGTTGAGGGGTATCTTGTTGTCCATCCTCTACCTCAGGTAAATCACAAATGATCGGTTCCTTGATCTGCTAATCAAGTCATTAGATTTTTCGGAGTAGACAACATGAGCATTTCTTACCTGTTTATTCAAAGCTGGTTTTGCTTTCGAGCCCTGGAACTTGACACCAGCACAAAGCTTGCGAAAAACAGAATTCGATTGCATTTTTAAAACCGAGAAATTTACAGCATGTAGAACACCAGCGCCACGAGCGGTAGTTTGCGGAAGCTTTGAAAACCATAATATTTCCAGAGTTTTCAGATGTTGCTTTCTGTCGAACTGTTGTCATAGTGTTTTCTCCTATATTCCAACCAAGCATAATGGCGGACATTAGCGAAAATATAGCTGAAATTTCATTAGATGATTCGAAAGAAGCTCTTTTCAAGGGGATCAGTGATCGAAATTTAGCTGAAGTAGAGCTTGCTCTGAAGAATGCCTCTGTCAAAATCAACTGCCAAGGCGTCGACGGGATGAGTCCACTTCAGACAGCAGCTTTCAAAGGAGATTTCGAAATATGTAAATTGCTAATTGATCGCGGAGCTGATGTCAATTATAACAAGCATGTTCATGGGTATACTGCACTAATGTTTGCAGCTTTAGGTGGTCACAACCGTTTAGTGAGTTTGATGTTAGAAAATGGAGCTTCGACAACTGCCGTGAATTCAGTTGGTAGAACTGCATCTCAAATGGCAGCCTTCGTTGGTCAGCATCAAGCGGTGACCATTATCAACAACTTTGTTTCACGGGAAGAAATAGAATACTATTCGAAACCACAAGGACTAGAGAAGAAAGCTAAGCTCACAAGTCAATTAGTAGAGCCAGTTCACAAACTCGTACGCCAAACTAACATACACCCAGTAAAGACGCTCTTGTTTATGAAGGATCATCCTGCTATTTTAGAAAACTCTGGTAAAGTTCGCCTAGTCTTAGAGATGATGTGTGAAAATGAAATGAAAAAGGAAGAACCCAACGAGATGCTAGCTTTGAAATTTCATCACCTCGGGTTTCTCTTGAAACATATTACGAAGCAATTTGAAATCATGGAGAAAGCAGGTAAAGAAAAATCAAGCTGGATGGAACTGTTAATGAAAAGCTGGCTCAAAGGCCGAGATGAGGATGCATTCCCCATCACGCTTGAGCAACTATTGCGCCAAAGCATCAAAGAATTTCCTCACCGAGACTGTACCATATTCATACAATTAGTCAAGACACTCTCTTCAGTTCAAATAGGAGAAGAGCCGAGTGCTATATCCATTTTGATGCAGACCGTAAATGGTCAAAAAGGATTCAATGACGATGCCGCGGTATGCAGTACCTGCGGTGAGCCGGGACCTCCGAAGAAATGTTCCATTTGCCGAATGGTGCAGTATTGCAACCAAGAATGCCAAAAACTACATTGGTTCTCCCACAAAAAAGTTTGCCAACAACTCAAGGAAATGGTTCAGGCAGAAGCTGCAGCGAATGCTGCTAAATTAGTTGAAGCCTAATTGAATTTTCACGCCAGATCGATGTCGCTATATGTTTTCCATTGCATGACTTAAAGCTATCTTTGTAACTGATACGTAATTGTCCTTGCATGTGATCCTCATTTATCGAATGAAACGTGTGTGCCGCCTGTGATTAAATTAGCGGTAGACCTTTCTCTCAAGTTTCATTTGAGCTCACCAGTCCTGTAGGTGGCGCTTGATGCGCACATGGTTTTGTTTCGATACTTCTCTAGGAGCAACATTAAATATTGGCTTCTGTGTCTACATATTAATCAGATTAAGAACATTTCAGCAAGCTCATTATGGCTCTCGATTCAGCTCGTCAATTGCTTGACGAACTAATGGGCAGGGCTCGAGACGTTGATCCTGACAAGAAAGATAACAGTATCTCTGAATGGAACGATCCAAGGGTGAGTTCTGGGAAACAGTGAATCAACATTTTCTAACGGAATAGTCTTCCAGATATGTCAGTTCTTTCTGGTGAAATTCTGTCCCAACCAACTCTTCACGAATACCAAAGCAGATATGGGAGCTTGTAACAAAGTTCACGACGATCATATCAAGAGAATGTACAGCGAGAAAGCTACAGCTGAGGAGCGGGCCAATTTCGAAGACAATTTTATTAGGTTTTGTCAACAAACTCTGAATGACGTTGAGAGAAGAATCAAACGTGCTAAACAGCGACTACATGCAAGTCAGGGTGACAACGTAGACGATTCTGGCTCATTTCTTAGTGAAGAAATCCAGGAAAAGATGAATGAGATGAGTGAAAAAATTGAACAAATGTTGGAACAGATCGAAGAGATGGGGTGTGAAGGAAAAGTAGAAGAAGCTCAAAGCATGATGAAAGATGTCGAAAAGTTGAAGGAACAGAAAACTGCTGTAAAGCGAGACAATATGCCAATGCACTGGATTCAACAGCGAGCTGAAATTGGCGCGGCTCAGGAGAAGCAAATGGAAGTGTGTGATGTTTGCGGCGCATTCCTGATTGTCAACGATGTACAGCAGCGAGTAGATGACCATTTAATGGGGAAGCAGCATGTCGGTTTCGGAAAACTAAAGACCACTCTTGAAGAGATCCTTGAGAAACGCAAGAGTGAGCGCGGAAGCGATCCACCTGATCAAACGCGCCTCGGAAGGCGAGGATGGAAAGACAACCGGAGATCACGGTCGAAAGAGAGGGAAGACAGAAATGGCCGCTCCAGAGATAGCCATAGAGATCGCAGTGATTTCCGGAAGCGCGAACCTTCGCCGTCTAGGCGTCACAAGGAGCGCAAAAGGTCACGATCCGGATCTAAAGGAAGAGACGAGGAGAGGCGTTCGAGTCGTGATGAACGGCGTCGCCATGATAGACCACGGGGATCACCGAGTGGAGATCGTTATCGAAGAGCAAGGTGAAACTGCACCTGCGAAAGAGCTGAAACAGGTAAGTTTGTATATGAAGGAGAATACTCAGGCGGACAGATTTTTGATCTAAGGCTGTGATAACGCTACGTCGGATTCCAATTGTCACCGGGACGAGCTTTTAAGACCAAATCAACGTTAATCTCTTATTATTTTGCGATCAAGTATGGCCGGACTGTTTATGTACATGACAAAACTTTTGAACATCATAACAGCTTATTTTCTCTTATATAGGCAACCCTCATAATCGCCCATGATATCGAAGACTTATCTGTCGAACTGTATACTGTCACCTCAGCAGTGCCATTTTTCATGAAAGATGATTAAGACAAGGAAAGCTGTGCAAACTATCACGACCAATAAATTTGCATCCATTCGACCGAGGTCATATTTACAACACTCATCCAACATCTTGTTCACAGGCTCTGAATTAAATTCTTTGCTCTCAGCGATAAGAACTCGTCCTCTTTATCCAAAAATTCCTTGGCTTGGTCAATCAGCTTTTGCTTAGCTTTATCTCCTTTCATGTACTCGATGAACACTTCGAAGTCAGTGTCGCTCACAAGGTCCTTCTTCGTCCAGTTTTTCACCAACCAAATATGCTGCGCCTTCTTGTACTTCCAATCTGAATCAGTGTCCTCGCGATGGTTCCACGACTTGAGATAACTGATGGCGTTCTTTGGTTTCACAGATTCAACGGGTTCTGCCTTGTTTACTTCTTGTATTTTAGCTATTTTCTTTCTTGCCAACTTCTTTAGAGCAGGGTCAACTTTTCGCTTCGACTTATCTCGTACTTGCACTTCTTGGTATTGTTCAGGTTTTGGCTTCTTAATTTTCGGCCGACCTCCCATCATTAATTTTGAACAGAACTCAAATATCTGTCGTTCGCTCCAAACACGTTTCTGCTACAGCTGTTTCCTCTCGATAGGTGGCGCTACAGGTTTTCTTAGGTTTTCGTTTTCTGGTCCCGCTTCAACTCAAACAATCAACCATTGGATTGTTCTATCGGTTTCTCTTAGACTAACAAAATGTCTGACGAAGAGCTTTCTCCTAATTTAGGTTCAGACCAGCCTGCCGAAGAGGAAGAGGTTTACGAAGTGGAAGAAATTCTGAAGAAGAGAAAGACTAAAGATGGTTTCGTTGAGTATTACTTGAAATGGAAAGGTTTCGGCATGGAAGACTGTACTTGGGAAGCTGCGGACAGTCTGGAGTGCCAGGAACTCATTGATACATTCGAGAGAAAAGACGCTGAAGGTAGAAAGCGCAAGGATGACTCTGGCAAGAAAGGGCGAACCAATAAGCGAGCTCGACGTGAATCGGGGACCACAGAACTCGATGCTGCCGACTTCATGGAGACCACTAGCATCTTTAAGGAACGTAAAGAAGACGAAGAACCACCGGTTGACCCTGTAAGCAAAGGTGTCGAAGCTCAAGAAATTTTGGAAGTAAAACACAGTGGTGGCAACTTGTTGTTTCGCTGTAAATGGCGAGATAATCAAGGCGCCGACTGGGTTCCCGCCAAAGTATTGAATCGCTGTTGTCCACATATTGTTCTGCGATACTATCAGAACCTTCGCACTCATGGCAGCTCTGCCTTTTGAGTTGGTCTTTCGCACATGGTGTCGATGTTCTCCAATTTAAAGTTTCCGAGTATCTCATTCATTGCAAAATGAACATTATGATAAAGATTAAAGCTTTTTATATTCTCGATGGGCTTATTTGAATCAGTTTCGAGCTAAAATCTTCACTGGCGGTATAATTAATTTTTCATCAGTGAATTCGGTAACAGTTAGTAGAGCTTGTAAAATATTAATATTCTAGTATAAACAAGACATGGTGCGTCTATTGAATTCCAAAGTTTCGTGAGAAGCGTTTCGTGGCAAACCAAGTTGCAAGGCTTGCCTCTCTTCGTCTTCAGCCTTTTCCAGCCATTCTCGAACTTCTTCAGCGTACATTTTCATGCAAAATGAAAACTTGGTCCGAGTTCGACTTCCATGGTAGGTTATCTGGTTGTCCAAGCCAACTGAATCACTGACCATTGAATTTGCAAAATTGAAAGAATGGCTCAGATCGTTGACGGTCAGTGTTACATCGACAACAACCACAGTATCAACTGGAACAGAAAGCATTAGGAAACTGATGCACTTTTTTCAGTCAAAGTTCTTACGGTCGATATCTCCCATCTTTCTCTTGTACTGAATTCGAAACAAGAAGGCGTCGAGGACGAACGCCACGACAATAGTCATGACTATCATGGTGACGATATAAAAGGACATGAAGAAAAACCGACTGGCATCGTTGGACACCAATGCGTAACCTTCCATGAGAATGAACCAATTGTTCACCACCATCAGCTCGAAGAGAGTAACTGAAACAAGGAGACATTAATTTAAGCTAATTGGTTTTCGAAGCTACATTCTACTCACCAAAGCTAGCCGCTAAGTTGCTGAAGTTGTTGAGATAATAGTAGCCTGCACTTGAACTGTTTGTTCCACTTGAAAAATACTGCTCCACAGGACTTGATTTACAGCAGTCTTTTAGATTGTACTTTGCAAATAATTCCATTCCAATGATTGCATAGAAATAGTAGACAACAAGAACGACGACTGAAACAGACCCGAGTCGTTTCATAATAATATAGGTAAAGGTAGCAACAATATCTTTGTAGCGCTTCTTCAATTCGAACAACTTCAGCAATCGCAGTGACCTGAGAATGAATATGAAGGCAAAAGGAACTCCGATGCTTTCTGTGACCAATCCCATCAAGGCCAACACTGTGACCAAAAAGTCAAAGACATTCCATCCCGATGCAAAATATCCAGTGATCCCCAGCCCAATAATCTTCATGCAAACTTCGATGCCGTAAACTGTGAAACAAAAAGGAATTGGGTTAATACAGGTTGAGTTTGAATTCTCCAACTCACAACAAACAATGACCAAGGTAACCATAGATGTCTCTATGAACTCAGCGTCAGTCTTATCATAGGTAGCGGCTTCGAAAACTTGATAAATAGTGCTAAACATGATCATAGCGTAAACAACACCTTCAAAAAACTTGCTGGTGACAAAGTCGTGCAAATTGCCGAAAACTGTGGCCAAAAATCCAGGACCAAGTTCGACATACCAAGGAGTGTCCGGATGCTTCCGTCTCCAATTTAATTCGGCAACTTCGTATATTTCGTAAAATTCTTCTAAAGACAGGAAACTTGACTTATCAGCATCAAGTGTCTTAAACATGAGGAAGACGTCCAGTTTATTGGCTCGAGGCTTGTAATATCTCATCAAGCCGACAAAGTGTTCAAAGGTAACTCTGGTGGGTGCACTTTTAGGAACCAACAAGCGAAAGGCGTTCTGACACGCAGCTCGGCGATGTAGTAGAAGTTTCCTGAATTTTTCCTTCTCAATTCGCGTGAAAGTTTCGTAGACAACGGCCAACATGAGGTTCATCAGAAAGTAAAGATGGATGACTAGAAAGGCAATGAAGAACAACACGGACCAGCGGTTCTTCTCGTAGGCGGGCATCATTACGTCCGGGTAACTAGGTGACGAAGAGCAATGAATGCTGGATATGTTAGATAAGCTGTCTTACTTGGCCGTAGTTATGAGAACGAAGAGATTCACAAAACTTTTCTCTAGAGTCGTAAAGTTCTGTGTTTGAATGAAGAGATGGTTATTTTGATTGTGATATTTTTCGCACTCACCGGATCATTGAGATTTGGGGAAAAAAGGTAGAATCCAAGCAGTGAGAAGATGAGCATGAAGAAGCAGAGCAGGAAGAGCATGTCCAGAATCGGTGGCATAGATTGCATAATCTGTCGAATCACTCTCCGTATTCCGCCGCAATAATGGTTATCTACGAGAAATATCGGACGCAGAGCACGAGTGACCCGGAAGTGAGAGTCTCTTCTAACGAGCACTACAAAGGCTTCAAGGATCATGATACCGAGAGTAGCTAACTTCAATACGGTTCGCGTGTGGTTGAAGAACGGCTTGATGCCCATCCAGCGAAACTTCATGAACAGTTCGATGCTGACAATCGCAAGAGCGCATAATTCCAGAGAAGCATGAACCTAGGAAACGATTATAGCTAATTCAAGTGTCAAGATGAGTGATAAAACATACCGCTGAGTGTACTCTAAATCCCGGAATGGCAGGCCTTTCAATTAGAGCTAGTGCCAGTAGCACGTACGATGATAACAGATCCAGTAGATAAAAGCAATGATTATGAACATATAAATATGTCGGCAAGGCTTCTCTGCTTCTCGGATGACTGTCGAACTTATCATTATTCAGACCTTCCTGTGAAAGCAATCACCGTGAAACAATGGCTGTCAAGCTTTAACACCCATACCTCTAGATAAATGGCGGCTTCGTGGTAGTTCATGCTCCAAGCCTCGGCTACGTCGTCACACATGTCAAAGTTTCCAAGAGAAGCCAGGTGAGTAGCGCCGAGTTCGCCATCTTGAGAGGTGATGGAAGATTGCATGTATGTTGAGGAGAATTCATTCGGAAGCTCTGTTTGAGAGGCACCAATGTCCGATGTGGACAAGTCCAGCTGGTCCTCTTCTACAATTTTCAACATAGAACGCTCAGAGTGAGTTTCACTAGGCTTCACAGAACTGCAGCTCATGTAATTTGTGTTGTCGTTACGCTTAAACAGTCGCGACGACTCGGAGGTATACATCCCTCCTCATTCAAGGTGACAATGAGCTCATAATTATGTGACATCATGCTACTATGCAATTCATTCACAGTTGAGGCTCTCTTCTCATATCCCACTCATATCGGTAGCTGATTGCTGTGTCGATGACATTCGCCGCTTAGCCAATCAAGCAATATTGACAAGTGTTCTAATAGAAGCTAAACAATTATGACAGGCCCTCTGGATCTAGAATTAAGACTAATTAATCTGAGTTTTGTCACGACAATGTAATTGACATCTGTGGCGGCCAGTTGGCATTCAATGACCTTCAGTCAAGCTACTCGAAAAATCCAAATTGAGCAACTCAGTCTAATAGATATCTCTAGTTTACACTGAAATTAGGTCGAGACGGATAAACTCAAACATATCACAAGAGCGAGAGTTTCATCAGATTTGCATGCAACAATATCAAATTAGCACAGCTTTGCATTTTTTTCAAGTCTTTTATTTCTTACCCAGTAGGAAGTCCACGGCTGGCACCAGTGGCATAGGTCTACGATTGGAAGCATTAGAAGGTGTTCGCTCATTGTTAAAAATTAGTCGTAAATTATCAAAGCCACGATTATTTGGTGAAGCCATTAACATAAACTTAGTGCATGTTTGAAAACAAACTTGAAACCGCCCTCAGCTGCGCGCAGTTATTGAACATCGACCATCGAAGACTGCTATGAAGTGAGCCATCGCCAACTATCGACAATCTAACCGTCTGCCTTTTCCTTTTCCGCAAAACGCCGTAACGAAGGTACGTATATCTGAATTATATGTTAAATTCTCGTAAATAACGCTGGTTAGTATGTAATTGTCTTTGCTTTTAAGAAATACACTATCCCAGAAATACGGTCTGTGTAGGCTGATGTGTGAAGGGTTCTTGTGAAGGTCCAGCTTTTCACTTTAAAGGTGCACGTGTTCCAACTAATTCTGTCCAAATTATCTTTCAACAGTGATATGGCTCGCGAGAAGAAAACCCCAACTGCTGCAGCCGAGAAGGCTCCGGCCAAAGCACCATCAAAGTATGCTTTGACTGCCGCTGTTCTTCGCAACGAGACTGTGCCGAGCGGTTTGAAGAAGCTTATCAAGCATGCCAGACCTGCGTGGGACAAGCTCGTGGTGGAGGCAGAGAAGAAGGGTGTTGCACCTGAAACTTTGTACAAGCCTCGACCCAAGTTCAGGATCAAGAAAATGAAAGGTGGAAGGACGCGACGTGTTCTGACAAGAAAGCCGAAAAGTTACTATCCGACCGAAGACCCCATTCGTAAACGCCGAAGTGGACACGTTACGTTCAAGACCCATAAGCGAACGTTCAAAGCTGGCCTCCAACCTGGTCGTGTTCTGATTGTTCTCGCTGGTCGTCATAAGGGAAAGCGTGTCGTAGTTCTCAAGACTCTTGCCAGTGGCTTGATCTTGATTACTGGTCCCCATGTAATCAACGGTTGTCCTATCCGACGAATGCATCAGAATTTCGTCATTGTCACCAGCACTAAGCTTGACCTTTCTGGACTCCAGGTTCCTGAGACCATCGACGATAAATACTTCAAGAAGGTTCGACTGAATTTGAAGAATGCGAAGTCAAAGAAGGCCGAGGGTGGAGACATCTTCGACACGAAAACCGAGGCTTACAAGCCTTCTGAGCAGCGCAAGAAGGACCAAATCGCTGTCGACAAGCAAGTTGTTGAAGTGATTAGGAAGAACGCTGACAAGAAGTTGCTCTTCTCCTACCTGGGTTCTTACTTCCAGCTCAGAAACAGAGTTTACCCGCATGCACTGAAATTCTAGATTGTATGCTTGGTTCAATAAATGTCATCTGTTGCAAAGCCATTGTTGATTCAGTCGGAAAAGATGGGGACAAATTTATGAGGTCAATGGTATTCTTTATCTGCTATGTCTCTGCTTGTGACTGAAATAGGCGAGAAGTAAGAAAACTATTAATGTCGAAAGTTTGTGTCCTTTCAACGCATGTGTTCGCTTTAAATAATCATTTGTTGAAAAGACAGAATTTATTCAATTGAAAGCGATATAATAATATATATGCATCATTCACTGTTCGCGGTCTCTGTTACGGAAACGACGCTGACGGTTGTCTCGGCGTCCACCATCATAACCCAGACGGTCAGCCCAGTTCTTAGATCCACGATGACCACCGTGATATCCACCACCATGGTGCTGCCTTTCCTCTCCATCGCCACGGTCTCCGCGATCGCGCCTATCTCCTCGCTCCCGACGCTCAGTAGCTCCGAATGTACCCATTTGCTTCAACTCCCAGAGTCGCTCGTTCTGTTCCACCAAGATGTTAATCTTGTCCGCCATTTGTAGCGCAAGCCCTTGAATCCTAGAAGGCTCTGTTCTGTGCATGACTAAGGTTTGAGTTGGTTCATCCAGGGAGGTCTGTAACATCACGATTCTGTAAATAACAGCAAAATACATTAAGAGGTAGTACTAACCATAAGCTCTTCATTAGTTGTCATCTTTGAAATGATGCTATGAACAACTGCTTTCTCCAGATCCAACATTTGGCTCAGGGTGTCGAGAGAGATCGAGTTATAAACATGGCTGTATGTGAACAAGTATGCTCGCAACGATTCTTCCCGAATTTTCTGAACCAACATTTCCCGAACTTTGTCAGGTTGGTGGAACAGATTCCAAACTTTGTTGTTCATCTTTTCATTGATGATGAAGTCTCTACAAGACTTCCAGTTTCCGACGCGCATCTGTTTGGAGGCAGCGACAACGTGCTCTCGCATCGATTCTGGAAGTCCAACAAGTGGTTGCTCTTCATTTTTACGAAGTTGGTTGTAGAAAGAACGAGATATCATTTTCTTTCGGATACTGTACTCGTTTGCAGCTACATCAGGGATTTCAAGCAACATGGCGGAAACTAAATAGACACATTCCAACAGTTCCAAGTTGACGTGTTTGTGGAACGGAAGCAATCGCCTCTTTTCAAGTTTCTCTTGTTCGGGCGTTCTCTCTTGTTGCTTGGGAAGTAATCCTTGAGCTAACAACTCCTTCGCTCGGCCTAAAATTTGAATGTCAAGTAGAGCAGTGTGAGCATCTCGAATGTTTCCGTGGCGGAAAGCGCAGAGACCGAGTTGCACCAAAGCACGATTGTATATTACTTGCAACGGGATATCAGCCTTAATGATGTTTTGCTGCAAGTGAGACATCAGCATCAGGTCACGAGCTTCGAACCAATTGTCATGCAAAGCTTGGTGATATATGTGATACAGTACAGCTTGCGTCCTGATGCGGTCTGTTTTATCATTGGCATAGATATACTTGCAGAGACGGTCCATGGTGTCTAAACTAGTTTCTTTAACCACTTGCTCTTCGGTGGCTTCCTCTTTCGCTTCAGTGGCAACCTCTGGTTTGTAACCGTTCACAAGAATTTGAGAAGTGCCTCGCGGTTTTTTGTTTGCCAGCGCAACAGCGTCAAACTTATAATACAGATGATCAATACGCAGTATGTATACACGACAAAGTTCAACAGTAGTTCCACGTTGATTTGCAAGCAAATACGTTTCCATGCGAAGAATCAAATCGTAGACATCCTTCTCATCTTTCAAACGCTCAATATAATCTGGAGAATGGGCGTCCACAGACTGTAGCATCTTGGTGAACTCTTCGTCAATTCTTTCTACCAGAGTTAGAGCACAACCACTCACTCTGAAAGGAGCCTTCTCGAACGATTCAGTTTCTTCAGCAATTTTTTCGCCGATGACGATATCGGGATTAGCATTTAGCATATCAAGCAGCTGGTTGCAGATTACATGACACTTCTTCCAAGTTTCGACTCTCATACAGACGGTTATGTTTGTATTATAGTCCAACAAACCACCAATAATGCCAAGGTTCAATCTTACTTCCATCGCAGGTCCAAGTTTGTGCAGCTGAGCTAGTTCGAGTAACTCACTCAGTAGCTCAACTTGATCACTACGATGGATACGTTTCTTGCCTCGCATTGCAAGTATTTCGTTTATTTTTGTCAGCATGGAAACGTGATTGACCTCTTCGTCTTTGCCAAATAATTTCGGCTTCTCTTGAACAATGGCTCCATCTCGAACCTTCTGCCATTCGCCACCCTCGTCATCATCATCTTCAACTTTGACCTTGCCTGTCTTGGATCTTTCTTTTCGGTCTTTCTTCTTAGGCTCTTTCTCGGCTGTGTCCTTATCCTTCAAGAAATAATCAGCCATTCGAACTTCTTCTCCGTCATCGCTATCGCTGTCGGTTTCATCGCTACCAGACCCCCAATAACTGTCATCCGAATCATCATCGTCATCAACTTTAGTTTTTGCATCCTTCGTAAATGCACTAGCTTTACTTGGTTTCGCTTTTGGGACATCATCGTCATCAGACGACTCTTCGTCACTATCATCTTCCGATTCACTTTCATCTTCAGCTGCTTCTTCCTCTTCTTCGACCGGATTTTCACGGTACTTAAGGATATCCTCCTCGAAGTCTTTGTTATACTTTCTGATTTTCTGTCTCAAACTTGCCAATGCTTTGGAATTTATTTTATTCATGTTTTTCCGGAAGTCCTTGTCTTCCCATACTGCGTTCAAGAAATCTTCGATTTCAACGATGCACCGAATGTAGAACTTTGGGGTGACGCCTTTGTCAGCTTTCTCGATAACTGGCTTAGCTTTCGTAAAAGCCTTAGTAAGATTGTCAAAGCCGGTCTGAATCTTAGCGATATCTTTGATCTTCTTGTAGTTGCGAATCTGTTTGATGATTTCGTCCAACTCTTCGTAGCGCTTTTCCTTCGCCGTTCGTACAACTCGCTTAGCTTGGTCATCTTCATCATCGCTGATGTATGTTCTGTGTGTTCGAAAATTAAACCGTGGTCAACATAACAATTCCCTATACTCACGGCTGAGCGGCTGGTGCCTTGTTTTGCAGGATCTCCTCCTCGGATTCTTCACTTTCTGATTCAGTGTCAGAAATACGGGCAAAGAATTTAGAACTCATGTTGAATCACACCGAATTCAGAACGCTTTTTCGCCAAAGACTAAAATGCCAGCCACGTTGAGTGGAAGCCGCTTATGATGGACGTTCAGGGACCGATTTCGTAGTTCAGAAAGAAAACACCTAGTGCAACGGAAACCGGCCACTCTTTCAACCTTTCCCTTATTTCACTTCCGATTCAGCTTATATTCCATCTTCTCAAGTTAGATTATTCATCTCTAAACGACGATGAACTCCATAAAGTCGAAAGATAGCATATTCCAAACGAAAAGATGAATAAAAGAGCCAGGGACCGTCTCGAATTGCGAAAGCGCTCACAGACAAATCGAGCGCAAGAGAAGACCGAGGCAGCATAAAAAAGACTGATCGGGTCAGAGAGGAGTTCATTGTAACCGTTACTCAATTTTTCGCGTCAAATTTGCGTTGATTACTAAATTTAACCTGTGAAACTGGCCCAGAACATCATGAGCGAACTACAGGTGAGTGCAACTCAGTGTACTATATGCGCTAGAGGACGACCTGAGCGTCAGACTGAAACGTTCTAGAGAATTGCAGTTACAATCTGTCTTCACGTCGATACAAATTGTATTACGTAAAGTGTATTCCGTTGAATCAAGTAGACTGATGTAAACTGGAAAATGTGTGAGTGTGTGTGCATGTGCTCGCCGATGCTGTGGAAAAAGGGGGAAAGTCTCTGAGAGCATCTTAATTATTGGGCCAGTCTTGGGCGGTTCGTCACTTTTTTGGAGGATGGTTAGAGAGCAGCGAAAGAGAGAGAGGGGAGAGGGAGAGGGAGAGAGCAACGAGACTGTGGAGAGGAGAGTGAGACCTTTGCGTTGAGAATTTTAGGGCTCTCTCTCATTGTTAACCGGCAACGCCTACAGGAGTATCGCTTCGGCATTGACCGCCACCGAATGTTCACCTCCTCCGCCTTTTAAAATTTGGGCCTAACAGAGGCCTTGATTGTTTTGATTGTCCTTAATCATGTCCAATGGGTTTAATTTTGCAAAATGCACCAGAAAATGGGCAAAGCAACCCGAAAGAAACCCAATGCAGATCTGGGTCAGGCGGTACTAGTTGACGGCGGAGGGATACAGGCAAAGGAAGAGGAAGCTCGGCCTCCTCCTGGCGCCGCCATTTCAGGTGGAGCCGTTGACTAGGGAGGACACGTTCGCGTGGCTAACGATTGCTCTCTCTCTCTCGCCTCGTTCGTCTCTCTCCCTCTCGCTAGCTTTTCGTTCTATCCCTCTTTCTCTCGTATTTTTCTATTGAAATTCCTCTGTCTATTCGCCTTCCTACTTATTCGCGAGTGTTTGCCTCTGCGGCGGGCATGAGCCTAAATGCTCGTGGCCTCCTACACTGGCAATAACGTCAGTAACGCAGCTTATAGAATGAGCGGGGCTAACGGAGCCAACAACTCCAATGATGACGGCACGGCCAACGATGACTACGTTATCGGTTCACATGAACAGGCCCACGATGAGTCGGTGAGTAGTTGAAAAAGTGCAGCTGAGTATGAGCTAAATCAGTGGAGGAGTTTAGCAGTTATGCGAGTGCAAAGCGAGCGGAGTCTAGGACAGAACTAAATGAGAGGGAGAGAGAAGGAGAGCTAGAGAGGGAGAGAGAGGGAAAGTGACGACCACGAGGCGACTCTTAACCGGCCCATCACACACCCCTCGCCATTGCTAACCCCGCCTGCCTTTGATGTTGGCCGCATCCTTGTTCGGAGACGGCGACTGCAGTGTCGAACTCTTGGACACTCTCAGAGACAAACATGGTTGACAATGTTTGCCAAAGGCTTCGAATCGAGCTCGCCACGTATGCGGTTATTGCTATGCGCATCATGTTTATGTTATCTACTACTAACACCAAAGCAATCATCAGAGCATACCGAAAATATTAGGAAAAGTCATTGACGTGGTCATGTAATTTATTCCCATAGGTTTCGGTGGCCTCGTCCATTGCCCAAAACATTAAGGCCATCACCTCAGTCAGTGGCCAAACAATGACTATTCCTCAAGGTGCCCAAATTATGACTCAATCTGGTCAGCAACTGGCATACAGCATCCTTCCTCAACAGTTACAAAACATTCAGAACCTTCAAACTGTTCAACTTGAAGGCGGCGGCGAAGCAATATTCATACCGGCTTCAAGTTTCTCTGGCGGCCAGCAAGCCATTCAGATATCCGGAAATCAAATTCTATCTCCCAATCAAGTTGTTCGGACGTCTCAGAACCAAGGAAACCAAGCTAACCAGCAAGCCCAAGTCATTCAAGGACTTCAAGGCAATGTCCAGTTTGCCCAGCTGCCTAATGGTCAAACTGTTGCCGTCCGTCAAGCTGGAGGAAATGTCATGCAGGCAATACAACTGCCAATGCAAAACGCTGCTCAGCAAACCATCCCGGTCCAGGTGCCCATATCAACCGCCAATGGTCAGACCATATTTCAGACAATTCAGCTCCCACTGGCTGCACTGCAAGCGATCACTGGAGGCGGTGGCGGAGTCCAGCATATCTCAGCACAAGTCATGCCGCAAATGACTCAGGTACAGATGGCACCGCAACAAATTCAAGTAGCTCAGCAGAACGCAAGTGCAAATAATACCCCAATCAAACAAGAACCTGGTGAACAAGCGAATGCATCGCAACACGCTGCCCAGCAAGCTGCCGCTAATCAGCAGGGTCAAACTATCATCAATGTTCAGTTGCCTAACGGCCAAATGGGACAGCTGGTCTCTGCATCACCTCAAGTCTGGCCTGGCAATGCTATAAACTTGTCAAGTTTGATGCAAGGAATTCCCCAAGGATTACAGGGGATACAGGTTCAAGGGGCATCTGGACAGCAGCAGCAGATCATTACCGCATCTCCAGGTCTACAGCAATTGCAGATCACAGCCAACGGCAGCATTGTTAGCATGCCACAACAACAGGCTCAAGTATGTTCGACTTGATTTGAAAATATATTGTATCTTATTTACAACTTCTTTTTTAGCAGAGCCAGATTATTCAGCAAGACCCGAACGATCCCACCAAGTGGCAAATCGTAACCACTGCTACACCTGTTCAACAGGCTCAAGCAACAGCAGCTGTGCAAGGACAGTTCGTGCCAACTCCCGGTACCGATGCTTCTACTCCTGGTAGTGAAGCGGGAACAGGGCGAAAAATGCGACGAGTTGCATGCACGTGTCCAAATTGTCGAGACGGAGAGGGAAGAAATAGTGAAACGAAAAAGAAGCAGCACATTTGTCACATACCTGGTTGCAACAAGGTTTACGGTAAAACCTCTCACCTACGAGCTCATCTTAGATGGCACACTGGGGAGAGACCGTTTGTTTGTAATTGGTTATTCTGCGGAAAACGATTCACGCGGTCTGACGAACTTCAAAGACATCGAAGAACTCACACTGGTAAGCAGGCAACTAAAAGCCATTGATCACTAACAGTTTCTTGTCTTTAAAGGTGAGAAGAGATTTCAGTGTGCTGAGTGCTTGAAAAGATTCATGCGTAGCGATCATCTTTCAAAGCATCTGAAGACTCATCAAGCCAAGAAGGTCAATCAGCAACAACAGAGTGATGACGCAGCATCCGGAATTGCCGTTTCCGTGGGCACGCCTGGCGAAATGACCACCATTGATGACCAAGATCTGGCCATCAATGAAGCCGAAGATGGCACCGAAGACATGGTTGTTCAGGCCCAACAACTGTGAGACGAACTGTTAGACTAATTTCACTGTTGATTCACTTGTTATGTGGCTGAAATCGAAAACTTTTTATGAATTTGGTCCACGTTGAAGCTATTTTCTTACGAAAAAGAGAAAGTCATTAGAGGAACTCTCATCACACTAATAGTGACACTCGAAGACAAATCATGATTAATTGACCAACTACACTGGTTGCCTTTTTCAGCTTGCTGATGTTGATACTAAAGAAGAAAACGAGACTGCATTTATCGCATGACATGCGCTTATCCACACTAATACGACACACACTGCTGTAGTACTTTATTTGGACGTCCTCCAGTTGAAAATCATCATTATTTCGCCATTCTTCATCTTCCCCTCCCTCCCCTCTTTTTGGTTATCTCTATGGAGTGTATAATTTTCAGTGATCATTCTTTGTACTTTGGAGAAATATATATACGTAAATTATCTACAAATACTGGACTATTAAGCCCCAAAATAAAATCGTATATTAGCTACACTGTGAAGTTCGCATATCTTGTTCTAAAAGTTGTCATTTAAAAGCAATCTCGTCGAAAGACTTAATTATTCTGAATTCTTCGCTATCAACAATACTGTCCGGAATGGGCTTGTTCTCCTTCCGCTGGACTAAAACGACGGAAAAGCCAGCCTTGGTGGCAGCTCGGGCCTCCTTAAAGTTGTCCGTCAAGAACAAAATGTCATCACATTCTTCACTAATAATTTCCGCGATGGCCTTGTACGTCTTGGGCTCCAGCTTGCCGGCCAAGATGGTGGCGTCGAAGAAGTCCTTGATGTGCATCACCAGAGTTCCACAGGTCGAGTTGGCGAACAGCAGGGTCTGCACGTCCACTTGGCCCGTGCTGATGACGTAAACTTTGATTTTCTTTTTGCTCCACAACTCCAGGCCCGTGGCCACGTCCTTGTACACGTGGCCCTTGAGTTCGCCCGTTTCGTAGCCGTATATCCAGAGAAGTTTGAAGATGTCTTGCATTTCTTTGGACAAGGGTCCTCCCTTGTCGAGACAGTACTTGACGTACTTGACAACTGACTTGATGATCACCTCATCATCTTCCTGGCTCCCGGCTATCGACGGCATGTCAGGGTCGTCTTCTCTACTTGCTTTTGATTCTTTCCTTAGCTTTGTAATTACACCTTGAACACCTGGCTTGTCGAGACGCTTCTCTAGGAATTCTCTCATGGACGCCTTCACAAATGGAACCAGAGTTTCTTTGTAGAACCTGACCGAAGTGGTGGTGCCTTCTACGTCCAGCAGAATGGCCTTCGGCTTACTTATCTTGACCATGGTCAACTAGGACAGTCAAGTCCAGTGTGCGTCATTCAGAACATTAACCGAGCAGCGCGCGCAGTCGCAGGTTGACAATCGGTATCACACTTCAAACTGTCCATTTTAATGTCGCAATGCTCGCAATGTGATCCGATGGACAAACTATGCTCGGAAGAGCAGTGTGACGGATCACTTCTTCATGCGGCGGATAGGGTACAAAACTTTCAGCTGTAAAGGACGTGGTGTCAAAAAATATGTAGTCTAAGCATCCATTGAAACCTCCGACGTAATTAGTATACTCTGGTAGACCACAGGCACTTGCTAATTTCAGTCCGTGTTCCACTACAACATTTTCTGCAACTTCTTCAGAATCTATGCAATCGAGTGAACTGGATTAGAATCGAAACAGAAAACTGAATTGATCACTTACTGCTTCTCCAGTCTTCGCATTTGTCATCAACTCGACCAGTTGTGGCCAATTTGTAAACTGCGAATTCCGGACAGCTGTTGAAGTCACCACAGAAAATGGGTGCTATGATGTCATACGAATACTTGAAAGAATACGTCATTAGTAAAGTCCTAGGTCAGTAAATAGCTCCAGTAACTCACCTCTTCCTTCAGATCTGTCAAAACGTATTCAAGATGGTTAAAACAAATTGATGACTGAATTAATCTGATATGATCCGCATCCGGGTGAAAGTACAGATGTGTATTGCCCACTAAAATGGCGCGTTTCGGATTCGTAATATCTTCCAACAAGACCAGCTGGAAAGATGAGAATCTGCTCATAAAGCGTGCGTATAATCGTGCATTCTTTCCAATTTTCTGTGACAGTCCAGCAAACTGACTATCACGTTTTAAAAGTTCTGAAATTATAGTTGACTTGTAGGTAACTAGTCTGAATCGATTCTTCCTGAAAAACACTGCAACTCCTTCGGCCACTTCGCCCCCTTTCTTGCAAAACACTCCGTCCATACCATTCATTGCGAAAAATGGCTTGTAATCTCTATCGAAAGCTTTGGCGTCAACTTCTTGCAGACATAGAAGATCTGAATTATAGCCAGCAATTTCTTTCAGCAGCAACGGCCGTCTATACTCGAATGACAAAGCTTCAGCTGGGCAGTAACTGTGCAAGACTTCTCGCGTATAATCTTGATCAGCGTAAAGATCAGCAAGAACATTGTACGTTACGACGCGTAATTCATCACCGGTGGTTATATTCTTAGTATGCAGATGTCTTGCTTCAAAAAGACATTTTTCAGGACCAGCTACAACAGCGTTTAAAGATTCAACCGATACTTCGAGTCCGGTCTGGTCTTTTCTGGCCGGCGTACACACCAGCTTTAAGTTGCGACCGATGTCATCGTCAGTTACATCATATGCGAAGGCTTCGCTTGCTTTAATCCATCCCCCAAAACCGACGGGTTTGATTTCATCAGTCTCCGGCTCATCACCACTTTGAGACGATTGACTTCCTCTGCGCTTATGCTTCTCTCTGCTCAATCTTCTCTTATACCAAACATATTTGATCTCTTCAGGCTCTACGAATTCAAACTCAATTGCAGGATAAACCAAAAAGCCAGCCATTATAACTTTGGGTAATTTCAGCTGGGTTATTGTTGGTGGATTTACTTTGACCACTAAGCTCGGTTTCATTGATTTTCAGTACAGCGCCTTCGATCCAAGCGACGGAATTCAAACTATCGTTGCCCAAAACTTTTCCATCATGGATCAATCTAATTTCTAAGTTGTCATCTAAATCAGCGTTCGTCTCATTCTTTTTTCGTTTCCTTTTCAGTTTCTTGTCCAAATGTTTCGTTACATTACTTGCAATGCGACTGAATACAAGGCTAATTGGCTCATCTTTTCCTCGGTTCAATGTAAACCAACGTTCGCCAACTCCAAGTGGATCATAGGCAAATGTTATGCTGAACTGTTCTTTCTTTTCTAGACTTCTAACATAAACGTTCGATGCCAATTTAACAGACATCTTTCTCGTACCAAATCTAACACAATTCGAATGACATAACTTGCATGTGGATGAAAACAACCGGGACAGCATGACTGAGAATGGCGTGATTGGTTGCTCAGCAAGCGGGGACCGTTTCCAAAGTACGGTCTTGTTCATCACTTGAGAGGAGAAATGTTTTCGAAGCTGAACAAATGTTGATAAAATCTACCGTCAAGGAATAGTTGGTTAAACTTTAACCTGATAACTGTAGAAACACATTCAACGTGATTATCTCACGCCGGCCTCAGATAGCAACGAGATACACCTTAATTCAATGCAAAGAAAGGCCTTTTTATTCATTCATTCAACAACATTTCGTTGCAAGAGCCCATTAATCAGCTCGAGTTGTCAGAGTCGAGGACAGAAAGAGAACGAGAACTGAAACGAGCCTTAAAGTAATTAGCAGTGTTAAGGGAAACACGAGCATCATGCAAAAGCATAATCATGTGTGAATCATTTCTTCTTTTCTTTAGTCAACCCAGCGCCAGCATTGAATTTGAACAGTATTATATCTCCATCGTCCACAGTGTACGTCTTTCCTTGTTGCCTGTACTTGCCGGCCGCCTAGAGATGAGCACGCGATCCATTGAAAGCAAATCCGGCGAAAGGAGGAAGACATTCGATATACAACATCATTAAACATTTAAACATGATTCAAGCAAGTCAGCGAGCGGGAAAGAACGGAGAGACGAAATGAGAGGGAGAGGGAGAGAGGAAAAGAAAGCCATTGTGTTACCTTGGCAGCGTTTTCGGAACCTTCTTGTTTGAAGTCTTCAAATTTCATTACTTCAGCCATGATGAAACCCTTTTCAAAGTCGGTATGAATTCTACCCGCCGCTTGTGGTGCCTTTGTCCCTTTCTGCGAATTGGCCACGGGCACAGAGAGGGAGAGCGAGGCGAGAGAAGGAGGGAGGGAGAGGGAGAGATGAGTCAAGTGCAATCTTCATCTTTTCAATTTCTACCTGTATTGTCCAAGCCTTAACTTCATCCTTTCCTGCTGTGAAGAAGTACTGGAGCTGAAGAGCCCTATAACCGGCCACGATCATCTTGTCCAGTGCACTTAGAAGAGAGGCAGAGAGGAAGGGAGAGAGCGAGAGACAGAGACGATAAAACATTTTTGAGGAGAGAAAATAATAATTTGTGCGCCTTGTATACGACATGACACTTTTTATGGGCATTTTTTCCTAGTGAAACAAAGCTGTGATGAATAACAAAGCCTTCAAGATAGCAACTTGATTTATGGCAATTTTAGACCATATACTGCTTTCCTGGCTTGATGGAACCCAGAGAGGGCGAAGAGGGAAGAGAGAGGGAGCGAGAGGGGAGAGAGAGAGTAACCAAATAAGTGAGAGCTTCTTTCACGTATAATTACAGGCCTTGATGAAGCCCTTTGTTCAAAGATCGTATTAAAGAGGCTGCCAGGCCATAAGGGCGGCATCTCTCCCTCTCCCTCTACTTGTTCCTCTATGGCAATTCCGAAGTAACCAGACTTCTCCAGCTCTCTCCTCTCCCTCTCCAACCAGTTAAAGGGTTTTCTGTGTATTGTTCTCGCTACAAGAAGTCATTTATGATAGATTGATGAAAGCATTTCGCTCGTTCGATGGTCTAGAACATTTGGCTTCTCTTTGAGAGAATGTAGCGCAGAGAGGGGAGAGCGAGGAGAGAGGGAGACTCATCTCTTAGCCGTTGGCGACAAGCGGACGTTATAGGCTTTGGGGATAGTTATTAACGCGCCTCGATACGCGTTAAGGGAGTGGAGAGAACAGGGAGAGAGAGGGAGAGAAGGAGAGAGAGAAAGCGAGAGAGGGAGGGAGAGATCACTGAAAGGGAGTCTTGAACCAACTTCAGGATCAGAGAAAGAACAAGGCTGACCTAAACCAGAGAACAATGGCAGATCATCCGCCACTGGTCGTCCATTCAATGTTTCAATCAAATCTTTCCTTCTCTCTCCCTCTCCCTCTCTATCCCTCCTCTTCTCCCCTCTATCTATGTGGGATTATGCCACCGAAACTGCTACCGAGCAAAGTCAAGGAGACTTGGCAGAGATGGCTGTCGTTGACAAGCGTCTCTAATGACGTTACCAAGTCAGGATTAACTTGACCATGATTTCTAATCCCGACCGTTCGTTTCTCTCTTTTCCTCTTGCTCGTTCCCTCTCGCTCTTTCCCTCTCCCACGGTTATATAGGTGGCGAATTTATGGGAGTAAGAGGGAGAGAGACGAAGGAACCAGACATACGGAAAGGACAACGAAAGAGACGAAAAGTGGTTGTTTGGACGAGCCGGGCAAGCGTACAAGTAATAACATGGCAGAGAGCGAGAGGGGGAGAGGGAGAGGAGAGAGAGAGAGACGACATGACGGCCAACTGCAACTGGCAATTGCAAACATAAACCGAGCGTCCATTCGTCCATCTCTGCCTCTTTCCTCTTCACATGTCGTTTCAAGAAGATTCCCTCTCTCCCGCTCTTCCTCTCTCCCTTCCTTGCTCTCGGTTGCTTTGTCTCTCATTACCTTGTGATCTTATTCTCGTCCAAGAATCTCTTCTTCTCGTCCTCAGGCATTTCCATTATCTTGCTCTCGAAGGCTCCGCTGAACGGAATTAGTTGCGCTCCAGGATCGTTGGCATCGATCCATTCTTTGATTTTAGGAAGCCTGTGTAGAGAGCAGAGAGGGAGAGAGGGAAAGGGAGAGGGAGAGAGAAAGATATATAATATACGATACAATGGAATAAGCAAATAGGGGAAATGTTACCCGCAAAACGACAGTTAATACTAGCCGTGCTCTATTGAAAAGAGCATCTGGTAAATCTTTCTTTTTCCCCTCTCGCTCTCTCTCTCTCGCTCTCCTCTCTTTGGCCGATATAATAACGGAACCGCAATGAAATGCACTACTTCGAGTTCCTTCCTCTCGCTTGCTCTCTCGCTCTCCCTCTCGGTGTCCCCTCTCGACTCTTGCCATATTAGAACAGTTCAATGACGTTGACTCACTCTACTAGACAATCGGCAAAACAACAAGGTTAACAATGATGCTAATAGAACTGGATGCGAGCCATCAATCAGCGGGACAACAAGAAACTCATCGTCCTTGTCTTGTCTCTCTCTCTCCCGCTCTCGTCTCTTTCCTCCCTTCCCTTTCCTGGGTCATTTTCAAACAGCCCTTCCTGAATGGGTAGACACACTAAAGAGCTCAAATGAGAGAGAGAGAGAGAGAGAGAGAGAGAGAGCGGGCCAGATGCCTAATGGGCTTTACAAGTCAAATTTCGCAGGAAAGGAAGAATATAACGATAATCATAAATGTGACCAATACTGAGAAAAATATTTAAAGGGCGACTTGAGCCACGCAACCCGCTCTTGCTCTCGCTCTTTCCTCCCTTTCTTCTTTTCTCTCCTCTCCTCTCTCGCTCCCTTTTCGGCCATTTGGCTTCCTTTATTCTTTCGGGCCCAGGGACATCGGCAATGAAGGCCCTTTGCGGCAAAGGCTCCTCTATCATTACTACTTCGCTACCCTTATATTTATCGACATTATCTAGTGGCCGCCGAACTTGGGCAACATTCATTTCTTTCACGTGTTAGTCGCTAATACATATCTACACCGAACAAGTCTGACCAATGGCTGATGGACTAGAGATAAAGAGACGTAGAGGCAAAGAGTGAGAGGGCTGGAGAGGGAGAGAGGAGAGATGAGCAACTTGAGCAAACTACCGACTTCATGAGTTTGTCTCACAAGGGAAAATTCGACACTTTGAAAATTATTACAAATCAAAGATCATCACGGTTTTCCCTCTGTCTCTCCTCTCCCTCTCTCGCTCTTTCCCTCTCTTGCACATCACATTTTCCTTCAACTTATACTTGCCACTTATTCTTCTTTCTGATGTAATCCTTTTCAGATAAATTGGCTAAATATATCATTGGCTTTGCCGTGATGAACAGGTACTTATTTAGGACTTCAATCTGAGCAATGAAAGGCAAGGAAGACAAAAAAGAACAATAAGATGAGTAAGAACAATGAAGGAAGAGGGGGAGAGAGGAGAGAAAAGGAGGCTCTGGGCACACTTCGTACCTCGTCGGAGTTCCATTTTAGAAAGCGGATGTGTCTCTTATCTTCAACGAGCAAATTCTTGATCTTGGTCAAGATATCCTGTAGAACAAAAAAAACGCCGGCCAACAATTAGAACAGTCCAAAGTCGAGTCGAGTAATGTACTCACAAACTCATGCTTCAGCTTCTTGTCATTTCCCTTGAGAGCGTTGCGTTCCATGCCCTCCATAGCTTTGGCCAGAGCCTCGATATCCTTGAGTCGCAATTCATCACTGATGATTCCAAAGTCACGAATCGGATTTACTTCGCCTTCAACGTGCGTTACATCGTCATCATCAAATGCCCCTGTAATTAGAATAGCCTTTAAATTGTAGCCTTCCAGTGAATTTTCTAGTTAGCATCAAATGACTGGGCAGAGAGCAACTGCTCGCTCTCTCTCCCTCTCTCCTCTTTGCTTCTCCTCTCGCAACAGTAGCTCTAGCCATTCAGAACGGATAGAGAGGGGAAAGGAGGGCGAGAGCAAGAGGCAGAGAGATCTTAAGTTACTTAACAGCGTCACATTTTAGGCTTTATTAGAGAGATCCAACGAGAGGAAGAGAGAGGTTATTTGATCAGAGCTGCCAACAGCATAACAGTGAGTTGGACGCCTACAAATTTCGTACTCTTCGCCCTCCCTCTCCCACTATCTCTCTCCTCTCTCTCTCTCTCTCCTTCGCTCCGGACCAGCCTTGTTCTATGCAGAGACGAGCTCATCGAGTTCCATCAAGCAGAAAGAGGCTTCGGAAGGCGAATACCCTATAATTTGCCAGAGACAAGCACGAGATGGATGGCATTTCAGAGAACATTGCGAGCAATGGAGGATAGAGGGAGAGGAGAGGGAGAGAGAGAAGGAAGCTCTGAGAGAGGGAGAGAGAGACCTATGGAATAGAGCAGCGGCAGCGTAGGCGATCTTTGCACCAATTATCCTCGCAACGGTCGCCGAGAGGAGATAATGGTGAATAGGAAAAAGAGACGAAAAGAAACGCACAGAAACACGAAGAGAGACGGAACATCTCTCTCTCTCCTCTCCCTTTCCGTCTCTTCCTTTCTGTATATCTCCCGTCAGGCTCGTGCACAGAGCGAGCGAGAGGGAGAGAGAGAGATAAATACAAAAAAAAACGCGCCCTCGAAAATGCGAACAATTACAGCACACATTGTGCATTTGAAATATAAGCAAACGGGCGAGGTGTGTGTATGTGTATCTATGCGTATGTGTGTGTGTCTATGAATGTGCAAATATAGCCCATGTGGTGATCAGTGACGGAAATGCTGGCACTGAGACAGAGAGGGAGAGGGAGGGAAAGAGGGAGACTCAGTGACGGCACCCGCTGGTAAAGGAGGAACCCGAAGAGCCGCTTTGCCAGGTAATAAAATGCAGTCGCGAGGCACACACACATACATACACACTTTAAATCACACACAGCTCAGAGAGACATGTGTATGTAATATGTATGGCCTGAGATATGTGTGATGATAAATATTTCAAATGATACTAATGATCACAAATGGTGTCCACTATTAGTTTCACCATTGGGCAGCAAAGTTACTTTGACATTTTCCAAGGCGTTGGTCAGCAAGTCCCAGAGAGGGAGAGGGAGAAGAGGGGGGGAAGAGGGTGATCTTGTTTCCAAGCATCATGTATCACATGAGAGCGAAGAGGAGAGAGAAGACATCTCATCTCTGATACATCGTCAATCATACCCTCTGGCTGACATTTCACATCGGTTATCTTTTCTGTCTCTCTCTCTCTCTCTCTCTCTCTCTAAAGTTGAAAACAAAGTTCGGAAAGATAAATTCAATTACGCAATTCTCTCCCATCTACACATAATTAAGAAAGGCGCTCATTTTCGGCCATCTTGGTTTCAGATCAGTCAAGAAGGATAACGAGAAAGAAAGAGAGAGATTTTTTACAAATTAGCTTATTCGAGAACACCTGGAGAGAGGGAGGGCGAGAAGGTGCCCAGACAGTGTAGCTGACTTGAAGGGAGGACGAAGGAGAGGGGAGAGAGAGCGAGAGAGAGAAACTTGTTAACATCCAGGTTCACGCAATTGGCAAACCAAATTTCAGGTACCAGTGAAGAAGACGGACAAATTGTTTGCATACATAAACTTAAGGCAACGCTGCATTAATTAGAAACGCAGTAAAAGCAAATTAAACAAGCCATTAATAAAAACATGCAAAAAGAGGAAAGTGCGTGAGAGAAAGAGGGGAGAGAGAGGGATGGAGGGAGAGAGGAAATAAAAAGACCATGCAAAGAGAAGATGTGGGACTTCCCTCGGCCAACCTCTCCCTGTCTTCCTCTTTTCTAATACCATTGTGAAAAGGGATGCTCTCAGGCTTCCTTCCATTCAGCAACATTGAGACGCCTTATTCGTGTCACTATTTCTCTCTTCCTGTCGCTCTCTCCCCCTCTCTCCTCCTTGCTCCTTCCTCTCTTATTCACTTTCTACAGTTGCCCAGTATACTTACTGCAGAGATGAAAAAGTCCATCACAGGCCTTGATGTGAGAGAGGAAGGCATTTCCAAGGCCTTGTCCTTCGCTGGCACCTTTGACAAGACCAGCAATGTCCACTACATTCAAGTATGCCGGCACTTTACTGTAAAAAGAGGGAAAAGGAGGGAGAGAGAAGAGAGAGAGAGAGAGAGAGAGAGAGAACAAGTTACTTTGCGCATAAAGTATATATAATGTACAAATTCGAACCTATAGAACGAAAGAATTTTTATGCCCTGGCCGACGGTTAATGAGGCGAAAATGCTCGACTTTCTCTCGCTCTCTTTCCTTTTTCTCTCCCTCCCTCTCTCTCTCTCTCGCTCTCACATGAATCTCGGACCAAAATTGAAACACCTCAGGCCATCGGCGCGATACACACTCAGTCAACTTCCTCGAGCCTTGTAAACATGTTCATCTATCTTTAATTCATTATAATGCATTAGTTTTCAAACTAAAATGTAATTCCTCTCTCCGTCTCTCTCTCTCTCTCTTCCCTCTCTCGCTCCCTCATTCACTTTGATCTTGTTTAAAGAGAAATCTATTACGTTAACTGAATTCCTGTCGTGTCAGTGAATCACTCTTGCTTGAAAAGCATGAAAAAAATCACAAATTACAAATTATGAGAAATTTCAAGATTAGAGCCAGCATAGCAACTACGCGTAAGGTGATAATGCGCGAAAAGGGGCGGAGAGGAGGAGAGGAGAGAGGGAGAGAGAGAGAAAGACGAGCTGAACATTTCTACGACAAATGAAATACGTATTGAGGCAATTTAATCAACATCCTCTTTCGGGTTGCACGTGCAACGAGTATCTCTCCCTCTCCCCTCTCTGTCCACGGGCGAACAAAGCAACCATGGGCACAAATGAAACATTCACGTGATACTAATAGCAAAGCAAATAGCCTCTGCACGTGCCACTGTAGCAGCTTATAACCCGACTTTTCATCTCCCCTTTCGCTCTCTCTCTCCCCCTCTCGCTCTTTCCTTCCTCTTTCGCTCTGCCAACTTTCTCACTTCCCCTTCGCAATAGATATAGGAAGTGCATTCTTCTTTGCAAACTCATGAATAATATACGCAATAGCCGCACCCCAGCCCGGATCTCTCTCTCCCTCTCTTGTCCTCTCTCTCTCTCTCTCCCTCTCGTATGAGTGAAGATAGCCACCAAAACTAAGTCAATTTGCAAAATGATGAAAAGTAGGAGAGAAAGAAACAAACTGGCAAGACCAGACCCGGCCCAGTTGGCGCTCTAGTCCAGCTCGCATCATCTCTCCCCCCTCTCTCTCTCCTCTCTCCCTCTTCATATATTCTTTCTCCCTCTCGCCTCTCTCCCTTGGCTCCTGCATGAATTTAGGTGGCGCAGTGATCATAGTTGTTTAGCTTTTTCGCTGTTCTTAGATGCCTTATCGTGCAGAGAGCGAGAAAGAGGGAGAGAAGGAGAGAGACAGAGAGATAGATAGAGAGAAATACAAGTATAAATAATTACCAACAAAGCTAATATAATGCTGTCCAATCAAACTTAATGGTAGCTTATTCAAAAAAAGAGAATCGTAATTTTCTCACTACGAAAGATATTTAAGATCTGTCACGTACTTAAATGGCTGCAAAGAATGAACGAACAAAGAGAGAGAGAGAGAGAGAGAGAGAGAGAGAGACGCATACAATATAAAGCAGCTAGAGATTGATTATGCGAATATAAATCCAGTTCACCCTGTTTGGGTAACACACGAAACCTAAAAGGCCGACCCATGGAAAATTATTCCTCGACTAGCTCTCTCTCTCTCTTCCTCTCTCTCTCCCTCTCTTCTCTCGCTCTTTCTCTCTTTACGAAACGTGAAAAGCAGTTCAGCCGCTAAATGATTCGAGATACACTCTCGGTCCTCTTCTTATCTACCATAGGCATCTATGGCCATAACGTTTTCATAATGAGAATTTAGTGAGAAGAGCGAGAGGGAGAGGAGAGAGAGAGCGAAGCAGGTTGGGCAAGATGAGCCGTTTCAAACCTTGTTCGCAACAAGAGCCATCGTCGGCTCGGAGAAAAACAAGTCTCTTTTTGCTCTCGCTCAGTCTCCCCTCTCTCCCGTTGCCTCTCTTCCTCTCTGGCTATAGCCCTCTTCAATAGGCAGCAACTCATGTCCTCAGACTCAGTTCACGCCTTCCAATAAACAATAAGATCATCAGTCTTTCTTCTCTAATATACAATTCCTAGAAGGGAGAGAGGAGAGAGAGGAGAGAGAGAGAGAGCGAGTCAAACGGTGCACGAGCTCATATCGTACATACAGCAAAGCCGCTGCCGGACATACTCAACAAGAGATAATAATTTACTCGCTCCGACTCTACCTCTCTTTCACTTCATTCTCTCAAAAACCTATTAGCAATTAGCTCACTTGCGCTCTCTCTCTCTCTCTTCTCTCCTCTCCCCCCTCTAAGCCATCGACAATGAGGATTCTTCGTTAGTCAGGTAGAAAGCATTTAGTCCAAGCTAAGAGCGAAAACTTGCTTCTTTCCTTCAAGAAACATGAAATACGCTGAAAAAAGTAGCGACCGCCTCTCATAAGAATTCATCAATGTCTCAAGTTAATTGCGAGGAATTTGAGAGGGAATATGTGACACCCTTAATTACAGGGTATATCCCGAGAAAAGATATTGCCTGCAAATAGCGTGGGCATCCCAAGAAGTTAGTTCGCGATGGGCTCGTCGCAGGGAGAGGGAGAGAGAGAGGAGCGAGAGGGAGGAAGAGAGGGAGAGAGCGAGAGACCAGGTTTGCTTGAACGCGTGCAAGTCTTTACCGGAGGAGAGGAGATGCTCAGTGGTTTCGCCTTTTCTTCATTGTCGGCCCAAGTTCGCTTAATGGCGAACAACCAGTCCCTCTTTCTTCGCCCTCTCTTGCAAAGTTAAGTAAGTCAATTAACCATCAAACCCAACTTTGCATCTTTAGCTTGCTCTCTCTCTCTCGCTCTCTTGTCTCTCTCGCCCTCTCTGGCTCTTGCTCACATGCCTTACAATAGCCAGTGGATATAAAAACTTCAAAAATACTCTTGAGTAGCTGTCTATTAACCGTCAAGTTGAAAAGCCGGCTTCAGTGGTGGTCAGCGAGAGGAAATTTTCTCTCCCTCTCCCTCTCTTTCTGTCTCCTCTCAAAATAATGCAATGCACTAGAGCTTACCTGTCTGGTTTGTGATATTCTACAAGGTAGTCGAAACGAGCATCAGGCACAGGTACCCTACGTATCTAATTCAAAAGAGAAGAGAGAGAGAGAGAGAGAGAGAGGCGAAGGAAAATTAAGTCAATTAGTTGAAGGTTTATGAGCTTGGCAACTTTTTGGGTAGAACATGCTCAGCTTTGAGTCGAGTCTAATGTTGGTCTATCACGCAAATGGTCTACAAATTAGCTGACATGTTTAAGGCTAAGCTCAAGTAGACCTTAACTAGGGTGGTCCTCCTTCTCAACTGAATTAACTTTTCTGAACGTTGGGAAAAGGCAAGGGACACAGTGAGTCCAATTGCAATCAAGCTGCTTCGAGATGGTGTTTCTGCATAGATGACTACGCAAGCTATAATCTTCGTGATTGGGGCTTAATTGCTGAGTTATACTTATTTTCATTAGGATCAATGGTGCAAAATGGAAAATTTTCCGCCGGAGCCTGGCTAGCTGTCAGACAGTTGAAGAAGGTTGATTTCCTAGAGCAAAAAAGAGATTTCAGTTAGAAACTCATCGTAGGTGTCTTTAAAGCATGAATCCAACAACGTATTGAAGCCACGTTGTCGGGGATTATCAGTAAAGATTCATATCCCTTAATTTCATTAACATGGCGTCTACGACATAGATGCCTGCTTGCCCAGAGAAACTAAGGATACTACGGAAAGCCTCGGTTGGGATTCGAACACATAGCCTTGGCCGTGAGACAGCGAAGGTATGGCGACTGAGCAACTCAGGTGGCTCAATTACCACTCGCTTGATTCGTTACATATCGATATCCAGCAATCAGTGTTCAGACCCCATTTGTGATTTAACAGTCAGTTTCATTTGATAAACATACCCGACATTTGGTAAGCCAACGATACCAATTTTCAAGTTAGTTGCAACTCTGCCGAGAAGCAGTACATTCTCATTGAGACCGTCTTCCTTCTTTTTTGGTGGCATTGTTTTGTCGGATAAGAATTCACAAATTAAATTCCTTAATTTGAAGTAATTGAACTTATTATTGTCTGACAATAACCAAAAACCGGCGAAAAAATAGTATACAACGTGTTGTCAGCAAAGAAACAGCGGCTGCGCAGAGTCAAAAATTGAGGGACCGTTTGCTTAATGCGTTTTTCTAGATGACGATTCTCGAGCTTCATTTACTTATTAAAAAACAACTTATCTTTTTGTATCCATTAATTTAGTTACATCTATGAATATAAATCAGTAATTGTCTGGAAAGTTTTGCTGATATCTTAGAAACTTAGGCCAGATTTCCGAGTGTACTTGTAATCAAGATAATTGCAATGCTGCTGAGAGATGTTTATATCTGTATCTCTGATATGTAGACTTTTTGATTGTTGGCAAACAAGAAGCAACTTCAGCTCTAAATATTACGGGATTGAGAGAAAGAGAGGGAGAGAGAGAGAGATAAGCGAACATTTTGGTCACAGGCCGGCTTTCTCACTGCCCCGGACAGCGCTCTTGTAGAGAACAAGTCGAAAACTTGTAATTGGCCAACGTAATAGCGATAAATAGCGCCTCGGGCGGCAATTTACATAAATAAGAAAGAAAATCACCATTGGTACAGACAGCTTAGAGCATCCCTTTTAATGGAGGGAAGGTCTGAGAGAGGGAGAAAAGAAGGACGGAAAAGGAAGGCAACTTTGCAGGTGGTACCTGAATGGGTCGGACCATTGCCACACTTCTCCTCTCGTCTCTCCCTCTCGCTCCTCTCCTCTCTTTTTACTAGTGTATATTTGCTGAACAAGACCAGCAGCAAAGAAAACTACCATCATCAGTGTATCTCTCGGCTCTGCCATTCCTTCACCAATCCTCTCCCATTCTCTCTTGCTCGTCCTCTCTCCCTCTCCCCTTCTCCTTCTCTCTCTCTCTGCCTCTCTTTAACTTCTTATTTCACCCAACCAGACAGTCAAGACAGAGCGCCCAGTTCAACCCGATTGATCTTCTCTGTTTCCCTCTCCCTTCCTCTATCTATCTCTCTGTCTCTGACTTGTTCTCGCTGACTATGCCGTACACACATCGACCCATTTCTCTTATAGAGTAATGTTCCCTCTCCTCTCTCCCTCTCTCTCTCACTTTACTGTGCGCTGAATCAATAACTTTGCGACCATCATGAGCTTATGATCAAAATCTCTCTCACGTCCACTGAACAGTTCAAAAAGAATATATAGTGTCAACAATAAATCCTCTGGCTGCCTCTCTCTCTCCCTCTCGCTCTCCGTTCAGTGAAAGTCGAACTTGAAAGATATCTTCTCGCCTCAATTCATCGCCTCTCTCTCTCTTCCCTTCCTCTCTCCCTTCTCATCATCACCAGTAAATCTTCAAATTTGTCGAGGATATTGTCAAATAGCATCGCAATGCAAGTAAGTGCTTCCATTGACACATAAAGCAAAACGTAGATTCGAACGAGAAATGGAACTAAATCAAACAGTTCGCTTTTCCCATTCAAACTGATTCAAATTTCGAATTGTTAACGCAGTTAAGTGCAGTTGAACACGCGATCAAATTGCAAACACAATCACCTAGAGACCTGAAAAATGGCAATTGAAAAAACGCGCCAATCACGTGCCCGTAAAAAAGATCACCATTGTGGAAACTTTTCCGTGTCATTTCGTCATGATGTGATATAATATAGAAAGAAAGCTCGACTTTTCACACTGTAGCCTTTTCTGGAGACCTAAAGCCACAATCTATCAGGCTGTTTGTATTTCGAGAGGGAGAGGGGAGAGAGAGAGGGAGAGAAAGCAAGTTTAGCAAATCTAAATGGCAGACAGTCATTAGGTTGATGTGATATTATTACTATTATTACCAGTAATAGAAAAACCACGTTTTACCATATGTTTGTCTAATTATTGTCAAGCAAGTGCTTTCACTCTTTCTCCTAATTGTTTTCGTAATTTGCTTTTTCGGTGAAATTGTTTCCACGATTTAGCTAAATTCAATCGGCGTGCCAACTCTTCGGGCACTTTACTTTTTTTCATTATATTACATGGTTGATTTTTTTTGCAAAACCACATGAAAACCTTGAAATCTCCATCGAACTCTTCTTATAGTCAACCTGGTGTTCACTGTCTCACGCTCCCTCTCCCTCTCTCTCTCCCTCTCTCTCCCCTCTCTCTCCCTCTTCACTCTCGAGCTAGAGATATAATGAGTCTCAATTATCTTCTATCTCGTACATGTGAGAATTCTGAGCTTTCCTATGCTAGAAAGAACTGGACTGAAGTTCCATTTCGAACATGTTCGTCGCAACTGTTCTCTCTCTCTCCCTCTTTTCCTCTCTCCCTCTCTTTCATTAATTCATGTACCTTTCCTCTATAGGGTGGGTTTTGTGCGCTAACATAAACTTTCACTACGTTTCTATTGATTTGAAAACTGGTACAGCACCGGTAAACGATGAAAGAAGTCAGCCGGTCGACCAAGAGCGAAAGGGAGAGAGAGAGAAGGGATGAGAGGGAGAGGGAGACCATAAAGACTGAAGCGCAGTACACGCCTTTGGCGCCGAAAAGGCATTCTCTACGGCTTGTCATTTGTTAAAGCTGTAGGCCATTTGTTTTTGTCTGGCCTAGAAACAAACCGAAACTTCATGTATTGTCGGCTCGGACTGAGAGAGGGAGAGGAGAGAGGGAGAGCGAGCCGTCGAAAGACAAGGGAAAGAGGGTCGTAAGTCGGCTCTAGTTCAAAAGGGACACTGAAGAGGGAGAGACGAAGTCTCATCGTAATTAGTGCAAGTTAATTTTCAAACTAAATAGATTATGCATTTCACGTCAGTGGACCTTCTTGAAGGCCATCAAGGTTCTCTCTCTTCCTCTCCCCCTCTCCCTCTCTTTGACTGCTCATCGGTAACAAATGGACGGCCGCTCGGCTTGGCCAAAGATTTGGTGGGTTCGGTGGAAATAGTTTAAGTGTGGCACGAACTTGGACCGAGAGATAGAGAGGGAGAGAAACAGCGAGAGAGAGAGAGAGAGAGAGAGAGAGAGAGCGAGAGAGAGAGCAAGTGAGAGAGCATCTTAGCCTCGTGAATCCGGGTCTGCCTAAGACTGGCTTGAAAAGTGATAAATGACCAATTTACAGCCAAGACAGAGGAGAGAGCTTGAGCGAGAGAGGGAAGAGAGGGAGAGAGAGAGAGGGAGAGAGAGTTTCATTTCTGGCCTCTGGCCATGATTTCGTTAAGCAGGGAAATCTAAAACAAAGACCAGTCGCTAGATCACGAGTCAGCCATGTCTGGTCTCTCTCTCTCCCTCTCTCCCCTCGCAATCTCTCTCTCTCCCTCTCTAGCTTATTTCTTTTCTGCATTTCAAATGAAAGACATGCCATTAACGTTTCTCTTTGGCCAAAGAGCGGCGGTTATCTCTCTTGTCTCTCTCCTTCTCTCTCCCTCTTCTCTCCCTCTTTTTCGCCGGCGCGTTAAACTACCGCTCAATGTTGCCGAATTATCCCTAGCTTTGAAATGATTCCACACCCAAAGAGAGCGAGAGAGGAGAGAGAGAGAAGGGCATCAGCTTGAACGTCAATATTTCTCAGGCACTATATAAATCTGCCAACAATAATTCGGCTTAATTGTTCCATTTTCATGACCGCATCTCTCCTCTCTCTCTCTTCTCTCTCTCCTTCGCCCTCCTCTCCCTCTACCTTGAACCGTCTATGATGTATGAGCCGAGGCCCGCATTGCATTTATACCTATTTATATGGCCTTACCAGTTTGCCCATCACCTAAACCAGCCTTCGAATTTGTCATAGTCTTTCCAAACACGAAAGTTCCCTTTCTCCCTTCTCGCTCTCTCCTCTCCAAATTAATTCAGTTCCAAGATGGGAAGAGAGATATACGATGGCCAAATTTTCCCATCATCTTGGTCCAAATGTCCTCCTTTAATGGCATTCGCTTCGTTCAATTGCAACATGAAAAGTTCAGTTCCAGTCACTTTCTGTCTCTCTCTCTCCCTCTCACTGTCTCTCTCTCCCTCTCTTCTCCTCTCCTCTTTCCCATCCTCATTGTTGTGAGGGACAAGGAAACCCGATTAGCTGTTTTCCTTCAAATTGCAAGGCTAAACCGATATGGCACATCAAGTGGCTGCATCGAATGAGAGAGGGGGAGGGAGGGGGAGATAGAGAGGGAGAGGGGAAAGAGAGAGAGAGAGAGAGAGACCACAAGCAGAGAGAATGAGTAGTGGCGTTGCCCTCAAGTGCCACCAGCACTGGGGCATCCAGCGGGGCCATTCAATCAGTTCCTGCCGTGTTCATGTTCTCCCGTTTTAATATTTGCCCATTGATGTTGAGCCTGTGTAAGGACCAGAAAAGACGAAAGGAGAGAAGAAAGGGAGAGCGGCCGAGAGAGGGAGACCAAGGGCGAGAGAGAGAGGAGAGAATGCAAATGAGGACTGCAAATAAAATTATGGTAAACGTGAGCCACAAAATGGAATTTGTGTTGCAAATCAATTGGTAATAGCTGGCCATAAAAGGCGGCCAAGTTTGAAAAGAGAAGAGAGGAGAGAGGAGAGAGAGAGGACCCTCGTGAACGTTACTTGCCAGCACGCGCTCTAGCTCACAAACACACTTCTCTCTCCCCTCCTCCTCTCTCCCTCTCTTTCTTCTTAACTTGTCGCATCATGACAGTATAGTTGAGTGTTGACCATTTTCATAGCTCAAACGAGAGAGGGACCGCCGTGGCTATCTTGTCCCCGAGAGCGAAGAGAGCAGCAAAAAAACAGAGAGAAAACAAGATGGCGGCCAGAGAGGGGGGCAATTAAGTATGCTAAAATTGAGCCCGCAGCTAAACATGAGAGACATTCTCACATTCCTCAAAGACGGCGTGACTTTGGCTCCATTAAAAAATGCTTATAATTGCCTTTTCTAGGAGAATTAATATACTTGGCCAAAGTAGGAAAATCACAATCAATCTCTTTGTGGCCGACCGAAGGCAGGGAGGGAGAGGGAGAGAGAGAGAGAGAGAGAGAGAAGGATGCGCAGAGAGGGATAGTGAGTTACGGCGAGTTCGTCTACTTGGCATTACGTAAGCAATACGTGTTCGACTCTTCAATACTCAAATAATTAAAGCTGAAACACATGGTAATTAACACTAAGAAACCGATGGGTGGAGGGCTTTCTTCTCGCTCTCTCCCCTCTCCCCCCCCCTCTCTTGCTCTCTTCGGTTTTCAAAGTCGTTTACCAACCCAGGTTCTGGCTACACACGCAACCAGTTCTCACTTTCCTCTCGCTTTCATTCTCCCTCTCCCTTCTCCTCTCTCTTTGGCTCTCAGTCAAAGTTAACCAGTAAGCGTTTCAACATGTTTCTTTCTTCTCCCCTCTCCTCACTCTCTCCCCTCTCTCCCTCCCTCTTTTCCGGCAAATGAATCAATTTGCAGAACTAGACATGAAACTTAAATCCAATGGCTCAGAATGATCAATTGGTCGCTAATTGCGCAGATTTTCCACCGGATTCCTAAATTAGTTCTCAATGGAATTCATCATCATGGGCTCCAATGAGTAGTGTCGTTTCGGAACACGAGAGAGGAGAGAGACGAGAGGAGAGAGAGGCAAGATAGGAATCCAATTCACGGACTTGTTCGTCCTCATTTGCAACATGACCCCTTTCACAAACTAATCTGAACAGTTCGCTCCGTAGAGTTCGAAGTGTCCACAGAGATGTGCGATCATTTGCAGTCTCAATGGAGAACAAACTGGCTTATTAGGTTCGAGCCAGCTGCCGTTCGAACTAATGTACACAGAACAGTTCATGGTCCATGCTCGCAGCTCTGCAGAAAGGGGCTATATAAAGCCTATTTTTCTTCCTTTCCCCCTCTCTCTCCCTCTCCTCTTTCTCTCTCCCTTTTTCGGTTCTATAGGTACTTTACTAGAACTCCAGTAGCTATGTATGTTTATATAGAGGCTTGTCGTCGAGATAGAACTTGGGTTCCGAGCTCTAAGTAAGAGACCGAGTTACGGAAGGAGTAAATCGAAGGGAGTCATCCAAGTGAAAGGCAATTTGGACCGAGTTAGGAGAGAGCGAGGGAAGAGAGGAGAGAGAGAGAGAGGAGAGCGAAGGATAGAGCAAGAGAGGACGAGATGTAGGGGAAAGAGTAAGGCTAGAAGCTTCGCTGCTCTGAGGGAGTATTGTACGGAGAAAAGAAGGGAAAACCTCCTTTCGAGCTTCAGATGCAGAGAGATGCTCTCTTCCTCTCTCCCTCTCCTCTCTTCCTCTCCTTTCTCTTTCCTCTTTATGTTCTCCATCCGCGCTGGATGCAATTTCCTCGACTACTACTTGCAGCTCGAGACACGCCCACGAGAAATTGCATCGAACGTGCATCTCCCTCTCTCTCTCCTCTCTCCTTCTAGCTGTCCCTCTCTCGCTCTCCTCTTTCGCCCTTTCGGGTCATCCATGAAACTCGAAGCCAAGATTCGATCTAGATGTTGACCATTTCCAAGAGAGCTGAAAAATGGTCTCAGATTCTTCATTTGAAACAGAAAAATGATTAAAGGCGGAAATTCTCGTAGACATTGCATGTCAGTCTTCGCTAATTAGATCAAATTAGAACTTGACTTAAGCTGGTAATTGGACTCCTACGTTGAATTTGAAGGCAATTCAACTCTCTCGCTCTCTCCTCTCTCTCTCCCTCTCCTCAAGCTTTTCGCAAGTTGTAGTTCAGTAATAAGAATGTTATTTTTACTTCGAACAAACATTGGTTGCGTGCGCGGTCCGTTTTTCGGCAGGTTTCGTGAGCTCGTCTCTTCCCCCCTCTCTCTCTCTCTCTTTCTCTCCCTCGCCCTCTCTCCCTCTCGTCTCCCCTACTCTCTTGCCCATCTCCTCCACGCACACTGTTCTCTCGTTAAGAAGAACACAAAAACGCCGTACGTCTCTCTTCTCTCCTCTCTCAATGCCAATTCCCTCTCGCTCTCTGATTTAGTTCTCAGCCAAATTTACTGACAAAGCAAAGTACAATTTAGAGAAAAGCGAAATTTTAATTTGAAATGACAAGAGTCACGCAAACCTTGTTTATGTCTATGTGTGTCTATGTCCCATTCTCTCTATCTCCCCTCTTCCCTCTCTCATCTCTCCCCTCTCTCGAGTTCTGGAAGCTGCTAATGCCAACCAAAGGCGTAACCGAAGCCGCCCAACCGGCGCTACACAGAGCCGAACAGAGAGCGAGAGGGGAGAGAGAGAAAGAGCAAAATGAATCAAACTCACGATCAAGTCTTCCTCTCTCCCTCTCTGCCTCCTCGTCTCCCCTCTCTTTCTGTCTCTACTCTTCTCCTTTCTTTTTGTGTCTATCTCTGGTCACTCGGTTTTTCTTCTCTTGCTCGCTCTTTTCATATCTGCGTTTTCTCTCTGTGAGCAACGTATTTTGCAAGTCAACTTCTCTCTCCTTCTCTCTCTCTCCCTCTCTTCCTCTCGCTCTCTCCTTTGACAGCCTAAGCGAGGCTCTAAATTGGATCTTAAAAGCAAAGCCGAGCCTTGGCGAGAGGGCACGAAAGAGAAAAGAGAAAGAGAAGAGAGACGGTGATGGACATCCGAGAGAAGGTGCATAGAACGAGAGAGAAGAGAGCGGGAGAGGGAAGAGGGAGAGAGAGAGAGCTGGACTTGCGGCTGGCTGTATGTGTGCCCCATGCAGTTGCTGGCTGACATGACAGCGGCAAACATGTTTAATTGACATGCGAATTTACCAAAGAAATGGCTTCAGTGCTAGTTTTGACCGGAGAAATGCGAGAGAGGAGAGGAGAGAGAGAGAGAGAGAGAGCGGGAGAGAGAAGAGCGAAAGAAAGAAAAGAAGCTACGCAAGAGCATTACCGCGTGTCATGCATATTCTCTTTTCGCTTCTCTCTCTCCCTTCACTCGCCGGCTCTCTCTCTCTCTCGCTCTCTCCTCTCGCTCTTGTCTCTCAGCCTCTTACCTGCTGTTCTTCGTAGAACTCAAGAAGAAAGAAACAGATAGAGAAAACGTGTTCTAAGCCATGGTCACGAAGGCTAGTCTCAATTTTTTGCTCCCTCTTCTCTCTCCCTCTTGAGCCAGCTCTGCCTCTGCCATATATTCACTTTTTATGGCTGCATATAATCTCTCTCCCCTCTCCCTCTCTCATCTAAGTTTCAGTGTTGCCTTTCTTCTCCTTGTTCAAATCGTACACCATGTAAATTTCTCTCTCTCTCTCTCTCCTCTCCCTCTCTCCTCCTCAAGTTGCTTGATATGTCAGTAATAGTTAAAGGGCTGGACAGAGCAATAGAAATGGTAGTTTACAAAATTAACGAGAGGGTCGCTTCAGTGTCACATTGAGAGGGATAGAGTGGAAGGGAGACAGAGGCAGAGGCAGAGAGGAGGCAGAGAGGGGAAGAGAGATTTGGCAGAGAGGGAGTGTCGAAAGGCGTCTCCAGCCAACCCCCGGTCGGAGAGAGAGAGAGGGAGAGGGAGAGAGAGAGACGCGCACGGCGCACGAGAGACTGCGCTCGGTCACCGTAGCGAGAGAGGGAGAGAGAGAGAGACTCATCAGTGTTTGAGAAAGAGAAGAGAGGGAGAGCGAAAAAGAGAGTCCTCTCCGGCTTTACTTTTCTTCTACTCAGAGCATTATTATTACTGATGCGATCAGGCAGCTCCTTCTCTCCAGCTCGGGCAGCACCTTCTTTACTCTACTCCACTCTACTCCACTCTACCTAGTGCTGCATTGTGTAAGCCTTCAAGTCATCATTTCTTGGGCTGGCTCGTCCAACACTCCCTCCGATCAAGTTTCGTGGTCTAGTCTCTCCTCTCCTCTCTTCCCTCTCTCTCCTTTAAGTTGAGGGCGAGTCTTTTTATTGCTCGTCTCTCTCTCCCTCTCTCTTTCTACCTCTCCCCCCTTCAGCCTCTTTCTAGGCCATTGTCACACTACTGTGTACATACAATCCATTTTGTCGAGTGTTAGAACAAACAAAGTTAGTTCTCCTTCCTCTTTCGAACTGTGTACTCCGGAGTCCTTTTTTCAGCCCTTTCCAGGTGCTGACTTTATGGCCGGTTCCATCATTGGGGTAAGTCTCTCCCTCTCTCCCTCTCCTCTTGTTACGCCACTCTGGCCCCCTCGGGTCCGAAGGGCGATCGGTGTCCATCTTGGTCAAGGGTCACGCAAAGTTGGCCCAGTTGTGTGTTATCAATGTGTTCGCTTCTTCCTTTCACTGCGAGTCGTGAGCTTTTCCTTCATTCACGTTGATTACCATAATTATAGCTGAAATTTGCGGTACTCAGAACCTATACTTTGTTTACCTGATCAGCTCTCTCTCCCTCTCCCTCTCGCTCTTGCGCTCTCCATCTATCTTTCAAGACAGAGTGATCTCTTTAACCATAGAACAGCGGAATCAAATTAAAGGCGCTCGTTCAAGTCGTTCGTTTTAAGTGATAACTGATTTCCACTCGGAGCCAATCTTCAGACACATTAATGGCTCTCTCTCTCCTCTCTTCCTCTCCTCCCTCTCTCCCTTAAATTGTCGGAACACCAGCTTTCCTTTGTATTGTCTAATTACGAGCGTGAAGCGATTTGAAAAAAGTTTGATAGTTTCGGCTCCTTTTTTTCTACACAACTCTCGCTCATGACTGGAATGAAAGTCTACGACGCAACTCGAAGCTGACGTAGCAGAGAGGGAGGGAGAGGAGAGAGGGAAGGAGAGGGAGAAGACAGCTCTCGGGCCTGTCGCTGTTCGAGAAATTTATCGTTCTAAAACAGTTTCACTTGCTTCAACCTTCATCCATAATAGCTGGAAATGATTTACAAATACTCTATTCACTTGCCTTTTCTTGCATACTATTAAGGCTAATGATTTCGTCAGTTTCGCCGTACTTTATCTCTCTGCCCTCTCTCTCCTTCTCCCTCTCGCCCTCTCTCTCTCTTCGTCCGCTTGCCCTCTATGTCAAAACACTTCGAAGTTCGAATTTCAAAGCGCAACGCTACAGGGTCGTTAGTCTTATATGTCGAGTTAATCTGAATGGCAAACAGCGACAGAGAGAGAGAGAGAGAGAGAGAGAGAGAGAGAGAGAGAGAGAGAGAGAGAGAGAGAGAGAGAGAGAGAGAGAGAGAGAGAGAGAGAGAGAGGACGGAGAGAGAGAGGAGAGCGAGAGGGAAGAAAGTAGCAAATGAAGAGGTCTCGGGTTGCACTCTAAGGGGCGACCCGAACGGCGTAACCCGAGCCCGGCCTTTGGCTTGCAGTCATCTCTCGGCCAAGAGGGAAGTGTAGAGAATGAGCGAGAGAAGGGCAGTGAGAGGGAGAGAGAGGAGAGAGATTTTCTGGGCTGCGGGACTTTATGGACCAATAGCTCTGGTCATCCATTGACCTTAAGTGGCCTTCCGAGACACTGCAGCTGTGGCCAGTGGGACACTTGATTGGTAACAAGGCTGATGAAAATATGCTCGCTCCTTTTCTCCTCTCTCTCTTCCTCTCCTTCCGCCTCTCAAATGACGATGCATAGCCAGAGCTGATCCACAGAGAGGGAGAGAGAGGAGGCATTAATGAGAGGAGGCCGCTCACGCCCGCGCGACTGGGCCGTGAAAGGCGCTAATTCTTGCCCTTTGTGTGCCCGTGACTGGCCTTTTGCAGCTTTGTACAATAAATTCCCACGTCCTTTGGTCAGTCTCTCGAATGTGCATGCAAAACACGGAACAACCATGGGCATTAGTAGCAGCCTTTGGGGCCTATAGAATCGACTCACGGACAGAGAGCGAGAGGAGAGAGCGAGAGGCAGAGAGGGAGAGAGAGAGAGAGACGGCGACAATTGTGCCGCAAAGCTGCTGCTGATTCTGCGAACAGAGCAAGGCTCGCCTTGGCTTGACTAGTGTGAAAAATGCTGTTGCCTTTTACCCGCGAACATAGATCACGAAGAAAAGCGACTAGTTCCCTTGAAGTCTAGTTCTCTCTCTCTCGCTCTCCCTCTCCCCTGTCTCTGAAAGGAGTCTCTCTCCTCTCGCTCTCTCCGAGCCCAGAGCTTAGAATCGGCAAACTGCAGGAGGTTGGCGTATGCTTACAAATAGTACTAACAGCCGCCGCTCAAAACGCAAAGAATGATCAGAGCCGTTTTCGTGTTGTCACTTCTCTCTCGCTCTCTCTCTCTCCTTCTATGACCTCGTCTCTCGCTCTCTCCTCTCCCTCTCTCGCTCTCCGGACTCTTAGTTCGCTGGGGCAACTGAAAGTGGCGACAACAATGGCCATGTTGGCCCATTCATGAGAACTTGCGGTGCGGTGTGTCGTACATCTAGCCTATAGTGAACAAGCATATGTTTGGGTCGCCAGAGAGCGACTCGTCCCATGATTGCCCAGTTCTCTCTCTCTCTCTCTCTCCCTCTTTCCCTCTCTCGCTCTCCTTTCTCTCTTTCTCCTCTCGCAATGTCGCCCTTTTGCTCCATTCTCTCACCTTTTCCTTAAGACATTTACAATGGGAAACTTCCTTGAGCTATGGCCTCCCGTAGGGACCAAGTAAACGTACAACCCTTTGTTCTAGCCTCTACTGGCGTAGGGAGCGGAGACAACAAGGGAGCGAGAGGGAGAGAGGAAGAGGGAGAGAGGGAATATGTGAGAGGAAGAAGGAGAGTGGCTGCCCCGTCATTAGTGTACAATATGGCCGAGGGCAGGTGATCATTGCAGCTGACCTTAGATCGGTAATCACGGCTCATTAATTAGAGCAGAGGCGACGGGGAGAGAAAGAGCGCGGGTGGTTGCCCAAGGCTCCCTCTCCCTCGCTCATTTTCTCATTTCTCTCTCTCTCTCTCTCTCTCGCTCTCCCCTCTCGCTCCCTCGGTGAAAGGAAAGAGATAGTTCGTAGAACAGACCAGTTTGTTTGGCAAGGGCTCGCTTTCACTCGATTAGTTGAGCTTGTCTTGCCCACAAAGGCAACGACTTGAAAGAGGATTGCCAAAGTCATTCCTGTGGAGAAGTGAGAGAGGAGAGAAGAGAGGGCGAGGGAGAGGAGAGAGAGAGAGGAGAGCCAAAGCCGCGGGTGAGGCGCTGAGTCGCATTTACTGGTATCTATGGCGATGATCGCCACTGATCTCGTCACTGGCTTCGGTCGTGTGACTAAATGACCTTCAATGTCAACTAGCGACACCTTTATGGCCACCAAAGAGGCGGTTTCGGGTTTGCATCTTTCTCTCTCTCCCTCTCTCCCCTCTCACTGCCTCTCCTTCTCCCTCGCCCTCTTTTCGCCCTATGGCCTTTACTAGAGTGATCAGAATCTTGTTCTCTCTCTCTCTCTTTCTCACTTTTCATTCTTGCTCTCAGAGGAATCTCTCTGATCTACAACACGTGACAAATGGACGACTCTTTACACTTTGTCGCCTCGTTGACACGAAGCTGACTCTATATGACAACTGTGTGTACATGAGCGAGCTCAGAGCTGATATTCGTTCATTTTCATACCATATCACAAATGTACTTGAGGAGAGAGGACGGCTTGGTAGAATAGAGGGAGAGAGAGGGAGAGGGAGAGAGACAATGGCGGGCAGAAGCACTGGTTCAGGGAGACGCCCTTAAAACTTGAGCCGGGTGTGGTGATACTGGTGGTCTTGGTGTGTAGAGGATGTCGGTGTGCCTTTAATACATTGAACGAGAGCGAGAGAGGAAGAGAGGGAGAGAGAAAGAGACGTGGTATGAAACAAAAATGAAGCTGCTAAACGGAATGAGCTCGAGGTAGAGGGAGAGAGAGAGAGAGAGCCTGAGTATGAAAAAGGACAGTCACATGATGAATCAGTTTGCGTGCAGGCTGCGTGATTAAATTACTTATTAGAGTTTGAATGCAAGTCCTATGGCCCTGGCTTGACCAGAACCTGATGGGCCAACTTCGAGCCAAGTCGTGAAACTTCACATTAATGAACGACCGAAACTAATTGTGCCCTATCTCTCTTCTCTTCCTCTCTCCCTCCCGCTCTCTTTACCACTCTCTCGGGTCCCTCTCTCCCCTCCCTCTCTCGGCCATTGTTTTTCCAGGAACATCCAAGGCTCGGAGGCACCCCTCTAGCCATGTTGGCCGCCCAATGTAACAAGCTGGCTAGTAAGACGGTAAGCCATTACAACCATCCCCACTATTGGTATGCCAATGACGCAATATGCATACAGCCCCCACCGCTGGCCGATGCTGCTGTGGGCAAAGGGTTTCACCCCTGGAAGAAAGGAGCCACCGGTGGCCCGGGCGGCGACGGCAGAGGAGGAGGCGGCGGCAACAACAGTGGCGGACAGCCCTCGGCGTCCACTTCGCCCCATTCAAATCTGGGCAGCAACGGGTCAGCCCCGGCGCCGCCACCGTCGTCAAGTCTACCTCAGCGAGTTCCTACCTTGAACAATGTCAGCTCAGTGGCGGCCTCAGTGACCTCGGCCTCGCTCAGTGCATACCAACGGCCCCAGGTCAGCTCCAGTTGTGCCACAGGTTCTTACGGCGGCGAACTGTTCTATCCGGGGACCACTGTGTCCAGTGCTTCCGACACCAGTCAAGCCGCCTTCGGTCTGGGCAAGATGCACCCGGCCGAGTCGCCCCACCTGGGCTCCATGTACCCCAGAGTGTCGGCCCACCCCTACGAAAGTTGGCCCTTCAACATGAACCCGACCCATCATGTGGCCATTAAGCCCGAAGTGACCTCGGCCTCGCTTCAGTCCTCGGCCTGGTGGGATGTCCATGCGGCCTCCTCGGGCTCCTGGCTGCACGACATGTCCGGCGCGGCCAGCGGGGCCCTGCACTCCCAGATACCCAACTCGTACCCGAGCTCGGCCGACTACGGCCTGGGCAGCTCGCTGGCCTCGGCCACGCCGGCCCACCTTCTCTCTTCCGGACAGCACTTGCTGCAAGACTACAAATCAATGGGCCTCCCGGGCACCGGGGGCCACTCGCAGTCAGTGGGCGGCAGCCCGTTCAGCTTGTCACAGGCGCCGATGCCGCAAGTGCCATCCCCTCGGACCCAGCGCCGGTACACGGGCCGCGCCACCTGTGACTGCCCCAACTGCCAGGAGGCCGAACGACTGGGCCCGGCCGGGGCCCACTTGCGCAAGAAGAACATCCACAGCTGCCACATACCGGGCTGCGGCAAAGTGTACGGCAAGACGTCCCACCTGAAGGCCCACCTCCGGTGGCACACGGGCGAGCGGCCCTTTGTGTGCAACTGGCTGTTCTGTGGCAAGAGGTTCACAAGGTCCGACGAACTGCAGCGCCACCTGAGGACTCATACGGGTGAGAAGAGATTCGCTTGTCCCGTTTGTAATAAGCGGTTCATGAGGTCTGACCATCTCTCTAAACATGTCAAGACCCATAATGGTAACCCCGATGGCACTGGCAAGAAGGGCACCTCCAGTGGCAGCTGTTCCGACTCTGAAAACAGCCAAAGTGAACCTTCCGTCAATTCGCCCCAGCTGGGCGGCCATCTTGGACCCCATAACGGAGTACCCAGTGCCCATGGTCACGCCATGAGCAACCATGATCACACTCAACAGTCCCACGGGCTGGACACTAAGTAGGTCTTTTCTACTCAAAAAAAGCGTACAGAGAAACAATAGAACAGATATGCCTATTCTTCTTCTCTCAATTTCAACACGACCCCTCCTCCTTTTTTGACCACATACTACAAAACAGCTGACCGCTGGACTCCTTTGTCCCCAGAGTTGACCTTGTAACATATGATAATACACGAAAATGCTCATCATTTTGCTTTAAATTCCTTTCTTCCACTTCTCCTTAAGTATAAAGTATCGTTTTCCGTTGTTGACATGCATATTATTATCTATGTTTTTTTCGCTTTCCTTGCTTGTCATTCATATCTATACTTTTATTTCATACCACAGTACATTGAAATTTTCGAACGCTTAAAAATAATATTGTATGAAAAAAAGTAATAAGAATTGAGAATGGAGTTTTTTTTTGTTGTTGCCAAGAATAATAATAAGAAACCTTTTTTGAACAAATACTATTGCATATCTCTTACCTTTCATTTTCTCATCTCTCTCCTCTCTTTCTCTCTCTCCTCTCTCTCTCCCCTCTCATGAATGCCGACTACATTCTTCAGAGTTGCCAAATTGTGGACGTAAATTGCATGGAATTAATTGTGGCCCAACTGAGGACGAAGTGAAGACCGAAGGAAACCATGCTATTGGCGAAAATATTGCAAACAGCACGCATCCACTCAAGGAAGCGAAATAAAAACAAAATGGCGTCGAAGATACAAAGTGAAAGAATCAACATAACTTCAAACACACACAAAGTTCATGAAGCACTCTTTTCAAAAAGAAGAAAAACTAATTTAGTGAAAATTACGATTATTACTTTTCGTGTTCATTATTTGCATTTGGTTAATTAAACTGTGAAGCAAAGAAACTGATTCAGAAAATTTCACCATGATCATGCATTTTGCAGAGAACAAAAGGAAAAGAGCATTATTTGAAAATATGACGTAATTGGTTGTCTCTTGAAAAAAATGTAAAATGAGAAACTATTATTATTTCAGTGTATTACTTGGTATCATGTAATAATTTCAAATATTCGCTGTTGTCATTTGTTTATTGTAAAAATACAAAACACATCATTGCTAATGAGACACAAATATGATGAATCTTTTTTCGCCCATAAATCACGTTCTAAGGATCGTCTCTGAACTGTTCAATCCATTCTCGAGTTGGACGCTTTTAGGCCATGCTAGGACGCCTGGCCGACACACTTACATCTCTCTCCCTCTCCCTTCGCTCTCTCCTTCGCTCTCCCTCTCGATTTGGCATTAAGAGGAATAAGCTGTCACCATGGCTGTATCCATCTTTCAGCGTAAATAACTTGGGGGACATTTTTCAAAAATCAGCCATGCCATGTCCGTGACTTCCTCTTGCGGTGTAAACTCGATGAAAATAGCCGAATAGTCGAGAGGAGAGAGAGAGGGAGAGAGAGAGAGAGAGGAGAGAGAGCCTAGTTCCGTTCAATGAGTAACGCCATCGCAAACAAGAAGTCTTAGCCTTGCTTCGAGTAGCTTGTCCTGTTTCCTTGGTCTCTCTCTTCTCTCTCCCTCTCTCTCTCCCTCTCTCAAGCTTCACTCCCCTAGATTTGTCTCAGTCGCTGGTTATGAGCCAGAGAAAAAGTGGAACCTTAGAGGCGAGAGGAGAAGAGAGGAGAGAGGGAGAGATAGACGGAGAAATTTCGAGTGAAACACCGAGACGACAAAGAAGACGAAACGAGCAAGTTAGCGAGAAAAATATTGAGTCTCGTCATAGCATCTGCTTCTAATTTACGGACAGAGCAAAAATGAGTGAGAGGAAGGAGCGAGAGAGGAGAGGGAGAGAGACCGGATGGAGAGAGAGAGAGACGACAAAAAAGACAAATACTAGATATATTTCATTTTGACTTGGTCGACTTTCTAGGGAAACATTTCGCACCAGGAATCTCCTCTCTTTCTCCTCTTTGTCGCTCTTCGGCTTCCTCTCCTCTCTCTCCGCTTTCTCTCTCTCTCTCTCTCTCTCTCTCTCTCTCTCTCTCTCTCTTCGAATGGTAGGTTTGGTAGTTGCAACTCGATTAAATTCACTGGAAGACTATGGACCGAAATTGGATGGAGCGGAAGAAGGAATGAGAGAGAAAGGGAGAGGAGAGAGGAGAGAGCGAAAGTTCAAAATGAAGTTCAAAGTACAATATAAAATAAGGCCGATTGAAAATTCATTCCATTTCATCACATGTGCCGTGTCAAGAGAGCTGAGAGGAGAGGAAGGCGTGAACGCCTCGGCTCACTTTGATCTCTCTCTCTCTCTCTCTCTCTCCCTTCTTTCGGGAACTGCATGAGTAAGTTATGTGCGGAGCGAGAGGAGAGAGGGAGAGAGCGAAAGAACAAATTCACTTGGCAACTCGGCTTTCTCCTTTTATTAAAGTTTCAATTTATTCGTTCGAAGCGGTTTTAAATTGAACTAACCAGAGAGAAGGAGAGGGAGAGAGAGAGCTCTGAGAGCAATATTGGTAATGATTTTCAGCTGACCGCCGTTCGCACATGGGTCTCTCTCTCTCCCTCTCTTCCCCTCTCAGCTCTCGGCTCAGAGCGGCTTTTCTTACCCTTTGTTCTTTCTGCTATTGACTTTACTTGGTGAAAAGGGTGTTTAAGGTTCTCTCTTCCCTCTTCCCTCTCTGTCTCTTGCCGCTCTGCATGAGGGCGACACCACCATTACCAGCCAAAGAGTCGAATATACAGCAAAGGGCGGAGAAGGGATGGCTGGAGAGGGAGAGAGGGCGAAAGGGGAAGAGAGAGAGGGAGAGACAGCACGTTTTGGAAAGCGAACAAGAAAAATTCTAACTTTTAACACTATTTCGGTCCCTGTAAATTTCACAAAAATTTCGCTCTTTCTCTCTCTCTCCCCCCCCTCTCCCTCTCTCCCTCCTTTTGAACCATAGTCAGTATAGAGTCGGCAACGGACTCGAGCAGCCTTTTACTAGCAGTTGGAGTGAGAGAGATGGATGGCTACTTGTTATGGCCTTGCCAGATTGAGACGCCCGGGCGCGTGAGTCTCCCTCTCCCTCTCTCCGGCTCTCTCACGGAGGAGAGGGGCACAGAGAGCGAGAGGGGACACAGAGAATAGAAAAGATGAACCCAAGCAACAAATGAAGGAGAGAAAGATCACTTATATTCAGTAAGCAACCGTAAATGATTCATGACAACACAGAGAGCAAAATATTTGTTCTCCTCGAACTTGGACTTGCACAGTCCCGACCTGCCTTCATAATGGCTCTGTGGCCAGCCTTCTAAACTCCCATCTCTCCCTCTCCTTGCTCTCTCCCTCTTTCCCTCTCTCCTCTGTCGGTACACTTCGCTTTCTCCTCTCTCGCTTCCTTTATTCCCTTTTCGCCTTTGCTTTGACTTTTTCATCAACCACACCATTCACTAGCTGTAGCTTCGATATATTGCTAGATGTGAATTGGTCCATGCTGTAGTTGAGAGAGAAAGAGGGAGAGAGCGGAGAGAGAGAGAGAGAGAGAGAGGGAGAGAGAGAGAAAGACACCAACTAGCAGCTGGTTGCACAAAAAATAGACCAGGACAATGGGAGAGAGAGCGTGAAAAATCACCTATGCCATTTTGAATGCTCTCTCGAAGAGACCTATCCTAGTTCCAAAGAGGGAGAGAGAGGAAGAGAGACGAGAGAGAAATGCAATGTTTTCGCAACTCATTCGACGAGCGATTGAAAAATTGCAATATCGAACTTTTTTCCTTACACATGTCTCTACAGTGTAGAGCGAGAGAGCAAAAAATGAACGAGAGTGAGAGCGTTTCCAGATTGGCCATGAAATTAGTAACGAGTTTAGAGGCAATTAACTTGAATTATGCGAAAGTTAAAATGCAAATGAAGTGATCACGAAAAGAAAAACCTTTTTTTATTGACTCGAAAAGTAAATGTTGTTTTCGCAAAAAACCAGTATAGAGTCACTTTTACTGACACAGTTCTCCCCTCTCTCCCTCCCTTCCCCTCCCTCCTCTCTACGACTCTCTTTCTTCCTTTTTTCCCAATGATACTTTCCAGCGGCTAGATGGCCATCACCAGGCTATTATAATTCTAGGCTAACATTGGAAGGAGAGAGGGGGAGAGCGAGAGAGAGAGGGACAGAGAAAAGGAGAGAGAGAGAGGGAGAGGGAGAAAGAGAGGACATTAAGTGTCTGAGAAAAGAACCGGATTTGGTCAGGATTTGAGACGCCACATAGACAAGGCAATGGCAGTGTCAAGAGAACGTGATACCGAGGCGTATCTGTGGCATTTACCTGAGAGAGGGAGAGGGAGAGACGAGGAAAATAGAAAGAAAGAGAAAAAGTAGTATATTCATTTCACAAGGAGGAGAAAGAAGAGAGGGAGAGGGAGAGAGCGAGAGACAGAGTCTCTAATTTGGGTCTAAAATGACTCGAATCATTGGCTTGCAAGGCTGCCATTAGCCAAGAAACCTCAAAGCCACAGACTTTTACTATTTGGTCACTTATTTTCTCCTCAAAAATCCGGCCCTCCAATCAATGCTTTCCAGCCCGTCTCTCCCTCTCCCTCTCCCCCTCTCGGTCTCGTCAAGTCCGGCTAAATTCAGGTAGAAATGTATTGTGAGCGGCGACTGTCTAACCGACAAACCTGGCCTATATTTGCCATGTATATACATACCTGGTCAGGTCAGCTAATGATACGAGTCTCTCTCTCCCTCTCTCTCTCTCTCCACTGCTCAATGACAGATCATTAGACGAGAGGCTGCGTATTCAAAGACAGCCTTCACGGCGCCCTGGCAACCAATTTCGGTTGCAGTTTCACTTCTCTCTCTCCTCTTCCTCTCTCTCTCTCCTCTCCCTCTCGCTCTTTCGGCCTCTGTCTCTATGGTCTGGACTGGAAGCATGTCTGCCATTTGGACAAAGCCTGGGGCTCGATTTGATCACGTCCCTCTCCCTCTATCCTCATTCGCAGCGAACCAATGAATGACGCATCTCTCTCTCTCCTCTCCCTCTCGCTCTCTGTTGTGGAATTTGCATGCGATTCAGTTTGAATTAGAGACACTAATCATTGCAATGTTCAAATGTGCTCGGCATAAAAAACGAATGAGTCCTTTTATAGGTGTGTCTCCGCTTATTATGACGACCATTTTGCAACTGCATGCACTCCTGGGCTAGAGAGCGAGAGAGGAGAGAGAGAGGGAGAGAGAGACGGCAAGACTGGAGTAATTACTGTCGGCTCTTTGCCTGCAAATTTGCATGTCTTGCCTTCAAAAAGACGAAAAGAGAGGAGAGAGGGAGAGGAGAGACAGAGACAAGTGAAAACTGTGGAGCCAGAGAGGAGACTCTGATTTAGGAATAATTGTCGCTCGTCTCCTCTCTGAGAGGAGTCCTCTCCAGACCCGAATCCCAAGTCTACCTGAAAACCTAAATGGACGACTTCACTTGAAACAGTCTCTCTATTCCGCTGTCGGCCATGAGGTATCATTGACAACTTTTCGCTCTCTCTCCCTCTCCCCTCCCCCTCTCTCCCTCTCTTCACCACTGGCACCGAGGCTCAGCGAAGCGACTCTGAAACGGCATTTGCACTTTTTACTCAACTTACTCTTATAACCTAATACTGTGTTGTGTTATGCGACGTTTTTTTTGTATATAGATCAGACCTAGTGAGACGGAAGAGGGAGAGCGAGAGAGGGAGAGAGAGCGTTCCGTTTTTTGTGCTACACGACAACGTGGGCGCCTATTGTCGGGATTCCCATGAACGAATGTAAGAGACGGGAGAGAGAGAGAGAAAAGAAGGGAAAAAAGAGATAGACAATGGAGAAAAAATTGAACCGTTGAGAGGCAATGGCAGAAAAAGACTTCACAATTTATTTTTCCACTCAGCGAGAGGGAGAGAGGAGAGAGAGAGAGAAAGCGAGAGAATGTAACATGAGCTACAATTGCATGGATGTCCCTGAAAGTGGCTCCTTGAGAAAAGCTAGAGAAAGAGGGAGAGCGAGAGAGAGAGAGAGAAAGACAGGCTCGGTCATTTTTGTCTCTTTCCTCTCTGTCTTGCAAAGGAAATAGTCATGAGAGTCATGAAATGAGCGGAGAGAGAAAGAGGGAGAGGGAGAGAGAGAACAAGCAGGGGCTTGTCAGCGCAAACTGTTCGGTCATCTCTGACTGGCTTCAGAAGCTGTCTCTCTGGCTCGCAATTATCATTTGACCATTTTTGCCCTTCAGGTTGATGGGAAGCCCTGTCAAAATGGCGGACTTGTTTTGCTTTGCAGAGTGATTCGAAACGTTCAATATCACATTTGATGTGAACAATAGGATTTTTCAGCAAAATTAGGCCTGCTTTTATTTTACTGATAACTTATTAACTGTAATAAGAGAAAAATGATAGGAAAGTGGGCGTGTCTAGAACTTTTATTGACCTACGCCCAGAGGAGGAGGAATTTCTCTGCCTTCTCTTCGCCTCTCTATTTCTCTCTCGCTCTCTCGGCTTTCCCTCTCTCTCCCTCTCCCTCTCTTGCGTAAAGGTATGACCGAGGCTGCCTGAGTTACGCTGAGTACATCGGATCGTTAGGCTCATCATGAGAGCAAGAGGCTGGAAGAGCGGGAGAGAGAGAGGGAGAGAGGAAGGCAGGAGCGAATGACGAGCAATGGCCTTTCGTTGCACTACTTAATTAGACTAGAGTCACCAACTAACAAAGAGAGAGAGGGAGAGAGAAGGGGGAGAGAGAGCGCAATTATTCGTGGCAGGCAAGAAAATGTCATTAGAATGACTGCTAATTTCATTTGAGTTGCAATTATGTTCAACACTTTCAAGAGGAAGGGAGAGAGGGAGAGAGCAAGAGAGAATGACTGCAATGCGGCTAATTAGAACAATGACGCCTGTGAGTCGGAAGAAAAGAGCGAAAAAGGAAGGAAGAGAGGGAGAGAGGGAGAGATAGCGAGGGCGAGAGATGGAGAAAGAGAGCACTGTGTTGTTCGTCGCGATTTGCATTCATAAACGTAATATAATTAGCATTGAGTCTTGACTCTAATGATCGATGATATCATTTGCCATCCCATTGGAAAACCTCGACTCCGAGGGGCGTGTCTCCGTCTCTCCTCTCTCAAGTTGCTCATCTCTCTCTTTGCTCTTCCCTCTTCCCTTCTCTCTTTCTCTTTGCCTTCTCCATGACAATGAGTCCGACAGAACAACGGTGGTTTCTTTTTCAGGTTCGCATACACATGAAGAATGGAAAAGGGAATGAAAGGAAGCTCGAAATGAAAATTATACCTGTATATAATGGACACAAGGACAGCAAATATGTTCGGGCGAGAGAGCGGAGAGAGAGAGGAGGGAGAGAGAGAGGAAAGAGAGAGAACGTGCTCAAATACACAAAGTATATGACTGTGTACAACTTATAATTCAAAGCATGAAGTCATTTCGACAATGTACATGTACATATATGAGCGTGCACATGTACGTATATGCTATATTATCCGACTCCCAAATAAATGCACGCTTGTCTCTCTCCCTCTCTCTCCCTTCCCTCTCCCTCTCTTTCTCGCTCTTTCTCGTTCATTCGCTCTAGGACGGCCACAGTATGTGTGCGTTTAATTTGCATCTCGAAGGAGTAATTTGGTATGCATTGTACACTATAGAGAGTACAGTATATATTTATATAAATATACTACTTCAATTGTGTGCCACCATATCGCTGATTAGTAGCCCTGAGCACTGGGTTTACCATACTCATACATTTCTCATTTCGGCTACAAAATGAACGTAAAAGCAAATTTATAAGTTACACTTCACACATTTTGACGAGAGGCACTCTCTCTCTCTCTCTCCCTCTCCCTCTCTCGCTACATCACGTATGTATGATGTTACCTTGCATGTGTGCGTGATTGCATTTGCAGACCATTTCGTTTCTTTTCATACATGTAATATGCAATAACAGCGGGAAACATCACGGAAAGCAACATGGGTGCTTTGAATTATATCCCTCGAAGATGGCCATCGGAGAGGGAGAGAGAGAGAGGCGAAGAGGGGAGAGAGAAGAAAGACTTCCGCCTAATTGGTCCGGTAAAGGGATCTTCAAAGGGCACGTTGATTGTTGATTGAACGCCACATGACAGATTGCTTTGTGTGTACTTTCCAGTAATATTCTGTAATATTGCTTGTCTCGAGTCAATGGCGTCGTTTGCCACTTGTTCTTATATAAGTTGTATTGTATAATACAAACTCGGCAAGTTGATTATTGCGTGAAGTGTGTTGACGAGAAAGAATAAGAGAAGAGGAGAGCCGACTTTGTTTTGTTTGCCAACCTCCTTCGCTCTCTCCCTCTCCCCTCTTTGCTCTCGCCTCTTCGCTCTCTTGCAGTAGTTTCTCTCAATGGTGTGACTTACAATTTGCATGCCGAGAACAACTTAGCTTTTTTATGACTTACAGAGGCGGCCACGGGTGCGATGCCAAATACACGAGCCAAGTAAAGGCAAATGTCTCTCTCTCTCTCTCTCCTCTCCCTCTCTTCCTCCTCTTCGGCGCTTTCTGTCGGTGAAGGCATGGCAAGCCGACTGTTTACTGTTCGCGACCTGTCGGTGACAAGTTACAAGAAGTCTCTTGAGCCGTCTATTCATTCAGTTATGACTGTCATAAGCTAAAAGTCAACGTGAAACTGAAGAGAGCGGAGAGGAGAGCGAGAGAGAGAGAGAGGGAGAGCAGAAAGAGAAAAGGCAGTCAAGACAATCACGACTTGCTGACAGTCATGTCAGTGGGAACAGTCTGTGACAAAACCGAAGGCCTGCTGCTAATGGCACACCGCGAAGGGAGAGAGCGGGAGAGAGGGGAGGAAGAGCGCGGGAGAGAGAGAAGAGGAAGAGAGCGGCCGAAAGGAGCAAGAGAGGACGGACGGAAGGAAGGCAAGTAAATGGCCAACTGTGCAACCAGAACTCAGAACAATGGCATTTACTAAATTACACGAAGAGGAAGGCAAGTTCCATTGAACTGCGACTCATCCCAGAAAGTGGTGCCGGCAGAGAGAGGGGAGAGAGAGAGGCCAGGAGGAAGAGAGAGAAGGGAGAGAGACAGCTGGTGAGTTCTATAGAGAGAACCTTTATGTGAATAGTTGATGGCATATAATAACCGACTACTGCCGACCAGAAAATGCGTGAGCTAGCATGAGAACGGGTTATGGAATAGGTTCAGAGAGTTAGACAAATAAGCGAGCTCTCAAGTGCTACAAAGAGAGCGAGAGAGGGAAGGAGAGAGAGGGGAGAGCGAAAAATATCCGCCAAGGCGTCAATTAGAACAAATGGAGCGCACAAACGTATGACCAGTTCTCTCGTCTTGTCTCTCTAGCTGCCGGTATTAATGAAGGTTAGAGGGTTCACTTAGTCAGAGTTGACTTAATGTGCTTAATGGACATTTAACCTTGATGAAAGAGGCGAGAGAGGAAGAGAGGAGAGAGGAAAGAAAGAAGAGAAAACTAAAAGGTTGTGCAGCGGCTCCGTGATGAAAAGTTCTACTTGAAAGTTGAACATTAATAGCGAACTGGATGATTGAGTCTTTCAACTGGCATTTCTGCAGTTTCTAAAGACAAAGGAAGCGACCATCATCAAATGTTTCTCTCTCGCTCCCCCTCCCTCCCTCTCTCCCTTCCCTCGCCCTGCCTCTCGTCCGTAACAGACACATACACACAAAACTATAAGTGACAACAGAACAATAAATTTCCCATTCAAACAATCAAGTAGGTCTTTTATGCGTTGCATAACTATAACCGACTCGGCACATGGTATATGCTAATGAAACTCGTCACGAGAGACGCTTGCATAGTTATTTATTCTTCGCTCGCTCTTCCCCTCTCTCCTTCGGCCTTTGCATTTACTTGACTCATTGTCTTCTCCTGAGCTCTCTATGAGGAATATGTCATCAGGACGAACACCTTTTCTCCTTTGCGACAAACATGTCCGCCGTGTTCAATACTTGAAACGACTTTTTACTTTTTCTTCCCTTCTCTGCATATTTGTCAGCTAGAGTACACATAGACACGAGAGACACGTAGATATCCTTCTTGGCGTCCGTCTCTCTGGCGCCATCACTAATGACAATTAATTAGTATGCACAGCAGTCTCGGGTGATTATGATTAACTTAGTTGTTTCTTGCGATCTCCTTAACGAGCTCATAGATCGCGGAGACGGCGAGGAAAGATCATATCTGGCTCACGCAGCTTCAGGCCACCGTCACGAAGGGCAGCGAGAAAGGCATTTACCTGCAAAAAAGAACATTATCAAGGCAAGGTTGAATCATTAAGCTAATTGTTCGTTGCAGCCACTAACCTTAGGTGACTTTGATTCGTCTTCTCGGATCTCCTTGTGCACAAACAAAATGCCCGACTCGAGGCAGCGCCGGGCCAACATGTTGCCCACATTCTTGGCCGCTTGTGTGTCCCCCAAACTGGGAGAGAGAGAGAGGGAGAGGAGAGATAATCAATTTTTCGAATCTAAAAAAAGCCCATTCCTGGGAATCAATTTTGTTGTCAAATGCAGATCAAGTTTCTGAGTTGTTCACATCAAAACGTAGTCATCATGGAATGATATGAAATCATACACAATTATATAGTCAGGTAGACCAGTTTAGGTGTGACTTTTACCCAAGAGTACGATGGTTAGAGATAGCAATTAAAAATTAGACGGTCCAGTATGTAGATGGCTTTCGCTTCTGTGCCAATTTAAATATGCTTTGACTGCATAAACACAGGATCTGACTGACATAATGCAGACAAGTGATCAATCTTCGCCGAGAACTTGCATCAAAGAAAAACGAATGCCACACCTCTAACTACCTGATACTTGGTGCATATTTACCTGCACCAGGTAAGCAGATAATGACAATGGCGCAAATTTGAATATTACCTGTCTGACTGGGCTTGATACGATTCTTCGCTTGTGCAAGCCGAGACCAAGGTGCGACCAGAATTATGAATCACTTTGGCAGTTAAATAGCGACCGTTTCTTTCGAACACAACTCTAAACAGAACATTAGAGTCTATGTAAACTCAATTCCTAGTCTTACTTATTCCAGAAAGCGTTCGATGGTGTTTCCAGTTCCCAACCCAGAGGCTTGGCTTGTCGAGACAGCATTTCTAGGTTTCTCGGGTTCCGGTTAACAAGCTTTAGAGGTACGGCATCATTGGGACCTTTCTGACCATCTTCGATTTCTTCTTTATACACTTCATAGCCAGCTGGTAATCTCGTGATTCGCTTCTTGATTATTCTCGACATGCATCGATGTTGTGAACAATTGAAGTCGATTGGCGTCGCGGTCAGAATCGATCTGGCTCTAAGAGTCCTCGCTGATAAGCTGGCCAACTTAACTGAAGAATTCACCAAGTTTGCCATGGTTAGATTGTCAGGAATCCTATTAGAAATTTAGTTTGGGCACATGTAAACAATCCGGCTTATTTTGGAGAGACGAATGCTCGAGAGATGGCGCTCACTCTTGGCGCACATGATATTCTAGTACACAACAATGGCCGGTTCGAGAAGTGAAGCATTTGGAACAATTTATTCGAGGTAAATTCATGGTTAGAATCTAACTGGTTTAATTAACTTCTATTAAAGGATGAAAGGTCTCCTCACCTCTAATGCGGTGAAGCACCATGATCGTCCAGTTTGGTTCGATGTCTACGAAGCTTTTCCACCCAAGGTTGAACCGAAACGATTGCGTCCTGTTCCTGACTTACCGCTTCGTACGATTTTGTATCCCGAAGACAATATACGAGCGTAGGTTTGATAATGGTCTCAGTAACGAACTGACTCTTTTCTTTGATTTTCAGAAAATTCTACGATAAGTTTGGAGCTCCGGGCATCATAGACTTATCATCGACTGACAGACAATATAAATCTGTCTGCCAGAAATTTGTTGATCATTACACCGCATTAGCTAAGGAATCGTCCGATTTGAATGAAGACGAGATATTTAATAAGACCAAAGAGAAATTAATTAGTGAAGGTGTCTTATTTAAAAAATCTAGAAGTCATGAACAGAATACTGAAGCCAAGGAAGAATTCGTACAAAAGGTTTATACCAAGAGACAGAAAGGGTTTTCAGTTGACTCAATTATGACAGATGAGTAATAATTAGTTAATTTTTGATAATTAATAGAATTAAAGTTAGTCAGAGTCACTGTGGGCTGATTTGTCACTGTCTTCATCAAATTTGTAAGTAACTGGTTTTCGCACTCGACCAGTAGTAGCCCTGGCATGTTCGACGCGTTCGGTTAGAGCGACACCATTGTCCTCGTCTTCCGAAGAAGAGAACGCACTCTTGCCTTTCGCCTGAAGAATCAAGAAAGTTAGATGGAATTAAATCAAATTTTGTTCACTCACCTTCTTCTTTGGCCGCTCTTCGTCCTCAGAGTCAGCTTTCTTCTTTTAGGAGATGCCTTCTTCTTTGGTTTGGTCTCCTTGCCATTGGCATCATCTTTCTTTTTCCTTGGAGCCGCTTTCTTCTTGGGCTTCTCTTCCTCCATCTCAAAATCATCATCGGATCCCTTTTTCTTCGCAGTCTTTTTGGCCCGATTTTCAACGCCGAAATAATCGTCCATCTTTTTCTTCGGAGCTGGCTTCTTTTTTATTTCGATCTGCAAATCAGAGTCATCGTCTTTCTTTTGCTTTTTAGTCTCAGCTTCTGAATCACTGTCAAAGTCAAATTTCTTCTTAACGTCTTGTGTTGTCTTAATTGGTGAAGAATCAAAACTGGAATTAAACAGATCATCTTTAGGCGCAGCTTCCTTCGAGACAGGCTTCTTTTTCTCCTTAACCGGACTATCATCTGAAATATCGAAGATAGTCTCATCTTCATCCTCTGAGAAAGAATCCTCTTCCTCCTCTTCGGATGAATCGAACATTTTCTTGGCTTTCTTCTTGGCAGCTCCTCCGTTAGCAGCGGCTTTAGGTTTCTTGACAGGTGACTTTTTAGCAGAGATGATTTCAGGAGATCGACCTAAACGTTCTCCAAGCGGTCGGTCGTCATCAGAGTCATCGCCTTTGGCTTCACCACCTTTCTTAGACTTTCCAGCAGCCTTGCGAAGATTGTCACTTTCCTTCTTCTTGTACATATCGAAGTCGATTTTTGGCGCAACACGTTGTCCATCAGCGGCGGGCTTAGTATCAAGAGCACTTCGACTGTTTTTCCCTTTGCCACCTTTCACAGTTAGCTTGGCTCCAATCTTCAATGCTTTGCCAGAATCGATGACCTCTTGCTCAGCAGCTTCGACCTTGTCAAGGTCTTCCAAGAATGCATCCAGATCGGTTATCCAAAGTTCTTCCTTAGAAGTGCTACGAAGCTTGTTAAGCTCAGCATTTTTGGCGTCTCGTTTCTTCAAGAGTTCTTCCACCTTTTCTCGAAGCATGCTTCGCATTGTCATGTCGAACAGATAGTCGAAATCATAACCAGAAGCATCAACTTCGGCCTTTTCTCCATCTGCACTCTCGGAAGTTTCCTCTTCATCTATCTTTCCTTGTTTCGTCCTCCAGGCTTTAACTGGATCCGAATCATAGCCTCTTTCAATCAACATTCTAACAAACTCGCGTTTCTTGACATTTTCCATTTTCAGCTTGCCGTCAATCTTTTCACTGATGAATCTAGCTTGATTTACCAGTTTGCCAGCCTCAGCTTCAAGCATTCCTTCAAGGTAATCTTTGCGTTTTCTGTAGAACTCAAGTCGCACGTGATAAAACTCCTTGAGTATTTCATCAACATTATCATACTTCTTCAAGCAACCATTGTGATCGAACAACACCATGGAGCTAGTTGTGAATGTGGTTTGCACTTTAAAAGTTTTATGAATACCTTGAGCTTCGGCTTTCCTCAGATTAGCCTCCGGTAATGTGATAACGAAGCGGATGGTGGCATCGGTATGATATTCTTTGTAATCTGAGATGAAACTAGGGATTTTCTCAGAGCCGTTCAACAAGGGCTCAATGACAGTTTCCTTGTAATTTTGAGTCCAAATTCGAACTGGAAGCTCAGTTATCTCTATCTTGTTGGGCTCGAGTTCAGCCACTTCTCCATTGACCACATACCTTTGAGCTTCAACTTGGTCGATTTCGCCTCGGAAACCCTTGAACCAAGGTTTCATAGTTCTGGGTTCATCTCCTCGGATCATGCGCCTAAGATTTTCGGCGAGTTCTCTTGGGCTGTAATTCGGAATCTTTGTGCTCCAACCAGTACCGATTCCCTCGGCACCGTTCACCAGCACCATAGGAATGATAGGCACATAATATTCGGGCTCAATCTTCAGGTTGTCGTCGTACAAATGATTCAGCAGAGCATCATCGAGCTGAGGGAAGAGACGTCTTGCAAGTGGGCTCAGCATTGTGAAAATGTAACGCGGGCTAGCCGCATCTTTTCCACCTTGTAGCCTTGTGCCGAATTGACCAAGTGGCTGGAGAAGATTGATGTTGTTGCTACCGACAAAGTTTTGTGCCAAGCCAATGATGGTTCCCATGAGAGAGGCTTCACCGTGATGATAAGCTGAATGTTCACCAACTGAACCAGCAAGCTGAGCTACTTTGACTTCCCGCTTGTCATTACGCTTGAAACAAGTATACAAGACCTTTCGCTGACCAGGCTTCAGACCATCCATCATCGATGGTATCGATCGCTCATTATCCAAGTTGCTGAACAGTACCAACTCTTTGTTGACAAAGTCTTTATAAGTCACAACTTTAGTATCTTTTCCGTATAGATAAATTTCTGACAGTCCGAGCTCTCTACGCTGCTTACGGATCTCCATACTGTTAGTCAGCCAATCCTTTCTTTGCTCAACCATCTTCTTACTGAAAGCCAGATTGACAGCATTGTCATCTTCAATTCCTTCGTATTTAAACTTGATTCGATGACGTTGAAGATCTGAGAAGTATTCTTTGGCTTCAGCAGCTGTGCTGGTACCCAACCCTTTGTAGTACTTTACTTTCCATGTATTCCAGTTCTGAGTTTGCTGCTTCCACTCCTCAAATTCTGGCAAACTGTAAAACGAATGTGAGATGTTGCCTTTAGAAGCCTTTACGATAGGAGTAATGAATTCTTCAAGAAAAGGAAGTTTTAAAAGGCTGGGCCAATTGTGATGAATGAAATTAATAAGCAGTCCTTTGATGTGGGAACCATCCTGATCCTGATCCGTCATGATCATCAATCGGCCATAACGCAAAGTTTTGAGATCGTCAACGCTTTCGTAGTTCTTTTTGTACTGCAATCCCATAATTTTCAGCAAACTTGTGATTTCAGCGTTTTCTGAAATCTGCTTGGTGGTTGCTTCTCGAACATTCAACATTTTACCCCTCAACGGGAAAACACCATACTTGTCACGACCGATCACACCCAGACCAGCGACAACAAGTGATTTGGCTGAGTCTCCTTCGGTGAGGATTAATGTGCAATCAATTGAATTCTTTGTACCAGCGTCATTAGCATCTTCTAATTTGGGGATACCTCGCAGCTTGGAATGCTTTTTAGTGTGACATTTTGTTGCCAAGAGAGCTTCAGATTTGAACTTGACCCAAGTCATTACAGACTCGACCACACCAGTCTTCAAAGCAGCAGCAAAGAACTTCTCGGTTGGAGAACATTTCGATCCAAAATTCTTGATTTGCGTATTCAAAGTATCTTTAGTTTGCGAATCAAATGCAGGATTTTCGATCAGACAATTGACAAATACCCACAAATGATTTTTCAGCTGGAAAGGCTTGACTTGGACACCACCCTTGTTCTTCTTTTTCACCACATCAGCCAATTTGGAGACAACTTGATCTGTCACGTGGTCTACATGTCTACCACCTTTAGTAGTGGCAATGCTATTGACAAAACTGACTTGCTGGAAGCCACGGTCACTGACAGCTACAGATATTTCCCAGCGATCGCTAACTTGTTCATAAGCAGACTTCAGTGGATTTCCAGTTTCATCTTCTTTTCCTTTCAGGTATTGCTCAACATAATCTTTAAAACTCTTGATAGGAAGTCTCTTGCCGTTTAGATAAACCTTCACACCACGAGATGTGCCGGCAATGTCATAAGCTCGCCTCGACATAAGAGCAACTATGTCTTTATCCAACTCAGCCATACTGAACTTGGACAGATCAGGATAAAAAGTGACTTTGGTAAAATCTTCTCCAGAAGCTTTAGCGATCTTCACCTCTCCAGCTTTAGTCATATTGTCCGTCCAGGTTTGTTTGAATGATTTCCCATATTCCTTGGACTGCGTCTCGAGAGTGAACTTTGTGCTGAATATGTTACATAATTTGGCACCAAAACCGTTTCTACCACCAACAACTTTCTTTTCGTCATCGTTGAAATTTGCACCGGTAAGCAAATGACCGAAGATCAGAGTCGGGACATAGACTTTCTCGTCTCTGTGTTCAACTACAGGAATACCACGACCATTATTGTAAACTACCACTCTGTTGTTCTCACTGAAAAGAATAAAAGGATGACACATGAATGAGCATGAGTTTACCAATTTCTTACGGGTCAATGTCGATCTTTAGGGTATCCATGTTTGTGTCACGCTGTTTGTTATCCGCAGCATTGACAACAATTTCATCGAAAATCTTGTACAAGCCAGGAACGAAGCTGACATCCCGTAACACCATACCGGAATCTTCACCATCATATACCCACATAGACTGTAACGAGACCGAGATGAATACCGAATAAGGTTGCAAGCCGTGGTTACCTGAGTTTGAGGCTCAATAGAACCAATGTAGGTATCAGGCCGAAGGAGAATATGTTCAAGTTGAGTTTTCTTTTGATAGATTCGCTCAACGCTCATCTTCTTCTTTCCTCCTTTCTTAGTTGGTACGAAATCATCTTCACTTAGATCATCAACGACGTCAGAGTCAAGAAGGGCACTACCGTTCTTCGATTTTTCGTTCATTTTGCTGAACATAGCCTGGAATACGGTTCAATATTAGTAAACTAAACAATTCAATAAGCAAATATTAACCATCAATGGCCCCTTGGAAGGCTTAGACGCCATATAAAAAGCGCGAAATCGAGACACAAGAATCAGTTTAACAACAGAAGCTAATAGGCGCCAACGGCTCTGAGCTTCAGTTTGAAAAGCAGCGCCCTCAGCATTCCCATTGGTTCGCCGACTGACGTCATTTTCAGATTGTCAAGATTAATTAACTTTCGTCGCTTGATTAGTACGAAGTAGATATAATTGAATAATCTCATTCTGTGCATCTAATGATTGATTACATTGGAGAATATTTAGATCAGATAAGACTATTGGTCAAGGTGTGGGCACTGCAGCAAACAGGGTTCACATTAATGCTAGACAGTAGTTTCAAGTAATCGCCTTTAATGGCTAATGACAGCTTTAGACACTATGATGATAGCAGTGGAACTCACCTTAATTCACTAGAAAAATGAAGAAGTCGGAAACAGAACTAGAGATCGATGCTAAAATAGATGAAAATCCATCTCAGCAAAGAGACTGAACACAAAAACCGGCGTGTGAAAAGAGAAGTACAAAGGGAAGAATGTTACTGTCAGAATTATACAAACCACCCCTTGCCCTTGTTGTGAAGTCAAAGCGTGCGTTTGTTTGGGAAGTTCGTGTTTAATTGTTGGACAGTTCTAACTCTTGAAGTTTCGAATTTCGACTAGCATTTGAGGCTGCCCTTGATAACACGATTAGATTTCTGTCTTGACTGAATACGCCAAGATTGCCGAACTATCTGCTAGTTGACGAAAGTTTGTTGAGGTATTACTCATCAGCTAACTTCAAGATATGGTATGTTGTATAGATCTAGATGTAGAAGGTCATTTGTTTTGTGTAACTTTAAACCCAGTCTAGTTATGTTGCCGCTGGACTAGCGTTGGCTGCCATCGGTTTTGGTGGCCGAGCGCTGATGCGTTCCTCAAAACAGTTCGCGAATGCCATACCGAAGGAATTGCCTAATTTTGCAGTAAGACTAGGATTGTGTTTATTAATGTTAATCTTGTTTTCTCGTTCAGAGTTTGGCTAACAGTAAATACTACAAGGGAGGGTTCGAGGGTAAAATGTCGAAAAGAGAAGCCGCTCTAATTCTTGGTGTCAGTCAATCCGCAAATAGTAAACGAGTTAAAGAAGTCCACAGGAGAATAATGTTGCTAAATCACCCTGATCGGGGTAATTTCCTCTATGCCGTTGTGTGTAAGTTTTAACTTTGATGTTAAATAGGAGGATCACCGTATATGGCTTCCAAAATCAATGAAGCAAAGGATTTAATGGAGCAAGGAAGGCCAAAGTCTTGAGAGTGTATCAACTATATTTTGTAGTTAGAAAATTGACGTAGTCGTACAGATACAGTACAATAAAATAGTACCAAAAAAGACCTTTCAATTCATTTTTTATCGTACAGAGGTCTTGAGCTGAAATTGCGCAAATGCAGTAGCTGGTCTTCGACAACTCTGATCTGTCCACAGAGGCCTTGTTAGAAATCAAGAACTACAGCCGAGTCACAGTTAATTTTTCTACTAGAATTTAGATAATCATTTTATTGAGCTTAAACCGTCGCAACTGCGAGCCAAAACAGCACTTGCTCTGGTGTAATTTTCAAGCTCTGGCCGGACCGATCGAGCATGGGTTTCACGGGTGGCGGTCGTGTCGGGCCGAGAAGACGCGGCCCGTGCCGGTCTCTCTGGAGGCCTGCGGTCACCTACGGTCAGAGGCAAAGAGGCTCGCTGTCCAAAGCCAATTCATTTGTAAGGACCACAGAAATGTCGTGCATCCGAAAGATGATATATGAAACGCTGGGTTTGAAGCGGACTCTCAGAGCGTCAAGAAAACGTATATGTCATGGGTTACGATGATATGAGAGACATATTTCGGACCTCGTTAGAGAACGGCATATGTCTAGAATCGTCCCATGTTTCGAGCATGTATAAACATTAATCAACAACTAATATTCGCTTCAGCTGCTCTACAGACATGCATGTAGTATGCTCAGATTTTTAGAGAAGACTTCCAAACCCAATTGGGCAAAGGAATTTACGGAGCAAGGAAGGCAAAAGTCTCAAAAGTATATCAGCTATATTTTTTTGCCGTTAGAAAAGCAGTACTCATAGATGTATGTGGCCGCCTAAATACAATAAGGTTATATCAAAAACGACCCTTCGATTCATCTTCTCAACATACAGAGGTTTCTGAGTTTGCATTGTGCAACACTGCCGTAACACTAGGTGTAAGGCGACTAATCAAGCTCCAGATTTGGTCCTCAGTCATGTATTTGCTAAGACTCTTCTCAATCATGTTGCTTGCAACTTTATCCAACTCTTTCGGGGAAGAGTCCACATTTAACTCATCAACTAGATCAGTGTATCCGACAAGTATGAGAATCGCATCTTTGTACTCTGAAATTTCATGATCTGTATAACGATGAAGTGTCATGGCTGCCTTTCCATCTAGTTTCTCAACACCATTCAAGACAATGGCATGCCGGTGATGTTCTCCAAGGGTCTTGTCGAATTCGCTTAATATCACAGTTTGCGTGGCAATTTCTCCGGCTATTTTGACCGGCATGTCTTCATTGAACGATTCTGATACAGCAGCTGATAACTCATAAGTGAAGCAAGCGACATTCCTGTCATTTTCTTTGCCAAGGATGAGTACGACCGAAGGTGCTAACGAGTCCCACTTATTTCTGGTATTCTCCAGATGGTCTCGCAGTGAAGCTTTTATCGCTTTGAAGCCACTTTTGGGTACGATTTCGTTGTATTTGTTGTGAATTCTACTGAACTTGGATGTGAAAATTTCCCATCGGTCTAAATCGATGTTCTCGTGAGGAGAGCCTGACAGCTTGGCTACTTCAAGTATCTCTGGTTTCATCATTATTACGGCAACTACAGCACAGATAATAGCGGTACATGCAATTACCAAGTGCAGCCAGGATGAACCTTTTTCCTCGACTACAGCATCTTCAGCAAAAGTGACAGATTTCGAACGTGAAATCCGATACTCTTCCCTCACATGGAGTTGCTGGACGAAACCAGCACTCGCAGGCACTCCTCGTGTTTCACTGCGAGCTTCATTTTTTTTCGAACTGTAAGTATGACTGCTTTGGATGTCCGTTTCTTCATCATTTATGTCTGGCAACTCGTCTTCGGTTTCATCATCCTCGTCATCCTTCTCCACTCGATCATCTTGAGGTTCGATAAACCCAGCTGGTGGCGGTTCTGATAATTCATCTCTAGCTGACCTTCTAGTTCTGACTGGCATACTGAAAAATCCTAAGGATTAAAGATAAGTAGAAATATCAAAAAATAATTCGAGGATTACAGTATTCAAGTATCAAAACAAGTGCGCTCGTCAGCCATCAGCTGTGGAATCCTGAGACTGCGCAGTGCGCGTAAACTAACTGTTTCTCAAACTGTCAACAGTCAGGTGCAATGCAATTTACTGATTGCTGTGTCAGTGAAACTCCCAATTAGGTGAGAATGGGTAACAGACCAGCAAAGAGACCTAGAACGACCTTGAATGGTTTCGGTGGCAGTTATGTCGGCAAACAAAAAAGTCCTGCCTTGCATGCTGCTGTCGACTTGGAAGATACTGGACAGTTGATTTCGATGGTCAAGAAAGGCTTCGATGTCAACAAACGCGACGCTTCCGGTATGACACCTCTACACTGTGCAGCTTTGAATGGTAATGAAGACTGTGCCAAAATTCTGTTGAAAGCTGGAGCCGAAATTCGAAGTGCTCAGCTGTACCTTCATCCTATCCATTTCGCAGCTCAAGGTGGTTTCGTAAACATGGTTAAACTTCTACTTGACCATGGAGATGGAATCAATGCAACTGACTCTATCGGGAACTCACCTCTCGACTTGGCTGTGGAATCTGATCATCCGGAATGCGTGAACCTACTGCTAAGTAGAGGAGCTTACATTCAACCCAGAACCATGAAAACAGCAATTGAATCTGGTTCCGTAGACTGTTTAAAAACAATAATTCTATACAAGCCATCGCTACTTAAAAGCTTCCAGTTGAAACCATTCCGATTCACTCAAAAATCGATGCCATGTTTGCAGCTAATGCTTTCTGTAGGCTTCCGGTTTGATTTGATCCGTTTCCGAGAAGATCACAGACCATTCGAGCCGAAAGAATTTATCGCTGATAACAGAATTCTCCAACCTCCTCCATTTTATAATTTCAAGAAAGATAACGAAGCTTTCGAAGAGTTCATGGACGAAATCGACAATCTTTCCGAGCCTCAGTCATTAATGAATCTTGCCCAGTGGTCTTTTTACATTGCCTGTAATGATAGAGCAGTTAAAGATGTTATAAGTGAGTTCGCATGTCCTAAGTTTATTGCATCATTTTTATTGTTAGAGCGCTAGGTACAGATGTTCTAGTCAAATTGTTAATCACGAAACCAAAGTCATTTTTTCATTATTTTATGCCAGATACTGACTATCGGAACTGCTCTGAACTAAAAGCTGAATCGACATAGTTTAAAACGAAGTTTGTAGAAGTTTTGTCTCAGAAACCTCGGAAATGCTGGAGCCAGCAAGACACGGTCCCTTTCGACGGTAGTGCCATCTACAATGTGTACCAAACAAGCACGGAATGGTTGCCATGATTCGAAAGCATATTCAAAGCCAGTTTCTCCCAGATTGCTCATATCGAAGCAGTTCAGGCCTCAGAAAAGACGGTTTTATTAACAAAACTTTCACTTGAACTGGTTCAGTCAGAACACTCAACGCAGTATCTGCAATCACAATGGATTGTTCATCTCATTCGAAGCTCGCACTTTTCGTTGACAAGCACAGCTGCCATTGGTGGTTCGCAAATCGTGTCCACACCAGCCCGTTTCCCACATGTTAACGGCAGCGTCCATGCCAATCTTGGCACAGCTGAGTCTCTCTGTGGCCCAAGAGAATTTTCTCACCGGTGTACCATCACTACCGTATCTCCAAGTCTTCCAGCTGGACGTTTTTATCGACCCGAAAAATACATTAATCCAAGTGTAGGGAAAATGGCGCTTGATGAACTTTTCATCGTCATCATTCCTCGGCTCCACGAGTACTGCGCTAAATTCTTGGCAAGCCACCTTACATTCGGCCACTGTCATGGGATTAGTTGTATTGATACCCATATAGTCCAGGGGTCCGTGTCTAATGAACTCTGTGATCAGAATTCCACCTAGATAGAGGTATCCGGCGTTCAGTTGGCTTTTCTATTCGAATCTCCACTCACTTTCAACCGAAGAGACAAAGAGCATAACGACGGTCAAGATTAGAGCCTTCATGTCGAGTCAGTGTTGCTTATCCTCAGGTCTATAGATGTTTTGGACTTACTACTACTCCGACTATTACATAGAATCCTCAGTGAGGATTCCTCACCCAATCAATGGTGTGATTGAGTCACAAGGTAGCGTTTGCAGTTGAGTGTAAGTGAAACACCTCCCCTTATCAGAGAAAGAATATAAATTATATCAAACTCGAGGGAGCGGCAAACATGAAATTGACAATTAAACAGTACTGGATGATCAAGAGCTGATCAAGAGAATACTGCTCAGGGATTTCCAGTTCAGTGCAGTGTTGTTGTGAAACTAGGTGGTCGTATGCCCAAAGTCTATTGCATCATCTTAACTGCTAAACAGCTAGGGACAGATATTCCATGAGATATTCTGGTCAACTTCTCCAAATTGTTAATCACGAAACCATGGCCATTTTTTCTATTTTTTGCCAAATATTGAATATCGAAATATTGGTAAACTAAATGAAACAAAGAGTCTTCGTCGCGTATGCGCAAAAAATTTCTCACCCGAGAATCTGATGAAATATCCAGTGGGACCCAGCGATTTCGCGTAGTACGTAGTACGTTTCATTACCATTAAGTCCTATGTTCTGCGTATTCTGTGCCTGATTGGCTAGTGACGTCATCGTACTAGAACCTGTAAGCCTACCGCAACGGCATCACAGATACCTTAAAGAAATCACTCGAATATTGAGTTGAGTTCGCAGTTTAACGTGTCCATTTGTTGCAGGTTCGAAGGTACAGAATTCGAACTAAACCAAGTTTCACCATAGTCGAGATTTGTATCTCTCTTCTCAACTTCCACCAAACCTTAATGAAGTAGTAGTTGGAAGGAGCAATCAGTTGACTTCGCTTCCTATCTCGAGCGACACCTACTGGGAAAGTGAGGCACTCTGGGAATTTAGATCTACCGGGACTTTATGATTAACCTTTTTACGTAATAGCAATTCTCATTTCAATCTCACTGTTACATAACAAAGACCAATATGGCGTCCATTAGCAATGTTACAACAGAATGGAAGGCTTGGCGGTGAGCCTTTGTCCTGATTTTCTAAAGTTGATTATATTTCATACTAATTGTACTCACGACGGTGAAAGGAGAGACGAGCGAAAGGGAGAGAGAACAATTCTGAAAGGAGCGAAAGAGAATGAAAAGATGAAATTGGATGCACCGGAAGTGCCCAATTAACGTGATAATGCCGTGAGATGAACTTTAAAGAAGCCCTTAATCAGGGTGGGGTGATAACCTTCTATGAGAGGGCAAGAGGGAGAGGAGAGAGCGCGCCGAGAATCATCCATCGAGCTTAAGGCTGACTTGCGGCGCAAAGAGGAAGAGTGCGTCTCTCTCCCCCTCCCTCTCTCCCGCTGCCTTTTCTGTTTTCGTTCCATTCTCGCTGAAGATGAAACTTGTTGTTCGGGTTTCTCAGTGAAGTTTTTTTTTCAAGGCCAAGACTTGAGAATGCAAAATGAGTTTCAGTCGCAATTGTAGATTCATTACCTGTTCACGTGCTGCGGAGAAAGCAATGCTATCTCATTTGTACCTTGTTACCTGCGCCACCTTAATTACGGCACTACCTGTGGACAAGAACCTGATTGACTTGAGCTATGGGTACAATAATAATACGCTCAGCTGGATCACGCATCCGCCCTTTGAACTGAAAATAATACAGGGTGACCGGGTCACCGATGGTCACACCACCAGGTAAGCTGGTGCTTGAGCGTGACTCACGCACATGTGACTCATTCCGTGCCGTCCACTTGTGTCCCACCTTTTCTCGCCCACTTAGATACCAAACGGATGAGGTTAAAATGTCCACTCACTCGGGCACCCATCTGGACGCTCCGTGCCACTTTTTCCGGGGCACGTGGTGTGTGTCCGACATACCAGTGGAACACCTGTACCGCAGGCCAGCTGTGGTGGTGGACGTCAGTGCCCAGTGCCTGGTTGACCGGGACTACGAGGTGACAGTTCAGGACTTGGTCGACGCTGAAAAACTTCACGGCAGAATACCAGAGGGCGCTGTGGTGCTCATTCGAACGGGCCATGGCCGGTATTGGCCCATCAAGGAACAGTATATGGGCACGGACACCGCTGATGCGAGCAAGGCCCACTTTCCTGGACTTCATGTGGACACCGCCCGCTGGCTAGTTGCCGAGCGACACATTGTGGGTGTGGCCATTGAAGGACCCTCGATAGATAGGGGTCAGTCGCCCATAAACTGGAGTCACGAGGTGCTCAGTGAAGCCAACATATACATCATTGAAAACATGTCCAATATGGTGCGCATGGTGCCCTCTTCCGGTTCCCTGGTGACCCTGTTGCCCATGAAACTGGACAGCGCCAGTGGCGCCCCTGTGAGAATTATTGTCCAACTCAACGCTGGTCAGCCAACTTCTTCAGCCACGAAGCTACCTTCGTCTAATTTGCTTCTAGCTATGTCCACGTGTTACTTTGTTCTATTGTGCTTTTTTCGCCATAGTTTGATGTGAAAAAATGAAAGATGTGTGATATCAACAATGGAACTCATTTTGATTGACAGTTCGTCAAATATTTGCCAACATGGAGGCCATATGCGTGAGAGAGATTCGCATGTTGGCAAGCCGTTTCTGAAGGGTGAACAAAGTTCAAAAGTTATTTTAGTACATTATACACAAAATGCTGACCAAACGTGGTCATGCTGGGTGTAAGCTTACTTTATCGGTCACTAGGTGGAGCTTGTCGAAACCCAATTCGAAAGGGTTTCACTGAAACTGGTTAATCTATTCAAGTTAGAATGCTATGTTAGCAAATGCGTGTTATCAATAACAAACCAAATTGTTGTCAATTTCATTTGACCTTGAATCGGATCCAACAAAGAAAGCTCATAAAACTAGTTTACCTAGAGATAAGGTGTGAACAAGTGAGATCGCTGCAGTAAAACTTCGAGTACAGTAGCTGATTAAACTTTGTCAGTTGTGATTTTATGCTGAATCTTGCATCATAGCTGCCAGAGAAGTTCTTAACCAGCTTGGGTGCCCCAAGTCCTTATACCATGGCTTCCTTTTCATGTGTGGAATTCATAGGCCGCTATCTAGCAAAATTAAACGTCCTGCTCTCGTCATTTATAACTGTCAATCTAAATCGCAACAGCATCCTACGTCGCCCTTCGCACAGTCTAAAGCATACATTCTGTCTATCAAAACCAAGCCGCGGTTCCGGGCGTTTCTCAGATTACAATCGGTCATACGTTCATTCATTTTTAAGATTGCCACAACACAAACTTGAGCTCTTACCTGCTATCACTCTGCGCGATAAGGAATCACCTAGCGAGAACGTCCACAAATAATATACTCATCGATTGAGCTGAAAAATTTCCAAAGCTGCATCGAGCTGTTTGCTTGATCAAGAAAGTGAAGTCTCTAATAGAGCAAGGCCATGACGTCAATCAATGCGATGAATTCTGTAGGAGACCTTCACACGAAACAGCCTTTGGCAGAAGATATGAATGTGCGAAAGTTCCACTCGAAGCCCGAGCTCACGTTAGAGTTGCTGAGAGACTGGAAGGGCAACCTATCTACATTGCGGCCACAAAAGGGTTTGTTGACATTGTGAAACGGCTACCTGACCACAGAGACGACGTAGATGGAAACTTATTACTTGGCTGTTCACTACATGATTGTGACGTCAGGTCGTCTAAACCGGATGTTATGGAATTGCTACTCAAACGAGGATCACCAGGCAGACCCGAATAATGCAGATTAGTCTGCACAGCTTACTTTTGCTCGAGAAACGTCACTGAAGAATACGCTAGTGAGAAATATGCCTTGGCGTCTGAAACACATGATGGATTCCGTATCTGTAGTGAAGTAAAGAATCTATTCTCTAGATTTATCAGCCACCAGGAGTAGGCCTTATCGGTCACCTGACCTTTTTCATGTTCGCGCCACACAAATGTAACGTGACACAGGAACTGCCCATCGAGTGCCATCATTGTTGCACAAGCGATCATGTGGTGAGAATGTTTGTCACATGACCGTTTATTTCGAGTTCAGCTTCCTTTTTGTCTCAGTATTTGAAGCACTCGATTATAGCAGATCTAAACCATGAGCGACAGAGACTAGCGAGAAGATCGGAGAATCGCGCCGCTATATTCTCCCCTAACTTTGTCATTCAACAATCACTGACCTTCTCTTAACTTTAAACTACAGTTTCCTTGCACCTGGCCTAGGCAACATTCTTGATTTCATTTGCAGGGAATGTTGCCGCTAGCCTGTGCAAGCCTGGGCACCTGGCCCAAGTGAGAGCCGCCTGTTTGCCATTATGTGCACGCTCTTCTAGTTTTAGTCTAGCTGGCCTTTCAAAAGTGTCGCCGGTAGAAAGCCATCACAGCTACACCGCCATTGGCCACGGTGTCGTTACCCTCCTTTCTCACGGCCAATAGCTACACCGCTACTGGCTATGAGGAGGAAGAGCAAGGACACCGCTCAGTCGGGGTCCTGGCCAGATACTTCAGAATTGTGCCCGTATTTGTATGAGCCCCGCTCTAATTCTTTTTGCCCAGTATTTACTGCCATTTAACCGCATTGAATTATTAAAGTACCTGTATTCAAACCGCCGAGTGAGTTTATTTGCTGTGCCACACCGTCATCTTAAGCCTACACTGTCACCTTTCTATCAGGAGTCGCAATGCACACGTTGAGCTTCGCCATAGGACACCGCCGGTGTTGCGCACTGCCACCTATAGAAGACACCGTCATCTAACCCGGCCACCTAAAACAGCGCTAGAAGAATACCAAGAATAATATAAATCTTTCAAAGGTCTTGGTCCACCGGTCAGTGCGAGGGTGAAAAATTTGAGATGTGTGGTAATATCAGCCGAGACAATCTATAGATTTTCAGGCTCCAAATCAGAATTTTATTGATCGCGACGGAATAGTTCTATACCATAGGTTGTCACTATTTCTGACAAGCACAGGTATCAATAAGTTCATGTGTATAAGCGACGCACCATCCGTCAGACATCATGTAGATGGCCGAGTCCTCTTTCACTTGCGGAATTCTATCACAACCACTCCACTTGCTCCAACGAACATTTTCCACGGGTTCACCATCGCTCCCAAATCTCCAGGTTGACAGAGAGGATGTCTCTGTCTGACCGAAGAACACATTCAACCAGGCGTACTCGAAACGAGATCTGATGAACGTTTCTTCCTCCTCTGTTCTGGGCTCGACGATGGTTGCTCCGTAGTCACGACAAAAGTCCGCACAGTAGCTCTTGCTCATCCAATGATGCTCGATATGTGCTCGAAGCGACATGTACTCTTTATGGCCGTGCTTCGTGAATGAGGAGATCTCAACCTGATTCAAACAAGCGAAACTCGCAACTAGACTAAAGTAGAGCACAGCAGTGAAATACATCGAGGTTTGCATCGTAAATCACTAGTCGAGCTGGATCAACTGATTTGTTCTGAGGAAATATACTAGCTTTTATACAAGGTTGCCACTCGATTGCTTCGCCATAAGTGCGCGTGTTCCTACATCAGTGCATCTTGATATTTCGAATGATAAGATATCTAATCGTGTGGGGTGTGACTTTCATAATTGGTACCAGCAGGGAGATCAATAGTGCATCTTGATATTGGGATTGATAAGATATCGAGCCGTGTTGGAGACAATTGCACTATTGGTACGAGCAAGCAGATTAGCATTTCGTGCAAGACGCATTAGTTTGCAAAACAATATCAGGACAATCAGCTGTGATATGAGAAAATGCATAGACTGTCATATTCAACCTGCGGTCATACGCATATACTGCCGTTATTGCGAGGAGTCAAGAAATGCACGTTGTGATCCGTTGAGAAGGGCAAGAGACGGGAACTAGAAAATTGAGAACTTTTCTTGTCTCAAGTGAAACAAGTAAAGGTTTCTGCGCGCTATACGAAAGAAACTCAGGTTTCACATCGTTACGGACATGATAAGACTCGCAGATCAACGGTTCATGTCAAGAACATCGCTCGGGAAGGTTTTTTATTTTCATTGTATCATTCTTGAATCGTCTTGATTTAATGAATAAACAAATCGATATGAGTAAATGTCTTGAATTGGGTTTTGCAAAGATGCCTTTCCATACAATTTTCATTCGACTTAGATTTTGAGTTCTATCAAAGGTAGAGAAAGGTCCTCTTTCCTCTCTCCCTCTCGCTCATGAATATGCCATAACCACTTTTTACGCTACGCAGAAAAGCAACTTTGGTTAAAGATGAGCTGTTTTTACCATGGTGAATTATAGTATACCTGCGCCTTCCAAGATAACACACAAAGGATTAGGGTTGCTTAATTTTAATCTATTTATTCTATTTAATTTTAATTTAATTAATAAACGAATTAATTTATGTTTAAATTAAAATTAAGATTTTCGATTTTGAAGAACATTACGTTGCGCTTGAGTGACCAAGTTTATCACGCAGCATTCGTATCCGTTATTCACGTGCAACTATCCCCTAGACTAGATTTGCATTCAACACGTTGCACAACGAGGTTTTACTCGGCACAATGGTTTTTCTGTTCAGCACAATGAGTTTTCCGCTTTAATTTACTTTAATTTTAATTTATTTATTTTTTAAATTTAATCTATGAATTAATTTTCAAGAAAACGAAAAATAAGCAACCCTACAAAGGATCACAGTTTTCAATGTGAGTCTTGAAGAATTGTGACCAGCAAGTGGATCTGTCGATTATTAGTTCATAGATGCATATGTACATGTACTGGTGCTCTTTTCTAAGGTCGCAACACTGTCATACGTCACCTTTCGAATATATGTACACTGTATATCATGCATACCTTATGAAATGGCCTTGCAGTCGTTTCTGACGTTTCTCAGATCACAATCAGTTGGCCGCTCAACTATCTTTACGAGAGAAAGAGAGAGAGAGAGAGAGAGAAAACACAAACTTGAGCTCTTAGCCGTTATCATTCAGCGATAAGATATCAGCAATTGAGAGGTGCGCTGCTTTCATGCGCTCAGCAAGGTGACAACAGCGTCCCTCATCTTGTCGTTAGTTCTTCACCCAGTTCAGTGTCACGTACACGATGTAATGAGTATATGAAACGGTCTTAATGGGTGGCCTCCTAGCGAGAACGTCCACAAACGCTAAACTCATCGATGGAGATGAAAAATTTCCGAAGCTGCATCGAGCTGTTTGCTTCGGTAGACTCAAGAAAGTGAAGTCTCTCCTCGAACAAGGTCATGACGTCAATCAATGTGACGAATTCGGTAGGACAGCTTTACATGAAGCCGCCTTTGGGGGGAGATTTGAATGTGCGAAAGTTCTACTCGAGGCTGGAGCTCATGTTCGAATCGGCGGGAGACTGGAAGGGCAACCTATCTACATAGCCGCCACAAAAGGGTTTGTTGACATTGTGAAACTCCTACTTGACCATGGAGATGACATAAATGAAAACGACTCACGGGACTGTTCGCTACTTGATCACGCGGTCAGGTCTTCGAAACCGGAAGTCGTGGCTTTACTACTCAAACGAGGAGCTTGCGTTCGATTGGAGACAATCAAAACAGCAATAACACGTCGTTCAGTTGACATCGCCATTCTTCTCATAGAAGCTACTGATAATCACGAAGACTCAATCCGTACAGAATCAAATCAAGGGACATTACTTGACTGTGCCGTCGAATTTTCTCAGCGAGAAATAGTGAGTTTAATGTTGGAACAAGGAGCTCATATTCAACTTGAAACAATTAAAACAGTGATTAGGAAGGGATTCGTCGAGATGGCCATTCGTCTCATAGAGGCTGCTGAACATCAGCGAGACTCGATAAATGCCGTACAGTATGGAGAGTCACTACTTGATTGTGCCCTTGAATACGATCAACCGGAAGTGGTGGACGTATTGCTGAAAAAGGAGCCTTAATCCAACTCAGAACAATCAAAACAGCAATAAGGAAAGGTTTTGCTGACATGACAGCTCGCTTCGTTGGCAACACTGAACATCACGCAGACCTACGATATCCAAGTGACTCCATGATCGCTATGTCACTTTTTTGGTGTCTCAGATATGGTCAACCGGATATTCTGGCATTGCTGCTAGAGAAAGGAGCCAAAGTTGAAGCTGACACCATCCTTGAGGCTATTAGGCATGATTCGGTGGACATGTTGAAGACAATGTTGCTTTTGCAACCGTCATCAGTGAAAAGGTTCGAATTGAAACATATTCGCTTCACTCGCAATTCACTCCCATGTTGGCAACTCTTGCTCTCAGCTGGCTTTGTTTTTGATATTACTGAATTCGCCAAATATGCTTATCGGCTAAAGCAAGGGGATCTAGCTTGGCTTAAGGAAGACGACGAAGCCTTTGAACAGTTCGTGACAGAGGTGGAAAACCAAAGCCGACCTCAATCATTGATGAAGCTGGCCCAGTGGTCATTTTACGCTGCTTGTCATGATACACCGGTCAGCAAAGTTGTCGAGCAACTGGACTTCCCCAAATATATTGCTTCGCTCTTGTTGTTGGAAATTGCATAGGAAATCTTAAAAATCAAAGTGTAACTAGTGCAGTTTTATCATTTTCATCAGAAAAATGCAATTTCCAGACCTCTGTTTCGGTTATTTCATCATCGAACACTAGTTAAAATCAACATGCGTTTCAACTTCGTACTGTGTGCTGTTATATCTAGTTGTTTGCAACGTACACAGATCGTCCGCAGCCTGTTACGTTCTGAAGGTGGCCCCATCTAGTGGACCATCTAGTGGAAAAGAAATCCCCGCCGCTAAACAGCTTTTCAGCCTTTTTTCTGAATTGGACGATAGCTTTCTTCAATTAGATTGTGCTCGATTGCCTCCGAGAGGATATCAAAAAGAAAGTATTTCCGCCAAGAAGTCAGTTAGCCGAGTGGCACGAGAAGTACGTAACGAAGCCGATTATTGTGCCTACTGTTACGTTGAGTTCAGTAGCGGTAAAGTGTTCAGTCAGTAAGCTATAACTGCAAGATGACGTCATCTCTGACGTAACATCAAATAAAAAAAATAGGAGTAGAAGGCATTTCCGGTGAATTATGTCCTATAGCCTCCAAGGAGACAGTGCAAAAACGTTTCATCGGCAGTTCATAGTTTGGATCGCATAAGCTCGAAGCCAACACAGTTCCGCAGCAACAACATGACGTTCACACTATCTGGTGGACACGTAGCCTTCATAGTGTTGGTACACTTGATCTCGCCCGTCACTCTGAGAACAGATATGGCGAACTTCACGGTGAGTAGTCTTCTTATTTTGGACTTTTTTCCTCTGTAAGGCTGTGTAAGTTTCAGAACACATGAGATTGGGTTCATGGTTTCACCTCTGAATACTGGCATTTCTCACCTACAGTACAAATGTTGGATGATAGGCGACTGTTATAGGAGGGACAACTATGACCATTTCTGTGGACAATTCTGCAACGGCAAGGAAGGTCTGATCTGCGTCGAGAACGCCGACTACAGATGCTGGGGCGGAGATGGCAATTGCTATGCTGATCCAACGAAGCGAGTTAGCTGCCGAACTCGACGCTGGGGGTAGACACATGCACACTTCTATCCAGAATACGCTGTGTACTTGTAAACTAGCAAAACAATAAAGTACCGCAACCTTGAAGCGAGCATGGATATTCAGACCTGTCAGTGTGGAAACTGGGCCAAGTCACAGGTAGGCATACATTCCTCTGACGAGCACACATGAAGAAAGTGTGATGAAGGCGAGTACCGCATCAGCCGCCATTGTCCGTCCAGACTGCAGTGCCAAGATTGTGAATCGGGCAATCGGGCCAATTTGCGATCCGCAAAAACCTCTGGACAAGTGTACCCTCACTAGCAAATTTCTACGCCTTCCAGTTCGACTTTACTTTGTTGCCACAGATTACTTATGGAGTCACTACTTGATCGTGCGCTTGAATATGACAAACAGGAAGTGGTAGATTGATTGCTGGAAAGCGGAGCTCTCATAAAATTCAGAACAATCAAATCAGCAACTAGAAAAAGGGCTCTATTTTGGGTCAAGGATGCTGAAGCTTTTGAACAGTTCGTGACAGGTGGAAAAGCAATGCATGTGACATTTCACGTGGTGCCTCTCGAGAGATGCAAAGCAGTGATGAAGCTGAAGAACAAGTCACATGACCCGGTCAGTTGGCGAAAGATGGCGGACGGCGCAGTAGGGTCCAACTTCCGTTATGCCTTCGCCGCTTGCTGGGAGTCATACTTGCATGAAGCGAACAAACCAGCTCCACTGCAGCTCGCAAGTGGTTGTAAAGTGTAAAGCAAACCGTATCTGCGATATTTTAGTTACCTGTTTGGCCGAAAGATGGCCATAGTGGACGTCTTGAAAATTTCCCTAGAGATAGTGGCGCCTGTGTTCAGAATAGCAGTTAGATTTCTACTGATGCAGCTGTGTTACCAAATCATCGTTCAATTTCATGTTCCTTGGTTTTCGTTGAAAGCAATATTCAAATTGTGAAATGGGAAACCTGAAGTCTAAGTTTATGCGACGTGGTTGTGATTCGGCCAACAAGTTCTTCAAGGCTTCCATCTTGAACAATTCAGAGAAACTAATGTCACTGGTGGAAAAGGGTCACGATATCAATGAACCAGATGCCACGGGTATGACTGGGCTGCATTTTGCAGCTTCACAGGGCTTGTGCTCTAGCGTCGAAATGCTGATACAAGCTGGAGCTCGAAGCACGTGTAACGCTCAGAGATGTCATCCGTTGCACTTGGCTATCAAGTTCAATCACGTGGACACTGTCCAGCTTCTTCTCCGCCATTTTGAAGACACAGTTAATGCAATGGATGCATTTGGCAAGACACCACTTGAATCAGCCCTCAAATCGAACCAACCAGCAATTGTGGATTTACTGCTACGTCACGGAGCTCGAGTTGGACCACATTTATACGAGAAGGCGTTCGAAAACGGTTCTGTGGACTGTTTGAAGAAGATGATTCAGTTTAAACCATATTTACTGGACCTTGATATTTTAGAAGATGTTCAATTCTCTCACAAATGTTGCCCATGTTTGCAGCTGTTGGTCTCCGCAGGCTTCCCCTTTGATATGACGAGATTCCGTCATGACCAAGAGCTGTCACATGTTAAAGTCTCTTACTTCCCTCAAGTGCATGACGCAGGCTACCATGATGAAGACTTTGAAGACGAAGACTATATGGAATTCCATGACGAAGATGATGACGACGACGAAGACTACCTTGATTTCAATCACCACTATCCCCACTTCCACTCTCGCTATTCGAGTGATGATTTGAAAAGCTTCAAAGAATTCGAAGACCAAAATGGTGGCCGCCTGTCTCAACCTCGATCACTGATGAACCTTGCCCAATGGTCAATCTATGCTGCATGTAGAGACAAGTCTGTCGAAGATATTGTCAACAGCATAGAATGCCCGAAAACCGTGAAATCGTTTTTGTTGTTACAGTATCTTGATTACTAGTTGCTGGTTAAGAACAAATTCTTAACGAAATGTTCGACTACCGAGCAAAACTTTTCCCCAAGATTTTATTCTGAGACATTCCTAATCATTTCTTCACCCAATGATCACTTGCTATGCATTGGAACTATTGAAGATACAACCGCGAGTTTTAAAAAATAGCTACATTAAAGCACTTCTACTTCAGATTTAGAAATTCTCAGCCATTTCTCTGGCAAACTCACATGAAGGAAGTGCGGTCAAGGCATAGGTGGGCATGAGGGGACGCGAGGCGTGTGTTGGCTCCACTGTAAAACACAATATATAATTTTGAGCCAGCCCAAAATATGGAACGGGTAACAAACTCGACTCGAGTCGATTCTCGCTTTTTTACTTTTTTGAATAGAAGTAAAAAAATTACTCGACCGAGTTGAGTTAGATAACTCGAACCTAATTTTGAGTCCGGCTCATAACAAAATATTGCGCTTTGCAGTTGAGCCCACTTAGGCCTCGCTTCCCCTCGTGCCCACGTATGACGACAATGAAGAGCGCTTCAAAGATAACGAAGAAACAATAGGCACTGTTGAGCATTTTAATATTGGGCCTGAAGATCATTTTGCATGAGCTTCGACATTTCAAATTTCAGATTTGATCAAATTGGGTAATGTTCAAGCAAGATACTTGACAGTTGACGTCATTAAGCAAGATAAGCTATCATGCCAACATGCGTCACACTTGTTTATGTCTTACTTGTTCTAGCTCAAGAAGATTGAACGTTTTCCGAATCGCTGAAAAATCTATCATACGTTTTCCTGAAATATACTTCTAAAACTAAAGAGCGAATCTGCGGAAAACCTCTTCATCGACGCAGTGACTGAACTGAAGGCATCTCGTCGTGCCCATCACTAGTGAACATGACATTTCGGTTAACAACGCTATGTTAATATATGCTCTTTAATGTAATCTTCCGACGAGAGAGGCGAACTATCGCCTTTCACATGAGCGCTGTCGCCAATCCTAGCGAAAAAAGAAACCCATTATGAGCCAGATAGTCATTAATCAACCGACGGATGTCTCCACTGAAGTGCAACCAGTAATTAAACTACGTTCTAAACAACTTGCAGCAAAAACATGTCCGAATTAGGTGAACGAATTGGTCTCTATCGTGGTAAAATTTATTCAGAATTACATGGTGCTGTGTGTTTGGAAGATCTTCAACAAGTGAAGTCTCTGATTGAGAAAGGCTATGGAGTCAATGAGTGTGACGTAACAGGTATGACAGCCTTGCAATATGCAGCCTTGAAGGGAAACCAAGATTGCGTTGAAGTTCTCTTGAGAGCTGGGGCTCATCTACGCAATCCTCATCGGCTAGATCAACCGATTCACATTGCCGCCAGAGGGGGCTTCGTTAAAGTTGTGCAACTTCTACTTGACCACGGCGATGGTACGGGTGGTCTTGATTCGAAAGGCAAGTCCCCTCTTGATTGTGCCGTCGAGTCCTCTCGACCGGATGTGGTAAACCTGTTGTTGAAAAGAGGAGCCTATGTTGAGCTGAGAACCATCAAAATGGCGATGAAGCTTGGCTTCGTGGACATAGCCACTCGTCTCATACATTGTACTGAAGTAAATGGCGATGGGATAAATGCCGATAACGAAACCGGTGACGTACCACTCAACTGGTGTATCCTATATCGCCAACCGGAAATGCTGGACTTGCTGCTGAGCAAGGGAGCCTGTATTCAAGCGTGTACCATCCGGAAAGCCATTGTATGGGGTCAGGTAGACATGTTGAAGACAATGCTTCTATTTGAACCATCAGTGTTGGAACGGTTTGAATTGAGGAAAATCATGTTCCGGAGCAGATCACTTCCTTGTTTGCAGCTTTTGCTCTCAGCTGGCTTCCGGTTCAATCTGAACGACTTCACTTTATCCGTCTACCGGAGTGACGAAGATGACGACGCCTTCCAGGAATTTTTGAATGGGATTGAGAAGCGAAGGCAAGCTCAGTCACTTATGAAACTCGCCCAGTGGTCATTTTATTCTGCATGTGGCGACACGCCGGTCAGGTATGTTGTCGACCAGCTGGAATGTCCGAAAACCATTATCTCGTTTCTTTGCTTGGACGACTATTAGCTAGGTTTGAGAAATCGCCACATTGAAGGTACTTATCGTGTCTAACTCGTTGGTGCGATAAAAACCTGCGCCGTAGTATTACTGGCTTCAAGGGCACGAAATGAAATTAAACAGAAATACGGGGAGGTTAATATATTGCGATCAATTTAAATCACAGACTATATTTGAGACAACCAACCGTTGGCAGTTCAGCTGATTGTCTTAACTCAGTACCTGGAATTACCGCTGAGCGGCGCGCATTGCTAATCTCAGCTTCTCTTTGCTTTAAATTTGAATTTCGCTCTTTCACACGCACTAATCTGACGGCAATTCCTAACCCTCTCTGTGAGTTTTGAATTTTGGAAATAATAATAATAAATTTTCATTTCTGTAGTCGGCCCTGAGACGCGGTACCTGCAAAGTGTCACAGGCTCAATACGATACACCTGTAGAACAGATTTTGCACTCAATCGTGAGATTGCTGCATTCCGTTCGCAATCTCAAAAACTAAGTTTCAAGGTTTTTCTGATGGAGGAAGCTTTTAGAGAGTATGTGTGATTGAGTCCATTCCAACGATGGAACTGATAACTCAAATTTCAAAGGTTCGTTCGATAATTACTGTTCAAAATAGGTTTCTATGCGAGTTCTTGTCAGCTCGGTTATGACAAAAGGAGAGCCAATTTATTGGCCTTGTCTAGCTATGATAGCTGTGAGATATGTCTAGGTAGCAACTACCTTGGGCACGGATTCTGGGCATAATTCGCAGCCTTGGCCGCGAGCGCTCCTCCCTTGAGCTATACATGTATACTGCCGGACACTACCTAGACGAGTCATCGGGATAAGCGAGTAAGTTCAGCCGGACAGTCTTCCAGAGTGCTCTAACCTTCTCTTACCTATGAAGATGTGTCCGTGCTAATAGATTATGGCAACTCGCAAGGCAGAGCTCTATCTTACCTATATAACTGTTCTACTATACGAAACTTAGTGCGTTATTTTGAGCAGTGTTCTTCATTTTCCGCCTTAGTAAAGCCGGATCAGTTAAACGTTCATCCCAGTCGTCAACTATTGTTCATTGTTAATCGCCGGCGGTGCGTAAATATTGAAGATTAGATTAGAATCTCAGATCATCGTTCACTAATCATGTAATTGTGAGACCTACTGAAAGTTGACATAGAACTGCAACTACCAGGCTTCAGTATAAGGCAATTCTATTTTCGAGCTGTAGCCAAGATCAAGATGCGCTTCAACTTTGTACTCTTCGCCTTAGTTACTCTAATTGTTTGCCAAGTGCACACATCGTCCGGAGCTTGGGTGCTAGTGGCACCGATAGCCGGTGTCCTGGCCAAGTTGGCCGGCATTGTGTCCCACGAAACACAAGTGTGGACAGTGGTGGTCCAGAATAAGGGTCACCATAGCACCCATTTGTGGTGTGCCTCCAAAGATGACCGCATCGGCGATGCCAGTGGACTGAAGGTAAGGCCCGGAGAGGCCTTGGCCTGGTCTTTTAGACGGGCTCCTAGGACCCAGTTCTGGTGTACACTGAAGCGAAGGGGTCAACAAGTGAAATGGGATGTCTACTTCAAGGGATGGAAGGATGCACCCAATCCGACGAAGTGGTTCATCACCGACGACGGTGTCTACACTTGGGATGGCCGCAAGTGGGAGAATTTGAAGGCATAGTGTTCATTAGGGTCTGTTCATACTGTGACCTTTCTTGACCAGGGACATCGGTTTCTCTCAATAGTTCTTGTCGTAAGCTCTGAAGACCGTTGGAGAATTGTCCGTGCTTTCACGTCAATCAGAGTATCACCAATGATTGGAATTAAAGGTGACAAAAAAAACACGTTCAGCTGAGACAACCAACTGTTGGCAGTTCAGCTGATTGTCTTGACTCAGTACCTTGAATCGCCGCTAAGCGGCGCGCATTGTTGATCTCAGCTTCCCTTAGTTTTCAATTTGAATTTCGCTCTTGTTTCGAGGACTATTAGGATTGATTTTTAGCATTTCTCTGAAGACGAGCTGCCAACTCATTTTCCCATACTCAAGCGCTACATGTACAAGAAATTACTCCCTGAGAGCAACCTTCGAGTGAAAATATCCTCATTCACAAACACTAATTTGACGGCAATTCCTAACGGTGCCTATGAGTTTTGAACTATGGAAGTGGTTCATTTGTGTCATGCACAAAGTCAACTGACTTAGTTTGACCTTTTTACCTGAACTGATAAGAAGTTCAGTTAATGCTTTAAATAGGTACCCTCTCTGTGAGAGAGGGCAGTCTTGATTTTGTCGTCAAACAGTACACATTGTATTACTGTTTGCCTTTCTTCTAAATATAGTACTCGATTTGACTATGACCTTGTGATGGCACTGGCCTGCGTACTTGTCCCAAACCGGTAACTTTGGGATCTGCGTATCCGTCAACCTTTCCGCCTGGAACTGGTCGTTGCCTCGGTTGGCCCAGTTTAGGCTTAACAATTTGTATAATCAGCCCTAAGACGCGGTACCTGCGAAGTGTGAAAAAGATACACCTGTAGAGCAGATATTACACTTGGCCGTCAGATTGCTGCATTCCGTTGGCAATATCAAAAACTAAATTTCAAGGTTTTCTGGTGCAAGAAGCTTTCAGAGATTATGTGTGATTTAGTCCATTCCAGCAGTGGAACTGATAACTGAAATTTCAAAGGTTCGTTCGTACTGTTTAATTTCGGTTTCTATGCGAGTCAGTATGAGTCAGCTCGGTAACTACCCTGGGCTTTATGGCTATATGTTGCCGGCCTACCTAGACGAGTCATCGTTATAAGCGAGTGAGTTCAGCCGGACAGTGTTCCAGAGCGCTCTAACCTCTTTCTATTTCTTTCTATTATTATGGCAACTGTCGAGGCAGAGCTCTATCTTATCTATGTAACTGTTCTACTACAGTAAACGTAGTGCTTTATGTTTTTTTATATTTTGAGCAGCTCTGTCTTAGGCTGGCCAGTGGAGATCTCAGGCACTACGTGCGCCGTAGTGGAAGTGAGGTCATCGGGTAGGTTCGGGCCGCCCGATTGAAACTTTCACGGGTACGACCGAGTCTTGCGGAGTCAAAGCTGCCCGATTCACAATCTAGTGTCTGAATTGAGCCATAGAATTGAGTCACAGCTGAAGAGGCTTTTCGTTTTCAAACTGCGTGACATAACTGAACGTACCTGATGATTACCTCTACAGTAGTTGTGCAACAAGTAGAGTTTCTGTGATAAACTGGACTTGCTGCTAAGTGGTGCAATGTCTAGAATCTGTTACTTCTCAATTGCCAAGTGGTTCAGTTAAATGAAAGTCATGTTGAAGAGTAATAGATTTGATTGAGCTTCGTTGTTATCAGAGTGGTATTGTTCGAGTCGCTTATCAAGCCGTTTGAGCAATACCTAGAAATGGCACAACACTTGAACCGATGGAAAGACTCAATATGCTTTTTGATGTGATAAAGCCAACTCAAGACGTGCTCTCGAAAGATTATTAAGATACCTCAGGTGTACTCGTCCAATACCTAATGATTTAAAAAGACTGCATAATACAAACGCAAACTACTTTTTCCGTGAACGCATTCAAGCATTGTCAAAATGCGTTGGTACCTTCTACTCCTAACGTCAGTTCTTTATTACAGTTGCCAAGTGCAAGCCATTTTCGGAACCGTTGACCATAACTGGATCATGACTGAATCCGATGATTCAGGTGACTGGTCAGTGATAGTGAGAAACCAAGGTACTCAGAGAGCCCATCTCTGGTGTGCCTCGGCTCATGACCGCATCGGCGACAAGTATGGACTGTGGGTAGAACCTGGAAAATCGCTCTCTTGGTCTTTCGAGAAGTATCGCTTCACTGAGTTCTGGTGTACACTCGACTGGGGAACGCAGGAAGACGTTGGCTGGACGGTCATATATGGCGGATGGAAGGATGCGCCCAATCCGACAAGATGGTACATCCGCGATAGCGGCATCTACAGCTGGGACAACCGGAAATGGAAAAGCTTGCGACGTCAGTGACCAAACTATCTACTTGCTATCCTCAGTCTGACATTTGAAGCTGTAGAGCTCAAACTGGATGGAATGAAAATTCGAAACATACAGTCATTCAATGAATTGCAATTGATGAAAGATAAATCAATAGGGACCACAGAAATGATGAAACAACATATTCGCTGAAGATGACATATCATGGCTGGGGTAATACACACAATAAGAGGGTCAAGAAAAAGTATGATATGCCATAGGTCGTGAAGACATAAAAGGCATATTTTAGGCCATTTCAAAAAATGACATGCTATAAAAATTTTGGCATATCTCGAGCTAAAAATGGACAATTTTTTGAGAACGCTGATTAAATAGAAGTACGTTGCTCGAGCTCAGCTTCTGCGGCCTTATATGAATAGGATAGCTAATCACCGTCACCCACACTCAAAAAATCTTCATTCCCTGTCACTTATTTTTTCTCGTGCTGGCGTGCTGGTTAGTGTTGACGACTTTCGTGAAAGGGTTCCGGGTTCGAGCCTTGGTACCGGCATATTAAATAGTTGTTTTCTTCGCAACCGAACTACTAATGCAATTATAGCATACCTGTATCAACTGTATGGCACTGTACGAGCAACTAATTTGAGCTCAGCCCTGAAACACGATGTACGCCAATCGAGAAGGCGCTGAAAGCTAATCAACCCGAAATGGTGGATTTACTTTTACGTAACGGGGCTCAAGTTCTCCCAGAACTGACCAAGATGGCGCTTGAACTCGGGATAGCGGTCTGTTTGAGGAAGGTGATTCAGTTCCAACCATCTCGACTGGACTCGGATCTACTCAAAAGTAAAAGTAAGTGATGAAGCTTGCCCAGTGGTCGCTATATGGCGCATGCGGAGATGAACCGATGGAGGAAATTGTGGATTGTGGTCCGAAAGCCGTTGCTTCGTTTTCATTGCTGGAACATCTCAACTACGATCCCCAGCAATAAAACTTGTCCGAAGGGGTTGAGCTTCAAGAAATCATGTGACTCTTTCACTCTACGGGACCGGTCACATGACAGGTCACCTGACCTCTGAAAATGCAGCCTTCCCTCGGACAAGTTTATTCACTGGGAATCATGAGCATCGCTAATTGATTGTGGCCAAGAACTCAATCGAAAGTTTCAACTAGCAAGCTGATTTTGTTTCATACTGAGAACAGGAGACTATTCCTTCATTACCAGCCATAATTTTTACGCATTAATCAAGTTGACAACCTTGGATTTCCGAACAAATTTTAAACTTGTATTGTGAACTATTGAAAATTGAATAACAACCCTCAATCAATTATAGAAAACTCCTGAAAAGCTGAATTAATTATCGCTACTCAAAGACGGAGACTATCAGTTTCCTCTAATTTTATATCAGGAATTTTTCCAAATGGATTTCTACTGAAATACTTTTTACACAGTTGTCACTCACAGAACAAACCTTCGAATGCCAGTTACACATTTGACCGATAGATGGCCTCAGCGATAGTTTGCTGAGAATTCTGATAAATGGTGGCGCCAGTGTTTGAAAGAGCAATCAGCTTTCAGTGAAGCTGCGTGTTTTCCAGGTCGCCGTTAGTTCTAACCGTTCGTGATATTTTCCTTGACGTTCAAGTCGTAACACTGACCAGATTGCCATGGAAAACGGGAAGCTTGAGTTAGCTGGTGTCAATTCTTAAAGAATCTTCAGCACTTCTAACACGAACTATTCGGAGCGACTGATGTTACTGGTCAAGAAAGACCACGATATCAATGAACCTGATAGGACTGGTAGGACTGTCCTGCACTATGCAGCTGAACAGGGCTTGAACGATGAAGTCCAACAGCTGATACAAGCCGGAGCCCTAAGCATGTGCGACAGCCAGCGACGTCATACTCTTTATTCAGCCATCAGAGGCAACCACGTGGAAACTGTTCAACTTCTTCTTCTCAATTTTAAAGAAACGACTAACGTTAGAGATGGGTATTTAAGGTCACCGATGACAAGGGCTCTACAAGCTAATCAACCAGATATTCTGGATTTACTGTTACGTCGAGCTGAATTCTACCCAAAACTGATCGAGACGGTGCTTCAACGTGGGTTGGTGGACTGTTTGAAAAAGATTCTTCAGTTCAAACCATGTCTAGTAGACCTCTATTTTGTCGAACGTGTCCATTTCTCTCCTCAATGTGTTCCATGCTTGAAGCTGTTGCTATCTGCCGGCTTCCGGCTCAACATGACTAGATTCCGGAATCGTCCACACCTATGTGGTATATTTTTGGATGAAAAGTATTACAACATATATGAAAATGCTTTTCCCGATAACGAGCACGGGTACCGCATCTGGTTCCATGATCACACTACACCTGAAGATGCGAAGGCCTTCACTGAGCTCCAGGATCAAAATGGCCGCCTGTCGCGGCCTTTGTCGCTGATGCAGCTTGCTCAATGGGCAATCTACGCTACATGCAGAGACATACCTATCCAAGAGATTGTCAAGAACATAGAATTACCGAAATCGGTCGCTTCCTTCTTGTTGTTCTACTATCTTAACTAATTTTTACTGATTGCTATGGTTGAGGCGTGAGTCCAAAAAGATTTGAGTAACAACTCCTCTCATACTGTGTGATAATGTCCTTCCGCGGCAATTAAATTAAGAACCGTGGATATCTGAACAAATCCTATATATAACTTGTAATATAACTTGTATGGTGAACTATTGAAAATTAAATCATGAGCCTTTAGCAATTATTATTCAACATCTACGTGATCAATTTCACTGAAGCGGTTTCACACTTTCTTCCACTCGATTGCAACTTCGTAGGCCAGATGCTGGTTACAAATTTGACCGACAGGTGGCCTTAGTCATCGTCTCGAGAATGGCGGAGCCAGTGTTTGAAACAGCAATCAGCTTCCTTTTCAGTGTTCGTCGGGTTGCCGTTCTTTCAAGTCTTTTCTGTGATATGATTGCTATCGTAACACTGACCAGGTCGCAATGGGTAACTGGAAATCAAGCGAAGTAAGTGTCAATTCTACTCGAAGATTTCTGACGGCATCCGACTTGAGCAACCCAGAGCAGTTCTTGTCACTAGTCAAGAAAGGTCACGACATCAATGTTCCTGATTATAGAGGTATGACTGTCCTACACTTTGCAGCTGCCCATGGCTTGAACAAGATCGTCGAGCAACTAACACGAGCTGGGGCCCGAAACACGCGTGACTTCTCTTGGCGTCATCCTCTTCATCTAGCTATCGAAGGCAACCACGTGGACACTGTTCAACTACTACTTAATTTTGGAACTGAAATTGACAATGAAGATTTACACGGGGAGTCACTATTAGAGAGAGAGCCCTGAAAGCTAATCAACCAGCAATTGTGGATTTACTGTTACGTCACGGAGTTCAAGTTAAACCAAAACTAATCGAGACGGCTCTCCAACTCGGTTTAGCGGAAATTTTGAAGAAGATTATTCAGTTCAAACCATCTCTATTGGACTCTGATCTTCTCGAAACTACACAATTCTCTCACAAATGTGTTCCATGTTTGCAGCTGTTGCTATCTGCCGGCTTCCGGTTCGACATCACTAGTTTCCGGGATTACCACGGTTTCTTTGATGCTGCTAAAAGTTCGAACTTCGAAGACGATTCGTTTCTGGCTCCGGACGAAATATACTATAGAGACTATAATGAAGACGAACTTGCTTGGGGCGAATATTTTGACGGCTACTGCTTCCGTTATTACCCCTTGGAAGACAGAAAGAGCTTCGCAGAGTTCCAGAAACAAAATGGCCGCCTATCTCAACCGCGGTCACTGAAGAAGCTTGCCCAGTGGTCAATATATGCAGCATGTGGAGACAAGCCGGTCAAAGAAATTGTGGATAATATAGAATGTCCGAAAACCATTGCTTCGTTTTTATTGCTGGAACATCTTAACTAACCATCACTAATTGATTGTGTTGAAGAACTTAATTCAGAGTTGGAGAGCTTAAGGGCAGTCATGTGACCTTTCACGGGATCTAAAATATCCCACGGAACTCAAGCTTTCGCGAACAAAATATCAGCTCACGTGACCAATTTGGCGGTCACCTGTTGTAAGCTGTTGTAATTAGGCTTAGTGCCGTGTATTTTAAGCTGATTCTCGTTCACACTGAAGGCAAAAAATCTATTCTGTGATATAACCATGACTTTTACTTACAAGTCAATTTCACGACCTTGAATTCCGAACAAATATTGAACTTGTATCGTGAACTATTGAAAATTTGATAACAAACCTGAAGCAATTGCAAAAATTTTCAAAAGCTGCATTAATCATTGCTGCTTAAAAACGGAGACTGACAAAGTTCGTTCCAATTTGGCTTCAGGCATTTTGCCGAATTAACTTTTTGCTGAACTATTTTTTCTCTCTTAGATTTGTCGCCAACCCTAACTTATCCGAATTTCAGCTCAGGTTGTCTACTCTTTGACAATCATTCTTCATCATGATAGTAATGAAGGCTACGTGACTCTTCCGGTACTAGAAAAAAAACGGACTGTATGAATAGCAACGCACAACGCAGTTGGTACTCACAAATCGAACTTTCGAAAGCCAGTTGCACATTCGACCGATAGATGGCCTTAGTGATGGTTTTCTTAAAATCCCGATAAATGGTGGCGCCAGTGTTTGAAAGAGCAATCCGCTTTCAGTGCAGCTGTGTGTTTTCGGAGTCACCGTTAGTTCCAATTTTTGGGAATATTCTTATTGACGTGAAAGTCGAAACACAGGCCCATGGAAAACTGAGAGTCTAAGTATGATGGCGTCAATTCTCGAAAACATGAACTTTTCAGAGCCACTAATGCCACAGCTCAAGTCATGCCACGATATCAATGAACCTGATGATAAAGGTATGACTGTCTGCAACTGCACTATGCAGCTGAACAGGGCTTGTACAACATTGTCGAGAAACTGATACAAGCTGGAGCCCAAAGCACCTGTGACCACTGGTTACGTCATCCTCTACATTTGGCCATCGAAGGCAGGCACGTGAAAACTGCTCGAGTTCTGATCCTCAACTTTAAAGAAGCAATTAACGCCGAATATCAATATGGAAATTCAGCATTAAAGAGAGCCCTGGAAGGTAATCAACCAACAATTGTGGATTTACTGTTACGTCACGGGGCTGAAGTTGACCCAAGCTTGATTGAGATCGCTGTGGACAGCGGATTGGTGGACTGTTTGAAGAAGCTGATCCAGTTTAAACCATCTCTAATGTATCCCGATCCGTGTGAATATTCTTATTTTTCCGAACAAAGTCGTCCTTGCTGGCAGCTGTTGCTCTGCGCAGGCTTCTGTCTCGACTGGACAAGATTCGAGGGTGTGCGAGGACTCTTACATCTTGTTGAAACCGAATGTTCAACCGAATCACTTTACTGCAAATATCAGCGTTATCTCCTCGATAGCGCGGGTGAAGAAGATCTCATGTTCTCCAGTTGTGTCACTAATTCGTGGGAAGATGTACAGGCTTTCAAAGAGTTCCAGGACCAGAATTTGCGCCAATCGCAGCCCTTGTCGCTGATGCAGCTTGCCCAGTGGTCGTTCTATTCGGCATGCGGAGACACGCCCATCGGCGATATTGTCGACAACATACAATTGCCAAAATCGATTGCTTCGTTTTTGCTGTTTGACTATCTCAACTGATTGTCACTGATTCAATATGGCGGACCAAGTTCACAAACTCTTACTGTAGAACGAGAATCTATTCTGTCTATCAATTCCACTACCTTGAATCTCCGAGCAAATATTGAACTTGTATCGTGAACTATTGAAAATTCAATTACAAGCCTGAAGCAATTAAGAAACTTTAAAAAGCTGAATTAATCATTGCTACTTAAAAGCGGAGACTGAAGCGAATTTTTTTCTAATTCCGTTCAAAATTGCTTTCAGGCATTTTGCAAAATTAACTTCCCGCTGAAGTATTTTACTCGCTTAGATTTATCACCAACCCCTTACTTATTCCATCTTCATAAATCCAGAAAAGGGAACGAGTTTCCTGCCGGTTAACCATCATTAAATTAAGTCGCCTTTCAAATGGTCATCAAGGAGCGAGTTTAACCATCTAAAGAAAAGATAGAGATAAACAAGAATTCGAACGGGAAAAGTCAAGCGGAAAAGGATGATCTCTCTTCCTCTCTCTCTCTCCCCTCTCCCTCTCTCCCTCTGCCAAGTCACTGTCACGAAATTAGTTGCGGAAGAGAGGCATAATTTATGCATGTATGTATGCTTATGTGTGCATCTTTATTTGCGGCTCGTGGTCAGGCTCTAAAAGTGAAAGCGTCTACGTGCACTGAATGACGTGAGAGAATGAGAGGAAGAGAGGGTGCCGACGCGAGAGGAAGAGGGGAGAGAGTGAGAAGAGAGGGGAGAGAGAGAGAAGACGAAAAAATTCCCGGCATCAAATTAGTTGTTCCGTGTCTATATGATGAAGTGAAGCGAAGCTTTTTTTCAAATATGAATCCTATTATTTACTTGACAATACATAAATCTGAATCATATATAAAAAGTGCAACGCATGAAGGCATTCTTTAGAGGGAGAGAGAGAGGGAAAGGGAGAGATGAAAGTAGGGGGATGGTCTTCACATTGTATCGCGAAACGCACTGTGTTTAATGTGCAAAAATATATATTCCATGGTCTCCAACTTAGACCGAGTTACATTTGGTTGGCAATAAAAGAAATACGAACATACGCAATACATGGTACTCTCATTTCTACTCATACCTTCCAATTTTTCCATTGTTGGCGCAAATTTCCTTTCATGACATCTCATATTACTCATCTCTTAGAGCGACATGTCATACGCTTCATTGCATTTCGACTCATAATGGCTTTTCTGGCAATCTATTAAATATCACCAACACCCCGACGCCATTTTATCAGATTGGTTGTAATTAAATGTCATTGTTAAGCAGATTTGAAGCACAATCAGCGGCGTCCTATAGGTGACCTTCTACAGAGTGTAACTATGGGAAAGTCAGTCAGTGATGTGCTGGCAACTTCTCATATTTGGAAACATTGTGATTGATGAGCCTTTTCTATTTTAATTCTCGCTCCTCTCTCTCTCCTCGCTCTCCCTCTCTTGCAACATACACCTGTACGCGGACAGGTACCGGAATATTTTAGAAGAATAGTACGTACAGGTAGGCTCGTGATATTTGGTGTGCGATGCAATATAAAGGTGAAAATGTCGGCCACGGCTCCATGTCCGTAAACACATCTCTCTTTCATCTCTCTCTCCCTCCCTCTCGCTCTCTGTCTCTTCCCTGCTCATTGTCCGAATTGCGTCATTAAGTGATCAGCTGATGCAGTGACTAGTAAATATATGATTTAGTGAACCTGAGACTAATGGAAGAATGGTTATTTGACTTGAAAGAAAGAATAAAGAAAAGCAAAGAGGGAACGGGAGAGGGGAGAGAGAGAGAGAGGCAACGGGAGAGAGGGAGGGAGAGAGAACAGGTTATGTCCAGGACAATAGCAAGTCGATTCGTTCATTCTTCTCTCTCATCGGTAAAAGTTGTGAGAGTTGTAAAACTTCGCTAGACGTGAAGTCAAGACATACACTCTTTGCGACCAGTTGAGAAGGGAGAGGGAGAGAGAGACAGGAACTAGGAAGGTGAAGTTTTCTCCTCTCCCGTGAAGCGAGAGAGACGGATTGTCCAAGGTGAGGGGAGAGAGAGAGATAGAGAGGGAGAGACAGATAGATAGACGGAGCTTGAATGTTCCTTGACCGTGAAACTCTGACCGATGGCTGCATCACCTAATTGACTCTGACTTGGGTTTTGCGAAAATCCCTTTTCATACTTTTCATTCAACTTAGCTCTTAGATTTTGAGTTTCATCAAAGCTAGAGAGGAGCCCTCTCTCTCTCCCTCTCCCCTCTCCCGCTCATGAATATGCCATAACCACTTTTTACGCTGCCCAGAAAAGCAACTTCGGTTAAAGATGATGACCGCTACTTAGTTGTTTTCCATAGTGAATTATAGTTTACCTGTGCCTTCTCCAGATTACATACCTGGCCAAAGTGTGTGCATAAAAAGCTTCCTTCTCTCTCTCCCCTCTCGCCCTCTCTCTCTCTCAGCTGGGCGTTGTTTTGAACTGTGATTACGTAATCTGGCCATTTTTATAGTGACAATTTAGATGTGTCGTCATACTTGCTCTTCTTTTTGTGCGTTGGTGTCCAAAGTATCACAGTTTTCAAGGTGAGTCTTGTTTTCTGCGAGAGAGGGAGAGGGAGAGAGAGAGATGAAGGAACCCTGAGATTGCCTTCGCGGAGGGTAATTTTTTGTGTGACAATCAGCGGAAGGAAAGGTGAAGAGGGAGAAGGAGAGGGAGAGAGGAAGCGCGATAGGTGAATGGCACCGGATCACGGCCACTTGAGATTAGTAAATGCGGCAATTTTGTGTTCTCTTAGTTACCTGTGACTTGCTGATGCGACATTTATGACAAAAACAAGCGCGAGAGGGGAGAGGGGAGAGGAGAGAGAGAGAAAAAGAGCGAAAGAGAGACAAGGTTAGCGCATCTGGAATTTGGCCGCATTTGCAATCTAGTGCAAACACTGAATCAAGAACAATTAGTTGCAAACTTTACACTTGTTTCAAGCCAAATTGTGGGCGCGGTGAAATATATTTTATGTATTCCATGCTCTAATGTACGACTTGAATCGTAATGTATTACATTACGTTATATAATGCTCTTTGTGTCAAAATATGAGGAACAGCTGTTTTTCATAAATATACATGTACATGTGCTGGAGCTGTTCTAAGGTTGTTCTAAATCGTTGAACTTCTTCCGTGATTGGCGCGTGAGTTGCTCGCTTAATCATTAATTTCGCAAGGCCTATCTATCGGGCTTTTCTTCCTCTCTCTCCCTCTCGCTCTCCCTCTTTGCTCCACACATATCTTATAACCACTTATAAGTGACAGTGGTATGAAGAGCATAAGGAAGCCATACAAGTGATAGTGAACCCTCTCAAAAAAATAGCTAGCTGCAAGTGGCTATTTCTAAATACTTGTAAAGCCGGTAGACAAGCGGGAGAGAGAGAAGAGGGAGAGGGAGAAAGGAAGAGAGCGGGAGAGAGAGAGCCGGAGAAGAGGAAGGAAATAACTCGCACGAGAGAAACTGTATACCTGACAAGTTATATGTAGAGTGAAGTTTCTGACTGAAGGGAGAGACAAACTTTGGTGGGAACAGCAAATATAGCCAAGGGAGAGGGAGAGAGAGATAGAGAGGGAGAGAGAGAAGGAGAGCGCAAGAGGGAGAAAGCTAGAGGGAGAGCGGAAAGTGAGTTCCCCATCTACACTGTATTCGCCGATCATCGAGAGTTACATGCCAAAGCGCGAAAAATTGTCTCTTCCTCTCCGCTCTTCTCTCTTCCCTCCTCTGTCTGCCAATCAAGAGCTAGAATTCTTGTCTTGACCGCTCACTTGATTTAGTTCCATTCAAATGTGCTTTGAAAACGCAAACCGAATTTATATTTTCAGTTCTGTCTGTGACTCTGTATTCCGTGCAAAAGGCAACAATTGAAAGGAGAGTTGTGCTAAAAAAGTTGGCGACAATTTACAAATATCAGTCAATTGTGCTTTCCCCCTCTCTTGGTGGCATTTGTGTTGTTGATTGTACAACATTCACTTTCGTTCTAACAATGTTGATGATGTCCAGGTAAGCGTGACGAAAGTCACAGTTGTAGTTACTCTCCAGGTAATAAGGGAAGGCCTGCATGTGGTTGCGGTGTGACGCTGCCTTTTTTCTCCCTCTTTTTTCCTTCTCCCTTTCGGGTCTCCCTCCCTCCCTCCCTCTCGCTCTCTTTGCCGACATTGCCATTCACTTTTCCAAACTCAAAAGGGAGCGACAATTTAGGAACCCAACGGCCACTGTTAAGATACAGCCATAGTAAAAGGCCTCGGGCGTCGGCGTCCCTAATACTCGCTAATGCCAATTCCCTCGTCAGTTGCCGTCTCTCCCTCTCCCCCTTCTCCCTTTCCCTCTCTCCTCTGCAGCTCTCTGCCGTGTCCGTCTTTTTCCAGCTGTTTGCAGCCTGACTTCCTTGGTTACTATTTGGCTTCAGGTTTTAGCGGTGTGCTCTCTCTCTCTCTCTCTCTCTCGCTCTCCCCTCTCTCCGTCGGTCCGTCTCTCTATTTTTCCCTCTCCCTCTCTCTCCTTCTCTCTTTCGATTTCTATATGTATAAAATGTGTACGTGCCGGTGCATTCGTTTATCTGGTAAGCGTGATGCTGGTTGCGCCATTTGACTTCGTCTTCCCTTGATTGCGACGGTGTGTGTTTTGAGTCATGGTTTATTAATCCAATGGCCGCTTAGTCTACAAAGGCACACACTCGCTCACATACACACACAGTCACTCACACTCACGTAATTCACTTGTTGCTCATGTGTGTCTCCTCTATTCCTCCTTCTCTGTGTTCCAGTTTTCTCTTTTTTTGCCAGTGAAATTGCCTATTCCCAAATGTCACTTAATTCAGTTCTCCTTTGCTCGATTCAGTTTGCCAGAGAAGACGAATGACGGCACACATTCTATGATGTTCATTGTTATTCTCTTTTCTGTGATTTCTTCTCCATTCAGATTCACTATTTTGGTCAACTGATGAAACTCGTCTAACGATGAATCAACCAATTTGTGCCCTTTGTCTCTGAGCACACAAAACAACGTCTATTTATGCCACTGATCAAGATTAGAAGAGAATAATGAATCGAACAACAACAAGAAGCTCAGGTCGTCCCGACTACAGTGGTTCATCAACAACATTGGACGACGACGATGACGTTAAATCCTGTTCACTGAGTTTCATTCAGTACGACAATAGCTACGACGAGGAAGCCAATGCCTTCATGGCCTCGTATGTCCGAGTGTCCAGTCCAGTGGCCATTTTGGAGGAGAAGATTGAGGAGGAAATTACGACGGCTTTCCCCGAAGAGATGTCCATGACGAGTGACTCTGACGCCAAGTTTCGCGTCGGCCATGAAACATGTGACTACCCAGTTGAATTGAATATGAATGAGCGGGCTTACCGTGTACCATTTCCCGAGCTTGGCGTGGACGTAATCGACATGAATTTCAGCACATTGTCTAACGAAGGGGACAGGACTGATTCGGGAATAAGGTTAACTGACTTACAGTCGTGGGAAGAGAACTGGTTGTTTCAGAAAAAGCGAAAGGCAACAAATAGTGTGTGCAATCAGTATTGTCTCAGTGAATTGGATTTAGCTGCTGGTCCGGTGAAGATGTTAATACCCAAGCCTAGTCAGTTTGTGGAAACTCGCATTGGGTCAATCGAGATTGACCAATTGTCGGAGTTTTCGGAACGCAATTCCGCCGGTTCATCCTTGTCCTTCTCTAGTGACGCTGCCACGGACAGTTTAGATGAACTGGACAGTGATAACAAAGCCACCATTGACGAAGTCATCACCATCAGCGTAAGTGAAACCGACGACGAGGCTTTCGTTGATGCCGAAGTCTCACCTTCGCCAGCGGAAGGACAACAAGTGAAAAGACAACAACACGAACAACGGGACGAGGATGAGCCTCAGTCACAACAATTACATCCTCATCAACCTTCAGCAGCTACTGCCACTGCTCGGTCCAGTGAACAGCAGCAGGAAAATATATGCAATAACAAACCAGCCCAGGATGAGAAGGTGATTGTTGTGCAGCGTTCTCTCAGTCCTACCTTCCATCGCCGACCCGTCGCCGTTGGACAATCGTTAAAGTCAACTGTCCAGCCGCTGCCACTGGTTGTACCTAAATTTGTGCCATTAAACCAACGAATGGAGTCGGCCCGGACCGATCCTGCCTTCGTGATCAAGCCATGCGGTGCCTCTGTCCAGACAGACATCATTGTCCAGTTTTGTTGTCGGGTCAAAGGTTCTAAACCCATGAAGGTGACTTGGTTCAAGAGTGACCTCCAGCTGGCCAACGATGAAACCTTTCGAATCTTCAATGCCGGCAACGAGTATGTGCTGGAAATCAAGTGCACTCGAATGGAACTGTCGGACACATATTCGTGCGTGGTTTACAATCATCACGGCGAAGAATGGTCCGACTTTAGCCTTCGCGTTCGCCAAGTCTGGGAGAAGCAATTTTCGACGCCATTAGCCAAGCATCCTGTCAAGGTAAGGAGAGAACGTTGATTCTTGACCCCTCTCTCTCTCTCCCCTCTCTCTCTTTTTATTCTTCTTTTACGATTGTGCTTGATTTGTGAATTGCCCATCTTCTATTGATTCTCCTTTCTTTCTTGTTACAAGGAAGATGAATTTTTGATTTGATGTTCCTTACTGGAGAAAGAAAGAGAGGGGGAGGAGGGGGAGAGGGTTTTTTATAACTCTATCAGTAACTCACTTTGAACTCTCGCTGGCGAAAAAATGTGATAAGCACAATATGCTAATTTCTGTGTTCTTTCTTTCCATTGTTGAGTAGGAATTGAAAGGAGAAGCGAAAGTAGAGAGAGGAATCAAAGTTCCCGTTGGCGATGGACTCAAAGGCTCGCCTCCAGTTGTTATCCAGCGAACTTGGGCCGAGCGAGCGGCTGAACTTCAAGATGCGAATGAGGACAACAATCAAGTGAGTTTCTTTTTCCACCTCAAGTCAACCAATTGCAAACACAAATTAGCATTTAGTCACTCGTTGCCTTTGTGTGCAGGAATTTTGTTTCTCGAGTCGCTTTCGAGTAATTGCTCTTCACACAAACCGTTTCTCCCTTTCTCACTCTTTTTTTTTGTTCTCCTTCTCTCTCCCTCTCCCTCTCTATCACTGTTTTGCTTTGTAGGCCAAGAGCGAGGGCGAAAGTGTAACCTCACAACTTGGCCAGCTGAACCAACGCCAGGTAGATGGCGAACAGAAAGCGACGCCCATGACTTTCCCTCTTGCTGACCAAGAGAAGAGCAAGAGGGAGAACTGTACCCTGAGTTGGCCTGAAAATCCCTACACGGAGGAGAATGTGCGGCGAAGGGAGAGACGCCATGTCGTCTACTCGTCCGAAGATTCCTCCGGCTTTGGTTCCTTGTCGCAGCGAGGCATGACGCCCACCACGGAGGCCGTCGAGGGCGAAGAGGGAGAGGAGGAGGAAGACGAGTCACCCATCTCTACTCTGACGAACACTGCTAGCAAAGACTTGTCGCGCCACAAGCGTGACTACATTGTGCCATTGGATTGCCAAGTTAAATCAGTGATTCCCAAGAGCAGTGAGAAGGTATGCGCGATGTGTATCATTTGGTTTGGCACGCATATCACTTTCCGCCTAATCAGACCGGACATGGTGAACCTTTGATGGTGCACTCGGTGCTGTTGCATCAATGGCTGCAGTTCAGGGAGAGAGTGAAGGGGGTGAGGATAGTTGAAAGAGAGAGAGGGAGGAGGGAGAGAGTCAGTAGCGATGACCATGATCAGGGGGACGAGAATAGCTGAAAAGAAACAGAAAAGTGGATCACATCTAGAAAACGCAAACTATTACTTATATTCTCCCTCTTCCTGTTTCCGCATGTCTCTCACTCTCTTCCTTCTTCTTTCCCTCTGCTCTGTCTAAAACAGCAGGTGTTCCAAATTCGTTCAATGAAAGAACCAGATTCCCTATCAAAGAGCAGCCATTGTCACGCAAGGAGCAACTTTCAGGCCGATAGACGAAGCTCAGGTAGCTCGAGTCAAATTTCCACTGACGGCGCCGACCACACTGGTGGTCGTGACCACCAGCATCTGGGCGAAGAGGAGGAAGATGGCTCGGAGGAGAAGGACCACTATGACACTCACGGCTCCTTGGAGAGACTTGGCGCCGCCTCGCCCTCTGTGCGCAGCTTGATACAGAAATTTTCCGAAGGTTCCAACCTGAGACGCAGCTCAACGTTCTCGTCGACAAGAAGTATTCACGACGACTGCCATGGAAAGGGAATACTTCCAAAGATGAAACCAGTGTGCGGCAACAAGTCATTCGAGGTACCTTACACTTTAACCACTTGGGACTACAGACACTCTTATCCGTCTACCACTTCCGTCGCCTCTGACGACGAGTGTTTCCTAACCAATCATTCGTCTCGTGCATGCAGCCCTTTCATGAATCAAACTTCCACTAAGTACACTACTATTTCCGATGGCTATCTCTCTCAGAGCAGTCCGTCCTCTCCTTCACTAATGGTTCACGGTGGCGAACACTCGTCAAATGTTCGTAAATCGAGCTCCCTCTAGAGAGGGCCTTGTCCTTTCGTCATTCATTCTAAACGCCGTCTCCCCTTCCCTCCTCCTCCATCACAGGTTCACAGCTTGACGGCACGCTCCATGAAGAGGGAATTTCGACAACAGAAATGCATCGACTTGCCCCGGGCTCTGAATCGCCTCGGCTCGGTCAGCTTGTTCCAAATTGACCAGTTTCCGGTGGACGATGGCCAGAGGTCAAGCAGCCCCGGAACGGCCACCACTTGCAGTCCCACCAATGCTGGCTACGCTTCGGACGAAAGTACCAATTCGAGCACCGGTGTCCACGCTGACCACAGGGCAGTGGTTCAAGTAAAGGGTCCAAGGAAGAACGGTTCACGCCCGAGTCGCCCGTTTTCCAAGCGTGTCGACGCTTCACTGTGACACGTTCATTAATTTTGTTGATTGTTAGACTACTTGACCTTCGGTTCGAAACAAATTTCATATTTATCTATGTTGAGGCTTCAGGAATGTTAGACTAATTCTAAGAAACCAAAATGGTGGAGACGCTGAACGATCAAAATTGTAACCGGAATCGGTGACAAAGTGTACAGGTCTCGTCCGAACAAATTTAGCTGTTAACTTTACAGAGAACAAATTAACCCGTTGAACAATTGCCGGCTATTTTTTTCGTCGACAAGCTGACACGTTTCTTCCCAGCAATTAAGATTGAGAAATCAATAAACGTAATTGCGCGATTCCGAGTACTGTTAAACAATAGCTGGCGCCGCTCTGCGCTTTGTTGCCGCCTTGTCTCCCTCCATCTATTCCCGCCCAAGAAATGAACTTCGGCTAGTTCAAATCCGAGTTTAAGTAAATGACCATTTGACAAATCGGTTGATGTTCATCAATCAGGATTAGAGATTTAACATATTTAAGCACGGCATCTCTTTGATAGTGAGTAGTTTTTGACATACCTTTGAAGTACCTCTAGCTAGTATCATACTAGTAGTATGCGTGCCTGTTTTGGAAGTTTCATGAGAAGGTATCATGAGGATTAAGCGAGTTGTCTCAGGATAGTTACGTGGCAGGTAAGAAAGTACAACAAGTTTATTCATCATGGATTTACACAAACCTTTTGCATGTGAGAAAAATACCATAGAAGACAGCTGCCGCTTAGCTTGAAGTTCGGTCAGTAGGATAACTACAAGTGGCGGTTCTTAGTCAGTTGACCATCGAGATCAGCACTGTTGACCACTTGCTCGTCAATTCCGTAAGCGTTGACCTTTGCTTCTTTGGTTGGCTTTTCATTGTTGGCAGTCATCGTTGTTTCGAATAGTTGATCTAGTGGAAATATCGTGAAAGAAGGATGTTGAAGTGATTTTTGTCCCCAATACTGAGCATTTTCTAGAAAAATATACGTACGCCACGCTTGTCGCTTGGATACTATCTATATTCTACAAATAGCTGACGTGAAGTACGTGGCTCAAATCATTTAGTTGATTGGAAGCCTATGAAAACTCTTTGAAATGGAGAAAAACAGCAATATCTAGTAGATACCATGTCTGGTATACTGTATATCTTGACGCCAGCACTCAATGCTCAACTGCGATTAACTTCAAGTAAATAACACGCTATTCAACTGTAGGTTTACTCTCAGACTCTTGCGATGAGCTGTAGCAGTGAAAATTTACGTGAAAAGTATAGTATAAGCTAATAAAGTGTACCCAAATTACCTGCTTGAACAATTCGACAAAGTTTCGCCATCTTATCATCCGTTAAGACAAAGATAGTAGAATACTGGCTCAATTTGCAATTTGTACATCTCTCACTGCGTCTCTCTGTTCAGAAACAAACCAGTTCTTTATTTGAAAACCTTTCAAGCGAGCGAGGAAGAGGAAAGTTTTTTTAGAACTACAATGAGTCACTTTCAACTCTCGCCGGTGAAAATTCGATAAGCACAGTATGCTAATTTATGTATTCTTTCTTTCCATTGTTGAGTAGGAACTGAAAGAAGCGAAAGTAGAGAGATGAAACTTTCGTCGGCGATGCACTCAGAGCTTCGCCTCCAGTTGGTATCCAGCGAAACTTGGGCCGAGAGAGTTGCTGAACTTCACGGCGCGAATGAGGACAACAATCAAGTGAGCTTTCAACCAATTCAACCAAATTAGCACTTAGTCACTTTGCTTTTGTGTGCAGGAATTATGTTCCCTGATTGGCTTTCGAGTAATTACTCGTCATGCAAATTGTTCCTCTTCTCACCCTTTTTTTGTAGGCCAAGAGCGCGGGAGAAAGTGAAGCTTCAGCATTCATTACGTAAGCTAAGGCGTTAAGATAATGGAACAAATACGCCCACGACTTTCCCTATTGCTGACCACTAGAAAGAAGCGATAAACTGTGACTCACGACGCTAGCTGCTATGCCATTATGCAGAAACATACTGTAGATGGCGCTTCGATCGTCAAGCAAAAAAGTTTATACTTCAAACTTCCTGTGCGAATGAGAATTTAAGATGAATCAACTGATTGCTCCGAGCTGAAATTTGCCCCTGAATTCTAACTTCGAAAATTGAGTTAAATGACTTATATACGTGCCAAGTAAGAAAGTACAACAAGTTTATTCATCATGGCTTTGCACAAACATTTACCAATGTGAGAAAAATACCATTGAAGACAGCTGCCCCTTAACTTGAAATGGGGTCATTACGATAATTGCAACTAGTAGCCATTAGTCACTTGTCCATCGAGACCAACACTGTTGACTACTTGCTCGTCAACTCCGTAAGCGTTGACCTTTGCTTCTTTGATCGGCTTTTCATTGTTGGCAATCATAGTTGTTTCGAATAGTTGAACCAAAGTGGCAATATTAGGAGAGAAGGATGTTGAAGTGATTTGTTTTGTCCCAGTCCTGAGCATTTTATAGCAAAATATACGTACGCCGCGCTTGTCACTCAGATACTATCTATATTTTACAAATAGCCGACGTGAAGTACGTAGCTCCAGTCATTTAAATGATTCCAACCCAATGAGAACTCTTTGAAATGGAGAAAACTCGTGACATCTGTTAGATACTATATCTGGTAGACGCTGGATTGTATATCTTGACGCCAGCACTCAATGCTCAGCTACGATTAACTTCAAGTAAATAGTAGAGACGGACAAGGTCTTCCCATATTCGACATACAGTGCTTTACATAAAGGTGTGCAGTTTGGGTTAACATTTCACATTGAGTTCAATGGGAAATATAGGAGAAATCCGCACACCTTTATGTAAAGCACTGTATGTATACCGTGGTTAACGTCAACTTGGTGACGGTAGGCGGTCAACGTCAGTGGTATTCCTTGAGCGTAGTCTCTGATACCGTCAGTGGACATCCAGGAAGACCTTCCTCTTCGGCCATTTAACCGTTGCTTTTATGTTTGATTCTGTCTACGGCAGTTCGAGACATGTAGGTGACCTTGAACGGTAGCAGCTAGCGACAGATTGAAATGTTCATTATCGATTGCTGGCGCCGAGAGTCATTTGATCTCGAGAACTCTGTGTCAGTGCTTTGTTCTCTATCGCAAGAGAAGTAAATTTAGACTTAACCAAGCATGTCATTGCAGTGGTGCGCTTGTTACTGACTGCAATATTTCCCAAAGAGTAAAATATTTATCACTCGGGCAGTTAAATCATTTCTCCATAATTAGATGATACTCATAATCTGGCCTCGTCAGTTTTCTGACTGTACTATAGCCAACATATGCTGATCTCAACTATACTTGGGAACTTATTAGGCAAACTAAGGCGTTTAGATGATGAAACGAGTACATGCCCACGACTTTCCCTATTGAAAAGCACTGGTAAACTGTGACTCAAGATAGTTGACGGCATTCAGCTAGTTTACAGGTTGGCGAAAGTGTGTTTGGCGGCGCACAAAAAAATCAGCGCCAGGTTAATGTGTGCGCACAATCATGCACTTGATGAAAATATTGATATTTTTGCATAGAGTTAATCGTTAAAATTTTTCGAAGTGCATGATTATGCGCACACCAAGCTGGAGCTAATTTTTTGTTCGCCGCCGAACACACTTTCGCCAACCTGTAAACTAGCTGAATGCCGTCAACTATAGTCACGCCGTACGCGTAACTGTTTTTCTAATTAGTCTACAGATGGCGCTTACATCGTCGAGCTAAGAAGTTCATTTTTTCGAATTAACAGGATATTCTCGGCAGATTTCTTTCACCGTCAATAAATCAGTGATTCCCAAGTGTTGTGGAGTGTGCGCAATTTTTTCAGGTCTCTCTCTCTCTCTCTCTCTCTCTCTCTTCGTCCTAGATGCGACCCAGGATAAATCAGGAAACCTGAACTTGCGGGATCATTGATGAACTAAAGAACCTTCGTATCAGAAATGACTCGATCAATACTAACAAAGTAACAAAACACAAAAGCCCTGAGCAATTAACTCCTAGGCACACAGAATATCCCATCGCTAGAGGGCGCAGCGAGTTTGCCAGCTGTTGTTGCCTGAGTGTTTTTATTCTATTCAACATCTTATGGAAAAGTGTGATTCAATTAACCGTTCTTTTATTCAAGATGATTAAAGAATATTGCACCGACAGTGACTTGGTCAAGCCCGAAGCATGAGAAAGCAACAAGTTATAGCAACTAACCACAGTCAAGGTTCTCTTCAAGCATTAGCCAGACCCGTGATGTAACTGGATAAGATTGATGTACAAGTCGATTAGAAATAGTGGTGGACTTCGTTTAATTATTTATTACACAAAAACTAATTGACCTAAATCAACGATGCTGCTCAAGATGACCACCTAGCTCCTCGTAGACTAAGAGAACATTTCTCCTACCACCGACCGGCTAAGAGGACAGTTCTAGAGCTAATTCATGATGACTAAATCATTGTCAAATTGCGACATTCATTATGTCATAAGTGGACATGGCAAGAGGAGAGACAAGAGCATGTGCTTTGTCACAAGCAATTTGCTATCTCACCCTACTTCGCAGTTCGCTTCGCACGACACTGATATAAATAGCCTCTGCCAGATAATTAGTCAATTAATCTTTACTAAGGGGCTACTCAAGTCTTATTCATACTGGAGTCTCTGATTTCGGTCCCGATCGCTCGTCCTGGGGTGAATTCTGGTTTGATGGATGACTTGAAGGTAAAGGAGTCGGACAATCGACTCGAATTGTTATTCCACAATCGTCGCCATCTTCCTCGTCTTCGGCCATTACTGAAAGACGTTTTTGCTCTTCTTCGGTTTTGGCATCTTTCTTTGTGGCACGTTTCTTTTTACTGCTGCATAAAGATTGAGAGGATACAGTTTACAAATCACATACATCAAAGGAGAAATGTCAAGGGCAACTGTTTGTGAATGGAAAACAATGAACTGGTTTCAGTAAATCAAGTGAGATCAAGAACGATAAATCCGAAATCAAATTGCTAAAACGTGGAAGTGACATAAAGCTGTCAAATAGTGGGAAGATTGGATACAGATATTGATGATACCAGAGAAGAGATATGCAAACTAACCTTGTATTGGATTTCTCAGCTTGTGAATGATGAGCTTGCTGGTCAATGGTTTTCCACGCGGAACTCTTCGCAAGTTGCTCGGATATATTGATGCTGGTTTGGTCTGCACTCGAGTTGAACTTTTCAACCGGTATCTTCAACACGGTCCCATTGGCCAATGGAATGGCCACATTGCCGGAACTGGCATTAGGCAGTAAGCCGGCGACATGACCGTCACTGACGTCGTCGTCTCCTTCGTGCTTCTCTTTTTTGGCGTGATCCGGCATCACGTCGTCTAGGATCTTAAGTTCTGCTTGAGTGAAGACAAAGTCAAGCATTTTTCGGACTCCTATCATGAAGACAAGCTGTATACGGAGTAGAAGCGATGAAAAGAGGGAAGAACTATATTAGAAGCCAGTCATGGTGGTCGCCTACGCAATGTCATACCATGAGTGGGAATGCAATAGAAGTTGGCTTGTATGACTTGATAATCCATAAAAGTGAGAAGCAGGCCAATTGTATTATAGTAAATAGATGTACTCGGTGGATCGGAACTTGACGCAAGAACATGTAGTCCGGTTGATACTTGGCAGGCATGAAGACGATCAATATGCGATCGAACATCTAGAAAACGAGGATCGGATGGATGTCAAGCAACAGCACAAAAAATTGCCGAGTAGGATGGATGACGCCATTACATTTTGAGGCAAAGAAACGAATTAGTCTACGGCCAAGGGATTTTCGACTTTGACGGCAACTCACCTGAGAGCCTTTGAGGGAGGAAGTTCCCATGTAGAGAAACACGCCGAACAAGACGGGCATTGGGATGCGACTAAGGATGCCAGTTATGAACACAGAGAGACCACAAAGGACAAAGATAGTTATGTGGGTGACTCGCTGTTCACGGACTCCTAAGAACTGTGGCTTGTCACCGGGGGCTGCACACTCGGATTCCATTCGCAGCGAGTTTACGTGAGTCATGGACAAGACTGTGGCCGCCACGAACCAGGGCAGACCCAAAATGGAGCAGGTTAAAATCAGTCCACCCAAGATGAAGAGATCAAGATGATAGCCACATCCTTTCTGCAAAGTTGACAACAAGATTGAGCTGAGTTATCTTTGACAGCAAATACCTTTAGTTTGTTCTCCTTGCGATTTATGATAACCGCCGTGATCTGTTGATCCATGAATATCAGGATGGTTGCTAGAAGAGCTGGGATGACAGTAATAATGCATATCCACCAAGGGTTATTCGGATGGAACCAGGGGAAGAGCCAATCACGGTGCGGAGAAGTTGGCTAGAAGAAGGATACTGTTGAGCTACAGCACAAGCAAAACTTGAAGTTGAAGTTACTTTGAATTCCCGGGGAACCATGAGCTTCGGTGTGTCCAGGCCCACCAGGATGTCCATGAAGGTCATCGAGAGTATGGCAATGACCACAGCGAAGTCACTGATGAGAGCTCGGACTGTCGCTGGAAAGTAGGATGCCATTTTGAAGTCTTTCAGTATAAGTGAAATAGTGTACGTTGCCAAGAACAGTATTACAGAGAAAAGGAATACATCAGGCACGTAGTTTGGCAAGTCGCACCCAGGACCAGTCAGTTCACCACCCTTGGACGTACAGCTCTCCAGTGAGCTCTCATTTCGGAAATATGTCTGAAGTACCGCTTGATCATCATTGTAGAAACACGAGCAGGAATAGTTCAGAGGCTTGTCGTAATCGAATCGCATGCGACTAGTCGTTTTGATGTTCAAAACCTAAACAAATGTGTGAAGGAGAAGTCAAATTTAGAATTCAGCAACTGCACAACTTGGTCCCTCTCCCTCGCCGGCCTTGGATTCCTTCCACTGGCATTACCTTCTCAACGGCTTTGTAAATAAATATGACCGAAATAAGTGTTGCGAAGTTCTCCTCCGTAAATCGTGTAATATAACACACCAATGCGCTGGCATCGAAAGCAACCAACGCCATTAGAATGCCAGAGGTCCAAATTCCGATCCAGAGGCGAACGCTCAGATAGTGAAAACCATAATTACTGCGAAATAATAAATGAGCTCGTTAGGACTGGAAGTGTTACAAAGTTACACAGATTGCCTTACGTGCAAAAATCATACAAGATTGTCTCAAAGACAAGTACTGGACCAGTGCTGCCGAGAATGGTAAGCGGTTGACCGCTGAAGAAGCCGTAGACAATGCCACAGAGAGCACCGGTTAACAAGCTTTCCATAGTTGCCTGCAATCAAGTTTGAAGAAAAGGAGAGTTCAATGAGTCTAGACTTGGATTGGTTTAAATTGGCTCACAATATTTTGTCCTGTCGCTTCGCCAAGAAGTCCTCCGAAAGTAATGATTGGCGCCAAACAAGCGAAATACAAGAAGAACACCGAGGCGATTGATTGCAAAGCAAAGGCATCTTTGAAGTCAGACCAGTACCAGGGAGCTTTACGGCTAATGTCATTCCTGAGGCCGCCGAACCATCTATGTGAAAGCAAAGCATCATTATAGGCTCAATTTTGCAATTGTACGTAGGAGAGAGAGAGAGAGAGAGAGAGAGGCACAAGAGGGAGAGAGTGAAAGGAGAACAACACTAAGTGAACATACTTTCCAGTGAATGTTAGGCCATTTTGTTCACGCTCCCGTTCTTCCTCTTCCTCGAGGTCGACTTCCTTCTCATCTTCATGGTTCTCCGCCTTTTTTCGAGACTGTTGAGACGGCACACTTCCAGGGGGCTCGATGCGAATGCTGGGATCCCAAGCTCCTGGAGGAAGAATGGTCACGGCGTCCAAGAACTCGTCAACGCCGGCAAGCAAGTCGTTGCGACTTTTAGCCTTGTAAGCAATCTCGTGGAAAACCTATTACAATTGTCGGGCGAAGGGATGGAATTGAATTTAGCGTTGGAATCGAATTGAGAGACTGGCACGAGGCGAAGAAAGAAGTATACTTGCATAGGAAATGACTGTCAGTCGCTAGCAATCAAGCTGCACAGAGAAATTTATAAATTCTAACTCCATCTCTCTATCGATTTGACATGTGCATTCAAACGACGGAACCTAATTGTGAACTTTGCGCTCTGTTTACTGACAGTCATTTTCAATGTCAAAACTGGAAAACGCGAAGTCAACTCTACTGTACTTAGGCTCATCTATTCCGTGGATCAAACTCCAATGTCTAATTGGTACCCGACTTTTTTCCAACTGACGTAGAAGATTGGATTGGCCATCTTTGCTTACCTCATCAGACATGAGCGTGGCCATGGATCGACCGATTTCATGGTATCGACCAGGAATGGTATGAGGACCGAGGAGAAGGAACAAGAATCTCGTCGGCACGGGCACCTCTGTCAAGTCACCCAAGTGACAAGCTTGACTTAAGCGAACGAACGCTGAGATGGGACGTTCCAGGAAGTCAAGTTCACCAACTAGAATGTTGTCCGCTTCAGCACCGGCCGGTATCTTGCGCATGAAGGCCTGGTTAGCCTGGCGAAGAGATTGCAAGAGAAAAAGAGGAGATGATTAGCTAACAGGATGTTCGGCGCAGAGCGAAGAGAAGGAAGGGAAAGAGATGACAATAATGAAGCCGTGTTCGCCCAGTTATTTACTTTGTGTTGAAGATCGTTGGAACTCGAAGCATCTCCAATCGATGAGCCGGAATTGTTGCCGGGCTGCTGAGGGCCGGCATTGGGTGCACTGAGATGAGACAGTGACGAAGAACTTGGACTCTGGGGCATATTACTGCTCGGTTCATTGCTGCCTGCTTGGGAGAGGATGAAAGGACAGAGCGATGAGGGAATGTGGAAGAGCATTACAAAAATGACACGCATCTGGTTGTGAATGCATCAACGAAACTTCACTAGCGTTAGACTTGAATGTTCTCGAACACGTTATGAAGCAAACCGTTAGTGTTTGTGTTTTGATTATGTTAAGATTTAGTTGACTGGTTAATTTTAAACGCGGACCAGATCAAACGGCGCCGCGGGCAGGGTCAACATTGGCTAATTACGGTAATTGGAAAACTCTGGTTACGTTGGTCAGTGATGAGAGGGAGAGAGAGACTCTAACGAGATTTACCAGTGGACAAGTCGAGATGCTTAAGGCTAAAGCCGCTGAAGCTGAGGCGCTTTCTATCCGAAATGACTGGGGCCGACATGGGGCCAGATGGCGGTGTAACCAGGAAGGACGGAGACTCTGGACTTCCGTTTCCGCAGTCAAGTGTGTCTGATCAAGTGAGACGGTAGACGCTGTTCTTTAGAATAACACCATTCATGGAGCTTGTTTGCTTAAGGCAAACGCCAACTTTCTGTTTCCCTTGTATTCTTATCAACTTATCATACTTTTTTGAATGTCTTTTCGCCACTGTTTACACAAAAGGAACTGTTCAAGAACTTACTATGCGAGCCGAAGACACTGCGACTTGAATTGCGACCAATGTCCACAAGGGAGCGAATGTTGGACAAGCCGCTGCCCTTGTTTTTGTGCTTCTCGTGCTGGTGGCGATGCCGGCGAAGAAGGGCCTCCTTGACCCTGTCGCGAAGGTCCAGGTTGAGTTGACCGGCGTTGACCATGTTCTCCAGTACAAGATCTGAAGGGTGCCGCCGGTGGAGAGAGGGAGGGAGAGCGGGAGAGTGAAAATGAGTCATAAGCGGACGAGAAAGCAAGTAGCTGCTAAGTGTGTCAACGGAAGCATAATGACTTCCGAACGAACCGAGATCACAGTGCAAAAAGAGAAAGGGCGAGAGGAAAGGGAGAGCGAGAAAGGAAAAGAGAAAACTTGCCAGCAATTTGGTCAAGACTAGTGGCTTCCAAGTCGAGCATAACTGTTCCATTAAGAATACAACTGCGAAGTTCGAAGAGCGAATGCAATGAAATGGTGGCCACGTGCGGCTTTGACCACCGGTCGCCGCCCTCCTCGACGTCCTCCTCGAACTTAATCCACCTTCGCTCGAAAGACACCATCAATAATTGAGTTGACAAGGGAAAGTGTTCTAGGTGGTTTTTAAGGAAAGGCGAGAAGGAGACCACTTACCGGGCCGTTTCTTTCCACTCGACATCGCCGTCTCCCGTGCTGACCAGCTCTTCCAGCTCACTGAAGAGAGGATGCGACTCGTGGAGACCGTCAGTGTCGTCTTCGCCAAGGATGAAGTGAACTCTTTCCGACGGTGGTGTCACTGCCGATGATATATAGTTGTTTCGTTTTAAAAGGGCAACAGTGAGGGAAGGGGGAAAGGAGAGGGAAAGAGAAGGAGACAGACAGTGGAAGAGGGCGATCGATTTGGTTCTCCATGGCATCGTGAGAAGACGTAAAGAATCCATTAAAGAGAGAAAACTGTACCTGGCCTGTCATCTTGGCCATTGCCGTCCTTCTTGTGGCCATTTTTATGGTGGTGGTGCCGGTGATGGCGTCGATGGTGGCCACGTCTTCGGTAACCGCTGCCCGGCACATGGAAGCCAACATACATGGAGTGAGCCCGATGGCCTGAAAAAGAGAGCGAAAGACCGAGAAAGAAGGAGGAGAGCGAAAGGCAGAGAAACGGCTCAATTATTCTGAACATTGTGTGCTCGAAGCTCACCTTCCAAGTCCAGGTCGGTCTGGCCATGCTGAGAACCTTGGACACCAGGATCTTTGGAGGCTTCGTCACTGGCCACTGTTTCCGGCTCCATCCAGGGTCTAGTACACAATTGAGTTGTAGTCGAGAAGCACTATCATTAACTGCAAGTTGAAGTTTTGAAAAAAGAGACAGCAAGAGAAGGAAGAAGATGCCGAAGCCAAAAGCAAAGTGAGACTGAGCAAGAGTAGCTGAGAGGGAGAGCGAGAGGGAGACAGCGTTTGTTTGGGGAAGAGAGCAAGAGAAGTAGAACATTGAGCGTGAGAGGGGAGAGGGGGAGAGAGAGAGAGAGAGAGCGAACCGATAGGAGCTCTTTTCGCAGAGGTCATGAGAGGCAGCGCAAGACCAGAAAAGAGGCTCGAGCTGATGTTCAAAATCTGTACCGGTACTTGCGCACTTACAGGTTCTCTCTTTGCATTAGAACGTCGAACTTGTAGTCAAGGAAAAGACGCAGCGATAGAAAGCGAGGGAGAGGAAGGAAGAGGGAGAGGAGAGCGAGGGAGATAGAGAGTGAGAGAGGCAAACGTTCGGCGTTTATGCTTCGGCAGTGGAGAATATATATCTGCTCACAATCAATGGGAGTGAAAGAAAGTGAGTTTCCTTGAACACGAGAAGGCGGTTACTTAGAACTGAGTTCGACAAAAAGCAAAGTCGGTGTCATGGCTAGACCTCGGCCGAAAAGAGGACCTTGGGACCACTATTTGCTTTTAGAACTCGAAGCAAGGAGTGTGGGAAATGAGAGAAGCAAGAAGCAAAACTTGACGACTTAATTGACTCACTTGAGAGATGAATAGCGAATGCTTCCCATGTCCTTCTTCGTCTCAAATCTTTGTTCTACTCCTATTATTAGAACATTGACAGCTGTTGGTTCGACTTGTTCACGGCTAACAATGCCACGTCGAGTTGCAGTTGCCTTTAAAAGCTGACTTTCCTCGTGACGAGAGCTCTCTTTTCCATTTTGTAATTACACCTTCACCTTCTCTTGTTTGCTTGTCTATCTCCCTCACTCCCTCCCTCTCTCTCTCCTCTTGCTCTTCGTTTCAAGTTACTGTTGCCGCTGTCGAGGTAAACCGGTAAAGCATGACGGCTAAACTGGATCGAAATGAAATAATGGCGCTCTTCGATGCTTTTTCTGACTTCGTCATTGGCTTTAAAAAAACAAACTCAAAATCACTTTCTTGTCAAGCCTGGCCTTGACAGGTTCTCTTTTTCTTCAGAGCGTTTCCGACTATACTTATTTTCCAGCAATTGAACTGACCAGGATTTGAGTCCAGACATAATCATCGTTTCGACTTTGTTAGGTCATCAAAGGTCAAGTTTGTGCGCATTTTAGAGCGACTCCATCTTTGTCTGGCGTTATTGAATGCGACAAGCCAGTAATTTCAACTGAAGATGCTCTAAAGGCCAATGTTGTCAAAGCAACGGGAGCCATTTTCTTTTTCATCTTTTCTCTCTCTTTCTTGTTCAAGTGTTACCAGACATGTACTTTCCGGTTCTTTGATGCGAATAACGGTTCCAGCAAGACTCTGGATGGTGATGTTTCGTTGAATATGATGTAACTCATGAATTAGGAGAGACAACTTTCAGAGATGAGCACATAATTGCTAGGATTATGCTACAGCATGGCTTCGCGTGACAAGTTCGGCTAAATGACATTTAACCTTTTGAAAATTCCTCTACAAGCTGTGGCTGACACGACGATGATGTCACTTTAATTTGGAACAAATTTGAAAAGTCTCATCTCTAATTAAAAATCTTCATTTTCGTCGACTCATCACCACATTCACAGACAAGGCAAGCCATCCGATGGCACAAATACTAATTTGAAGAAGAGTCATTCGTTGAAACAATATGCGCATAGATATGAAGCACATTATTTGACAGAGCCGTTAATTGATTAACTGTCCGAAAGACACGAGCCAGAGTAATGTATACACTTGCATAATTCAATCATGCAACCCAGAAAATTGGCGCCAAAGAAATTCAAGTTTTCCAGCTCACCGCCAGTTGCGCCATCTCGTGAGAGACGCTCACTTAACCGGAAGTCAGTGAACCATCACTCGGTTTAGTCGATTGAAAATTTTCATTCTTTTCTCACCTCGAAAAACTTCTCACATTAAAGCTAATGTGTCAACATGAGAAAACAAGTCATGTGAAGTCTCGTCAAAGGTTAGTCGAACAAGTGAAACAACAGGCTGTACTAAACTTGTTTAATCAAAACAATAGGAAATTGATCAAACTGAGTGACATATAAATATTTTCAAATACTTTGCCTGCTGTGAAGAGCGGGCCACGCAGTCACACTGTTACCATTTTACAAAGGTGACAAAGAGAAGACATTCATTTCTGACAGAAAAGACTGGATTTGAACTTGAAAATGATGTTACAATTTTTTAGGTACAGGTTAATTTAAATAAGTAGCACACACACTTTCGATAAAAAATGTTTATCTTGAACATCATCAGACAAGAGGGCTGCTCTGGGGTTACTTCTTAAATGCAATCTTCGTTCTCACGCCGGCCTGATTAGTACGTTATCAATCGGAAAAGGAAGTTCATGATAGACGCCCTTTTCTCTTGATCTCTCTACATCTCTCGTTTACTCTCTCTTTCTTCTTCTCCATTATTAGTTAGCTGATATATTAATTTCACGGAAAATCTCTGATCGGCGACAGCGGTGAGTCTTTGGTGACGCAACCGGCGTCACGCTGCTGGAAGCCTTTGATGAGCTTCTTAGCTTTGTGGTATTTCTTCTCAATTATGGTATATTGAGCTTTGGTGTCATCTAGTAGCCTCTGGTAGTTTTCGATTTCCTTTCGCGCCGACCCGAGAGTTGACTCGCTGTGCACGAGGCGCTGTTTCATTTCGTCTAGCTGCAGCTGGGCTTGCTTTGCATTGTTGTCCGCTTCGTACTTGACGTGCGACAACTGTTCACTGAGGAACGAGTATTTGCTTTTCCATTCTGTCAGTTCCAAGTTCATGGTTTGCAGATCGTTCATCTTCTCCTCTATTGCCTGGTAACTTGGACACTCGCCCGCCGGCTTGCCGTTGGTGTGTGACGTTGACAGGGATTCACTTAGTTCCACCGTCTCTGACAGCGAGTCACACTGGCCTTCCTGCAAGTCTTCCAAAGGTTCAGGTTCGCGTGGCAGGGCCTTATTAGGTGCCTGATCGTACTGTGCATAGTCGTGTTCGCGCTGTTGCTCGGCTTGTATTGACTGTGAGATGAGTTGAGCAATTTCACTGTTTGCCACATCTTTCTCACGGCCGATGAGAAAATTGACACGACCTGAGGTGCTTCTCAAGACAGAGGCGGCGTACGCTTGAGTGACTCCGACTAAAGACTTGCCATCCACTTCAATTATCTGGTCATTTACTTGGATCCTGTGTTTAAAAGCAGAATGAAAGAAAGAGAAGTATTCATGGTTAACAGCTGTTAAAAATTAATTGGCACCTTGGTGCCCTTACCTTGCATCATAGAAGGCGGCGCCATTTTCGGTTATGGTCTTGACAAAGATGCCCAACTTCTCCAGGCCGGCATCGGCTCCGACACCCATGCCAATTATGCTGAGTCCCAGGCCATCAGGACCCTTTTCCAGTTCCACGGGAAAGACGTCCATCTTTTCGATTCGTTTCTCCAGCTCATACTCTGCCGAAGCGGCCACAGGGTCAACGTCTTCGTTTCGTCTATCATAGTCTTCGGCAGCGTGTGTGCTGTAACACTTTATCGGTCCCTTGCTGAAGCGAAGGCGGCTCTTCTTTCTGGCCGGCACCGGGCAGAGAAACATGGTGACCGAATCTTCCTCGTTGTCACTGTTCTCTGGCAGTCCTGGTGTGTCTAGGCAGTAGTGACCGTCGTAGAAGACAATATATTCGACATCGTCAATGGTGACACTTGACTCCATAGTTTCATTCAGCTGGTCTTCCTCTGCTTCCGGTTCATCTTCTTCCACAGTAGCCTTTACTTCAACCGGCGTTGTTGGTTTTTCGGCTTTTGGAATTTCGCGAGTCAGACCAGGTGGCTGCACTATAAGCTTTATCTCTTCTAGACTTTGTTCTATTCCTTTAGCTGCCACGATTCTTTCTTCTGGAGTAGTTGGACTATTGACTGCATTGAATGGTGTTTGGTTCTGCAGCTCGAACGTCGGTCTTTCGACACGTGAAGCTCGATTAGAATCGGTCTCTTCCGTTGGTATATTCGGTAATCTATCCGGTTTAGCTGGACCATTTTGAACAATTGGTGCCAACTCTGGTTCTGAGCTCAGGGACCCGGATCGAGATGAAACTGGCTTCGAGTTAGAACTGACTTGAGAACTATCACGACCTTTGCCGACAGGGCCACTCAGCAAGTCTGGCCAAGTGCTGCGACTCAACAACTTTTCCGCTTCCTCTTCGGTCATGAGTTCGACACCTTGGAAGCACTCGTCAAAGTCTAACGTGTCCGGAATTCCCGAGGTGTCGCACAAATTGAGATCAGCTAAATCGTCAATTTTCAGATCGTTCACTTTGCTCGCCATGGTGTCCTCCTCAAGCTCGCTAACTATCTTATCCAATAATTCTTCCTTTGCTGAAAGCGACGAAGTTCGCCTTAAAGGTGATTGAGGCTTATCTCCGGTTTGACTTCTTTCAACTGTTCTAGCAGCCGGGCGACCATTTGCCCTCGAATCAACTGATTGACTTCTAATATAAGTGGTGACTTCCTTTTTAATTGCGGTCACCGGTCTCTCAGGTTCTTTGAATTCCGCGCCTGACGGCAATGGCGGCTGAGCTCGGAATGGTGTTTGTTCACTTGACAGCCTAGTTGACTGAACTGTAGTTACTTTCCTCGCTGAGATCACTTCGGTTTCAATCAGTTTGCTTTTCAATAGATAGTCAGCTGCGTCCGAACCATTCTCTTTGTTGCCATTTGACGAATGTGTATCGAGGCTTCCATTCAGGGAAGACGACATTAGCTTCGACACTGTTTTCGGAGATTCTTCAACTTCAAGGGAAGTATACATAGAACTGGGTCTACTCAATTGAGATTTGGCACAATTGACATCAAATTTTTCGGGACAAACCTTGTCAGTCTGAAGCTTCTCAAACACAGCTCGGGCATTGTTGAACCGGGAGACACGGCTTTCTGAACGGTTAACTTTGACACCAGAAAGTCCATTCGCGTTTAATTTGGTTGACTTCATTTCTGAGCCGTTGATAGTGTTCTCTTTCTTCTCAGTCGCCAGTCGCCTTCCTTGTTTGGGCGACAATCGTGACTTCAATGGAGCTGCCGCGACTGGTGGGGTGCTGGGTGTTATGTTGATTTTATTGTTAATTATGGCTGATGATACTGCTGGTGCTGCTGCTGATGATTTGACGCCATTTGATTTGTCGGTTGCACTGTGACGATTTAGCGATGATTCACTCCTCGGTGTCGGTATTGGCTTTTCGCCCAGAACTGGTGAATTAACCACCGGATAAGCGGGTGGGTTCGGTGAACCGGGCGTAGGTGACAGTGACTGAAAAATGTTGGCTATCGCACTGACTTTGGCACCCATTCTCCGGTTCTCCAGTCGGCCTTTAGCGTCAAGGGCGCTGGTATTGTTGCTGCCGTTGACAGCATTGTGACCATTTTGTTCCTTAATTGGTGGTTTATCCTCAAAACTCGACCTGATTGCGTCCACAATGGGCTTCTTCTCGGCTTGACTCTGACGAAGGATCGGCGACTCTGTGTTCTGCCATCCGGTTCGCGTTCGACTTGCTTGCAATATCTCTGATCGAACAGGGTCCATTATCAGTTAATTGTCAGTAATTATTCGCTCAAGTAGAAAAGATAACGTGAAGAAGACAAGTCAAAGAGAGACAGATTGTTCAGTTTAGCACTGAGACGAAGAAGAAAGTTGACCAAGTGCATGGCGACAGTAATATGGATACAGAGAGAAAGGAAAAGAACAACAAAGGATAGAATAATAATGACAGTCATAGTTGTGGAATCAAATTACAATTTAAAAACAGCAATCAAGGTTTGTTTTGTCAAGCACGTACCCGTTTCACGACGACATGTAATCCTCGTTATCACAGGCATTCTGCCTCACGAACTGTTCACACTGTGAGAAATGTACACGATAATCAAATAGGCAAATGTTCAGTGGCCAAAAAACTGAACAGCCGCCCAAGAACTAAAAGAGACGAGAGAGAAACTCGAGTCTTTGTCTCTCTCTCTCCCTTCTCTCTCGCTCTCTGACACGACCAGGAGTAGCAAAACACTGGTAGACGAGAGCGTACGGCAGGGAGAAGAGAGGAGACGAGAGAGAGAGAGAGGAGAGCGAGAGAGGCGAAGGGAAGGGAGAGCTGCAAGGAGGGAGCCGGAGGAGACGTCTTTGGATTCGCTGGTTGCCGGCTTGTCTCTCTCTCCCTCTCGCTCTGTTCCTTTTCCTCACTCTGGTTCACTTCTCTCTGCACTAACTTCGATCGAAAAGTTCGATCGCGTGGAAGGTTCACCGCCCAGAATGTTCTACTTGCAGTGACATCATCGCGATGACGCCGTCATGGCGGTCTTTTTGAAGCTTGTCTCTCTTTCTCTCTCTCTTCCTCTCGCTCTTCCCTCTTTTTTTCACCGACACTGGCACAGACCGAATGAACTTGAAATTTGAAGTGAAGAGGAGGAAAAAATCACTTTAGTTGCCGTGGGTTCAATTTGAACTCGGAGAGGAGAAAAAAGCCCAAAGAGCTGCCAACGCGAATAAAGGAAGAAGCGAGGTAATCATTTGAATGAGCGAGAGACGAAAGAGAGGGAGAGAGAGGAGGGAGAGAGAGAGACGCAACAGTGTCCGAAGGTAATGTATAACAAGCGTGCAAGTTTCGACTCGAAATACTATGAGTTTAGAGTAAAAAAGGCAACAATGGTAGACCGGTTATAATGCCGAGGTGTCTGACGAGAGGCAAGAGAGCGAGAGAGGAAAGAGAGAGAGGAGAGGGAAAAGTTCATCGAACTGCCGCTGAGTCTCACAATAACCATGGCCACCAATTTTAAAGGAGTGAGAGAGGGGGGGGAGAAGGAGAGGGAGAGAGAGACTCAGGTCAACTGGTTACGCTACCTAATTAGTGTTGTTATAGTTAAACCAGTCAACGATGGCAGCTCCGACTGGCGGCTGATTTAGGAACATTTTCGGAGCGTTGGTGGCTTCGGTGGCCGGTGGAGAGAGCGAGAGAGGGGGAGGGAGGAAGGGAGAGAGACAGCTAAAGTTGCCCAGAAGCAAGTTACTCCTCCCTTACCCTGTCCCAAATTGTGAGCTTGGCCCGACAAACTAAATATATTGCAAAACCGGAATTCAGTTCATTCTCTTCTTTCATCCATCGCAAGGAGCGAAGCGAGAGAGCGAGGGAGCGAGAGAGAGAGAGGGAGAGAGAAGAGCGAGAGAGCGGCCCAATGTGCGTAGTCTACCTTACCTGGCAAGTTTTGACTTACTTTTCAAATAGTATACAATTCCTTGGAGTGAAGTTTACGTAGAGTGGAAGCGAAAGAAAAAGGTGCCTGTGACTCATAAAGGTACAAAGTTTGCCCGAAACATGGCCTCTGCCACCAAAGGCAGTCGCCTCGAGGACTTTGAACAGTTCAGCGAGAACATCAAGGACCAGGACATCTATGTCAGGTATGTTGAGGCGGAAATATTCCTGCTGTATGTTTCTTGCAAACCGTCTTGTCATATGTGTATTCGCATTCTTGACCTACTTTACCTTTCTCAATACACTCTGGCATTTGGTGTTCCGTTACATTTCTCTCTCGCTCTCTCCCTCTCCCTCTTCCCTTCGATACTTGACTTCTTGCATCATCGTGAACTGTTCTAAGCGTACACCTCGCCCTCAGAGAAACGATTGAAACTTTTCCTTTTGAACAAACTTTGTTTTATGGAACAAAACTTTTCAAATTATCGCGCTTGCGCACAAATGAGCTTCTGAAAGTGTCACATGTGTCACGTTTTTTTGTCACTGCCGATAGCATCATCTTGTAATCGCATTTAAGTTAATTGTTACCGTCGCTAAACGCTGTCTATTGTTCATGCAGAAGCCTTAAATCCAGTTCGTCATCCTAATTATGGCAGCTCTCAAATTTAAGGCAGTTTAAGCGGAAAATGGAAACAATCCATTTTTTCGCCCGCAGCTTGATCACTGTTAGCAAAGAAAAGGCGCAATGGTGTTGATCAACTTTTAACTACAATCAGCTTTTCAGTTTAATTGCCTATCGGATTTAATGGGGTCGCCTTTAAATGACGTTTGATACTATATCGGTAACTTTTAGAAAAAAAGTAGATACAAACAAAGAAAAGAATGTGTTCTGAGATTTGAATAGCAAGTGCAGCTGAGTGGCTGCAAGAGAGGGAAGAGGGAGAGAGCGAGAGATTGAAAGGAGCGAAATGTTAGGCAACTATGGTCAGGGACAGCGTGATAGTCATTAATGACTGGATATTGTGCGCGAGAGAGGGAGAGGAAGAGGGAGAGATATTCCGAGCCAAGTTGTCACACGCTAATGTCAACAAGAGCAGCGAGACGATTAAGGATGATAAAGTAAAGGCAATGAACAGAAAGTAGGAAGTCGCTCTGATAGCTGATGAAATTGATGATACGTTTCTCTCAGAGAGTGATTAAGTGCTAAACTAACGATGTTTGCCTAATTTCTCGCCCTCATAGCAGTGGCCGCAGTGAGGCGCCCAAGGCGTGGGACGTGTTCCAAGCTACGCCACCGGCCGACGAGGACGAGACCCTGAATTCCAAGTGGTACGAGTTGACGCTGAAGTTCCTCAAGTTGTGCGCCTATATCATCACGTTCAGCATTGTGTTAACCTGTGCCGTCCTCTCCAAAGGGTCATTACTGCTAATGACGTCACTAATTAAGCCAAATAGAACCGGGGTGTCGGTGTGTAACCAGGGCATACCTGGCCTTGACCGTGACAAGAGATACGAGGCCATATTCAACCTGAACGACCCGGAGAGGACGGCCTGGATATGGTGCATCTTTGCCGTCCTTGTCATACCTGAGCTTATGACACTGTTTCGAAGTGTTCGAATTTGTACATTCAAGTCATACAGGAGGCCGACGCCGGGCGTCTTTGCCATGGTCTTCCTCATGGAGAGCCTGCACACGGTGGGCATCGCGCTGCTCGTCTTTGTCATCCTGCCCACCCTGGACGTGGTCAAGGGGGCCATGTTGACCAACTGCCTGTGCTTCATACCTGCCCTCTTGTCACTACTATCTCGTCATACCGACGAGAAGAAGCGACTAGTGAAGTCCACCATGGACTTTCTGTCCCTGGCGGCCCAGTTTTCGGCCTTCATCATTTGGCCCTTCACGGCCCAGGCCACGTCGGACGTCGCCTACCTGATACCGGTGGCCTCGCTGCTCATCTCCATGGGCTGGTGGGAAAACTACGTCAACAAGAGCGCCCCCTTCGCCTTTGTCCGGGGCTTGGCGTCACTCAAAGACAATCTCCACAGGTGTCGCTACTTTCTGTTCATCTTCATCTCTTGCTGGAAGATTGTGGTCATCCTGGTCACCATGCTGCTCAGCCGGTACATGATTGACGGCAGCGTGGGCTACTTGTTCACCAACTTCAAGGCTGCCTTCTCACAGCACAAAATACTCATTGTCCGCGACCGCAGCGACCTCAGCTCCCTGGCCACCCATGACCACCATGTGGGCATCGAGGGCGAATGGATTGAGCTGGACTCAAGTTCGGCCACCCCGTTGACCATGTTACTCCTACAAGTGGTGGCCAGCTGGCTGTGCTATGTGGTGGGCAAGTTTGCCTGCAAAATCATGATCCAGGGCTTCAGCTATGCCTTCCCCTTGAGCCTGACCGTGCCCATCAGTATCTCGGTCCTAGTCGCCTCGTGCGGTGTCTACATAGAAGACAGCTGCAGCTTCACCAGCATGTTGCCCCGCTACCTGTTCTGGACATGTCCAGCTGAGCCGTACATCAACGAGTCCTTCCTGAGCTTCCATTCGCTCATGTGGATCCTGTGGGTTCTGTCCCAAACCTGGATCACCATCCATATCTGGATCCCAAAGTGCGAGCGCCTAGCGTCCACCGAGAAGCTCTTCGTGAACCCAATGTACTGTGCGGCCATCATTGACCAGTCGCTGGCCATGAACCGTCGCCGTGACGACGAGGCGGACATCAAGACGGACGACATCAATGTGGACACCGATGGTCTCATCAACCTGGACGCTTCGCAGCACTACGAGACCATTTCGGAAAGTCCGGACGAGAAATCAATCAAAAATGGCCACCGGGAGGACACCATCACCAAGGTGATCGCTTGCGCCACCATGTGGCACGAGACCACCGACGAGATGGTACAGATGCTCAAGTCGGTGTTCCGAATGGACGAGGATCAGTGCGCCCGAAGGAACGCCCAGAAATACCTGAGAATAGTTGACCCTGATTACTTTGAATTCGAAGGTAACATTTTTAGGAGGCTTACTTGATTCACTTGTCTCGCCTCTTGATTTGCGCATTTTTCTTTCTTTTCCCTCCTCCCTCTCTCCCTCTCCCCTTTTCTCTCATTGTTGTCTTGCCCTCTCCTCGCTTCTACATTTTCTACTTATCCTTACTTATTGCGCAACCCATTGAATCGTGACTTAACATATACATCTCGTAATATTAACCTACATATATTTGCTGTTTCGCTTGATCCCTTCTCTCCCCTCTTTCCTTCCCCCTTTCATCCCTTTCCTCATATCTCTCGCTATTTCCATCACCCAGTGCAAATATACTTTGACGACGCCTTCGAACTGTGCGACGAGAATGACGAGGACATGATTGTCAACCAGTTCGTGAAGAAGCTGGTGGAAGTCATTGACGAGGCAGCTTCCAGCATCCACCAATGCAACATCCGGTTGAAGCCGCCCAAGAAGTACCCAACCCCGTACGGTGGGCGCCTGGAGTGGACCATGCCGGGCGGCAATAAGCTGGTGTCCCACTTGAAGGACAAGATAAAGATTAGGCACAGGAAGCGATGGTCTCAGGTTATGTACATGTACTACTTGCTCGGACATCGGCTCATGGAGCTGCCCATCGATGTCAACCGAAAGGCCGTCATGGCGGAAAACACTTACATTCTCACACTAGATGGCGACATCAACTTCCGGCCGCATGCTGTCCAGCTGTTGGTCGATTTGATGAAAAAGAACCGGAATCTGGGCGCTGCCTGTGGTCGCATTCATCCCATCGGCTCCGGAGTCATGGCCTGGTACCAGAAATTCGAGTACGCCATCGGCCATTGGCTGCAAAAGGCCACCGAGCACATGATTGGCTGTGTCCTTTGTTCGCCCGGATGTTTCTCACTGTTCAGAGCCAAAGCCTTAATGGACGACAATGTGATGCGCAAATACACCACCAGGTCGGAGGAAGCCCTGCACTATGTCCAGTACGATCAGGGCGAAGACCGGTGGCTCTGTACCCTGCTACTCCAAAGGGGCTACCGGGTCGAATACTCAGCGGCCTCGGATGCCTACACCCACTGCCCCGAGGGCTTCACCGAATTCTATACTCAGCGTCGTCGGTGGGCACCGTCCACCATGGCCAACATCATGGACCTGCTTGGTGACTACAAGCGGACCATTGCCGTCAATGACCACATTTCCTTTCCCTACATCATCTACCAGGCCATGTTGATGATCGGAACCATCTTGGGCCCGGGCACCATTTTCCTCATGTTGGTCGGAGCCCTGGTGGCGGTGTTCCGAATCTCCAATTGGGACTCCTTTGTCTACAACTTCGTGCCCATCTTGTTCTTCATCATAGTTTGCTTTGTGTGCAAAACGGAAATGCAAATATTCGCCGCCCAGCTGCTCAGTGCGGCCTATGCCATGCTCATGATGGCCGTGTTTGTGGGCACGGCCATCCAGATGACCGAGGACGGAGTGTCCTCGCCGTCGGCCATCTTTTTCATAGCCCTGACCGGCAGCTTCTTTGTGGCGGGAATTTTGCATCCGCAGGAATTTTCCTGCGTAACGCCCATCTTCCTCTACTTCCTGAGCATTCCTTGCATGTACATGTTGCTCATGATATACTCACTGGTCAACCTGAACAACGTCACCTGGGGCACTCGGGAGGTGCAGACAAAGAAGACAAAAAAGGAAATGGAAGAGGAAAAGAAGGCCGCCGAGGAGATGAAGAAGAAGAGCTTGCTCAGCTTCCTGGACATGAACCGAGATGGGAAGGATGACGAAGGAAGCATTGTCTTCAGTTTGGCCAACTTGTTCAAGTGTATGTTCTGCACTTATCCCAAGTCCAGCGAGGAGAAGATTCACCTAATCAAGATTGAGGACCACCTGAGCAACTTGGCCGACAAGATGAAGGTGATCGAGAGGGCCCTTGATGTGCCCAAGCGCAAGGGGTCATCCATGGGCCACCGGGCCCGCTTTTCGGACAACTTGTCCACCGTGACCGAGAATGAGGAGATGGACGACGAGATGAACGGCTCCATTGCCGGCTCGGAGGCCAGTGACGATGCCCACTCGTCGGTCAGCCACAAAAAGGACCGCAATGGCCTGGTTGACCCCTACTGGGTCGAGGACAAGGGCCTGAGAAATGGCCAGGTTTGCTTTTTGCCGGAACAGGAAATCAATTTCTGGAACGAGCTCATTGAGAAGTATTTGTTTCCCATTGACAATGACAAGCAACAGCAAGCCAAAGTGGGTCAAGAGCTGAAAGAGCTCCGCAATCGAATGGTCTTCGCCTTCATCATGATCAATGCCCTTTTCATACTGGTAGTATTTCTACTTCAGCTCAACAAAGACATACTGCACGTAGACTGGCCCTGGGGTGTCAGGGAAAATATTACCTTCATACCTGAAACCAATGAGATTCGCATCGACAAGACCTACCTGGAAATGGAGCCCATTGGTTTAGTCTTCGTTGTCTTCTTCGGTCTCATCCTCATCATCCAGATTGTCGGCATGTTGTTCCACCGATTTGGAACTTTGTCGCACATCCTGGCCTCGGTTGAGATGAATTGCTTTAACCAGAAAGTGGAAGATATCAGCGACGACGCCTTCCTGGACAAGAATGCCATCAACATTGTCCGCCAGCTGCAGCGACTCAAGGGCATTGATGAGGATGACCGCAGTGATGACTCCAAGTATGGTAATATTGTGGAGCGAAGGAAGACCATCCAGAACTTGGCTAAGAGACAAGAGCAAAAACATCGCATCGGCACCCTTGATGTCGCTTTCAGGAAGCGCTTCATGAACATTTCCGCCACTGGCGAAGGTGAGTGTGGACCCTTGTACATTTCGAGTAGTTAGAACTTTTCTCGAATAGGTACTCCCGTCCTTGGTGGCATTCGTCGTCGTGAGACAATCAACGCCCTTGAACGAAGGAGAAACACCGTTCTGAACAGTGATAGAAATTCGGGCCAAATGCAAACCCTGGGTGTCCGGAATGACTTTGTCCGGGGCAACAATCGGTCAACCCTTGACACCAAGGACACCAAGAATAGACGGGCCACCATTTTGAATAATGTTGAGAACGGCATGGGTGGCATTTCCAACGGGGCCTATATGGCCCATAGCTCGGATGAAGAACATGGCGACACTGCCAATGGTCAAGATATGCAAATGCAAAACATCTACGTGGCTGGTTCTAGGCACAGCTTGGGAAGAAATAGACATCCGTAGTGAGCATAGCTTCACTTGATCTAGGTTTTACAAATAGTGAATTAAGTTGAACAGATTTTATTGCCAAATTTATGTAAGTTATCTATTTTTGCATTCTATGGAGTTTGGAGTAAATATTTGTGATATGTCTGGAACAATTGTTTACAGTATTGATGCTTTGCTGATGAGTAGAATCTATGAATCTGAAATAGAGGCAGCAACGGCCGGGATTTCTGCAGCCGAGCCCGGCCATGGCCGATAAATATATAGAGTGGCCGTAATTAGCCGTACGGCCGTTTCCATAGCAACCGTGCTCCGAACATCTGTGATCGGCACGAATCCCGAGCATGTTTTCAATTGCTGAAACTAATCATAGCTGAGAGCTACACTTTAGAAGATATCTTGATTTTAATTAGTCATATCTAAGCTTAAATGAGAGAAGTAGAGCTTCCTATTCTCTTCCGGTCAGCCTTTCTCCGTAAAAAAAACAGATCCGGCCGTTACTGCCTAATCTGAAAATATGAGTGCAGTGCTGAGTGAAAAGCAAAAAAAGGTATTTGTCAGAAGTGGGATTCGAACCCACGCCCACAGAAGTGGACTGCGACCTGAACGCAGCGCCTTAGACCACTCGGCCATCCTGACATCTTGCAATAACTGAGCTCACATAATACCTAATGGATTTCTTTTTACTGTCAGCTTTAGATTTTAGTCTAGTGACTTTAGATTTGACAATAAGGTGTGATTTCGCATAGACGAATTGCTGGTATTTATTCAATATTTGTAAAACGAGAATTTCAAAATTTTCAACACAGTAGCATACCATTTCTCATTCATCCTCAACATCTAAAGCATCGAGTTCCTTTTCCAGTTCATCCAGGTCTTCCTCTTCGGCAAAGAGGTCTTCATCAAATTTAGTTGCTTCACTAGATGTTCCAGGAAGAGGTGCAGGTAGGCCGCCATTACTTAGCTGGAAGTGCCTGTCTTGCACGACAGTGCCGGTATCGTCGACTTCCTTTGCAAACTGTGCGAGTTTTTCTAGGTCTAATTCCTTGACATCTTCTTCATCTAAGTCTTCACGGATATTATCGAAAGCCGCTTCACCATCTTCAGTCGCTTCATCCGTAATCATATCAGGATTGAAAGTGAACATATCTTTCCCACTGAGACCAACATGACGCCCAGCTTTAAATTCTGCTTTTTTCTTGTCTTGGTCATCTTTAGACTTCTTGATCTTCTCTTCGATTTTTCTCTTTTTCCAGTCAAGAAAACTCCCTAATGTCACCTTGGTAACATTATAACCCAACTTGGCTCGCTCCCGTTCCACCAGTTCTTCGATTGATATCTCTTCCTTCTTTTCTTTCTTTTGATCTTTCTTCAAAACAAAGCCTGGTGGTAAGCAATGTCTGTAATGACAAGTGTTTCCTCCGTTCGGACATTCCCAGAACCAACCATACTTGCTATTTTCCAAGGCTTCCAAGAAGTATTTGCAAATGATGTCTGTTTTTGGCTGCTTGCGTTCAAGTTCTCCGTGCTTCTTTTCTATGACGTCAGAAAGCTTAGCTTCGTCCCAAGTATTCATGGTGTCCTCATCCCGAACATCAACGTACGCGCTTTTCTTCACAGACTTGCGCTCAATAGCTAAGTCGTGAGAGAATTTACACTTGGCACCTTTGCCACAGGTTCCCTGCTTGAAAAAGGCGCATAAAATGGACTTCGGATCAACGCCTTGCTCAACTTTTTGAGCCACCATGACCGGCTTGAAGATTTGCTTCAGCTCGTCAAGTTCATTTTTCTTCTCCTCCTTCTTTAACTTTGCTTCATTAGGCTTCGGTACTCCCATCGTATTTTTCTGAACATGCTGAATGAATTTTTGATTTTTCGCACCTTTCTTGTTCTTCAGACCGAACGTTTTGTCCTGCAATTTACTTGACTCAGTGACATTTCATTGTCTCAATTGACTGACATACCTCTACTAGTTTCTCCTTCTTCTTTACCTCCGCCTTGCCAGCTGGGGCTTTCTTTGGTGGCATTTTGAAATGAGAGTGTCCAGAAAAGAACTTAAAACAAAAACTCGAGACAAATATTTCGATTGCGAACACAACACACACGCCGCTGCTGCTGACGTCCAGGGACCGTTTGTGTATAACAATTAGCGTTTGTAAGATGCAGCATTCTGTGATCAGATTTCCCTGACTGCTTAATTATGCATCTGCAAGAATGAATTATCACCCTTAATTGGTTTTACTGAAGTGCAAGATTCGATATCTCGTCATACTCCGCCGTTGACAAGAAATAAGAAAGTTAATCATTGCAAGACTGTGCCATCGGTGTTGCTAAGGGAACGCGAGGGGAAAGAAAGAGAGGGACAGCCGCGCGACTGCTCTGCTCAAAATGCAAGCTCGAAACCAGCTTTCTCTCTCTCTCTCTCCCTCTCTCCCTCTCTCCCTCTCGTAGGAGCAAATCAATGGTGAAGCTCCAAAGGCCAACTGCAGCAACTTTCACTCAAATGTTTACTGCAACCACTTTCTGAATGACCCAAATTTGGATGATATTGTGAACTCATCACTATAACAGTTATCGCGTTGTCCCTCTGAACTTGTGTGCCATTGTCTGTCCAGTTGCCTTCAGGAAAGGGTTGTGAAAGAATTAAGAATGGGCCAAGATAAAGCGATACTATTGGCCAGCGCACCTTCCTCATCAGGAAACTCACTCAAAGGAATCATTGCTGGTCTGTGACTGAATGTTTCCTCCTTGTTTAGAACTTTATTAAATTTTACCTTTGTAGGTGGTATCACCGGTGGCATTGAAATCTGCATCACTTTCCCTACTGAATATGTGAAGACCCAATTGCAGCTCGACGAGAGGGCAGCAAAGCCCCGTTACAATGGCATTGGTGATGTTGTCCGGCAAACTGTCAAGAGTCATGGTGTTCCTGGTCTTTATAGAGGCTTGTCTGTACTACTTTATGGCTCCATTCCAAAATCAGCTGTTAGGTTGGTTGACGTTTCAAAATAGTATCCAAAGTAAATGTTACGCTTGTCATCGCCAGGTTCGGTGCTTTCGAAGAGCTCAAGAAAAGAAACATGGACGCTAATGGCAACCTTTCTCCGGTGAACCGTATGCTTTGTGGTCTTGGTGCCGGTGTCTGTGAGGCCATCTTTGCTGTGACTCCCATGGAGACTGTCAAAGTGAAATTTATCAACGATCAACAGAGTAAAACTCCGAAGTACAATGGCTTCGCACACGGTGTTCGAATGATTGTGAGGGAGGAAGGACTCCGAGGAGTATACCAAGGTGAGATTGTGATTGATTACGTCACAGATTCTGACTGGGTATGACACAGGAGTCTCTGCTACAATAATGAAACAAGGAAGTAACCAAGCTATTCGATTTTTCGTGATGGAATCGCTGAAGGACTGGTACCGTGGTGGTGATCCCAATAAAAAAGTGAACAAGCTAATCGTTGGTGGTTTCGGAGCAGTTGCCGGCGCTGCAAGTGTCTTCGGAAATACCCCAATTGACGTCGTCAAGACTAGAATGCAAAGTCTTGATGCAAGCAGATACAAGAACACCTGGGATTGCTTCATGCAAATAGCGAAAAACGAAGGACCCAAAGCGTAAGTGTTTTTTTTTGTTAAAATTCGACCAGTCTAACGAGATATCTTAATGTAGATTCTACAAGGGAACGGTTCCTCGGCTCAGTCGGGTCTGCCTTGATGTTGCCATCACGTTTATGATATACGACAGCTTCATGGATCTCTTTAACAAGTTCTGGAAATAGATCAAACTGAAATTCCATTCCTCTCTTCCAGTTGCAGTTCCAATAGTCAAGTCGATTTGAAGCAGTTGCATAAGTAGAAATAGTTTCCGAACTTAGAGAAAGGGATCAAATATTCCGAGGTTTTCCAATAACGGTCGAAATCATTAATGGAAGTCTCAAGTTTCACTCGGTGAGAATAATTGTGGGTTACTTGGTCGTCATTTAAGTATCACGTTATGTTCATGACTTAACAATTATTAGCTTAATGTTTGTCGCGCAAATGATTATAATGTCGTTGTTTTATACAGAGTTATTTTATTCTCAGTGAATTGTTAAAATGTCGTTTTTTGTAAAGAGTCTTTATTGTGAAACCGTAAACTCTCGTAAATTACCCTTCAAACTTCGCTGCAACCAATCTTTGAACTTGAGCTTATCATGTTTTGCAGAATGGATGAAAAAATAAGTAATTTGTCACTTGGCAAAGTACTTGGGAAAAAGTTGCGCATTCAGCGCATCCTTCACTTCCGTTCTCTGGCTCCAGCTGCTATTTTACTGACGCTAAGGGGTCGCTTGCTTAGAAAAAGTGGTGTGTGCAGAGAATGATTTTTTATGATCAGATTCTCTGACGTATTAATTGTTCTCAAATTGGAACAAATCACCACCTCCTAGATGCCCCGATATGCAATGTTAGTTTGTTCTCTGTAAACTACTGTTAAGTTTAAAGAATGGTCCAGGATAATGCAATATCCTTGGCCAGCAAAGTGATCGCGCCTCCAAATCCATTCAAAGGAGTTGTTGCTGGTTTGTTTACTAAGTCATTGCTGTATTAGAACTGTATTGAACGTTTTCTTGTCTAGGTGGTCTCACCGGTGCCATTGAAATTTGCATCAGTTTCCCCACTGAATATGTGAAGACACAATTACAGCTTGACCAGAGGGCAGTCAAACCTCGTTACAATGGCATGGCTGATGTTGTCCGGCAGACACTTAAAAGTCATGGCTTCCTTGGGCTCTATCGAGGCTTGTCAGTTGTACTGCCTGGTTCTATTCCAAAAATAGGCGTTAGGTTGGATAGAGTGGCTTTTCTCAAACACTTTTCAATACTGTTCTAATTAGGTTCGGTGCTTTCGAAGAGCTCAAGAAGCGAACTATGGATGCTAACGGAAATCTTTCTGCCGGTAACCGAATGCTCTGTGGCCTCGGTGCAGGTGTATGTGAAGCCGTCGTTGCGGTCACTCCGATGGAAACTGTCAAAGTGAAGTTTATCAACGATCTACAGAATAAGCCGCCGAAGTATCACGGCTTCGTCCATGGTGTTCGAACTATTGTAAGAGAGGAAGGATTTCGAGGCGTCTACCAAGGTGAGTCCTTGAATTCGTAATCTCTACTATAATCTTGGATTGAACAGGTCTCTCCGCAACGGTACTTAAACAAGGAAGTAGTCAAGCCATTCGCTTCTTTGTGGTCGAGTCTCTGAAAGACTGGTATCGCGGTGGCGATCCAAACAAAAAAATTAACAAGTTCCTTCTCGGTGGTTTCGGGGCTCTTGCAGGGGCTACCAGTGTATTCGGAAATACGCCAATTGACGTCGTGAAGACTCGAATGCAGAGTCTTGAGGCTAAGCAGTACAAAAACACTTGGGACTGTTTTGTGCAAATAGCTAAAAAAGAAGGTCCCAAGGGGTGAGTGCAGCAAAGTTTCAAAAAGTTCATTCCTTGACGAGTTCTATGGTCTAGATTCTACAAGGGAGTTGTTCCTCGGCTTTGTCGTGTCTGCCTTGAAGTTTCGGTCTGCTTCATGATTTACGACAGCATCATGGACGTATTCAATGAGCACTGGAAATAGAACTCACTGCAGTGCTACTTTCTTTCCTTTCCGTCACTTGCAATATTCAAGTCTTTTCCTGAACCAATCGCATGATTGGTTCTAACTGATCCCGGTAAATGTTGAAAGTCATCACTTGTTAACTGCGACAGAATTTTTGTCGTCTCATTTTTCAAAAAGCCATTTTTCTCACTGATTTGTTGAAATGTTATATCTGTAATAATGTTTTTGTAGGAAAAGTCGTAGACTCTTATAAGTTAATCGTGAGTTTTAATTGCAATCAAATGGAAACTTCAGCTAAACTGCATAAAAGTTGAAACAGTCTCTGATAAACTCTTCCAACAGAAAAGATGACTTGACTCATCGAATATGTAATGACTTTAGTTTTCTTTGATGGAACACTTACACTATCAAAATAATCTGATAACAACAATTTCGCCACGATTTGCAACAAGGATAGAGCCAGAGAATCAGTGACTAGTCGACGAGTGAACGGATTTGGCTAGCTTAGTGTCTTGCAAAGTTTGTCTTCGAATTCTAACTTTGAGGTGGTACGCTGCTGAAATAAGGCGCCGTTTCGTGGTCAAGCAGCGTATGACAGACAAAGCAAACTCGACATGACCTTCGATTTGGACCACTGTGGATGATTTTCGAGCTGCATTCGGTGCAGAATATTCTGCCACAATGAGAACAGTGGTGCTGTTGACGAGAACCTTTTTAGAATTCGGATGACCTTCAATGACACACTCACCTTGTCTTTTTTCGAGGTGAACCTTTTCCGGCAATTGTTGCAGTCCGATACATCGTCTTCATGTTGCCACCGTACTTCACTGTCAGCTTGACGAATCTTTTCCAGTTGAATCTAGTGAACAGCCATACTTGAAATTCTCTCTTTTCAAAATACTGAGCTTACCTGTAGAGATTGTGATAACTTTACAAAGTCGCGTTGAACCACTTCACTGTTATCGAGTTCTACCTGTAGACTCTGAATTTTATTTCGAAAAGAGGCCACTTCTTCCGTTAGTTTCGAATTAGAAGCGGTCATTTCACCGAGTTGCCAATTTAGATCTGTATTCACACGATCGTGTTCCGTTATGAGACTCGCGATTCGTTGTTGACATTGTTCTAGGATTTCCTCTTGTTCTTTAAGCTTAGCACTTTCCACACTGGACGTGGATCTAAGCTGTTCTAACTCAGTTCTAAAACTGTCGTTCTCTATCGTCAGCTCTTCAATAAGTTTGTCTTTAGCCTCGATTTCGCCAGTCGTCGAATCTTGCAAGAATCTCAGTTCGCTCTTTTGAGTTTCTTCGTTCCTCTCTTTGGCCACCAGCATAGTGATGAACTCTTCCTGAAGTTTAAGCAAGTAGAACTGGAGTCCAGTGATATCCTGAGGCAAATTAATGATTTCCGATTGCATTTCACGGCTCTTGGCAATGTTTCGACCGAGGAGGGTATCGTTCTCTCTTGACAATCTAACTACTTCGCGACACAAGTCTTCTTTATAGTTAAGTAGTTGAGTCAGATCATGAGTCGCAGTCTCTTGAAGATCTTCAAACGAGTCTGAATGATATCAAGAAGATATGAGAATAATGATGGAATCAACACCAACACTCACCTCTTAAATCACTCAAATCTGATTCTCTTTGTTCTATATTTTCTAGTAAATCATTTAACTGAATCTCAGAGGCTTTCGACTCTTCCCGAAATTTGTCTTCTAATTCAGTTCGAGCGCTGCGTTCTTTACGGAGATCGTCCTTGAGAGAATGCATAATTTCTTGGCTTTTTGCTAATTGATTCCTCAGTTCCTCTTCACTTTTCTGCACCATTTGCAGCTGAAACTCATAATTTTGACACATTTCACAGGAGCCATGACTTGGACTGCTATCTTTCGTAGCCTAAGCATATTTGATCAACGATACAACAGAGAAGCAAGTTACAAAAAAAGGCTTGTCATCATAAACAATTTCCGTCATCACCTTCATCCTAATTGTCCCATTGGCCTGGATCACAATCTTGCCATCGTCAACCCGATCTAAATCACCATTGTCGTTCCTTGTGTCCTCCATCTTGAATTAGTCCAGGGGCTAAACTATGGTCAGCACAGCAACATAAACACAAGCACTTGATGTATGAAAACATACAATGCTTCTCAAGCCAGTCCGCATGCGCCGTGCAATTGATATCTTTTCCTGAAACACTCCACAAAACTTTCAATTCATCACATGAGTAATTTTGCACCATGTAAACTAATTGTCGTCAAGTTGACAGCTTTGCATGGCCACCTGATTGTTGGCAGTAAATGCATAAATTCGAAGGAAATTTACATGAACGTCACGACGCTGAACAGGATAGGGCGAAAAGTTCAACTATTCGCATGGAAAGGAATTTATTCGGTGCTTTGTAATCCTCTCGCTAGCGAAGTATAGTCGAAGAGAAAGTAAATGTAACGCGGAAGATATGTGGCTAATCATTGAGATTGTCATAGTGACTCATTGAAATTAGGGAAATCAAAGTTTTGTGCTTCGCGAACATGCCGCTAGAGTCGCCTCGGTCGCTTCACGTGCGATTTGTTTTGAAAAGGAGGCCGAGTTGACCATGATGGCTTTCACGGCGCTAATTCGCTCTAAGTTGCCTAAGTGTCCGAAATTTTCGAACCTTCAAGTCTCGAAACGCTTTTGCAGTGCTTCAATAGTCAGGCAAACATGGGGAGAAACAGATTTGCAGGAAGTCAAGCCCAGAGAAGTTGCAATAAAAGATGCGATTGCGTTGAAACCATCGGAAGAACCAATAATGATTAAGGTAATTTGACTGACGATGCTTATACTCTAACCTAAACTTTCGAAATCAAGGGCTGGATAAAATTCTTCAGGAAGATGAAAACGATTGGGTTTTTGACAGTGACGGACAATATGAACAGAGACTTCCAGGTCTTGTTGCCAAGAGATCAGTTCGACTTGTGAGTGACATATCTTCACAATCAGTTCTGAAATATCACCTCATCTCTAGCAATGAAGTCAAAATCAATGTAGGAAGTAGTGTCACTTGTATTGGCAGGGTTGTCCAGAATGAAGGCCATACTCCAGATCTGGACTGTCAGTCTCTCACATTGATCGGAGATTGTCCGAATCAGTTGATGCCGTTTAACAACCGTCAAAAAACAACCGTGGAATGGCCAAAACTGAGACAACACCTACATTTGCGTCCTCGAGCAGACAAGATTGCTTCAACGTTACGTATACGGAGTCAATTAATAACTGAAGTGTACAAGTATATGGAAGAACTAGAATATTTTAATGTCACGACTCCAGTGTTGACTAGCAATGACTGTGAAGGTGCTGGTGAAACCTTTCAGATTGCGGTGAGTAGTTTACTTGTGTAGCTTGATCACCAAACTTGCGATATTTTTCGCTATCACAGAGTTCCACCAGCGAAGCCACAGACAAGTATTTCCAGAAAGATGTTCACCTCACGGTATCATCCCAGCTACATCTGGAAGCTATGGCTGCGTAAGTATTTTGAACTTTTTCACTGGTTCTAATTGCTTTACTAGGTCCATGAATAAGGTGTATTGCATTGGTCCAGCATTTAGAGCCGAGAGCTCGCAAACTAAGAGACATCTAGCCGAATTCACCATGCTCGAAGTAGAAGAAAGTTTCATCGAGTCTTTGGATGATCTAATGGATAGAGCAGAGCACTTGACGAAAAATATTGCCCAGAGAGTACTCAGCAAATGCTGTACCGATAGTGAATATCTTCACAAATTGAACGATAAATACGCAGATTTTAAGCGTATCACCAATGACAACTATTTAAGGTAATTTATAGTTTTTTGTTGTTCAGCTCTAATTCTAAATTTTCTGTTTTAGACTCACTTACGATGAAGCAGTTGACTTGGTCAACAAACAACAAAGTCTTGACCCTTTGGAACACGGTCGAGATATAGGTGCATACCATGAAAAAGTTCTACTGGACTATTTTGAAGGAATACCTCTGTTCATCACACATTACCCATCGGCGTTGAAACCGTTTTACATGAAACGCGATGGTGATCGAGCTCTTTGCTTTGACCTTATTGTCCGCAATGGTGGCGAAATTTGCGGCGGTAGTCTCAGAGAAGACAATTATGATTTGCTTAGGGAGCGAGTAGAAGCCATCGATGCTCTAGAAAACCTGAAATGGTAAGTCAATTTCTAACCTGCGAAACATATTAATTTGAATGATGTTCAGGTATTTGGAACTAAGATTACTGGGAAGTTGTCCTCATGGTGGTTATGGATTAGGGATCGAACGATTCATTCAGGGTATCACTGGAATACCCAACGTAAAAGACACAGTACCCTACCCACGGTGGTATCATCACTGTCCTTTGTAATTTTATAGCTATCAGTAGCACGTATATAGTAAATACATAAATAGTAAATAATTTAAATTACCGCTAATTTGTCAGTACATGAACCTTTCGCTGCACACACTCACGATTTCGTTAGAGTTGCTCTGCTCTTACATTATTTCCAAGGACATGAGCCCAGCATGCCAGTGAAGGTCATAAAGTTTTGACCAAATTTTCAAATTACTATGGTGAGAACAGTTCAGCTACTTTTTGCTAGCGGTCAATTCTTTTCCGTCGTTCCGGCCAACGCTAACAGAAAAAAGTTGATCATCAAACGCCATCTAGCGGCACATCGTCTCACGTTTCACACAAACACAAACGGCTCGAAGCTTTGTCGAAGCGGTTTCGGCGAAACATTCAACTCACACCTAACCATAATGGCTAAACATCATCCCGATTTGATTTTCTGTCGCAAGCAACCCGGAGTGGCCATCGGGAGACTATGTGAAAAGTGTGATGGCAAATGTGTCATTTGTGACTCGTACGTACGGCCGTGCACACTGGTTCGCATCTGTGACGAATGCAACTATGGCTCTTATCAAGGAAGATGTGTCATTTGCGGAGGTCCTGGTGTCTCCGATGCTTATTACTGCAAAGAATGTACAATTCAAGAGAAGGACAGAGACGGTTGTCCGAAGATTGTCAACCTTGGAAGCTCGAAAACGGATTTGTTCTACGAGCGGAAGAAATATGGCTTTAAGAAAAGATGACACCTTCACCGTAAATCATTTCATATTTTGAATACTGTCTACCCTAGCTGTATCATAATGAATCACTGAAATTGCTTTCAAAAACAATACAGTTTGAGTGGTGATTAGTGTCAAAGGGGTAAAATGGTTGTTCATTCAAACTTCGCAATGCTTGACTGACAATTGTCACTCTAGACTCTCTAAGCTCGAACTTAAGGAACAGGCAAGATGAATAAACAATCGCACTTACACAACGAATTGCGTTTGAGTGTGATTTATGATCAATCGACCCCTGGTGGTGTAGAGTAAACAAATAATGCGGAATTGAACTTTGCCATTGTTTTCCATATTTTGCAGTATTATCGCTACAGAGCCTCTCGCTTGATGTCAATCTCGTTCTATTTTTTCACTTTTCACTCCGACTCAACATTCGCTCTTGCCTTGAATTCCTACGAGTGACCAATATAGCGGACAAGTGAAAAAACAAGTGTATGGGCGTCGGACATGAAGAACAAAACCAGAGTGTGTCAATAGACTAAAAATAACGTCGGAAACCAATTAGAAATTTGTACAAAGTGATTGAGAGGGGAGAGGGAGAGAGTGCCTCAAAAATATTCTATATGCGTGAAAAACTCCTTAAATTAGTTGTAGACCTTTATTGTGTGTGTGTGTGCTTATTGTGTATGTGCAGAGAAAAACTTGAATACATTCTTAAGAGAAAGCTGACCAAGAAATGGTACGACGTGTGTCGCTGACACAGAAAACTTGTAGCCCGTAAACGAGTTGAGAGTGAAAGAAGGAAGAAGTGGAAGCGAGGGGAGAGAGAGAGAGGGAGAGAGCGAGAGGCAGAAATAGGGGGAGGAGAGAGGCCTTAGTCGAGTGAATGTAGTTTAAGAAAGTGAAATAGTCATACTTCGCTGCGTAAAGTGTGCGAGAGGAAAATTAAATTTGTAAATCAAAGCTTCACGGCAGTCGGTGATACTTGCGTGCAAGTTTATGCAATGGATAGTGTGAAGCAAAGTATTCTAGTGACCGGATCCAGTGGCTTCCTCGGTCAACATGTGGTCAAGTTGCTTCAAGAGCAAGATCGCAGTGTCAAAGAAATTCGATGTCTGGACATTAAGCCTTATAAGAACAACTTGGGACATGTGAACAACTATGCCATAAAAGTCATAGTTGGTGACATAACCAAGGAAAGAACTGTCCTGGAAGCCCTTGACGGAGTGGACATTGTCATCCATTGTGCTGCGCACTCTGATACCACTTTATACCCTGATGAAGCAACAATGGAACGTGTAAATGTTGAAGGTATGCTTGATAATTGTAGCTGTAAAAATTCAATTCCCCGCTTCCTTGATTTACGTCGCTTTCCAGGAACTCGCAATCTCATTAATTGCGCCATCGAATGCAATGTTCGTTACTTCATTCATGTGAGCACAGCGGCTGTAGTTATTGGCGAGGACCCGGTTTACTATGGCTCGGAAAATACTACTCCAGTGCCGAAGAACCACATTCTGGGCGACTATGCACGAACCAAACATGAAGCGGAAGTGATTGTCCGCCATGCCAATGAGAAGGAGCTGCGAAATGGTAAGGCTTGTCCTACTTTGTCCACCAATTATGTTTTCCAGTGCAGTCCGCTGGATGACTTATTATTGGCCAAATTCTTTTCTTAGGCTCGGCTAAATTGAGAACACTCATCCTGAGGCCATCTGTGCTGTACGGTGAACAGGACCCATACTTTATAACTGGAGTACTGCAAATGACAAAGGAGAACAAAGGCACATTATTGAGACTGAACAACATTTTTACCCGCTGTCAACTGACCTATGCCGGGAATGCGGCCTGGGCTTGCTTGAAGGCCAAGGAGCGCATCCAGGAAGACTCGTCTATCGGCGGCGAGGAATTTTTCATTACGGACGACACGCCCATTGTTGACCCCTTTGACTTCCTTAAGCCGTACGTCGAGGACCATGGCTACAAGGTGACATCTTACGCGGCGCCCTACTGGTTGACCATATTGCTGCTGACCATTGTGGTGTTCTTTGTCAAGCTTGTCCGACCTCTGGTGACCATCAGGCTTCCCGAGTCACTCAATCCGGCCAAGGTGCGCTTCATTTGCAAGACATACTTCTTCAACCGGAACAAGGCCATCCTCAGACTCAACTATGAGCCCTTTTACACTGCCGAGGAAGCTGAAAAGATGTCACAAGCTTATTACAAGTCATTGGTGCTGAGATGAGCATGTTTCCCTGATTCAGCACAATCTATCAATAATTATCTTTTCTGTCTCATGCTTTTTGATTTGCTATTATTAATCACTGACAAGTGTGCCCTAATTAGCACGCGCTAATTTGAGTCACTGTCTGACTGTTCTCTGAGACGAGGAACCATGATAAAGATCACTCTAATTGCGCTTGTAATTATCATCAGCAAAGTATGTGCGACAATTAACTTGCAAACAGCAAACAATGAAACAAGCAGTCACCAAGATGACGATGAACCAAGCACCAGCTATATAGCACTTGTTGTCATTCTATTTATCCTCATGGCTACCTTTACACTAATTGCACTCTATATCTGTTACACGAAACTGATGCCTGGATCACTAAATTCAGCAGAAAAGGAGAAATTGAGCAAAACCAAATCGGATAGTTTTACCGTAAACACTGCGGCTCAGCCGAGGTCCGTCAGCATTGGCAGCGGTGCTTACTTCGCCGTCAAAGACAAACAAGACAATGACGGTAACTCCAGTTTACGTGTCAAGCGAATAGGAACCGGAGAATTCTTGAACATACCACAAACACCGCCAACGAATATTATGCACAACGATAATACAGCATTCTAAGATAAATAAATATGAATTAATTTGATTGCCGCTGATTTTTAGCTCAGCGCCACCTCTTGGCGTCTGTGTGAACCGCTTATCGCATATTCTTAGCAACTTTTTTCCCACCAAAAGGTTTTTTTAAACTAGCGTCCATCTCTCTTTTTACATTTAACTGAATTAGTTTTTGTTTTTAAGCAGTTTTCTCAACTTGATTTAAATTTAAATGATGAAATGGCAATTCCTGAGTACCGCTTAAGTGAATGGAACTTTACTTATAACAGAGGAGATGACGATGAACTCCATCTCAAGGCTTTGCAGGGCCTGCCAAATAATGTTCAAATCAATGGTCTGAGTTTCAATGTTCCGAAAGCAAGAAAATATGAAGACGATGAAGATGAGGATGATGGCGTCGTTCATTGGGACAAAAAGTCAATCTTGACCTTCATTGTTGGCCAGAAATACTACAAATACAAAAAATTCGAAGACACCTTAGCCAATGCATATGGGTGTACAACTGTATCGCTTGAAACAATATATCAGAAACTGGAAGTAGCTGAGTATGAAGAGGGAGAAATAGTTCTTGACTTGCGTCAGTTAATTGAAGAAGTAAACTGTATGCAAGAAATTGGAGGCCCGCAACTAGTCAGGTTGGCCGAAGACTTACTAAACGAAACAATCAAGGAACTCAAGTTGGCAGAACAGTGCAAATATTGCTGTGCCCATTACTACTATTACGAGAACTTTTTTGAGATCCCATGTCCTCATCCGCATGGGCTTGTGTGGGCAAGATGCCACGACGGATCCTATTGGCCGGCCAAAGTGGTTTATGTAGTGAGGGCAAAGAAGTCAGTTTGCGTGCAATGGTTCGGCGGTGTACATGCAATGGACTTCATTAGCATTGGTCACTGTGAACTTATAGTGAACTACGACCACCCACTGTTCACTGGTGATCAGTTTGCCATGGGCAGGGCTAGGAACGAACTGAAAAACCACCTCCTCCTCCTGTACGCCATGTTCAGTGAAAACTTGGACCATGTTCCTGTAGACGATCCGCTAGATGGAGACATCAGCTTCGATCCCGCTTATCGCTATTTGGAAGACACACAGCTGCAAAGGCTATTTTTCGGAACAGTTGCGCAGCAATATGGTTCACGGTCCGTACCTAGCAAAGGGTTTTTCGGACAAAGAAGCGAAGCTGAGAAGAAACAGAAAGCGAAAAAAGTAACTAGATGGGAGTACAAACCCAGAGGTAAACGTCCTTTCACCGAAGATGATTCCGACATTGATGACGTGATGGTGGTTCACGACTCACGTGCTCCTCGCAAGCGAATCATGGTTGACAGTGACTTCGAGAACTAAGCAAACGCCCCCCTAACCGGCTCCTACTTTAAAAAGCTTCAAGATTTTTTGCATACATCATCTTTTCGATTTTACTACAGCTTACATTTTTTACTAAGAGTGTCTACTCAGATTTCACGAGCCTACTGGCAAATAAACTATTCCTTACTTGGTAACGTTTGCTTTGGTATATGTGATATAGAATCCCAGTGCACGGAGCAACAGGAAGCATATACCCAAGGAGATAATGTGCTGAACATAGTAAGATTCGACAATGAACAGTTCGGCCAGGACTCCGGCCACCTGTTGACCATCTACCACCTCTATCTTGCCTGCTAGCTGGTTGACAATGCCATTAGACATGGAACTGGTCATATTCTTGACGGACATTTGATACTTTTCATCAGGATAGTCATCATCATCAGAGCCAGTGAATGCAATGCGAAAAACGTTAGACAAGAACATGGAAAGTCGCTGATTAATAGTGGCCACAATTTCCACCGTATCTTCACCACAACGATTGAAGCCGTAAATCGCCAAAGCCACACTTTCAAATGCGAACCGTGAGTACGAAAGGTAGGTGAATGGACTTAGAAGATAGGGAATGTATTGGAGTTCGATGAAGAAGCCAGAAAACATCATCATTGGCATGACAGTGACGGGGGCCATAAAGACCACGGTCACCAGGTCCTTGGCGAAGAGTCCGCCCACCACTACGCCTTGGCTCTGAGACACCAAGGCCATGCACAGGAAAGGGATGACCACAAGGACGAACCTTTGCCATTCTAGAGGTTGCTGAGTGGCAAGGTACACGATGGCCAGGTATATCAAGGGACCCGTCATTTGCAAAGGTATGTCAGCCAGAGTTTTGCCCAAGTAGTAAGAAACTATGCTGTACCAGCCATTGGTTCTTTCCTTGGCCACAATGGCCACGTCAAGCGGAAATGTGAGCACAGTAGTCATCAAGGCAGCGAACTGAATCAACATTAGACTGAAGAACCAGAATCCCAGATTGAAGAACACCAGCTTGGACTGCTCTTCCATTCTTTCCTGGACAGCTTCGAACTTGGCCGGGTCTGTGGTGTCCTTCAGTGGCGGCGGGCAGCCAGGAATCGACCCGATGCCTCGGCCGCTGTAGAGAAAGCCCAGAAAGATGGCCGACAGGACGTGCATCGCCAGGCTAGTTATGTTCAAGGTCGGATTTCGCTTTGAACAAATGAACGATCGCTTGTAGTGCAAACCAAGATGGCGGAAAAAGGGATACTGGAACTTGAGGATCATGTCATCCAGGTCACGTTCGAGAAAAGCTATTGACTTGCTCTTGTCACTTTTTGCGACGTCCAGTAAAGTATCCCTAGTTGACCTTTCGTGCTCGACAGACATGGCGGCAATTATTTTGCGCCCATGGTCACCGGCGGCCACGTCGATCAAGAAGTCGGCAGGATTTGTAAATTGCGGCACGCTGAGCTGGAAGGACCTCAGAGCAGTCACCAACGAGTCACCGGGTTCACCTTCGTAGATACACTTCCCAGTTGAGGACAGAGTGTACACCTTGTGAAACAAGTTGAACACCTTCGCCGGCGGCTGGTGAATGGTAACCATTATGGCCATGGGTGGCTTCTCCTGGGTCAGCTGGTGCAATAGGTCAACGGTCTGATAGCACGAGCTGCTGTCCAGACCGGAAGTGGGCTCATCCAGTATCAGTATGTGTGGCTTGGACACCAGCTCCTGAGCAATGGACAATCGCTTCAACTGACCGCCGGAGCAGTTGGCGATGCGCACATCGGCGCAAATGTCGAGGCCGAGCTTGGTCACAATTTCCTGGACAACGTTCACATGGAAATTCTCGGTGGCCGCTTCCTCCACAATGTCGTCAAAGTCCTCACCGTCAGGCCTGATGGCCGAATTTTGAAACTTGGACGCAAAGGTCAGGGCTTCCCGGACGGTCAGCTCTTGCAGGAAATTGTCTTTCTGAGGAATGAAGGCCATGTTCACCTTTTTCTGGCCAACGAACAGAACTTCACCAAAGCGTCCTTTTCGTCGAATTGACGCAATGCACTCGAGCAGCGTTGACTTGCCTGCCCCGCTGGGGCCCATGAGGGCCATGAGCTGGCCCGAGCCCAGTTGCCCATTCAGCCCACTCAGAATGGTCTTGCTCTTGCCATCGTGAAAGAACAAAGACGAGCCCGGCTTGTCGATGATGTAGGTCAAGTTTTTCCACTGGATGGAAAAGTCAGCTGGGTTGCTAATTGCACTGGATGTTCGACTGAGTTTCCGGTGATCACCCAGCCCTTGCTCTGGGTCAAGGGTGCTTGGGTCCAGCTGCTGCATGTCGGCCATGTTTGCTACCAGTATTGCCGTGCTTGTCAAGAAGTACGACTTGAACTACATTCGACGTGGTTCACAAACAAATGAGAAAGTTATTTGCAACCACAGTTGATATAGAACATCTATTCGCGTAGAACCGAATAATGGCCGAATGGCGTGCTCCTTGTTTATTTAGACAAAGCCATTTGAGAGCAACAATGAAATATCACCGGAAAAAATATATTAATTTTTGACTAGAGAAACGGATACGTCAAGAACCGTCAAGAAGCCTTGCCGAGAAGACAACTTCATCTTGGGTCATTACAGCTATGCACACATACACACCTTAATGGTGATAGATTCATTGGGAGAGCGCGTGAATTTTCGGCGTGACCTTGCATCTTGAGTGTTCTAGAAGCTCAAACTTGCATTTGCAAGTCACTGACACAATGGAAGCACTTTCTAGGGACTCCTTGGTCAATATCTTTCGCAAATTACCCATAAAAGAGAAACTTAAATTGTTGCCCTTGAGCCGAGATTGCCAAGAAGCCATTGAGGCCGCACTGCGTGACCAGAAAGTTCTGGGCAACGATGACACACTCAGCACGCCGTGTCCCAAAGTTGGCCACAGAGTGAGCAAGAATGACCTGGTTCCGCACCCGTTTAACAATCGAATCGAATCAAGAGACAAACTGGTCGACTACACGAGCAACCTGTTCAAAATGTGTCCCAACGTGACCGTGGTCAAGCTGTTCGTCCATCACAGGCCACTAAACTTTTCTTACAAGAAAATGTTCGACACAATCAACGAAGTGTACAGTGACAAGCTTCGCTGCCTGGCACTGTCCACAATGCCCAGAACATATGCCCGGATGCCCCTGAATGACGACTTTTCCCGCATGCTGGGCGAATATGAACTACTAATTAGTCGACTACCTCGACTCAAGCACCTGTCGGTACCTTTGCTCAGTGACATTGCTCTGGACGCCTTTCTGACCGAAAATCAAGAACTCGAAATACTCGAAATATGGCGCCTTCACGGAAGTGGCGAATGTTTCAAGAAGTTGCCGCCTTCGATGAAGGTGTTCATCATGAAGTCACCGACACCAAATGTCCTAAAGTCGCTCATTCAGGCTCCGGCCATGGAGACGTTAGAACTACTCGAAATTCGGTCCAATAAGGTGAGCTTCAATGTTGACGAGAAGATTAACTTTAAGAACTTGAAACACTTGAACCTGTGCGGCCGTGGAACTGGATTTACCGCCAAGCACTTCAAGGGCTTCGCAAACTCGAAGAACCTGGAAGTGATGAACATTCAGAACTTTTCAAGCACTCGAAACTTTGAAAGTGACGACTTTAAGGAAGTGTTCGCAAAGTGCAAGAACTTACGAGAAGTAAAACTCAACAATGATACGGTTAATGATCAATTCTTTCTACATGTCTCAAAGTGTCACAATTTGCAGCACTTGGAACTCTGTACCTTTCAAATCATGGTGGAAATCCAGTTAACCGATCAGGCATTGATTCACTTGAAAGAACTAACCAAGCTGCAAACCCTTGTGCTCGAATATTACGGCGGTGTCATGCACATCACCGAGAATGGCCTTTTAGAACTATTGAATTCGTGTGAACATTTGGAAAAATTGATTGTCAAGCGAAGCAGCTTACAAATGATTACGAGCCGAACTAGAGCCAAGTTGATTGAGTTGGTTAATCAGAGAGAATTAGAGGGAAAGGAATATGCTTTCGAACTTGAACATAGTCGGGACAACCATTCGACAAAGTTCATTATGACTTCGAAGTAAAGTGTGGAAAAGGTGATCAAATAAATAAGTAAATTTACTCGACGACGTTTTCGTGTTTTCGCTTGAAATTACATTGACAGTATTAAATAGTTAATGAACAACAATACTGTTTCACTTCAAATGCATAATCTATCTTTCTTTCTCTACGTTCATAGTTAATTAACACATTTTCCTACTATTTAACTTACGCTAGTTAGCCTTGATTGGTTCATTGCTCGCTAATTGTTCTCAAGGACATCAGGGCTCTCCTTGTCTCGGAAGGAGAAGATTCGGCCGAAGAGCTCTCAGAGGAATATCCGGTAAATGAGATAATTTCGTTTGACAATTCATCGGGAATGTGTAGATTCGAACAGAGATCTAGTGTCCAGTGAGTGGAAATGCTGATCAACCATCGTTCGAGCAAGTGGAAGGAAGGTCTAATTGAGGTGGGAGTAGTTAATTAGTTTCAGCCAATTAGTCAGTTAATCTGGTTACCTTTTGTCAGGGTCAAGTTCCGTGCAAAGGAATGCTAGTCGCCAAAAAGGTTCAGGACAAGTGTCACAGAACTTTTCTTTGAACACTACTTTGTTAAGGCCGAAGTCAGAATTCCTAGGCAAGTAATCGGGATCAGCTTGAACACGGCCGATAACCTAAGTGGAACACAATTTGATTAGGAATGTCTCAAGTAGGTCTATAGCAACATACCTCACACAGAACTATGCCAAATGAAAATATGTCAACCTTCTCGTCATACTTCTTCCCCTTCATCATCTCCGGCGCCATCCAGTAAGGATTGCCGACGACAGTGTATCTCTTTCTCCGGTCCCTCTTTTTGCCATTGCTAATTTTTCGGCTAGATGAAATAATTCGAGCCAAGCCGAAGTCAGCCACGACCACAGTTCCATCTTCCCTGACAAGGCAATTCTGTGAGTTTAAATCTCTGTGAATTATGTTCATCGAGTGCAAGTAGGTCATCCCTGAGGCAATGTCCTTGGCAAAATTCACCCGCCGTTCCCAAGGCAATGTGCTGTTCATGTCGTGAATTAGTTCTTTCAAAGTTCCACCGCTAATGTACTCGGTCAACAGGTGCAACTTTTTGTCTTTGTATAAGATGCCAATGAAGTGCAGAACATTTCTGTGGTACAAAGAACGCAAGACAGCAACTTCTTTCAGGAAGTTTAGCTGAGCGTCTTCGTCAACCCTGTAAAGTTCTTTCAGAACCATTTCCTCGTTCGTTTCTTTGTGTGTCACAAGGTAGACTTCGCCGAAGAAGCCTTTTCCTAATAGTCGTCCCTGAACCAGGTCAGCTGCACGAAAAATGCGGCCATTCCTCGCCTTGTCTACTCGGAATGATTTGGTACGACAGAGACCGTAACCAAAGGCTTCACGGCGTTCTACCGGACTTAATTCGGACTTGGGAATGTAGGACGAAGAATATAGTTGCGATTCGTCCATCGATGAGTTGTGGTCTTCATTTATTGCAGTAACATTAGGAGAATAGGATGAAGCAATTAACCGGGGCAGAGATGATGAGCGTTCACGTTTCGTGATTTGTTTAAGTGGAGACCTTGAAGGTCTAGGTGATCTCGAAGAGTCCAACGATTCTGATCTCTTTTTCGTTGTCAGGGCACTCGATTCGTCGTCCACGTCAGGGTCTAAACTCTTCGAATTCTGAATGGGCTTCTTTTCACTTTCCTTGACTGGCTTCATCGACTCCTTCATTGGCTTTTCAATCAGCTGCACTGAGTTAAGTGGATCGTGCTCAACAGTTAACTGTAAACTCTTAGCAGAGCCAATCAGCTCTTCAATGTCTGATAGCGATTGCTCCTTGAGAAGAGTGCCGTTAACTTCGAGCACTTTATCACCCACATGTAGTCCAAGTAGCTGCGAAGTCAACACCGAATTATGATCAAGCTCAGAAATGCTGTAATGTGAACTACGGTTGTCCTTAGCGTCCTTGTCACTCGACTTGGGCTTGTCCACTTTAAGTCGTATACCCCAGCTCTTGTAGTTGTCCGGCACGGAGGGAACGTCAATTAGCTGAATGTAGTGCTGTTTGTAGGATGTCAATGGTAGATGGCCACAAGTAGAATGAATCGATGATTTAGAGCACACGCCACAGAATAGTTTAGTTCGCTCGAGCAATGCGTAGGATTCACTGTAGCCAATCACAGTGGCACACAGACAGCACCTGAAACACTCAGGGTGAAATTTCTGGTCTCCGGCAATCATAACGGGCCCAGTTATCAAGTCACCGCAAACTAGACACGAGGTGGAAGCTAAATTTGACCAGTAGTCGTCCTTGCAAAGTAATTTTCCTTTCTTCTCTACATACCAATCACTCAAAGACATTTCACAAAGTGAACACCTGTATGTGAAGGAAAGAGTTTAGTAAACATGTGAGCAATGAACATGAACCATTCAAGTCTGAGAAAAGCATATTTGCTTTGACTTCAACGTTTGAGCAAGCACAATTAAACGGCAACAAGAATTCTCATAACCCAATAAACACAATTTACGACACACTATTAAATAATGACATACCTGAAGCATCTAGAGCGCCATGTTTGTCCCATGGCCTTCTTAGTCTCCCCATCAGCAGCAATTTCGTCCAGACAGCAACAACAAACTGACGGCGCTGAAATATGACAATGGTAAACCAGGGTGACCATAGTCGAAGGATGATGCAAAAAAATGAGAATGAGAAACAAAGTCAAGTGAGCTCACTATTTACACTATCCTTTTTACGGGGAATTGTGCTTTTACTCACACGAAGATCCGTTGTTGCAGTTACTATCCATTAATAAACTGATTTGATTGGTAAACGGTATTGAAATATGTTCAGATTGTCGCCGCAAAATACAAACAAATCCACCATTACAAACCTTGTTTTCTCTCTCTCTCTCTCCCTCTATCGTTCTCTCCCTCTCCCCTCTAGCTTTGGCTTGTCACAGACACACATACATGTACATAAAATCCGCCCTCAAGCGTGGGTGCGCATGCGCTACACCTGCAAAACCAGTCCTCAATTTTGCTCCCTGATCTGGATTAACTGACGTGTGTTTATATACTTCTAGGCATATGGCGCTAGCTGACTGCTAAAGTCATTTTACTGGTAAGTTTCACCATTTAATTGCAGCTTTCAGGTTCAGTTTTCAAATTCTACATATCCTGTCACTTTCTCTCTGCAGTCTAACTGGTTGGTTGGTTCAGCTGTCTCTGTGGAACGATTGGCGTCCACCGATTTTAATATTGAAATTCCTGTTCTTTGTCAAGTGGCTGACCAAACAAGCCAGCATTTAGTCAACTCTGGAACTCTGATTTTACGAGAAGCAAGGTAAATATAGATTGTGATTTACTGTGTAACGATCTGTGAATCAGGTTTCACTCGGAAGTGTTATGCAACGTAACGTTAAGAGCGGCAGCAATTAACATCGCCATTTTTCTTTCTTAGCTAAAACACCAAAGACAAGTCGCTGAAGGATGGCGGACAACTTTGACCCTTGTGAATGCCTGAACATCTTGAACCATGAAGGCCGAATGCAGCGGTTGATCAATATGGTTCGTGACATAATCAGCCTAACTGTCATAAAAACTAACACTTATGTATTCCGCAGCTTCGTAGCTCACAATCAGATTGCACAGACAATGAATGCACTGACGGTAACCACAATAACTTGCTTTATCTGCAGTTCTACCCCTAGAACCATTCTGATATTTATCGTGTCTCAACAGGCTCATTTGGACTTCCCGGTTTGAATGGAGGCTCAGACAGTCAGACCGCTGTTTGGACAGTGATGATTGGATGGATTGTTCTTGCTGTGATACTGTATTTCATGAGATCTGGCAACCGCAGAGACGGACAATTGAAGTCAAACTCTAACAACGGTCCAAACCGAAATGGCGGACAAGATCCAGCACCTGTATTCTAAGGAGAACTTGTTATTTTAGACCCCCAACGCGCTGAATTACCTTTTATACGCGACACTTCAGAATATCAAACTGGTCGAGTTATATTTTAAGAAAAAGGTATTCTTCCGCTGTATCAGTGGAAGATACCTTGTTGTTAACATCAACTACTATGAGTAGTTTTTAATCTTCTGACACGAGTTCTTATTAAAATAAAAATTATTTATGCAGCTTCGATATGAGGTTTTTATGGCAAGCATGACATCTTCCTCAACTTTCTTGGTTTGAGAAGAGCTTGTTTCTCACCCTACCTAAAACCGATCTTAATCTATCGAATACGCCAGTAGAATCCGGTAGATTCTCAAAATAGATCATCTCTGCTAGTGAATTGTTTTCTGACCATTTCTCCAGCGGTGGCTTCGCAGTCTTGTATGATTCAGGGACAGGACTGCCAACAGCGATGAGCTTGGTTGCTGGAGATGAGAATTCCACCACAGAGTTGTCACTCTTTAACAGCTCATTCTCTGATCCGTTCTTGTCATTCGAATTAACTACATTAATCGGCTGAGTTTTAGTTTCTTCCATAGATTCTATCTTTGACAGCTCATTCTCTGATCCATTTTTGTTCACAAGGCCATTGGTTGTACTTGAGAGAACAGTAACCGAATCATTGCTGCGGATATCATCCTCTTCGTCACTTAGCAAGATCACTTCAGGTTCTTTTTCATCATCAGTATTGGTCGGACAGTTGGCTATTGGATTGTTTTTTTAAACATGATTCTGTGCGAGACAAGAACTTACTTGGCGCAACTGGGCTGCTCGGGCTGTCTGCAAATGACAAAGATGAAGATGATATCTTGACTCGCTTGAACGGCTTAGGTTTCGGCCTTTTCATATTTCCCGTTGCATAGGTAAGTTGTTGAAAAGGTTGCATGGCTGGCATTCCAAGGTAGTCATGGTGCTGAACAACAATAATGGTAAAACATTTCTCGAAAGAAGTTCACAACCTACATCCGAAACACCTTCAGGCAAGGGCGCATTGAATCCAGGGTATATCACTAAACTCTCTGGATTGTAAATATTAGCTATGAATGGAAGTCATTGGTTAGTTTCGTGGTCTTCCTGAACGCAAACACTGACCTTCTAAGGCTTGCCTTTTCGGTGACCTAGGTGAGTCCCCGTCGATGAGATCTACCACTGATGATGACATGTCTGCCGTTTTCAACCATCCTGGTGGATATCCAAGAACTCTCATGCGATAGATCCATATTGGCAGTTTGTCAGAGTGCAGTCCAAGCGCTTCTTGCAACTCTTTGCTGATTCTTCCCGCTTTAACTCCTGACGATAGTTCGTCAAAGTAGCGTCTAGAGTGAATAATATTGTGATACGAACAACAAGATTATCATTTCAATGTCTTACTTTGGTGCCATCGAGATCAAGATAAACAAAACAAGTGAATTGGAATTGTGTCTCAGATGTTCGTTCAACGCACTCACGAAACGGTCCCTCAGTGGGCGACAGACAACAGTTAACGATGACAGCCGCCGAGGTAAGTTCTAGTTGTTCTCTGAATAAGTTCTAATTTTAATGTCTCATTTAGGAATTACAGCGTGAGCTACACCTGATCATGGAAAACGTTTCAGGACTTCAAGTCATCGTCATCACTGATAGGGATGGAGTTCCCCTTATAAAAGGTGAGGAATACCGCAATGTCGTTGTATACTTATCTGATTTAATAATAGCAAGCAAAGAATTAGCACCAGAGCTGGCTCTCAGGCCCACGTTTCTAGCAACTGGATCCATTACGAACGACCAAGGAGGCAAACTTGGCATTGGCAAGTGTCGAGGTGTTTATTGTGAATATGAAAACCAGCAAGTTATGAATTTTAATAAGCATCCGTTCACTGTTACTTTAATTGCAACGAGCAAAGCAAATACTGGTATGCTGTTGACTTTGCAGAATTCGTTTGATGCTATATTATCTGAACTACACAAGGTTGTTGAAAATGTTTAATTAGTTGAATACATCGATACATTTCATTTTGTACCACTTGCAAGTTAAGTTTCCCGTCTCAACCTTGCACCGAATCTGTCTTAACACACCGATACGGCACGGAAGACTCTACGAACACGGTAAAATCCAAAGGTATACGTGCCTTAGCCTTTGTGGCTTTCTTTGATTTTCGTAGTGATTTCGACACATGGGTCCATTTCGGATCTAAAGGTCCATTCGCCTTTAATGGAAATGTATCTATTTCTCTTGGAACTTCCGTACTCGTTCGGTCGATCCTTGCTTCGACTTTTCGCAGATATTCCTTTTTCATTTCCAGCCTGAGTTTATTTTCAAGTTCTTCTCGAGTTGTCCTGCTCTGAACTACGACCTTGTCCATTGGCGAGCCACTGGCCGTGCTTCCGGGTCCACCAAGGATAGCTGAGTCCGTAGACATTCCCGATTCTGGGACACGTGTCTCCTTGCTCTGACTCAACCTTTTCAACAGGTTCTCAATTTCTTGATCCTTCAGCTCTAGTTTCGTTTTGAATTCCACGGACTCTCTAACCATGGCTTTCTTCAAATCACCGATCTGATTTTCCAGCTGGATGATTTTCGAAGTCAAATATTTTGTCGCTGTATCATGAGACATTTTGTGTAAACAACAACCAAACCAAATGACCGAAACCACTTTTAGTCAGCTAACTCAGGCCTGCAGGACTTTATGCTACTTATGCTAGAGTGGACAGGAAATTTCCCCGCCAAATTTTTTCAGCCGAGCCGAAGAGAGCGACAGCTTATCACGGGGGAAAAGCTGTGCTTTCCTCGAGCCATCCAATAAGGGAAGCATCTGATCTCTAGTTCTGCCGTGTAGGGCGGAGCTTCTCTGTCGACTGTATCTGATCGCCGAAAGCTTTTCGAGCAGGATTAAGAACACGAGCGCCACCTGTCAGTTGACAGCCATGTTATGAAACAACGACCCCTCTGACGCAGCACGTGTTTTCGTTTGTAAACATCGGTTTGGAAACGCTTTTTCGCTAAATTGCTCATCTATTGGATTCTAATTGACAATGTCTCGAATCATCGTGAAGAATCTTCCAAAAAACGTAAGCTTGCTTGTCATATTACGAAATGATTTTACTGAAATTTCTTTAGATAACGCAAGATAAGTTGCGCGAATATTTCGCTTCCAAAGGAGAAGTTACTGATGTTCACATGAAACATGACAAGAATGGTAAATTTAGAAACTTTGCCTACATTGGCTTCAAAGCCGAAAGTCAAGCTACGGATGCGGTGACTACTTTGGACAAAACCTACATGGACAGCTGCAAACTGATTGTTGAACCATGCTCACAAGAAGCAATTCCCTTTGAAGAAAAATTTGAGTTGAAAAGAAAGGCCAAAGAAATGAAGAACTCATCAGAGGCTAAGAAAAAGCCAGAAAAGAAACCGAAAAAGCCTAAAATAGACCCTTTTGAGGAGTTCAAAGATGATCCTTCATTTGCTGAATTCTTAGAGGTACAGAGAAATGTTGGCGAAAAGAAGGCTTTATGGGCCGACGATAACCCGATGTCGAAAAATCACAATTCAGATGTGGAAAAGGGTGACAGTGGACATGAGTCGAGTATATCTGAGAACCATGAAGACTTACCTAAAAAGTCACCTCAAGCCAAACCCAAGAAAGATTCTGAGTATACAGTAAAAGTGTCTGGTCTGCCTTATAAATGTAAGAAAAGCCACCTCAAAAAGTTTTTCAATCCCTCACCGCTCGGAAGTGTGAGAATGCCACCGAAAGTAAATGGTATTGCATATGTGTCATTCAAAACAGAGGCAGACCTGAAACAAGGCCTCGTTAAGCATAGAAGTTTTATTGACGGAAAACGTATAGATGTCAAACTCTTCAAGAAAACAACATCGGAACCAAATGCTCTAAATAAAGATGTGAACAAGAAAGATTACAAAACGACAGATGAAACTATAGCAGAATCTGGTCGGATGTTCGTCAGAAATTTAGCCTACTCTTGCAGTATCGAAGACCTCGAAGGACTGTTCGGGAAGTTCGGTGAAATTGCTGAACTTCACCTACCCATTGACAAGGCAACGAAGAAAATCAAAGGCTTTGCATTTGTGTCATTTGTCTTTCCTGAGCATGCTGTCAAAGCTTATGACGAACTTGACAAGACACCTTTCCAAGGCAGATTGTTGCACTTGATAGCGGCGCAATCTAAACCTGAAGGCCATACAGCTGGGCTCAAGAGTGATGTCAGTTCTTTCAAAGAGAAACAGCAAAAGGAAAAGAAAGATGAAGCAAATCTGTCAAAGAATTGGAACACATTGTTTTTAGGTGCTGATGCTGTAGCTGAAGTGATGGCGGAAAAGTTTGGTGTTTCGAAAACCGATCTTGTGGCGAATACAGACACTAAGGGTTCCGTTGCCGTCAGAATGGCCTTGGGCGAGACGCAATTGGTTAACGAGACTAGGAAATTCTTGCTGGACAATGACGTTAATTTGACAGCCTTCGACGAAGAAGAGCCGAAGAGAAGCAAAAACATTATCATTGTCAAAAATTTACCCGCCAAAACTACGTCAGATGAAATTCAGGAAATGTTTACCAAGTTTGGCAGTGTTACTCGTGTAATCATGCCACCATATGGAATAACTGCTATTGTCGATATGCAAGAAAGAACTGAAGCTAAAATAGCATTTAAGAAATTGGCATACTCTAACTTCAAGCAGCAACCACTGTATCTAGAATGGGCTCCGGCTAATCTGTTCCGGTCACCATCGGAAGAGCAGGCACAGGATAAAACTGTCCAAAGTGACCCTGGTGACGGTAACAAATCAGGTGCCGAACCCGGTGAAGGATGTTCACTGTTTGTCAAGAACATCAGCTTTGAGACAAATGACGAGGACTTCGAAGCCCACTTTAAAAAATACGGCAAACTGGGGTCTGTGAAACTCTGTCGCCACAGGGATGGCTCCGGCTTGTCCATGGGATATGGTTTCGTTGAATACAAGGAAGCCTCCTCGGCTCAGAAAGCACTGAAGGCTGTTCACAACTCAACTCTAGATGACCACTGTTTGCAAGTCAGCTTGTCTCGGAATGTCAAGAAGTGAGTAATGCTTGTAATAGTATGCAAATGGCTTTTGTATAACACGATGTTTTCTTGTTCTCTTCTTGTTCGATCTCTCTCGCTCTCCCTCTTCCTCTCTTTCTACCTTCGCCACAGGGATCAGCAAAAGTCATCATCCAAGCAGGGTGCAAGCCAGGAGGAGGAGAAGAAACAGCATCCTTCTTCTTCGGCAGCTACAGCAACAACTAAAATGGTTGTTCGAAATGTTCCATTTGAAGCAAAGCCCAGTGAAGTTGAAGAGCTTTTTCGGTAATGATTACTACCAGTAGTTCAAACCATTTATAACCTGATCTCTTTCCATTCTTTCTCTCCTCTTTTTCTCTCCCTCTCCCTCTCTCTATGTTACGCTCGACTGGAAACGGGCAACTGTTCCCCTTTTTCGCTCTGGGTTTTGTCTCCAATACACACAACTACAAATACAACACACCTCTAATGTGATCTATGGCAAACTAAAATGACATCTGAAAAATGTATATAGAGCGTTCGGTGAACTGAAGAGTGTAAGATTGCCCAAAAAACTGTCAGGTGACCATCGTGGCTTTGGTTTTGTGGAGTTCGTTACGAGACATGATGCCGAGGTAAGAGCAAGAGGGCGAGAGGAAAAGAAATGGCTCGGATTACATTTTCGGCTCATCTTTGATGTGCTTCGTTTCATTTACGGCAATCGCTGATTTATTGAAATTTGGTCTCTCCTCTTTCTATCTCCTTCGCTCTCCCTCACTCACTTTCTTCACTCTCTCTCCCCTCCCTATCTGGTTTGCTGTCTTATATAGAGAGCGATAGAAGCCTTGTCTGGAAGCACCCATTTGTACGGAAGGCGATTGGTTTTAGAATGGGCAAAGTCTTCCGAGGAAGAGGATAAGTAGTGGTCGTGGTCATGGTGTTTCCTCCAAATGAAGCAAGAGAGAGAGGGAGAGAGAGAGAGAGAGCAAGCGACCTGTTCTGCAACATTTACTCGACCACAATATATGTAAAATCTTGGGCCGTTCCCTTTAGTTTCTCTCTATCGCTCGGCCTTTCGCTCTCTCATTCGCTCTCCCTCTCGCTGATTTCCCTCTCGCTCTGCATAGAAAGCTAATGAATCAAGAGTAATCTCTCTCCATGTTATGTTTCGACAAGAAAAATGTATGTTCTTTGTGAGCCAGGAAAAATATACATCAGATTCACGGACGAACGAAGACCGCAATAGACGGTTGGCCGGCCATACCATCGGCGGCCGAATATTTTATCAAGGGCAGGCCCGGCCAGTGGCACCGACAGAGAGCGTCCTCTCGGCACATTGTAATGTCAGAAACATGCAGCCGTTTCTATCTCTCTCCCCTTCTCTCTATCCTCTCTCTCTCTTTCCCTCTTCTCTCGCTCTCAGTCGATCAGCTCTCTCCAAATTCCCTTTTTCTCTCGCTCTAGTCCTCTCCCTCTCTCTCTCCCTAGCTCTCCTCGAGCTGTCATCAACAGAGATTGTAAAAGGAAAATGTACGAGTTTTGCAGTTTGTTGTCTACTGTGCTGCGAAACAAAATCGCGACTCTCCTCTCTCTCTCCCTCTCTTGCGCTCTTAAACTTGCTGATGTAATATTAAAGGCACAAAATGAGAAAAACAGTGGGAGACATGTAGAGCTCCTGAAGTGCAGGTTATCTCTCCCTCCCTCTCTCTCTCTCTCTCGCTCTCTATTTATGGCTAGGTGGGTGACATGTGGACTAGACCATCATCGTGGCTCGGACTCCAGTAGCGTGTGCAAGTGATGGCCATGCCATGTCTGAAGAGGGGAGAGCGAGAGGAGAGAGAGAGGGAGAGACGGCCTCTGACTGAGTTGACAACTGGCCCTGCCCGTGTTTACATGACAAGTGCCACACAATGAGAAGACACCTATTTATATGCAGATTACAAGAGAAGTAGGAGGAGAGCGAGAGGCAAAGAAGTAGTTGAGGGATCAAAGAGAGCCAGAGAGCGCGTGAGAGGGAGAGGGGGAGAGAGCGAAAGAGAGTGAGAGACGGAGAGATTGAAGAGGCCGAGTGTGCATTGATTGCGTGTCAACAGTTGGATATGTGCTCAGTGGCAGCGACGGTGCGTACAATGTCGTGTCTCTAGGCGGTCCTCCTCTCCCTCTCCTCCCTCTTCCCCCTTTGGCCCGAGGGACGCCAACGAGCCCCGGAGGGACTAGAACTCGAGAATGGTGGTGTACCCTGAACGCTTCTCTCTGTCTAGGAAGGCTCCTTCTCCCTTCACTTGCCTCTCTTACTGTCTCTATCTCCCTCTCTCTCTCGCCCTCTATTCCCTTATTTTCTTTGTGCCACTGTGTGCTCTGCTTGCCCTCTGCGTGTGCGATAGAGGCAGAGAGGGAGGGAGAGAGCGAGAGATCCTAGTAGAGACAGCTTCGATTCTGAAACTGTATCACCATCTGGAACTGGTATACTTCAATTGAGAGCGAGAGGAGAGAGCAAATATAAACGAACTAACAGAACGAGTGGTCGAGCCTGAAAATACAGTCCACCTTCTCACACACACACAGTCTCTCTCCCTCCCTCTCTCTCTCCTTCTCGCTTTCTCTCACTCGCTCTCTTCTTTCTCTTTCTGTGTCGAATCGATTATCCATGTGTACGTATATCTACAAAGGCCTTCGCCGACATCGGTATAAAAAAGCAGGTCTCCTCTTTCTCTATCGCGCTCTCACTCTCGCTCTTTTCCTCTCTCTTCCCTCTCTCTCCCTCTTTCCCTCTCTCACTGGAGCTCTCGAGAATGTTTATTTCAAGGGTTTCCCTATTACACTCTCCTTTGCTCTCTGCATACATTTCATGTCCTCGTGTTTCATGACCAACAAGCATGGAGAGTCGTGAGCTTATGCTTCAATGATCCTCTTCTCTGTCACTCTCTCCCTCTCTCCTCAGTTTTGCCGAAAGAGAGAGAGAAGGAGAGAGAGGAGTCCTCTCTCCTTACTTCGGCAGTGCGGACGTAATTTTCAGAACATGGGTCAACTTTCGGCAACGGTTCTAATCCTTCTTTCAAAGGCCGACTTCGACATGCTGTTAATTTTTAACAGCAACTTTCAAACATTTTGACATCGAGTTTCATTCTGGTAGATATTAAAAGATAAGGCGCTCATACAATTCTATCTCTCCCTCTCGCTCTCTTCCCTCTTGCTCCCCCCTGTCACTCTTCCTCTCCCTCTCCTCTCCTATTTCAATGGTGGCCGTGGGAGATCCTAAAACGATCTAACCTGCACCGAACTTCTACTTGACAATGTTCTCGAGTTTCACACTCACTTTCTCTCTCTCCCCTTTTCCCTCTCTCTTTCTCCCTTCCTTTCCCCCCTTTTCCACTCTTCCTCTTCGTCTCTCCTTCGCCACTCTCTGTCAACTTTGCTGTATCTAGTGTCACTCGCTTGCACAGCTTTGCGCTCTGTCAGTGAGAATAAAGTCTCTCCTTCTCTCTCTCTCCTCTCTCTCTCTATCGTTCAGCATAACTTGATCCAAGGTAATCTCAGGGCCCGTGATTCCAGTAGCCGCAAGTAATTGCATCTCTCTCCCTCTCGCTCTAGTGGCCAGTTCGCACACAGTGAGAGAGGGAGAGGAGAGAGAGAGAGAGACGGTCGTGTTCTGTGGCGTTGGCTTGAATTGATCGAAGGCCTGAGATTAAGATGTATCCGAGGTGCGAAGAAATGCTACTTGCAAACCTGTGCTTGTCTTGAGAGAAGAAGATGAATGCGGCCATGTGAGAGATTCTCTCTCGTGAACTTTCTTCCTCTCTCTCTCCCTCTCTCGCTCCTTCTCTCTCCCTCTCTTCCCCTCTCATTCTATTCTCCTCTTCATCTCTTTTCTTCGTCACTGGCTTGGTCTAGACGGTCGCAGTTAACTGCATAGTCGCGGCCATCCAGTCGGACGAGCAATTCAATTTTTTCTTCCTCTCCTCTCTCTCTCTCTCTCCTCTCTCGCCCTCTCGCTCTTACTTCTTCATTGCCGTACCCGTTGCGTGCAGGGTCTCTTTCGCGAGATTAGTCTCAACTAATCGCCGATACAGGCTTTACATGAATAGGTAGCAAGTCGTGGGAAAAGTCATTCATCCTCAACTCGAGAGTAGTTCTTGTCTTCTTCCTTTTTCTTGTCCATGCGACCATCTACATCTCTCTCGCCCTTCTCTCTCTCCCTCTCTCTCCCTCTCGGGCTGTCGCTGGTGTCCTTTCTTCTTTTTTGAACTATTCCTTCCTTATTCCACTAGAGATGCGGTCATGCCTTGGAGCGACTCAATGTCTCTTTCTCTCTTCGTCTCCGGAACGGGTGCGAAACTGTGTAATTGCTTCTCCTCCCTTGTTTTTTTTGCTCGCTGTCCGTCTCTTGATCTCTCTCTTTGGCTCTTTCTTTCCTCTCACAATCTCTCCCTCTCTCGCTCCTCTCGCCTCCTTGCCTCCCCTCTATTCACAGAAACCTTTAGCTCGGCAATGCTCTCAATCGAAACTCTCCCTCTCTCTCTCGCAAAATTCGTACCTTCATCCCTTAATTTTCACCTTCATGTGCAGGTGGGCAGGATGTTCTCTCCCTCTCTCTCCTCTCTCGCTCTCTCCTCTCTTCCTCCTTTCCTCCTCTCAATCTCTACACTTTCACATTTTTTCTTCCACTTTTTTCGCTTTCAGAGGCGCCGACTCTCTTTCCTCTCCCTCTCATCCTCTCTCCCTCTCCCTCTCGCCACATCCTAGAGTTTGAAAGAAAAGTTGCTTTTGTGGATTAAGACATTCACTTGCATTGTAGTTGTTGTTGAAGACAAACCGATGTTTACTAACTTTACTAATACATAACTTCGGGTTTCGCTTCATGTGTGTAATCATACATTCGCTTGAGAAAAGATTCCTCTGAGAGAGTAACCTTTCTGAAGGGAGCCTTTTCTGCTGGAGTAGCAAGAGAGAGAGAGAGAGGGAAAGAGAGGGAGAGGAGGAGGAGAGAGGGAAAGAGAGAGGAAAAGAGCAATGTGCAGTGTATATAACCAGGAATCTTCGTTTTCTTCTTCTATTCAGTAGAAATTGGGCACCGGGCCCGGGCCGGGTCCGCCACCGGGGCCCATGGAGTCGCCCATGGGGTCAGTGTCCACCAGGCTCATGCCTTCGGGTGCTTGCTGGTCGGGGAAGAAGCCATAAAATGGCGGACCACCGGTTATGCCGCCATGATGGTGCGGCCCGGGAGGAGGTGGGTGTCCGCCGTAGCCGGAGAAGTCGCCCGGGTTGCTCGATTCTGTTTTTTTAGGAGAGGGAAAAAATGGGAGAGATGGAGAGGGAGAGAAGAAATCAGGTTATTCCTATTGTTCAAGAGATATAGAGCAAACTGTGGGCATATCTCTCCCCTTGCTGTCTCTCTCTCTCCTTCTTTCTCTCTCGCTCTCCTCTCTCGAGCCTTCTTTCAGTTCGTAGGCGGCCTTTCTCTCTGCTCTTCGAGTTCGCTACATGCGCCAGTCTAAAGATTTCTCTCTCCCCACTCTGGTCTCTCTCCCGCTCTCTCTCTCCGCTTTCTCTCTCTCCCTCTCCCTCTCTCTCTCCCTCTCTCATCTTCCTGGTTGACGTTGATGGATGACTTCGGCGGACACTCCTTTTTTCGAGAAATGCCACCGCATAATAGCTGGGCTGTCCTTTGCCTTCCTAGCCCTGCAATTAACCATTGGTTTCTCTGAAGGAAGAGTCCCACTCGTTGACCCCACCGCTGCCTCATCTTTCTCTCTCTCTCTCTCCCCCTCTCTCCCTCTCGCTCTCTTCGCTCTTTTTTGCTTTCCTATCTTGGCTCACATTAGCACACCTGGTCGCGGCCATTGTCTCAAATGCTTTGGTACTTTAGCGAGAGGAGGATCTGTGACAAGCCCATGTAAGCGAGTCCAGCCCATTTAATGGGCCTGCATCGCTTCTGAGAGCATGGCTCATCTTTCGCTCCCTCTCCCTCTCTCTCCCCCTCTCCTCGCTCCTCTCCTCTCCCAGTTTCCTACGGGTCTCATATTTTCTCACTCATTCATTCAGTTACATTATCATAAATGTCGTTAGTTTTGCTGCTCCTACCTGCTCTCTCCCCGTTTCGCTCCCTCTCGCTCTTCCTCTCTATCTCTCTCTCTTTCTTCCTTTTTCCTCTCGCTCTCTGCTCTCATTGGTCTAAGCATTTCTCGTTTTAATTTTATGTCGACCCAAAGCTGTTATTAAAGGGCAAGTCACGCTTAATTGGTCGCTCTCAAGTTCATCTTTGGATATAATGAGACTCTAGCCCATCACGCGTTGACGCCATTTCTCTCTCTCTTCTCTCTCTCTCTCTCCTCTTCTCTCTCCTCGTGACATGCAAGAGAGTATATTATACAGTAGCACTTGTTATACAGGGTTAAGTGTTGCCAGTGCGTCGCTTCTAGCTGCCTTAATTCTAGAGCTTTCAATTTTAAAGCGTCTCTCTCTCTCCTCTCTGTCTCACTCTCTCGCCCTCAATCTCTCTCACTCTGTCTCTCTCTCTCCCTCTCCTCCGCTCCTTCGCTTTAAAAACTTGCTATAGCAAGTCATTGATTAGCAGGAACTGAAAGTGAGAGAGACTGGAAGTCACATACAATGAGTCGGGTGAAGAATGACAGCAAAGGGACTTTGATGGCGTTCATTGCGACATCTCCTTCTCCCTCTCGCCCTCTCTCTCTCTCCCTCGCTCTCTTATCTGACGGCATCCTCTTCCTAAACGACACACTAGCTTGACTGTTCGCTTGACTGATTTTGGAAGAGCGACTTTGAGCGAGAGAAAGAGCGAGAGAGACAAGAGGAAAGCCCAAGAAAAAATCGAAAGAGGGAGAAAAAGCAGCGCGAGAGCAAGAGGGAGAGGAGGGCGAGAGCGAGAGAGGGAGAAGGAGAGAGGTGCCTATAAAGACGCTATCTCTCTTCAGCAAAGGATCAGGTATTGCACCGCAAATGCTACTTCACTGCTAGCTGACACTTTTGCTTGACATGAAGCAAAAAGGGATCGATCCCTTAGTCCTTCTCCCTCCTTTCCCGCTCTCCCTCTCGCTCCCTCTCCTTCGCTCCCTTTCTCCATCTCCTTTCCCTCTTGCCTGTCTCTGCGAGAGTTTCCAAAAACTAACGCAGCTACTTCTATTTGCAAATTAAACTTGTTGCCAGAGGGCCAATGTCGGTCACGGTTAGATTTTGTTTCCCATTTTGGTTTGCCCGCAAGGCCCGACTGGTTGAGGAGACCAGAGCAGTTCATCTCTCGCTCTCTCTCTCTCTCTCCTCTCCCTCTCTCGCTCTTTCTCTCGTTCTTACCAAGCAAGTAGCTCCAGCAGCATCAAAAACGAGCGCTTCTTTCTTTAAAAACGAAAGCACGAACTAAGCAATATATCTTCGCAGAGCGAAGAAACTCCGACAAACAACTAATTATTTAGCCCCAAAACTTTTACTTGTCGGACTCGCTCGCTCTCTCGCTCTCTTCCCTCTCTCCTCTCTATCTCTCGCCCTCTTTAGCTCTACCTCTTGTTCTTATTTCTAGACTTGTAAACCAGCAAAAACCAGGTACCCTGGTATGCAGCTCTCTCACTCTCACTCATTTCTCTCTGCCCTCTCTCTCTCTCTCTCTCTCTTCTTCTCTCTCCTCGCGCTCTCTCCTCTCCCTCTCTCCTCTCGCTCTCTCAGTACGCCCTGGCACGACCAATGTTATGGTGCCTGCGACTCTGCGGGTTGTGTGTGTCTCTCCCTCTCCCTCTCATTGACAGAGTATCGAGTTGCATTCGGTGGACGCTTGAGCCTACTAAATTTCCTTGTAATCGTTGCATGCATGCATTGCTTATTGTTCTCTCTGAATAACAGAGAGTGAGCGAGAGGAAGAGGGGGAGAGAGGGAGAGAGCGAGAGGAGACAGAAGCATAGTGGAGGATAGAGAGGGAGAGAGAAATGGAGAGAGAGCAGGAGGGGAGGGCAGTCAATCGACCGAGACGCGAACTAAAATTTAGCTGCGGAATCAAACGTCGATGAGCAACAAAAGCACGGATGCAGGGAGAGAGGGGGAGAGGAGAGAGAGAGAGAGAGAGGGAGAGAGATGAAGTGCACACGCACCCTGCGGATCCAGTGCGGCGCGTGCAAAGAACGACGTGCTTCGGCTTCGTGAAATTACAGCCATTTCTCTGCCAATCTGACTCTTTCCTCTTTTCTTTTCTGTCTCCCTCTCTCTCTCTACCTCTCTCCTCTTACCCTCTCATTCTTTTCCTCTATTTCTCTCATTCCATCACGTTTCCTTCCCAACTCTTGAAACCAGTACTCAGTAAGAGGAGAGAAAAAGGAAACTCGGTCTGAGAGTGCACGCGTTCTCATTCTCCCATTCTCTCCCGCTCGCCGTTCCTCTCTCTCCCTCTCTCCTTCTCCCTCCCTCTCTCACTCTACCCTCTTCCTCTCTCATACACACACTCATATTCATACACAGCGAACCTTGTCTAACACTATATGCATATAAACATATCATAGCCGGTGTTTGTGTAGCCGCAATATATGGGCATAACTGCCACTTAGGAAGGAGGCGTGAACTGGTTACTGGCGTGACCTTCCATATTATTTAATGACCATAGACCATCACTAGGCTTTGACTTTGTTGTTTATGGGTGTCTGGCCAGAAATTTAGGGGACCATCTCTTTTTAATTTACTGCCCGAGCCGACGTTAGGGGGTGAGATCTGTGTTTACCTTTGCTTGAGATATTTACTACCTGTACTCAGTGTGGCACTACTTCTACTCTCTCGCCCCTCTCTCTCCCTCTCTCCTTTCTCCTCTCTCACTTTTCCAGCTGACTATTTCTACTCATTATTACGTAACCGCGACTCTACAGTTTCACTGGTCAGCGTATAAAAGATGGCCCAGCTGACCAAGGGCATCATTTTAGGGGAAAATAGCCTCGTCTTCCCCAGTTTGCTCTCAATGGCCCTCCTTTCTGCTCAACAGTCTCAGTGTTGGCTCTTTCTCTCCTCTCCTCTCTCTCTCTCCATCCCTCTCGGTCGTTGGCAAAATCGAAAATCGATGGCTTCTCTCTCTCCCTCCCTCTCTCTCTCCTTGACGCATGTTTCCAGTGCGATTACTGCAACATACAGGCTTTGCTATTGTTTCTTTCCCTCTCACCCGCTTCCCGGTCAATAGTTTATATGCAAGTGGGATGATGCATATCAAGCAAAAGCCGAAGCGAGAGGAGAGCAAGAGGGGGAGAGAGAGAGGAGAGAAAAGGAGAGCGAGAGGGGGGAGAGAGAAGGAGAGCGTTCGAGTCATTCGGAAGCCGGGCGAGTATAATTCGAGATTTCAGGTGATAGACGATCGAGAGAGGGATACGGCTTAAAGGACCAAAGCAAGAGAGCGAAAGAGAGGGAGAGAGGAAGAGAGCGAAAGAGCGAGCGGGGAGAGAGAGAGGCGACTCAATAGGGTCTGTACAAATGGGAGCCGATAGAACAATGGTTCTGTCGATCGAACCGAACTGTTCAGCACTGGTCACATGGACACACGAGGAAGGACAGTGAGAGAAAGATAGAGAGCGAGAGGACGAGAGGGAGAGGAGAGAGAGAGAGAGAGAGAAAGTCCGTGTGGTCGGATTATGCTTGGATTACTGGAGCTTTACCGGGAAAATCTGAGACAAAACTTGGATTTGCGCTTTTCGCTTCGATTTTCGGAGAGCGAGAGGGAGAGAGGAGAGAGAGAGCGACAGCGTTTGGACATTGGGGATAAGAGAGGGAAAGAGCGAGCTACTTATAATGCGACCTTTGATACTAAGCAATGCATTGAACTGGCGAGCTCGAGAGAGACGGAAAGGAGAGACGGACAGAACGAAGGAGAGAGGCCGAAGAGGAGAGAGGGAGAGAGAGAGAGAGACCGCGGAGGACAAGAAGCTATAAGCCCCACTTCTAGCGCTGCTTGTTGTTTTCCCAGCCCATTGGGTTTGGGTTTGTATTTGGTTAACAAAGGCCAAGCTGGCTCGGCCATTGTCTGGCCGTATTTGCTGTATGTTTACCTGAAAAGTAGCCGAAGCCACCGCTGGGACCACCGACAATGTCCGTGCTGTCGTCCAGCCCGTCGTGGGTCAGTCCGGGCCTGAGTGGCCGCATTGCCCTTCGCGGGCCGCGGAAGAAGTGTCTCCGCGCTCCCATTGTGCTCAGTTGCTTCATCCGGCGCTCTTTGGACCTTCGGTTCTGGAACCAAACCTGTTGAGAGGGAGACGAGGAGGGAGAGGGAGAGGAAGAGAGACATTATGCACTGAGTGATACTTCAGGAGACCAAGGAGCAAGTTAACCTCGAGCCTATCTCTCTTCCTCTCCTCCCCCTCTCTCTCTCTAAACTGCGTCCTTGTTTCGAGACGAATAATTATGACATGTCGCCTCTCTAGAGAATGATTCACGAAAAGAGGGAGAGGGAGGGAGAGAGCGGCTAGATGCAACTGATATGTCTAAGGTTATGCAATAATAACGGCGACGATTTGCAGCCCATCTCTAGTGCCACATGATGCTTCAGTGACTCTATACTTACGACGAAAGACTCAACATGGCGACCGAAAAAAATATATACACACAAAGGTTGCGTACGTTCGTATTTTAGGTTAGATGTAAGTTATATAGTTCTACTTGCTCTAAATTCTTTGAATTCAAACATACTCTATCCTCTCTCTTTCTGCCTCTCCCCTCTCTTTCTCTCTCTTCCTCCTTCTCTCCACTTCATCCCAGCTCTCCTTTTCCTGTGCTCGTTCTCTCTCTCTCCTCTCTCGCCTTCCCTTCCCTCCTCTCGCTCTCGTCATTCCTGTTTTGCATTAACGTAGTAATATTTATGCATAGAAATGCATACATACAGCAAGATGAGGTAAAAGATTCGCTTGAAGAGAGGGAGAGAGACAGCACGAAAGGCTTGAGCCCTGTAAAAAGGGAAGCCTTCGCAGAATGAAAACAAATTCTGTGCTCAGTATGGAAGAGGAAAACAGAAAGCGAGTGAGAGGGAGAGGGAGAGAGAGAGGAGAGAGAGAAAATATGAGAGCTCAAAACTTGCGTCTCACGTCATTAAGAAAACGCTAAAATAACAGATGCAAACCGCAAACTTCGTGTCAACCCATCTTTGCCGCCTCTCGTTCTCTGTTTCGCACTGACTAGCATCTCTTTCTCTCTCTCTCGCCCTCTCCCTCTCTCCCTCTGCTCTCAACCTCACTCGCATCCCTGGAGTCCGAAGGATGCGCCAAACATCCAGAGAGACGCATTTTCGGAAAGTGCATTACGTGGCATAAATCACGGCTTACTGGGCAAAGATCTCTCTCTTTCTCTCCCTCTCTCCTCTTCTTCTCGCGCTTCCTCTCACTTCAGCTGGAGCTCCTCTCTTCCTCCCTCTCTCTCTCCCCTCTCTCGCTCTCTCCTCACGAGAAATCATTGACTTGATTAATTAATTCAGCGAAGAAGCTATTGTACAAAGTGAGCCGAATACACATACACATACACACATACTAATATAGGTCGCATTTTGTGTTTCTCTCGCTCTCTCCCTCTCTCGCTCTCTTCTCGCTCTGTGCACGTTGGACGCCATTAAAGGTAGATTCAGGTTCTTTCTCTCTCCCTCTCTTTTTGCACGCTCTCTCTCTCTCTCCCTCTCCCCCTCTCGCCTTCGCAGTTGGTACCTGAATCACACGCATGTTGAGTCCCGTCTCCGTGGCCAGTTGTTCTCGTATATGCCGAGTCGGCTTCGGCGTCGCTGCAAAGGCGCTCTTGAGTGTTTCCAGTTGCTTGGCCTTGATGGTCGTCCGAGGGCCCCTTCGCTTAGTCCCGGGCTGGTTCTCGTCGGCCCCGCCCCCGTTTGCCCCTCCGCCACCTCCGGAGCAGCCCACAGAGTTGCTGGCGTTGCCCGGAGAGCCGGCGCCCATGGAGTCGGTGGTGCCGTTGCAACCGTGGCCCGAGTCGGACATTGAGGAACTGGCGGACATGGGCGAACATTTGCTGGTGAGGCCCATGCCCACTTGTGGGCCCCCGCCTCCTCTGTCTCCTCCGCCACCGCAGCCCCCACCGTTACCCATGTGGCCCAGTGGCGGCAGCTGCCCCATCCCCAGGGACGAGTTGCTGAGCAAGTCATCCTCTCGGTCATCGTCGCCCAGCATTGCCTCTGATTCCGGTGGACTCACTATATTGTCATCTAGGTCCGCTGGTGATGTCAGCCCATGTGTCATGTCTGCAGGGAGAGAGGGGAGAGGGCGAGGGAGAGAGAGAAAGAGCGAGAAAGAGAAGAGTGAGGGAGAGGGAAACAATGGTATTGTTTTATAAATCAACTCTCGCGTATGTTAATCATTTAGCTAAGTATACGTTGCCAACAAGCAATGAATGGTCTTTGAAGAATGTCTTCTAAAACTTCAAGTGGCTCTTCAAGAGACAAGGAGAGGGAGAGAGGAAAGGAGAGGAGAGAGAAGCAGCTTCCGATTATTGGCTTAAACATTTTCAAAAGTGCCTCATCATTTCTCTCTAGCCATGGCAAAAAGGAGTGGGGAGGCGATGGAAAAGAGTGAGAGGGAGACGGAGAGGGAGACAACTGAACGCGAGGAGAGAGAGAGAGGGAGAGAGAGAGACTGTAAAATAAAAGAGGAAATGGTGACCCGCAACTCAAGTGGCTGGTGGGATTAGCGTCCACTTTAAAACAATGAGAGGATTTCCATTGAAAACAATGACCCTAC